>JAKSZT010023082.1:10025055-10650483 GCA_026826555.1 Tolypeutes matacus | reverse complement strand
AAAAGTTAATAGAATCTCCACCGTTCGGTCCACGCCGCCGATCCGCGCAGATAGATGTCCCAAGCCTCTCACTCCACGCGTGCACAGCACAGACCCCCGGGCAGGACCCCGTCCCCAATCCGCCTTGCTCTGGGAGCTTGCAGTGTGCGCCCTCCTACACCAATGCCATCTTGCCCCCTATAAGTACTCCTTAACTTTGGGAAATACTGATTTAGTAGTACCTTCCACCCCAATCCCCCCTTTACAAAAAACAGCAGTTATTGCATTCATCAATATTTAAATTGACAAGTGTCACTATAAACAATTATTTTCAAGAATAGCTAAGCAGCAGTATTAGGATGGGTTATTTTGTTGAGATCACAAATGTGCACAAACATAATAAATAAAAATAAAAACGTTATAATATGCAAATAGTCATCCATAGCTTAAATTAACATTTCCAGTAGCAATACCAAATACAGATTCCAAAATGTGCTGGGTCTCAAATAACTCAGACTGAAGTGGTAAAGATGTGCTCTAGAAAACTCTGTTAGAGGACACAGAAAAGGGGTCAAGGTGATGAGGAAGATGTTGATGTTGGAGATGGCATTGAATCACTTTCATACAATTTTGTGAAACGTGAAAGGGATAAAGAAATATTTCAAAAGTATTATATTGTTTCCACATGTATTTTAAATATATGTAACTAAATTAAATGAGAGCTACCAATCCATATTTGACTTTTTCCCCTTTATCCGTCCAAGGTTTTGTATTTAGATTGGCTAAAATATTTATGTATGTATGTACGCATGGGGCGTGTGTGTGTTTCTCATTGAGATAATGGGGGATTGACTTCAATTTGCACTTCTTCTCTGTATTTCAATATTCACTGCCATGGAAAGCTCTCTCTCAGCTCCTTTCATTCTTTTCCTTGTCTCTCAATCCAGATCCCTGAGTTTTAAATATCTGCGTGTATATCTATATCATCTCTATCCTTATCCAGATCCTTAGGTTTTGTATATATCTCGACTGCACCACTTGGGGACAAGCATCTTACCTCTCTGGACTCTTTGTTTCCAAGGATTACTGCAGTGCCAGGCCTAATACTCGGTGAATAGTTGTTAAATTAATTGGTAACATTACTTTTAAAAATAACTAATGGATTAAACCCAGATTTCACTTTTTTCTTTTGTTTCAAATTGGGTTGAAAGTATAAATGATTTATTCTGGAAATCAGTTCACACACTAAAGACGGAAACTCCTAAGATGAAAAATAGTATAGAATAGCCTTGTATATGAAAATAATCATTTATCCTATAAACTTCTACGAGTTCTGTTGATATATCTCAGTTTCAGAGAAATGATATCAGCGAGATTTTTTTATGTCAGGAAAACTCTTAGCCTCAAAAGTATATTAAAATATATTTTTCCATTTCTATGAAAATATTTTCCCCAAACTTGGGTTTTCTTTTTATTCCTATTACGTTCTTTCAGATTCTCAATAGGAGCCATGCTGTGCCGTTGCTAAAAACTTGCAAATGTATTGTTCTCTGCTATCAATTTGGTAAATTTAAGAATAATTAATTACTAAAACTCGGTTGAGGTTAAAAATACGTCCAGCTTTTTACTCTGTTAATTTATACACTACACAGGTCATGATTAAGATTTTAGCATGTGGAAACAGCTATAGGAACAGGACTAACCAATAATTTATATAATTTATGAGCTTGATTCATGCATTTAATTTAGTGACTATAAAGGGAAAATAAAGCTTCAGAGAAATATAGTAAATGGCCTGAGCGTAGTCTGTATGAATCAGCCAGGTAAAATGCATTATAAATATTTAAACTTTTACAATATAACCAGCTCTATTATCATTATCTAGAAACATGATCATGAAATTGAATACTTTTTCTTGAGTTCAGATATGAAAGCTATTAAAAAATTTACAATTCTTTGGGCAAATTGGGAAAACAAATAATAAATCAATTCCCATACATTTCACCATTAAAAGATACCATATTTTTTCGGTTAGATGTTTAGTTTTACACAAGATTTAATTCTATTGCTTAAGCACAACTTGGCTGGATTTTAAATGTCTTTATTGACAAATACTTTTTTTTATAACACTAGGAACTTTGCCTAAAATCTTCAAATTATTTTGTTTCGGTTCATCAATAACATTATGGTGGTCATCTAATATTTTTAAGTCTTTCTTTCTTAATAACTTTGATTAATACTTTAACTTAGAATGTCAGATTCACTTGAAAGCAATAACTGTAAATAATTAGTATTCATAGCCCGTAGCTAAGAGTCAGGAAATAAATAAAGACACTGAGGTTTCCATCAGAATTTAATTACATTTAGTGAGTTATAGCTTGGTGCTTCTCAGCATTTAAAAAACAGTTGATAAATATCATCTTAATTACTTCCTCTCTCTCCCCTTCATGATGGTTTTATCATGTGGTACAAAACCACACTTCCAAATATCAATCATTAAGTTTTGACATAAAATTTTAAAAATTTGTATTGTTTTGCAATACTTCCCTTGGCTATTGGTCCAGAAGAACTGGGGGGAGGGTCTCTTCTTTGTCCCCCTCTCCTCTCAAATGGTACCATTTTATTATTTTCTAAAGGTATCTATCTTTTTGTGTCTTAAGCACCCCACATTTGATACATTGCCTTGACACCTGGTCTGTGTTCTGCCAAAAAAAAAATATGCTGTGTTTACCAACAGATTGTAGCATCAACTTCCTTAGACAAACCAAGTTGACATCTGTGACACTGTGAAGAAAGAAAAAAAACTGTGTTCCACAATTACATGTTAATAAGCCCTTACTATTTCTTTTCTATTTATGTAAAGTAGGCTTGAAATTGTAGCCTTGGAACTGAAGGCCAGGTCTTCAGCAATCAACAGTGCGACAGCTCCCCCTATAGGGCAATTCCAACCATATGCTCATCTGCTGATCCAGAGGAGGCAAAACAGGTTTTTCTCCTAAGCACCTTAAGCGTTTGATCATTTTATTCATTTATCCATTTATTTTTTTTTAGCTATATATCCACGTATTTAACGTAATTTTTCTTTAGAGTGGAGGAGAGGGAAAGAAAATAGCATGAGTGGACTGATGTCAAAAGCTTTTAAGAAGTAATTTCATCTCTGTAGTGCCTAACAAGAGAAATCTAAATATAAAGTAATATCTTTGAAATATCTTCTTTTTTACCTGCTTCTTTCCAGTTTTGTGTAACTGTATCCTGACAACGGGTGAGCCATACTTCAAGTGACTACATATTCAGTCCAAGAAGCTAGAATGATAGCTGCAAATCTCTGAAGAATGGATTTTAGATATCAGGGCATTTTGGTAAAACTGGCTTACATATCTTACACAGATTATAAAATGAATCTGTATAAGATATGTGTAATGAAATTGTGAATTGTGAAAATGTAAATTAATAAAAATAACCACCTCTAGAAATGCAATATTGCATCTCTACATACAAAAGATGAACATTTTGAAGTTGCTACCAATAAGTTTTATTGGATACAGTTAATCATGTAATTAGCCTGTGTTTCTTATTTGAAATCTTGGCAATAAAATATTAATGATATTTCTTCATGCTGAAATCTTGCAGGGTAATTTTACTATCTTGATAAGTAGCACAAAAGCCTAGCTCAGTTTAATACAGTACAGTTCAAATTATCATTAATTTCAAAGGACTGAGGTTCTAATGAATGAGGATTTTTATGTAACAATATTATATTGTGTCACTCAAAGTAATTTTACCTTACCAGAAGTCAAATTATTTTATTAAATATACTAGTTACTCTAATTATATATTCAGCTTCTTGACCTAGTCCAAATGCCTTATGAGAACAAATGCACAATAGCATTTCAGAATTACCTTAATTCATATATCAATTACTTGCTCTTTCATTTTCTCAATAGGTAAAGGCATGATGAGTTAGCCCCACCTCAGATTGAGTATGTGGTTCAAATAGAATAGGCGTAAAAATTAAACATGCATGAATCGATGTCAATTTTCCTTGATATGCCTGTGTAATGCTCACTGTGCTTTATTTGCACACACCATGGCAGTGATAAGGTGTGGAAAGAAAGTGTACAGTGTGTATGTATGTGTATGTGTACCTGGGTTAACAAATCTTTCTTTATGTTCAAACATGTTAGCTTCTGGAAAACTCTTCTGGCTAGGCTTTATGAGGAAAGGCGATGGAATTATACTCCACATTATACCAGGCTATGCCATTTAAAACATTTCTGACAAGGTACCACTAAGGACAGAGAAGAATGACCATCTTGTGCTGGCAACAAAGAGGCATTATACATAGAAACTCACCACCGTGCTTTAATATTTGTGGAGTGTCACGTTATCAAAAAGATTTTGAATTCTCTTCAATAATATATCTGTATGTGTTTTAATTTAAAAGACACACTAAATTATTTGCAATTAGATTATTTGATTTTCTTCCCACCAAAGCTTCAAATAGAATGAACGTTCACAGAATTCATCACACTTATCTTGAGCATTGCGTTCATTCGGCACCCATGATGTGTCTGGTGGGGCTCCAATGTGAGAAGCATGACCAAAAATAATAACCCCTCTGCGAACTTCCATTCACTAATAGAGGGATATATAAATTAGGTTAAGGGCTGTGTCCAACTTTTAGAATGCCTTTCCGAAGTCCTCCATATTCTGCTTAGAAATTGTTATTCTGCAATACATTACCAAACCTTTGATTCGAAACAGGAAGAAGCAGAGCCCAAATAGCTTTACAACGTGTGGCCACACTTTCTTATAATACACTAGATAAGACTGGAGGATAATCCTGTATTATTCATGAAATCATTTACTCATTTCAAACATAGGGACTGGGGACAAAGTATTCTATTAAACCGCATCCGTTGCAGAATGATGACTACAAAAAGCTCTCCTGACATTATTTGACTGCTTTGGGTCTTTTCCTCACCTAAGCTAAATGACAGAAATGAAAGAAAAATAAGATAACTGTAGGAAATTCAGACTCTGCGAACTATTCTGCAGTGATGCAGGAACAAAGGCAGGATGTGTTTCATCAACCACAGAGCGGCAAATAGCCATATCCTTAGAAGTGCAAACTAGGAGTAAGATGGGCAACTTGGAAACTTTCCACAGTTTCTCAGAACAGATCGTTTTAACCAAGGTTTTTAGTCAAGTAAACACAGAACAAGTGAAATACCCGCAGAAAGCAATTAAAGAAAGCACATGTAAATAAACCGGGCAGTAACTTGGATTTAAAACCAGTGAAAAGTCAAGTATCCATTCCCCAAAGCATGCAGTTACACAGATGGGGATAATAGTAGGAAAGGGACAAAGTACAGAGTGAAGCAATTTGAACATATGGCATTCTGAAAGGTTCATATGAATTGGAGAGCTGGGAGCATTTGAGCTGAAAAGGAGACTAACAGATCACCAACATAATTGACGGGCTAATGGCATATCTTTGAACAAAAGAACTGTGATCGTTATATCTACAGGATATTATGCATAATAAACAAATAATTCTGTAATACACTGAGAGTCCTGTTCCTTGTCTTCTTTATGGAAGAGGAGAATGATGTGCCTGCAATCTCTTGTAAGAGAAAACAATCATTCAACGCTGAGACAGGGCGTCATAGCATATAGCACCTTCTCATGACTAGACCCTACCAGAAAGAAGACTGTAACGGAAAAAAAAAAAAAAAGCTGGTGAGTGAACAGAAGAGGATTGTGGGTTTATAGATGACATATTTCATTGTACTCCAAATGTTCAAAGTTCACCACAATTTTCAAGCGTGGATGGGGTGAAGCTGCTATTTGTGGACAGTCTGCTATGTGCTGGGGTCTCTACCTACAGTAACTTCACTTAAACCTGGAAACGTCCTTACATTGGCAATATTATCGTTGAAATTTTTTAGCTGAAACAACTAAGACGGAGCGAGAGAAATGAATTTACTCCAGGACCCTCATTTAATAAGTGGGTGAACATGGATTTGAATTCAAAACTATCTCCCAAACTTGTCCTCGTTCCCCTACATCCTCATCCTGCTCAAGTAAAATTTGTGGGTCATCCATGACCACTCACCACTCCAGGGCACACAGCCTTTCCTTTATTAAAATATTCTTTTTCAAAAGTACAAGGCTCCAGGATGTGTAAGTTCATTGAGGGTGGTGGGCCACACTGTGGGAGATGTTTGTGTGGGATGTGGTGGGAGGTGTGGGAGGTGGGCAACATGGGAATCCCAGTGGGTTCCGTGTAATATTTTAGGTAATCTAAGCACCTCTTAAAATATATGTGTATATATATATATATATATATATATAAATAACATTTTTGTAAGCAAATACACATATATGCATATATATTTATATATCATTTTGCAAATGTTAAAAAAAAAAAAAAAGTACTAGACATGGCCTTAAGGATCCCTATCTTACGTGTTCCAAAGAGACTCTACTGCTGGAATGGGATTGACACTTTTTACTACCCGAAATTAATTTATCAACTTGAGAGGAAATGGTACTCTAGCCTTGAAAACAAACATTTTCAGACGAGATGAAGTTTCAAAGGAAGAAAAACTTTGGCACCCAATAAAAGTTTTTAAGTGACATTTCTCCTGCTCTCTATTAGGTTTCTTCAATGTTTGTTTCTCATTTATCACAATTCAGTGAGGATTTGGTATGTGTTTTCTTTCGAATTTGCATCTACCTTTTTTGAGAGTCTTTGGTTTTGATATTCATGTCGACTCAGCATAATGAGTCAGGGAGATCCCTCTACTTAGAGGCAAATAGACCATGAAGCTAAAGCATCAGATACCTTCACTTGCGTGGGTTTTTCCCAAGGCCTGTGGTGGTTTTGATACTGTAACATGTGAGCTTTTATAACTTTGTATTTTTTTAAAATTTCCTTTCTTATCCTAAATATTCATTTTTACAATTAAGTGTGTATTTGTCACTGGAGATGATTTTTCTTAAAGAGGGCTTCCAAAATTGTATAAGCCTCAAGCCCTACAAAACCTGAGAACCCTTTCTTCCACTGGCAATAAAACAGTGGTTATCTTAAAACTGACAAGATTAATTTAGAAAGCTCAGCTTCCATATTTTTAATATCTTTGGCCCATTTAAAATTTGTGATGTCTGATTAGAAAAATTGTGTTCTATTGTGGCAGCTAAAAGTATTTTGGGGTGTGTTTTGCATTTATTCCTGTTAACTCTGTTGAGTAAAACAATACAAATATTAAAGCAAGTATTGCTACTTTTTAAACCCTTTATTTTGAACTAATTTCAAACTTAACAGGACAGTCCCCCAAATAATACAACCCCATACAGAGAACTCCAAAATACCCACACTCCCCCAGATACCCAGATGTCCACCAATGGAAACATTTTGCCATCTCTGCCATATCATTCTATTATCTAGCTAACTAGCTATCATCCTTCTATTTTCTGAACATTTGAGGACAAGTTGCACATATCACACTCCTTGAACACATAATACTTCCATGTACATTTCCTACAAACAAGGATGTTCACTTACGTAATCACCTTAAGTGCAGTTCTCAAGTTCAAGAAACTTAGCATTGCTCTAATGCGTATGGTCTATTTTCCAGTTTTTCTTATGTCCCAGTAATGACCTTTTGAAACTTTTCTCCTCCATTCTTAGATCTCATCCAGTATCATGTATTGCATTTAATTATCATCTTTTTTTTTGTTTATAAAGATTTATATATACAACATAAATCTTGCCATCCCAACCCCTCCTAAGCATAACATTCAGTGGGATTCATCACATTCACAATGTTGTACCCTCACTACCGTCCATTATTATACTTTTCCCTTCATCCCAAACAGAAACCTCCCACTCACTTTTGCATTAACTCCCCATTGTTCATGTGTGCCACTCCTGGTAACCTGTACTCTACATTCTGTCTCTATGAGTTTGCATATTCTCTGATAATGTCTTTGTGTCACCATGGGGCTTAAATTTAACATTCTAAATAGATAACAATCTTGTTTGCTTTGATACCAACTTCACTTCAATAGCATACATAAACTATGTTCCTATACCCTTCCATCTCCCCACTTTTATGTAGTTCTTATCACAAATTACGTATTTCTATATTATGAGACCAAAACCATTGATTTACGGTTACATTTTATGCATTTGCCTAATAGATCTTGTAGGAAGTAGAAAGTGGAGTAACAAATCAAAAATACAATAGTACTGGTATTTATATTTCCCCATGTCATTATATTTGCTGGACACCTTGATTTCTTCATGTGGTTGCAGTCAATTGTCTAGTGTTGTTTCCTATGAACCTGAAGAACTCCCTTTAGCATTTCTTGTGGTGCCAGACTAGTGGTAATGAAGTCCCTCAGCCTTTGTTTATCTGGGAATGTCTTAATTCCTCTTTCCTTTTTGAAAGACAGTATTGCTGGATACAGAATTCTTGACTTTTTGCTTTTATCACTTTAAATATATCTTCCCACTCCCTTGTTGCCTCCATGGTTTCTGATGAGAAATCGACACACTCTTCTTGAGTCTTCCTTGTATGCGACACATTGCTTCTCTCTTGGAGCTTTCAGAATTCTCTCTTTATCTTTGGCATTGACAATGATTATAACATGGTGTGGTGAGGGCAAATTTGGACTTACCCTGTTTGGAGTTCAGTGAGCATGTTGGATGTATACATTCATGTCTTTTGTTAAATTTGGGGAGTTTTCAGCCATCATTTCTTTGAGTGTTATCTCTCTTCTTTCCCTCTTTCTTCTTTCTGGTACCCCCACAATACATATATTGGTATGCTTGATGGTTTCCTACAGATTCCTCAGGCTCTGTTGACTTGTCTTCATTCTTTCCTTTTTCTGCTCCTTATACTGGATGATTTCAATGGTCTTATCTTCAATTTCACTGAGCCTTCCACCAGTTCTAATCTGATATCACACCCTTCTAGGGAATTTTTAATTTCTGTCACTTTGGTGTTCAGCTCTGTTTTGTTCCTTTTTATGATTTCTATCTCTCTGTTGATATTCTCTTTGTATTCATCTTTTATTTCCTTGATTTCCTTTATTTCTTTGTCCATGTTTTCCTTTAGCTCTTAGAGCATATTTAGGTCTACTTTTTTAACATCTTTGTCCTGTATGCCCCAGGTCTGGGCCTCCTCATGAATGATTTCTAATGCCTTAATCTTCTCCTTTGCCTTGGCTATTACTTCCTGCTTCTTTTTGTGTGTTGTAACCTTTTGTTGAAACCAGGATATTTTGATATATTAATGTGTTACTGCTGAAATTTAGACTCTGAGGCATCTGTTCCTTAAGTTTGTATCCAGCTAGTGTTATGACAAAGCTCTCCTTGATTGCCAGAAGCTACCAAAAAAAGAGGGGAGGGAAAAGAAAACACCTTTCCCAGTCTTTGCAGTTTGACTTGTGCAGGTGTTCTCTATCAGGGCTTATCCATACAACGAGTTTAGAGAATGGCTCCAGGCCAGAACATAAGGGCCTACCTGATGCTTTCTGCACATGCTTCTCATCTTGGACATGTTTGTGTGGCCCTAGGAATCCTCCCACTTACATGTAGCCTAATGTCCCCTCTTCTCTAGGAAACAGTTTATTCACCTTTGGTCCCAGACTCTGCACTGTAGGCTCTACAGCCAGCAGTCCCTTGCCCAGAAAACACGTCTTGACTGCTCTCCCACAGCTTTCTGTAAGAGTGCTTGTTCAGTAGGCTTCTACATGCAGGGCAAGTTCTGGGATGGTGAGTCGCTCAGGCCAACACCAGACAGATTGGGCCAGGCATACATGCTCCCTGTATGTTCACGAGGGTTACTCCACTCCCTTTAGAACAGGGGTTCTTAACAAGGGGTCAATGAGCTTGAATTTAAATTAAAAAACAAACAAACACATTATTCTTGTGGGGATGTGTGGGTACAGGTGTGATATATTTATTAAATAATACACAGTATAGTGTGGACTTAGTAAGGGGTCTGAGGTTTTTACCTGACTGGCAAAGGAGTCTGTGGAACAAAAAAGGTTAAGAACCTCTACTTTAGAACCAGTACGAGGGATCTATGCTGAGAGTACAGGCCAAGCTGGTGAGGGGTGGAGAAGGGACTGGCAAGGATGCCACAGAATCCTATCACTTTTAAGGAGACTCTTTTGATTTGGCCCTCGCCCTGTTACTGCAATCCTTGAACTGTTTACTGGAGCTCTTAAAAAGATGTTTCTGCCCATTCTTGTTGGTTGCTCGAAGCTTCTGTTGGAGGTATGGAGCCCTGAAGCATCTCACTCTGCCTTTTTGATGGGGGTGGGGACTATATAGCTACTTTTTTGACAGTGGGATGATAAGATTAGAAGGACCAAGATATACTATTTAAAATTCTGAGGCTACTTTATGAATCATACCCTAATACTACTCCATACATATTGGCTTGAGCTTTGTATATTTTTTTGTTTATTTTCTATTTTCTTCAAGAATATGTAAGCCCTATGAAGAGAGGGAACTCTGTCTGCTTGTTCTCCAGAGTATATCCATCTCCCAGAAAAGGGCCTGGCACATGCTAAACATGGAATAAATATTTGTCAAATGAAGGAATGAAGGAATGTATGACATGTGCTTAGAACCCCAAAATATACTGATCAGTGGAAGTCATTTCTAAGAAAAGGACCCTATTGATCAAGCTGAGTCTTCTAGGAGTATTCACATATTCCCAAAATGATACTGATTTTTACTCAACACTCATCATTTCTGTACACCAAGTTTCAGCCAGATGTTATTTAAAGTAGCTGAAATTACAGACCCTTGAAAGCTGGGGTTTGTAATGGAAATGCTGACAGCCACTTAACCAGATAATAGCACCAGTTCACTTGGTGTGTATATATAGTGTCACTGCTAATATGACTGTGCCATCTGTTCTATCTGAGAGTTGTAAAAGATTTGTGCTTCAAACCACTGGTTTTAAAAAACTGCAGGATAAGTTGGATCCTAAAAGGTGAAATAATAAACTGACACTTTAATGCTTTAATTACACTGCTGTGGTTACTACCTAGGTGCAAATAGTGCACCAGGAAAGAGATGATTGGAAAACGGCATGTCACCTTGAAACCCATCAGGCATTTCAGTCTACAATTCTGCTCTTGCCAGGCAAGGGTAGGAGAACATTTTGCACTCCTTATAATTTTTTTTTTTTTTACAGCCTAATACTGCAGGTGTGCGGTCAACTATGTATGGTGAAAATATATTTTTAACTGCCTGATGGTTCTGCCTCTGCTGTCTCTTAACTTGAAGAGAAAGGTCAGAGAAACTCCAGATGGCCACCAGGAACTCACAGGAATGGCTTTCTCTAATTACTGACACTTGCCATGTATTTTTTTCCTCCAGAATATAGGCTTTGCAGACACCAGAAATTCTCAGAATTAATTCTTAGCACCTGTGTTATCAGGGACTGGCAGCCTGGGAGAAATTCCCTTATGCCTTAAGCCTTTCAGCTGAATGCCTGGGGGACTCATTCATTTACCCTCCCAACTTGTGGCTGTTTGAAAACAGAAAATAGGAAAAGAAACACATCTACTGGAAAACCTCACAGATCACAAGGCAAGGATCCCCATTGTCTTAGAAGAGCTGTTGAGTATGGGATGGAGATAGGCTCCTTCTGCTTCAACAGCAGTGCTTGTCCAGTTGAGCTGACTAGTCTGTGTAGCCAAAGATGGGACATTTCATTTTGAGGTGAGCCATTCTGGTCTTCTCACAATCTGCACAGAGTTTCCTGGGCAGCCTAAACTGGACGCTCACTAAAAACTTTGGCACCTCCTGCTACAGACTTCAACTCTGTTCTTTTACCGAGTTTTTCTCACGCTTTCTTAAGAACCACTATCGTGGTAAGTATTCAAGTTGAAAGTGCCTTTACCTTTTACTTTTTATACATTTTATAACCTTTATCCTTACCTTTAACTGAGTTTTCACACTTCAGGTCTTCACTTGGAAAATTGGAAAGTAGAGCTCATGGGCAAGCAAATAACCTTAGGAAGAAACAAAGGAGAAGAGTCCACAATTTTGAGGAACATGTGCCATTTTTGAAAATTTCATTATTCTTCAGGAAATGGTTATGAAACCAAAAGCACTTCCACAGCATACTAACATCTGTGGTATAAAGAGGGAAACTGTTAAATGTGATATACAATTTGAATGAAAATATAAATTATGGCAATAATTGGAAATATGTTGTTATGTCATGTCACTTATTCATTCATTCAACAAATATTTACTCTGCGTTTACCATGTCCCAGACCCTATTCTAAGAGGTAGAGAGTTCTCTCTCCTCATGGGGCTTACATATTCATGAGGAAAATAGAAAATAAATAAATATACAAAAAAAGCTCAGGCCAATATGTACATTTAAGTATTAGGGAATGTTTCATAAAGTTGTCTGAGTATTTTAAATAGTGTATCTTAGTCCTTCTAATCTTATTTTCATCCTGATGTAAAATGAAATACACATAATTAAATGAAATAGACACTATACAGTGGTGAAGAAGTATTTATCTTGCAAAATGGTATGCTGTTCAAGAAAATGTTTTCATTTGAGAGTATGTAGTCTGGTATTCAATTCCTGATTTACTAGTAATTGTGTAACTTTGGGCAAGTTACCTAACTTCTCCAATTATCTCTTTTGTCACCTGTAAAATTATGCTAATAATAGTAATTCCTATGGGTCATTATTAAAATGAAAGCAAGTGATGTATATATGTATATATATATATATTCAGAAAAATTTCTTTTAGAGCAAGTACTCAGTAAAACTTAGGTATTTTTCATATTGTGGTTTAAATTAACAAGAAATGTTTGATGTTAAGTAATTACCCAAACGTTTTTCTCTCCCATAGTAGTAATTGTGTTTAGAACTGATTAGAGATGAAAACTTTTTCTCTTCCGCCACTGCAGTGGTGCCGTTAAAAGCTGACATCGACTGGCACAGTTTGCAATGACAGTGTGTGGACAATCTGCTCAAGCTCTCTCGCCTTCTTTCTGACAGGAGTCAGCACCCTGCTAACACGTGAATTGCAGTCTGGAGGAATAACCTAGCTAGTATCTGCTCAAGGAAATTCTGGTTTATAGTGCAACAGCACACCAACCATTGTTTTTACTCTGAAATGACTGATGGCCCAATGGAGTTGACTTTCATATTTGAAAATATACCCCGTTGTGGGGGGTGCTATTGTCCCTTTCTTTGAGCAACTTGAAATGTGCCTTTGGATATCCATCTGTCAGCTCTTGGCTCTGTTACCAGAGACAACTTGATCAGGTAGCATGTTCTCTGTTTGATGGCTTGAATCCTTGGGTCTGTTGCCTCATGAAGCAGTTTCAAAAATGGAATCCAAGGTGTAATGTAATTCACAGGCAGCAGGTCTAATATTTGAACTTTCTTCCTTCCATCTGCCAATAGTCGAGAAACTTATCATCATCATCAAAAGTCAGTCCTGAGAACGGCATATTTATACTTTTGGACAGTAATTAAGAGAAAATAGGAAAGGAATTGCCAACAAGAAAAATTCCAGACCAACTTCAGTTAACAAAGGAAATGAGAAATAACGTTGGGGCGAGTGCATGGAACATGGAGAAATCCCAGCCTGTGAAATCCCAGCCTGTCTCAATATGCCAAGTTAGTGTAAACTACAGGAGTTTGGACATTATTTCTGCAATAACTCAGATTGTCAATACTGATTTTAGGGTTCCCTAAGGCCTCTGGACGCATTGGAGAATTGACAGATAAAGACAGCCACATTTATAATGAAGTAAAAAGGCAAATAGGACAGTTAGGTTCAAAAATTGTTCCATTGCACACACTCTTCCAGCGTTAGCTTAAGTTTTGTATAGGACAGTATTTACACTTGCCCTCGGAGTTCCCAGGTACACTGAGCGGTAACCCACCCAAAGCATCACTTCTCAGAGTCCTTCAGGTGAATTATTAAGGGATGATTCTGGAAAATCCGTTCACAGACACACCCGTGACCCACGCATACACACAAATTAAATCCTACCAATTATTTTATCATGTTTTCCTGCCCTTGCTTGGTTGTATAATCATCTTTTCTCAATACTTTTTATTCTAATATTTAAATGTTTTTTAAATTTTTTATTTCACTTGATAATACATGTACAAGATAAGAAATTCAAAAGACAATAGGCATACAACGTACAATGGTTTCCCTTCCAGTCTTATTACCTGGCTATCCAGCTCCTTTCTACAGAGGCAAACACTGTTCACAGAGTCTTACATTTGCTTTCAAAGATATCGAGTGAATTTTAAAACAGAGATATATATGTGCATATATCTTTCTCAGAAAAGATCATATACTATGAAATCTTCTCTGCACCTGACTTTTTACCCCAAAACCATATCTCGAAGTCTGTTTAATTTTACAAAATTTAGAACTGCCTCATTTTTAACTAGAGCAAAGACTCTTCACTGAACCAATATACCATAATTTAGTTCTCTAGTCACTTACTGATATAGAATTAGATTTCTGGAATATTTAAATACACTTTTTAAAAAGTGCCAATCAGAATTGTCTATTATCCCTACTTGTGGGGAAGGGGTTGTTTTAATTTTCTAGGCTGCTCAAAGCAGATAGCATGAAATGGGTCAGGTTTAAACAATGGGAATTTATTAGCTTACAGTTTTTTTTTAATTTTTTTCATTTTTATTTTACTGGGAAGTCCAGGGGATCAAACCCCGGTCCCTCCATATCGTAGACGATCGGCGAACCTCTTGAGCCACATCCGTTTCCCTTATCTTACAGTTTTGAAGTCAAGAAAATGTTCAAATCAAGGCGATGCTTTCTTCCTGAAAACCAGCTGCCAGCAATCCTTGGCTCCTCTGCCACATGGCAAGGCAGGTGGCGGCATCTGCTGGTCTTTTCCTTCTCTTCTGGGTTTCATTGCTTTCAGCTTCTTGCTTCTGCGTCTCTCTCTCTCTCTCTCTCTCTCTCTCTCTCTCTCTCTCTCTCTCAATTCAGACCCACTCCCATGAATAGCATAGGCTTAGGTTTCTACCTTATCTAGGCTAATTCCCTTTCTACCCAGGATGGCACAAGGTGATTGACCCAATTACCTGCCTTATCTTCCATCCAGTGGGTGAGTTCCCAGTTGCAATAATGAGAAAGTTCTTCCAGTTTGTCCACTTTAATAGTTTACAATTAAGAAAACATGGAGGGGAATGGTTGTAGCTCAAGTGGTTGAGCACCTGCTTCCCATGTACAAGGTCCCTGGTTCGATCCCTGGTACCTCCTAAAAACAAACAAACAACAAAAACAACAACAACAACAACAAAAAACAACTCTCATTGGGCAGTGGATGTAGCTCAGTAGTTGAGTACCTGCTTCCCGTGTTTGAGGTCCTGGGCTCAATCCCTGGCACATCCTAAATGGAATTGCAGATATCATTGTCATTGTAATAGACACCTTTCTTACATTAAATCAGTTCTGTTTTAGATTTGGCATATGCCTTGGTGTAGCCTTAGCACTTGCCCTCTCCCCTTCCCTGCCCCACTGTTCTCACACTCATGCTTTCCACATTCTTCTAATAAGCTTTCACCACAGGCACTGTTCGCTAAAGAATCAGGCTAAGGCACTTATAAACCTGTTTATAGCCAGCTTTTCTGTGGCTTTGGTCTAACACCTCAGGAAATTCTTCTGGGCACGATTGCCAGGAAGAACACTGCCGTTATTCTCTCCAAATACCATCTTATCTGCCGGTCTCTGAGATCAAGGCAAACAAACTTGCTCAAAAACAATTTGCCAAAAATCCTTTCATAAGAATAACTTCCTTAAATGATCAGTGTACCAAAATAAAGAAAACAACGCTTAAAACCACTTGGCATTTTCATGGCAACTTAAACTGCCCGTTTAGCAGAGTCGAATGTCAGTTTTAAGTGTAGAATTTCAAGATTTTGGATGCCAATTTTAAATATATACTTTTAAGATTAGACTATAAATGTCTAGTTTAAACAATTTATACCTATCAAGTATATGTGGAAATTAAATGCAGGTGAAGTTAGGCATTGACCCAGAAATGTTTCCTGTGAAAGTGGCCAGATAGTCACATTTGGATGGTGGGCAGAGGCGAGGGAGATTAAAATTCTTAGGCATGAAAGAATGCAAGTATTCTTGTTAACACACACAGATCCACTGGGTGTGTGCTGACACTTTTTAGGATAGCATCTCTAAGTCCACTCCTTTCTTCAGTTCTTCATACAACTAGACTACTTCTCTATGCTCTTTCCAACCTCTAACCTGCCTGGATACATGTAAATTCCACAAACGGCCACAGGCAGCTCTATCATAGCTTTCCGACACATTTTAAACAACATTGGTATTCCGCATCATTGACCAAATTTTGCATTTCAAGCTAAGCAAAATATTGCCCTAAGGGACATTTTGACCCTGTAATCAGAGATGGTTTCCCACAACCCCACACACTTTTATGAGACTCTAGAGATTTTTCAGGTGCTTAAAGTAGGGGTCCTACCTACAGAATTGGGTGGGAGAGAGTATAAACTACAATGTAAACTATAATCCTTGCTTAGTGGCAATGCTCCAAAATGTGCCCCTCAATTGCAATGAATGTGCCACACTAATGAAGGATGCTGTTGATGTGGGAAAGTGTGGGAAGGGTAGGGAGTAGGGAATATGGGAATCCCCTACATTTTTTATGTAACATTTATGTAATCTTAAGTATCTTTTAAAAAATAAAATAAAAATAGAAATAATTAAAGTAGGGGTCCTTAACCTTTTAAAAGTAACAAACTCCTTAGAAGTGTAGTGATGCATGGATATGCTATCTTGGAATAACATTTTAAAACGCATAGAATGTAATACATAGGGAGCCAATTATACTAAAATACACTTCTCAAAATATTAAATCGAGGATCTAAGAGTACATGTGTTTCTTTATTAAATGCTTTTGATAACTATATTTATTGTCAGGTCTAGCAACTACAGCATTTTTGAAGTCATTATAACCATAAAGTATATTTTAAAAGATCTGTGTTTTAGTTTCCTTGGCTGCTCAAGCCAATAACATGCAATGGGTCAGCTTAAACCATGGGAATTTATTAACTCACTGTTTTGAGGCTAAAAGAAACTCAAAATCAAAGTGTCATCAAGGCAATGCTTTCTCCCTGAACACTGAGGCATGCTGGGGTTCGCTGCTGGCAGCCCTTGACCCTTAGCTTATCACATGGCAAAGCACATGGTGGCATCTCCAGGTTTCTCCCTTCTCTTCCAGATTCCCTTGATGTTCAGCTTCTGGCTGCTCACTCTTTGGCTTTCTCTCTCTTCCTGTTTGAATTTTATTCTCCTTATAAAGGATTCACTCCAGTAATAGGGCTAAGACTCACCCTGATCGAGTTGGGCCACACCTTAACTGAAGTAACCTCATCAAAAAGTCCTACTTACAATGGGTTCCCATGCACAGGAATGGATTAAGTTTAAGAACATGTTTTTTTCTAGGGTACCCACAGCTCCAAACCACCACAATCTGCACCAACTATAGTATATGATTATATCTCTGACTTCTATCAGTGCTAATATCTCTGTGGCTTTTTGCTTATAGTCATGATAAAAGAAAATGATAAATTTCAGTTAGACCTTTGTGAAAATAAGAAATGTATTTTTTCCATCCAACTTCATGGATTTCCTGAATTCTTTCCACAGAAGCTTTGTGCTTCAGTGGATCCCAAATTGACCGTTGATTTAAAGGCAAGCTCTTCCTATGGTCCTGATTATCCAATAGAAGTATAATTGCTATTTACTGAAGGTAACATACTAGAATTTTCTTGAATTTATAATGCTCTAGCTGTCAAATGCTTAAGCTACTTGGTTTTTCCTTTGAGGCCTAGAACTATGTCTCAAACTTGCCAATTTGGTTTAAACATACAAGTCAATATATTCTATGTGAACTTTGTCAGATTCTCATGCTTAGTTAACCCCAGAAACACTCTCTTCCATAGGAAAGGATGGAGGGGAAAGGAGGAAGTCTCTACAAGTGTGGATTGGTGTACCATATGCTTGAACAAATCTGCCATATGTTGAATATGATGTCCGTGCTCCAAGACTGACTGTGATTGTATATTTGCTTCCAAGTACAATTCATGTTTGTTGGCTTTGGTTTATGAAACCCTTATGGATTGGGTTCTGCTTACTGTAGTTTTTTTTTTTTAACTCAATAAGTCATCTAAGGCACAGATATGAATGATTTCAATTTTCAATTTCAAGAAAGCAGAAACAAGACTAAATGTGCTTTAGGAATTTTTGTGCTGTTTTATTTTTCTTTTTAATACCATGGTGTGTGTGTATGTGTGTGCACACGTGTGTGAGAGAAAGAGAGTGAGAGAGAGAGACAAAGACAGAGATTGGGGATGTGAGTCTTTAAATAGAGGACATACCCATCGTTCATAACAATTGCCCTCTTTTTTTAATTTAGATTTATTTTTATTATTTTATTTATCCCCTCCCCACCCCCTGCTTGCCGCTTGCTGTCTGCTTTCTGTGTCCAGTTGCTGCGCATTTTTCTGTGTCTGCTTGTCTTCTCTTCTTGTCTTCTCTTTAGGAGGCACCAGGAACTGATCCTGGGACCTTCCAACGTGGGAGAGAGGCACTCAGTTGCTTGAGCCACCTCAGCTCCCTGGTTTGTTGTGTCTCTCATTGTCTTTTTCCTCTATGTCTCTTTTTTTGTTGCATCATCTTGTTGCACCAGCTCTCTGTGCAGGCCAGCTCTCCATATGGACCCGCTTGCCTTCACCAGGAGGCCCTGGGAATTGAACCCAAGACCTCCCATATGGTAGATGGGAGACCAATCGCTTGAGCCACATCCACTTCCCCAAAATTGCCCTCTTTAGTCAGTCAGTCAATATTTATGTATGTATGTGTGTATGTGTGCATATATGTTAGGAGGTACTGGGGATTGAACCCAGGACCTTGTAAATGGAAAGCAGGTGCCAACCACTGAGCTACACCCACTCCCTAGTCAAGATTTATTGAGGGGTCATTACTGTCTGTGCCTTGTATAGTAGATTACTTTAAAATTAAACAAAGTTAAGATATTAAAATATTTTGGCCATGCACATCAAATACATGGATATGGGACACATGATGTAGAATATATATTTCATACATTTTGGCAAATAAACAAAGCATTATTACCCTGAACCTAAATGCAGCTCTTAGCAAAATACAAAACAATGAAGGTATTTTCAAATATATATTTTGGATGTGTGATTAGCATACGATTTTCACTGAGATGAAAGAATACTAATGGGTTTTTTTGCTTGATATATATTCCATTCTTTCTATTCATTTTAATGCGAACCTTTCTGTTACTTTTCTCCAACTGATGATTTGTTCATTTTAATTAAATTTCACTGCTTTCTCTTTCTGAACACAAGGAGAAAGAGTGGCTCTTCTCCAAGTCTACTCATTTCAAGCTAAATCTCCATTATCCTTTAAGCCTAATCAGCATAATCAGCTCCAACTCTTACTCCTCAAAAGACATGGAAATAGGATTTACCAATTGTCAAGGAATGTGGTACTTGTGCCACAAAACTGAGATTGAGTTTTTATTTGATGGATGTCAGTTGATCTTTGGATGGCCTTAAGTGAGGTTCTTTCAAAGAGGCTTTTATTTTTTGAAAACTTTCTTCCAACCTCACATTAGTAGATTATTAGAACTCTGGCTGAAGAAACCCTCAGTCATTTTTTTGTTTTGTCCCATCATATGTGAGCGCCAGTGTATTTGTGTGTGGAGGGGGAGGTGGTGGTTGTTCAGAAAAAGACAGTGTTTGCTTACTTAGATATTGAGAAAACTTTAGTCAAACACGGAAACAGTAAGAAGATGAGAAGATTCATTAAATGGCAGGACAGATTTCAGGGACTAATGGGCAGATTGTTGGCTCACAGAGCTTTGCAGGATCCATACAAGAAATGGAGAAAGATCAAAGCCGCTGAACCAAGGCACAGACTTAATTATGCACCTGGTTTGCACGATATAAAACTGAGCTCCTTTACATTCTTAAGCTATTGACTTGGAGCATAGCCTTCCTGCAGACCTAAATCGAGCAAGGGAAGCCAAGAATATTTGAATAGAGCTTTTAGAAACTCGGAGAGGCTTCCAGAATATGGGCTTAAGGTTTATTAAGGTTCATGTGAAAAATATTTATTCTAACAATATACAAATTCCACAGTTGTATTCCTGCAGATAAATGTTTATGTATTATTTCCCAGAGGTTAAAAGCACTTTGACAGAAAACTTTAGGTTCTCAAACCCTTAGGAATGTTCTGCAAATATGAATGATATGCCTCTGCAAAGTCATGTATATTTAAAATTGGATTGTTATTTTCTTTCATTTTTAGTTCCATCATTTTGGTCTTATTTTTAATGGAGTAATACTCAATATAATGGTGGTACCAAAATTAATTATAGTAACTACAGTGACTGGTTACAAAAATTACAAAGAACATATCCCAAAACCTTTTTTCTCAAAACCTAACTGGAAAAGTTTCCTGTTAAATATATATTGAAAATCATAAAATTTCAAGCTCCTTGAAGACTCCTTTGCAGTGATCAACTTTTCCTTATCCATCTCTTTCTCCCCAGTATTAAATATAAATTCAATCAATGAGTGAGTTAATGATTGAATGAACTGCACAATTCTCTTTACTATAAAATATCCATGCTCTGTCAGAATTTTGGTGTCTCATATCGTACCAACCTAGGAGACTTCTGTAGTCATCGTTTCTGTATTTGAATGCAGGGGATAACATTTATCAGCTGTGTAGGCTTAGGATTGTTATTTAAACTCTCCGTGCTTTCTTTGGTTTCTTGATCTGTATAAGGGAAAATACCTTAAAGAGTTATGATGAGACTTAAATGATTTCTATACATAGAGCACTTTGTATAATTCTTTTTTTTTTAAGATTTATTTCTATTTATTTATCTCCCACCCCCCTTGCTGCTTGTGCTCGCTGTGTCCATTTGCTGTGTGTTTTTCTGTGTCTGCTTGCTCCCTTCGTTGCATCTTCTTACTGCGCCAGCTCCGGCGCGCCTCGCAGGCAGGCTTGCCTTCACCAGGAGGCCCTGAGAATCAAACCCGGGGCTTCCCATATGGTAAACGGGAGCCCAACCAATTAAGCCACAGCCACTTCCCTGTATAATTCTTGAATGCAAGCATGAGATTTTGTTGATATTACTATTATCCACTTCTTCTATCTCTAATTGAGGGTGATGGGTGCAAATAGAAATGCCAACTTTTGTTCATGCAAGATATCCTAAAACATGCTTTATCTTAATTTTTGAAAGCTGCTCTTGTTTTGTTGGTCTCTTTGTTTAAGTATTCTAGGCTAAGACAACAAAACATGTTTTCAATTGAAACTTGGATTTGTAAACCCACCTAAATAAATCAAAACCTTGATTTAAAGTCAAAAGTACTATTAGGTACATTTATATCAGCTAGAACAAATATTTTCTATAGATTTTTCAGTTTTTCCCCCCTTAGAGTAAACATTACAGTGTAACGCACTCTAGATGAAGAAATGGAGGATATGGGCTTAACTATTAACTCACACATTTCTATGGGGAATATTAGACAGGTGAGTCAGTCTTCCAGTTCACAGGCAGTTGAGTGGCAGGACTAGCAACTGTAGATGGTAGGACCAGTTCTTTCAATCTCACAGGACTGTTGTGATATAGATGCTGTAAATGAAACAGATTTAAAAATTAAAATACATATACTTACATTTATGTTTAATTATTGAAAACTTCAATGCCCTCTTCTTCAGTCACATGAAGCTCACTCTTGTATATGGAGGTTCTTCAAGTTTTCTAAATCTTACATCAGAATGTTAAGTTTTAAGTATATTGATTTGGAAGGATGAAGTGGAATCCTATGATTTTCCTTGTTAAATATGATGGGTAATGTAGATCCAGAGTCACCATTGAACAGTAAATTATCTTCTCTTCTAAGAACTGAATGCATTTTAGGTTTTAAAAGTGTATATTGGAGCCCAAAAGTATAGGTGAATAGTATAGTTTTCAATTACATAGTGTGGCAGTTCAAGATTATTTTATGAATCCCCAAAAGAGAAAGATTATGTTTTTAAACTATTCCTTTGAGTGTGATACCCTTTGATTGCATTAAATTCAGTCAAGGGGACTTTGATTAGATTACCTGTTAAGATTGCTTTAAGGCTTTTGATTTGATGTCAGTGGATATGACTCAGGCTGAGTCCCCACCCCCCTGTGTCTGCTTGTCTTCTCTTAGTGATGGAGAATGTGAATAGAAAATTTATTAACATTCAGTAGTTAAAAGTATGATACAAATAAAATTTGTATCTAATTGAATCAGTGTACCAGAATTTGCCAAGCTTTTTTTTTTTTTTTTTTTTTACTGAAAAGTTTTTTCTTTGTTTTTGAAGAAGCTTTATATTACATAAAATTTACATTAACAAGATAGGGGATTCCCATATACCCCAACCCTCCCTCTCCCACACTTTCCCCCATTAACAACATCTTCTACTAGGGTGGTACATTTGTTACAATTGATGATCATATATTGAAGCATTGCTGCTATGTTTGGTCTATACTTTATATTATAGTTTACACTTGGCACCACACAATTTTATAGGTTTTGACAAAATGTATACTGGCCTGTATCCGTCATTGCACCATCATGCAGAACAATTCCAATGTACCAAAAATGCCCCATGTTACACTGATTCTTCCCTCTCCCTCCCCTCAGAGTCTCTTGTGGCCACTGCCTTTATATCAATGTTACAAGTTCTTCCATTACTAGAATAATAATAAGTCTACTTTAGTCCATAGTTGCATTCTCCCCTTATGTTTGTTCACTCCTCAATCTTGAGGATTTGGGGGTGGTGATGCCCACTCTGCTTCCAGTTGAGAGTGGGCTTAGATCCCATGGGGCAGATGGATAGAACTGTCTTTTAAATTGTTGACTTCACTGTGTTTCCCCAGAATTTCCTAAGTAAGGGAACACCATCATTTTGACCTTTTGTTTCATGCATTATATTTATTTTGAGCTCTATTCCAACTGGAGCCAATTTTCCCACTCTACCACCACCTCAGTTCCTATCTCAGTTTATACCTTCACTGCATGTGGTTAGTTTCCCTTAAGGCACTTGACTAAGCTTTGTTTCTAACCCATTTGTGAAAGATTAAGAAATAATTCAGCTATCCTCCTACTCTGTTATGTCTTCAATTAGTTAAGGAAATGATATTTTTTCCTTGCAACAACAAAACTTACACATTCATGATAATATCTATATGTATCTTAATAATAATATATTCCTTCTTTTGACTTAAAACCTATCTCACCCCTTAATCATGAGTTGAAATAATTTTGGGCTTAAAAATATCACTTTCTAAAATAAAATTTCTTGAAGTATGTCATTCATATGTGAACAAACATAAACAATAAATGTACAGTAAAATTTGTGAGCTTACAAAACAAACATGCATATCATCATTTAAATATTTGGAATCATTTTTAAAAAATATTCTTAGTACCAACAATTGGCAAAGTCTTTTGAAGAACAAAAGTGTTTAATTTTGAGGTCCTATTTATCTATTTTTTTCTTTGTAAGGGTCTATTTCTGAGTTCTCCATTCTGAGTTGGTCAGTCTGTCTATATATATGCCAGTACCATGCTGCTTTTACAATTGTAGCTAGTAATATGCTTTAAAATCAGGAAGAAAATATCACTTTTTTATTTTATTTTATTTTTAGGCGGTACCGGGATTGAACCCAGAACTTCGTACATGAGAAGCAGGCGCTCAACCAGTTGAGCTACATCTGCTCCCCTATATCACTTACTTTTGACATAGAAACTTCTCCTATTAAAGAAGGAGAAGATCCTTGAGATAAATCTGGACATTTTTTTTATACAGGCAAGGAGACAAGACCCAAAGAGGGTAAATGAATTGCCCAGAAGTTAGTGAAAGAACCTGGACAAGAATTAAAATCTCTGAGCCCAACTTTTTTATGATTGACAGAAACCGTAGTTACATTTTCTTCTATCCTCAATGATAACATATCCTTCCACTTGTGTCTGACCTAGGTTTGTCTTACTAGGAACTAGAATGCAGAGGCATCTGACTGTGGCATTGATAAATTCATTGAATCCATCTCTCAATTACCATTATTTGGAGGTATAGTCAAAGAGTTGATAAATTTCATGTGCCTTGAAAAAAGAAAACTGGTATGAGTACTTTGGAAATTTAAAAGAATAAATGATTTTTAAATGTGATCTTTTAAACCAAGATTCTCCTAACCAGTAAACCTGTTACCAACTTTTTATTTTTACTCTTATTATGACCATCTAACTAGCAACTATTCTCAACCATTTTATTAGTGATAAAAGTAAAACTTTATTTTTGCAGAAGAAAATTTAGCTGATTAATTCCCCTCGCTGGCAATTAGATTTCTTAGAACTGTAAAAACACCATTACATTAGTGCAGTAGTTTCCTGGAGCTACTTTGACAAAGTACCATAAACTGGGTGGCTTAAAGCAGCAGACATGGATTATCTCTCAGTCCTGGAAGCCAGACGTCTGGAATCAAGTGTCCAGCAGAGCTACACTCCCTCTGAAGGCTCTAGGGGATATCCTTCCTTGCTTCTTCTGGTTTTTGGTGGGTCCTGGTGGTCCTTGGTTTGTGGCAGCATAACTCCAAGCTCTACTTCTGTTGCCACACGGCCCTCTTCTCTCAGTGTGTCTGTGTCCTCTGTGACTATGCACCTATCTGGGTCCAAATCTCCCTCTCCTTTCTATTACAAAGACACCAGTCATTGGATTCGGGTCCTCCCTTAAATTCAGGATGATTGCATCTCATGATCCCTAACTAATTAATTATATCTGCAAAGACTCTATTTCCAAATAGGGTCACATTCTGATCTTCCAGGTGGACTTGAATTTTGTAGAGACTTGACAGGAGACACAATTCAACACATTACACCTGGATTCATTTTTATACACTATGTTGAATATATTTACTTGTTGCCACATTATTGTCCCAGGAGTATTTCCTGTGAATTCACACCTAAAAGAAAAAAAAATGTTGCAAGAAGAAATATAAAATCATCCAACGAGAGGGTAATGAATGACCCTCATTATTCTTCAGAACAAACTAAAGCAAATATTTAACCCTCACTAATATTTATGGATTCAAGTAAATATGCCTTAATGATTAAACCTAACAAGATGGCTTGGAGATCAAATTAGAAGACATAAAACAAATCAGTGTCAAAATAGTTTCAGACCCATGGTTCATTATTAGATGATGTATTCTCTTTGGCAATTTTGGGACCAAAAATGCATGATCTTAAAAAACAGAAGTTTAATTTTTGAATAGATGCAATAATAAGTATCTTGAATGACTTTGAACATGTAATAGAATTTCTAATTTTGGTTATATATATATAGTTTATCAAGTTGGGAATATAAGGCAACTCTTAACTGGATTTATTTCACTTAATCTAAGCATTTAAGTGGAACTAAGTAATTGTTGACTTATTCACATCATCACTAAATTATTTACTTAATTAAAATTAATAATATTCTGCTTGGGAAAGTTACCTTAAAAATGATCTAGGAAGTATCTTCTAAACCAGTAAACTCTTGCTGTTTTCCTTGAAATTATTATATAGAATTTAACAACAGAATTTTTTGAGAATAAAGTTCATCACAGTTCAATTCTATGCATTATTTGCATTACATTTGACACACATTTATATGGAAACCATTTATTTTTACATGATAATTCATAATTAATATATTTTTGCAGTCTATGCTTTCTCTCACTGCTCTATTACATAGCAGCTTAACATCCAGGCTTCTTAGGGGACCAAGAAGAGGAGTGTTAATTTTAAATAGACACATTTTTCCCTTTCATTGGCTTTTAAAATAACTTTATTGTGATAACATATTTATGACATAGTATTTTCCATTTTAACATTTGGTTTTTTGCCATTTTTCTTTCTGCTCCTTAACCTGGATCATTTCAATTGTCCAATCTATAAGTTCACTCATTCTTTCTTCTGCCTGCTCAAATTTGAAGTGAATTTTTCATTTTATCCATGTTTTCCCTTAACTCATTGAACACAGTCAAGACAGTCAACTTAACGTCTTTGACTAGTAAAGCCAAAGTCTGGGCATCCTCAGTAATGACTCTTCACTTTATTCTGTTCCTTTGAATGGGCTGTCTTTTCCTGATTCTTTTTATGCCACAAGATTTTTGGTTGAAATCTGGACATTAGAATATGTTAATGTATTAATTTTGGAAATCAGATTCTCCCCCTTGAACTGGGTTGGCTGCTTCTGTTTTTCTTTCTATTGGTGGAGCCTATAATAGTCTATTTGTTTAGTAATTTTTCCAACTTATTCTTGCAAAGACTGTATTCCTTGATGTGTGTGATAACTGAAGTTTCTATTCCTTTAGCTTCTATTTAGCTATTGTTATGACAGAGATTTCCTTGAAAGCCTGGAGCGAAAAGTACAAACCAAAACAAACCATAAAACCCAACTACCTCTCCCAGGCTTTACAGATTGGTTCTGTGCTGGGGCTTTACTTCAGTGTTTAGCCTCCCATGCACTAAGCCTAGAGATAAGCTCAGAGTGAAAGCTTGGGGCCTCCTCAGGTCTTTTTTGAGCATGCTTCTTGCCCTAGGCATGTGTGTGGCTTTCTAAATTCCTAGTATTCAGGGGCACTCCTCTACTTTCCCAAAGAGATTCTCCACAGTCTTTCCTCCCAGGCCCCAGGTACTTTATCATATACATTAACCATGATCTTTCACCCCTGTTGGCTGTGACTCTTGGGCCTAGCAACTGTGGCAATGTATGAAACATATTTAATGCACTTAAGACTATTCTATGAAAGATTATTTGGTAATATTTTACAGCAGTGTATAGTAGTAGTATATTATTTTGAACCAAGGTTTTGGTGAACACGTTATCTGGAGCAATCTTCTACTTTCATGAAATGATATGAAAATTACCCTGTGTATCTTCTAATTATTTAAATTATGCTCCACAACCCTCCCTGACCTGGTATATAACAAAATAATTCTAATAGATATATGATATCTCTCGTCAATGCTGAGCATGATGATGAACATTGGGTAATATATCCATTTACATAGTTGTCTCTAATTAGTTGTTATAAACTAAAAAGATTATTTTATATATATATATATTTATATACTGTTCA
The DNA here is from genome assembly GCA_026826555.1 of Tolypeutes matacus. Lineage (NCBI taxonomy): Eukaryota > Metazoa > Chordata > Mammalia > Cingulata > Chlamyphoridae > Tolypeutes > Tolypeutes matacus. The sequence goes on along the minus strand of JAKSZT010023082.1, from coordinate 10,623,200 downwards.
TAGATATGTGAATACAATAACCAAGATTTCAATGATATTAATTTGTTATTTTTGGATTAACTCTCAATGGATGGATAACCTTAATATTTCATAAAGTCAAATATTTCAAAGGAACTGCTTTTTTAATGAAATCTATCAATTGCTTAGTGATTTAATTTTAATAAAGCCCATACATATATTATTAAAGATAAAATTGTGAAGTTTTTGTATAAAGGAAATGAGATGGAATAATTTACAAATTCATATGCTTCACTGAATTGATAACGGGTATTGAAAACTAATCTTTTATTTGTTCTAAAAGTTAAAGTGTTCACATGAATATAGTATTGTCTCTATCAGAATTGGACAGGAAACTTGAATACATATTCAGGATAATTAAAGCAAAAATATGATTGATATGATTTAGAAAAAAGTTGAGTTTCCAAATACACTTTATATTACATATATTATGTTGTATCAATGCGTGGTTTCATTTCATTGCATATTTTCTTTTCCAGTGAAATTATGAATCTGACTTCAACAACAATTATTGTTTACAAGTATTTTTGCTTAATAGGAATACTATATAGATAAATGATATTTGTAAATTTGAAATTACAGAAAGTTCTTCAAAACAGAGATATATGTACATGCAATGCATTATTAGTTATTATATTAGAAAGAGTGGCAATGAAGAGATTTTAGATTTGAGAGATATGTATATGATTTCCTTCATAAAGGGAGAGTTTGAAAAATCATATAATTTTATAAACTAATAAGCCATTTTCCTAACGAAAGATAAAAGCTTTAATACTTAGTACCATGGAAAAAGAAAAACATTACCAGGACGAAAATAAGTTTAAAAGAGATGCTTTTATCCCTCTCCCTGAAATGTATCTTTAAATATAAAGCTCTATAGTACTAACATTAAAGAAATGTACTTGCTTTGCTCATTTTAAAACACTCTAAAAATTATTATTAAAGTTAAATATGTTCATTATAGAAAATGAATAAAATAAAGATGAGCCCAAATAAAGATGATCACATATAATAAATTTAAAATTAACTGTATGAACTCACTGATATGAAATAATTAGAATAAGCAAACTTATAGAGTCAGAATCTAGAATATAGGTTACCAGGGAATGAGGGATAGGGAATGGGAAGTTAATGCTTAAATTGCACAGATTTTCAATTTGAGTTGATTGTGAAGTTTTGTTAATGCATGGTGGTGATGCATTAACAATATTGCGAATGTAATTAACAATATTGCGAATGTAATTAGGTGCCCTGAATTATATCTGTGGATGTGGTTAAAAGCAGAAATTTTAAGCTGTATGTATGTTACTAGAATAAAAATTAAGAAAACATGGAGCTGTACAACACAGTGAACCTTATTTTAAACAATGGATTAGAGTTAATACTACAATTATAAAAATGTTCTTTCATGAATTGTAATGAATGTACCATACTAATGCAAGGTGTTATTAATGAGGTGGTATATGGGAACTCTGTATTTTATGAATGATTTTTCTGTAAACCTACAACTTCTCTGATTAAAAAATTAAACAAAAACAATACAAACAATTTCTGATCTATGCTACAGCATGGATGAATATTGAAGACACCATGTTGAATGAAATCAGACACAAAAGGGCAAATAGTGTATGATTCCATTTATATGAAATATCTCGAATAAGCAAGTCCATAGAGACATAAAATGGATTGGAGGCTACCAGGGTTTGGGCGGAGGGGTATGGGGCATTATTGCTTAACGGATACAGAGTCTCTGTTTGGCGTGATGAAAAATTTTGGTAATGGATGGTGGTGATGGTAGCATTTTAAAATTACATCTTAAATGTAATTAATGCCACTTGATTGTACACTGAAAAATGGCAAATTTGATGTTACATATGTTACCACAATTTTAAAAACCCAGAAAAGTATTGTTTTTAGACATAACCTAATGTTTCTAGGAGAAAGGAACAGAAAAATGAAAAGTTATTTCTTAAAAAAAACTTTTTCATTCAGATACATGGTGAAGAAATTATATCTTTCCAATCTTTCTTTCTTTGGTTAAACTTGTGTAGTAGAAATATGTGGCTGTATAATAGAATATACAAGTTTTTCACATTTTTTTAGCTTAACATCATGTCACAGATATCTTTTGGTGACATTAAATGTTCTCACATACCTTTTTTAATATTCACATTATTCGATTGTATAAGTGTGCCATAAATATTTTAAACAGTTCTCTATGTTATATCCTCCTCTTGTTCTTTGTTTTTGTTTTAAAGGTGCTGCTTTGAACATCCCTACAGCTAAAATTTTGCACATGAGCCTGGTTATTTCTGTAGAATGAACTCCTAAACGTGAAATTGCTGAGCCAAAGGGTTTGAATCATCTTTCGGGCTCTCCAATGCATTGCCAAATTCAACTTCAAAAAAATTTTAAGGATCCCGATGATACCATCTCTAGCAGTATAACTGAGGACCATATACCCATACCTTAGCTGACACTGGATATGATACGTGATGTTACTGCTTTGAACCTTTTCCAAATTTATGAAAAAAGAATGGTGGTTCAAGGATGTTTTAATGTGCAATGTTAGGGGGGAAACCTCCTGCCCATTGCTGATGTTTCTTTCTTTGTGAAGGGAGCTCCATTGGCCTAACGCTCTTGGCTTCTCCCTGCCCCTCATTCACTCTACCCCAGTGGACATGGAATGTCTTTTCTGATGGGTGATTGTGGAAGGAGAAACTGGTCATGGCCCAGCTCTTTCTGCACCCAGGGATACATTTTGACCTTATGGGTGAGGCCTCCTCAGTTTTCCATGTGCCTGGACTGGATGAAGTCAACCTAATTTGAGGGTTCATATTTTAAAAAGTCATTTGCATAGAGTTATAAGCTATGATCTCCACTATCAGCTTTATTTGTAATAAAGAGTTTGTCACTCACATGTCCTATTATTTGTCTTTCCTATCAATTGGTTCAGAGCTGGGGGTGGGGAGAAGAGGGTTACTAGTTTTAGGACCCCGCAAACCCTCCAACTTGAAGTCACTTGATTATTTTAGAGGTTGAGCATATTTTTATATGTTTAGTGATCAGTTGTGCATCTATGAATTTTTTATAATATCCATTTTTCTATTATAGCACTGGATTTAAAAAATAATTTTTAGAACTGTTTCTATAATACTATACATATTAACTTTTAACTGCCATATACATTTTAAATATTTATTCTAGTTTGCCATTAGTCTTTATTTCATTTACGGTATTCTTTTGATATTCAGTTTTGATATTCTGAAAGTATTCTTTTCTTTTATTTATTTATTTTTTCTTTTTCTATCTGAATTTAATCTTTGAATAAGTGTATCACATAATAAAGGCAGGCAAAGGACAAAATATTTCTACCTAAGTAAACAATCTGTATCTGATTTCTCTACTAAAATAATTATCATTTCTCAGGAAATATTAGGCACACTGGATAACTTAAAAATATATCTTATGTTGTGGGGACAGTAGCTGAGGAAGCTTCTGGTGTGGCAGAATCAGTTCTGAGAGTAACTTTCTAGTAAGTCCGCACATGGCGGTGGTATGTGGATGACTGGCTTCTCTCCGGAGTGGATTCTCTCATGCCCCAGCTCAGGCCTGCTTCCAGGCATCCATCCCTGGTCTACACATTTTTAGGGTGTCTGTGGCTGCACCAGGATTAAAGGGTGTGCAGAGAGGACAGGGGAGCTAACAGGCAAAGCCTCAGTGGACGACCGTGAGCTTTGTGTCCACGGGCGGTGGCACTCAATGTCTTCTCAGGCAGGGCACGTTTCTGAATTTTAAGGACTAAAACACCATCATATGGATTCATTCATTTATTCCACAGATATTTATAGATTAAATGTTAACCACTTGTCTAAGCACCATGATGGATAAGTGGACAAAATGTTAAATTCCCTGCCCTTCTAGAACTTACATACTAGGGGAATGAGACCTTAAGTAGAAGCATAATTAGTAATGGAATTATATGTTATGTTAAAAACTATAGAAATATTTATGTATACATATATATGTATACACATATACATCTTTATATATCTTTTGTCAGGGCAGTAGCTGGGGAAGCTTCTGGAGTGGCAGAATCACTTTTGAGATTAGTTTTCTGGTGGGTTCGCACGTGGCGGTGGTATGTGGATGACTGGCGGTAGCTTTTTTTGCAGAGGGAACACACATAGGGCTTATCTCCAGAGTGGATTCTCTCATGAGCTAGCAAGTTGGTTTTGTGGCTGAAGGATTTTTCACACGAGCTGCACTTGAAGGGCTTCTCCGCCATGTGAATCTTCTGGTGCACATGTAGGTCTGATGTCTGGAAGAAACCTTTGTGACACTCGGCACAAACAAATGGTCTCTCATTCCTGTGTCTTCTCTGGTGGGCGTCTAGCTGAGAGGGATACCTAAAGATCCTGGGACAGTTCTCACACCTGTATGATTTTGGGGGTCTGTAGACTCTTTCTTGGTTTATCCCACATCTGGATGTTCCATCATTGCTTTGGTGTGTAGGGACAGGCTTAGGGGTGGCTTGATATGTCCTGGGGAGAAACTGTGGTTCCTCCTCCATAGGGACATCTTGAGAAGAGGATTCTCCTAGGGATCCTTCCTGGGATGTGGAGGAGTCAAGCTCTGCTATTCTGGAGTTGTTCGGGTTCTCACAAGATCAACTCCCCTCTTCAGGCTTAGGGCGATCATCTTCCTGAATAATAACCAGGGAAGATACTTTATTGCCTCGGCTAATAAAACTGACATTTACTTGATTGCTTTTCACAGAATTGTTGCTGCGGTCTCCACGTCCTGTTTGAAGGGGAATATCTTGGGGACCTTGGAAGGGTGTCCTCATGCTCTCTCCTCTTGGGGTTCCTGCTGGCATTTGTTCCATGAGATGAATGACTTCTCTTAAGGGCATATTCTCAGAGAAGAAGGCTTCCTGTCCCTGCATGTGGACATGGACAAAATCAGGTGACTTCACACAATCATCAGTCAGCTCTTCCATGAGCTTCTCCAGGTTTCTTCCACTTGAATCCCATTTCTCTCTCAAAGTGGACCTGTTCCTGCAGTATCCATTCATCATAAGCTGTTCCAGGACCAATTGAGAAATAATTTCTTCTTTGCTGTGTTTTTCTGGCTGCAGCCACAAGTGAAATACCTTACCGAGTCTTTTTAGTTCCTGCTTTGCAAATGAGCCATTGCTGGTTTGATACAAGCTGAGCTGAGGGCCCTGGAACTTAGAGTTCCCCTCTCTCCTCTGGGCATCAGGTCCTTGGGTGGGTTCAAACTCTAGATTGTTTGACGCAGGTTGATCACCCCTGGATGGGTCACATCGATAGGAGGTTCTGAGATCTAAAGCCATGCTTAGCAAGATTTCTCAGAGAGACTCAATTTCAAGGATTCAGGCTCTGCTGATTTGTATCCCTGGGAATCTGTTTTAACAACTGGGGAACACTTAAAGACCGCACGCTCTCTCTGGGCTGAGCTCCGAGGTGGTGATCCCGGGCTGAACGCGGACCAGCGCGCGGCCGCGAATGCGCGCTGGCTTCACCTGTATTCTTTTCTTTAAAAAAAAAAAAATATATATATATATATATATAGTCCAACATTTCATTATTTTCCCTTGTGGTTTCTTTCTTTGGTTTCAACCATTTTTATTAAGTTATTGCTAGAAACTAACCCATGTAGCCTGCTGAAAAAAATCCTAGTATGATCAAATGGTTGGTAAATGCGATTCCACCTTGTTTTTGGATCTCTTATAATATAATTTTAGTCAATTTGATCTACTTGGAAATATAGAAAAAAATTTGATGTTTGCCGGGAAAGTACATTAAATGGCCAACTTCTCTCCTCAGGTAGAAATAAGCAATATGTATTTTGTGCTGCCAATGTACAACTTAAAATATCCAATTAGAGCACTTAAAACTTATTTGTCTTACTCTATTGGGGACCTTGTAGTTTTGGTTTTTTATTGCTAGCACTGAAAACCATCACCTAGTAAACATTTGCTTAGCAAATGAGTGCTGCTTGCCCTCGACTCAGAGCAGTGGTCTTTAAAAGGTGGCCTCTCCATCAGCAGCTGCTGCCACACCTGGGAGCTTGTTAGAGCCCAAATTCTGGCCCCAACCCTACCTGCTGAAATCAGACACTCGGGCTACTGTCCAGCAATCTGTGTGTTAACAAGCCTGCCAGGTGATTCGGGTGCAGGAGACAGTTTGCGAACCACTGCCCTAGAGAAAACTAGATGGATGAGCTATAGTCTCCAATGGTGACAACTAGGAATCATTTGTAAGATTCAGTTGAAAGCATTCATTTCTTCCCCAGCTCTTAAAATGACAGGTTCTAATATTCAGGTGGCAAATGACATGTGATAATCATGAGTAAAATAAGGGCAGGACTAAATCGCTTTAAAAGTCTTTATGCCAAACACCTGACACATGTTTCATATGGAGTATGTTGGCAAGAGCTTCACGCTGGAATTGACAGTAGTAATTGGATAGCAAAGGTTTCGTGAAACATTTTTAGGGTGAAAAATCTCTACATTGGAGGCCTCCAAGACAGAATCAAATGACTGATTACAGTAGGTCCTATTTTGGAATAAGTAATAATATTCGTTTATTATTTGTCAATGATAAATGTTTTGAATAATTTTGTTATTGAATAAAAATTGGGAGAAATATACAAAATATTTCAAAATACAGAAATGAGTCGAGTAGCTTGTATTGGAAAGGGAAGTAAACTGAAAAGATCACCTAAAATGGGTTCACACTACTAAATCCTTTGTGGCCTTAATCTATCAGTCTGCAGATTTTGGAATCACAATTGGGTTGGTAGGTAGCAGCATCTATAGTATCTATACTTATCTGAATATTCTGTTAAAACAAAAAAGAAATTAGAGCTCCATTTTAAGGTTAACCACTGGTTCCATGACCCTCAATTCCCCATGTTGTTTAAAGATCCGTCCAATGCTATTTGCTATGTTCTGATATTTCTGCAGCGATTTAACCCTCGTGACCTCCGTGTCCTTCTTGAAGACCTCTTTTCCTTTACTTTCCTCTCCTCCTCCTCCTCTATTTGAGTCACTTTCTATGATTAGTCCCTCTTGTTCCTCTTTTATCTTCTACTTCTTCACTGTAGTTGTTTTCCAGGTACAATTATTCATGTTTTTATAAACATTTCTCCTTATACTGTCCATTGAATTGTATACATGCTTTCACTCTTCTAATATCCCATTTATAAAGCTATTTTTTACACTGAATTTCTGTTTCTTTAAGTCCAAATTCTTAGAGAACATCCCAGTTAAATGTGACCCTTTAATTCAAATAATCCAGTATTTTAAAAGCTAAATTAATAATTTATTCCCCAATGTCTTTCCCATCCTAACTCCTTATTTCTGTCAAAGATAGTGTTATTCAGCCAGTCATCCACCTTTCAAACAGAGCTGCTTTCAATTTCCCTTTTCCTTCATCGTATCTAGCTAAGTAATCCTGAAAACCTTTCATTCCTTCCTTTCAAAGATCATTTAGATCTTTCTCTTCTTTCATGTCCACTGCTAGGATCTTAGTCAAAGGCTTCCTTACCTACCACATGAGGGACTGCTACATGTAATTTTCTGCCATCTCTATTCTCACTGCATGGAGATCTGTGCATTTTATCAGCTACTGCTATATGATTTATTTTCCTAAAAAAAAATACCGATTTAATCATGCTTCTACCATGCTTAAAGCTTTTACTAGGATTTCATTGCTAACAGGATGAATTCAAGTCCCTAAGCCTGGAATTCGAGAAGCTCCATAAGAATACTATTTTTTTTCCAAATGTATGTTGCTATTTAAAGGGCTTCTGTCTATGTGAAATCATTTATCTGTTGTAGGTGAAAAAATTAGGAAACTATGTCTCAGAGAGTGTTCACATGCGATGAAGTCTTGATTAGGGCCAGGTCTTTTCTATTTTTTCCAAATTCCTCTATTTTGCATCTTCTTCATCTATCACTCCTCATGGCCTCCAACAAAGAGCTGAGTACAACATTAGAGAAACATGAAATGTGTTTGATCGTTGTTATTCATCGGGGGAGGGTCTCATTTCTTTGACCTTGCAAGAGAGCTGTGAGTCGGCTTTTGTTAGAAATACCGAAGCATTGATTGAAATCAAACTTAACATCTGTATACCAGCTAGTGCAGAGTGAAATTCACTTGCTCTTTTGAAAGAAGAAACTGGGAAAAGGTGAGAAAATCCCTGAGCCAACTGCACCAGAACCGGGATTCCTCTTTTGTGCCCTGGCTTTGAGCTCAAGCACTCCACGTGGAGCAAGGCTGCCGGGAGGTCACCCTGATCAGAGGAGACAGGCCTGAGATAGCTCAGGGTAAAGGATTAGGAGGAGAGTGGAATTAGTTAAATACTCTTTGCTCAGTGTGTGGTAACAATGTAATTTATGTTCTCTGGCCTAGGACAAAGATTATTGTATCTCATGTGGCAACTCTCAAATGGACATTTTGTTTGCCCTAGGCTTTCTGAAAAAGTGCAAACCCATCATTTTTAGGGGGCTGTTGCCATTTATTTTATTGCATTATCTTTTTTTTTTTTTTTTTCTTATGAAGGAGGATCGTAATTTTCTCTCCGGTCTACTTAATTAGTTCCATCCTGTCTTAGATTTGATTCCCCCAAAAGCAGAACCCTGGAAGGGACATTAGTACAGGTGGATTATCTGAAAGTTGAGCTCAGGAAGCACAAGCAAGGAAGGTGGGAAACTGAGGCCAGAAAGGGAGAGAAGGCATTAAAGGGTGTGTTAAGAGGGGATTACTGCTGTGGGTGACTGGGCCTCAGTCGCATTGGGGGAAACTCAGGTGCTGTGTAGACTATGGCTCAGAATTGCGCCACTGAGGAATGGGGGAGCTGACACATTTATTCACCATTCCTGTTCATCACTGGCTGAGAGAGATCCATGGGGGTGGTCATTCCTGGCCTAGTTCCTAGCTCTTCTAGATGTGGGCCGAGCAAGAGCCAGCACACCCGGAGAAAGCCCTGGGGGAAGCAGAGAAACAAACACTTTAGGTGGGAATCTCAGGGCTTGTACAGAAAACTGTCCACTGCAGCTGCAGATGAACTTAGAGGCACTGGGAGAGGGGGGGTGGTTGGGGAGAAATGGCTAATTAATTTATGCATATTTTCAATCAATATTTCTTTGTCATTATTATGTGCTGAACAGTGGCAAGGTATTGGAAAGATGTAAATTGGCAAAGCCAGAACCCTGCCACCCTTCCTGGCTCTCTCGCTCTCTTTCAGTCCCCACGTCAAATGGTCTTCATCCCTACGAATCTTACTCCCTCTCTGTATTTCCTGCCTATGCCCTAGTTTAGGCTCTCGCCATGACTCCCGACATGGATTACTGATGGAACCTCTTAACTGTCTTCCTGCATGTAGTTTCGCCCTGCTTTAAGTTTGCTAAAGGCTCTTGTTTTGGATGCCACTGCAGCTCTCTATGAGCTGCAGAATACAAGTCAAGATCTTCATCCATGTCCTGGCCCTTATTGATCTTCCCAGAATCAGTGCTCACTTTTCTCCCCTCCACTTTGCATATAACATGTGGATCATCAGTGCCAAGATAATTTCTGTTTCCTCAACTCACCAGATGATATACGCTCTCTGTCTGTGTGTATTCTGACCTTCTTTAAAAAAATAAGCCCTGGCCCCTCGGCAGCAACTCCTTTGAATATACTTTATTTTCTAGTTAACTCCTTACTGTAAGACTAGGCGAATGCTTGCAATACTTTTCTCTCCCCTTCTTCATCTCTGTATGTTCTCACTTATTGTCCAAGAACATGCTTTGTACATCCTTCACATGGTGCTTTACTGCACTGTATTGTGGATATTCTATTATCTGCATCCCCAAGTAGCCTGTGAACTTCTTGAAGACCAACTTGTGTCCTTCACGCCTGTCTCCACACCCCAAAGCCGGAAATTGTGTTCATTCTCAATAATATTAAGTGAGTGAATGTGGCTTAAAGAAAGGAGACTGTGCATGGCCTGCCACCTTTCCCTGGGACCCACAAATACATCCCATTCCAGGACCAGAGGTGTCGGCCTGGCAGGATAAAAACCCAATGAGCCAGGCACAAAAGTACAGATAGTGTATGATCTCGCTGATTAGAAACAATTAGAATAAGCAAACTCCTAGAGTCAGAATCTAAGAATACAGATTACCAGGGCATGGGCTGGGGATTGGGAATGGGAAATTAAGGCTTAAAATGTGCAAGGTTCTTATCTGGAATGAGGGAAATGTTTTGGTCATAGATAGTGGTGATGGTAACACAGCATAGCGAATGCAGTTAGCAGTATTAAAATATATATCTGCATATGATTAAAAGGGGAAATAGATTGTATATATGGTAACAGAATACATTTTTTAAAAAAAATCCATGGAACTACACTATACAAACAGTGAACCTTAAGTTAAACCATGGACTATAGTTAATAGTACACTTTTAAAAATATGCTTTCATCATTTGTAACAAATGTTCCACACCAATGCAAAGTGTTGGTGGTGGGGTGGTGTATGGGAATCCTGTATTTTATGCACGATTGTTCTGTAAACCCACAAGTTCTCTAATAAAGAAAGAAAATCAATTGTCAAAAAAAAAAAACCCATGCAAAACCCCCAATCCCCTAGGAGACAAGGGACTGCCAGCACATGCCTTCTCCTACTGCCTCCAGTAAGCATTCACAGGAGACAGTCTCACTCTGACGGGCAAGTTGTCCGACATCCACCTCACACCCTGGTGGAATATCTGTCCCTGGCGGGGAGGGAGCGGAGTTCTTCCACTGGGGCTCACAGCACCATAAGAGAGGGAGAGAAGGGTGCTGTGCATGGAACACCTGCCAGCATTGGCCACATCGAGACCTGCTGGCTCTGGGGCACCGACCCCCACCAGTGAAGCTGACCATGCTCTGTCTCTTCTCCAAGTGACTAAAACATCTTTTCCTCAGAGCCTGTGTGAGCCATGCTTCTGCTCGCGACCCCGACACCTGTATTGGAGTGGGTTGCCATCTCTCTAGGTGTCTCTCCTTCTGACTAGCAGAGACGATACCCATAGCTCCAAGGATCTCACAGAATAAGACATGATGTCTGCCCATAAGGAACTCACAGTCTGATGGTTTCTCCTTTTGGGAATTTAACTACATGCCAGAACAGTACATGCAATAACTGTAAATGCCTATCCACTGATGACCTTAGAAAGTAAGTTCTAGACTGAAATATCCATGATCAAGCAGATTTCCATGGTATTAGCTATAAGCTTCACTTTGGGTAATTATGGTCCCAATTCCTTCCAGTGATTCCCACTGAGTCCCTCTACCACCTTCTGTATCTCCAGGCCCGGTATCCTCTGACTCTGAGGAACATCTAAAATTTAGCCGCCAGGTACCTCAATGGTTTAATACTCCATGGTCTTCTCTCCCTTCAATTCATCTTGTTAGATGCATATAATACATGCTTTAAAAGGCAATGAGACAGCTGGAAAAAGGTTTCTTTCTCTCCACCTTTATTTAGTGGTTGCTTCTTAAAGCAGGAAAATAGCAGCATTTTCATGATTCATCATCTTTAATCCCTATATTAGCATTAAAAGGAAGTAAGATGTCAGTGGATTTATGGCGATGAATGTTTGTGATTGGCAGTACCATGGGCTCTTATTTGATTTGCCAATCAAAAAGGTTTTAAAAAGAAAGGCTAGTCAAATATGGCAAATCTGATAGGGCCAACAGGAGAATTAGTAGGAAGGTCATTGTGCTGAATAAATGACCAGTACGCATAAAAATTTTACACTGCCCTAGTGCTTCCTAAAATACAATCAATATTATTGTCCTTTTTTTTTCCCCTCCCAAAGCACATGTCTAAATAATGGAGTAGAGGCATGCATGGGGAAACTTTACTCAATCTACCCCAGTAATATTGCTGACAATAACCTCTCCCATGCTACCCCTCCCCCCATCAGAGACTTGCTTCATACTGTGTCTTCTGCCTGGAACACTCTTCCTCTCCCTAGTCACATTGCTGACTGTCTCTGTCCTTCAAATCTCAGTTTCACTGTCTCAGTTAATAGTGTCCTGAAATAATGCCCCATCCATATCTCCTCTCTGTGTACTTGTATGGAATTGAAAATAATTCCTAGATCCACATTTATATTTTCATTTCATAGTTTGCTGTCATTTTCCCATTTCAATAAGCCCTATGTTTTATTCATTATTTTACCCAGATAATAATACTTATAATCCCATAATTATTTTTTGTTAAATGAACGATTTTCTTGATTTCTTACCATATTTAATATCACATATAATACCACATAGTACAAATTAGACACTAGTTCTAAGCTCCCCCCCCCACATAAAAAAAAAACCCTACATGGTATATGTTATTCATGCCCATTAAGCAGATTAGAATACAAAGTTCCAGAAAGTTTAAGAAACTTGCACAAGATCATAAGACTTGCAAGTAAATGGTAAAGCTGAGATTTAAGGGCGTATCCTTCTGACTGCAGAGCCCATGTACTTAAACAACCTGCCAAAGTATCTCTCCAAGAGAAGTGCTGGGCTATTACTTTCTGATAAACTAGAGATACATGAGTGCCCATCTATTTCTCTGCCATTCATTGAATCAGTATCTGCATACTGCTATTGATGTGGGTGCAAAATGATAATTTCCTGAAAGAGGAAAGACATGCAGACATAAACAATTTTTTCTCTGGATTGTTTCATCTAATACTACAGAGGAGATTATGCAACTAATTACCCTCATGGCTGGTTCTCACTAATCACAAGCACAGCCTTGTAAAGCCCAGATGAAACTCAAAATCTACAAATATGTACAGGTTAGGGGTCATTTTCATTCTTGTCCTATGATTCGAAATACTCATATGCCAAAAATAAACATAGACTAGTCCAGAATAGCATAAAGAACTGCTAGACACCTCAGAAGAAAATGAAACCTACAGGGTTTGGAAATGTAAAGGAATGGAACATTCATAAGATGTGATGATGTGCATATAATTTGCCCACATTAGGGTTGGAGGTGGAAGTCAGGATCCCTTGCGGTAAAGTGTCCACACCACTGTGCATGGATAATCTTTGTTATGCCGGGTTTGTTTCTTGTACATTAAAACAGAGATACCTCCTTTTATTCCTGATTATACAGTGGAATTAGCCCATGACCTGAGTTTGTGACCTCTAACATGTGCAGAATTTAGGAGGAAAAATGAAATGGATAAAAGGCTCTTTCACTTGCTGCCACAACCAACATATTCTTCTAGCAAGTAAAATTGCAGCCACTTGGGATCTGCATCATCATATCATAATAGTGTCATAAAGTGTCAATCTGTGATGCATGATGTATACCTTATACTCTGTTTAAGGCAGTAAATGTTTCTAAATCTATAAAAATTGTATTGGTAGGTATTTTTGCTAAAGCCATTTGCCAATGAAAACATGAAACAAACCATTTTGGAATATTGAGTTGATAATTTTCCATAGTAAAAGTCTTTTTGGTAAAATATTATAAATAGACAAGCATGATGTTTGGAATGTAACATCATGCTGTAGGTCTTTTTACATTTCAATGGAGATGGTGCACTAATGCCAATAAATTCCTACCTTTTAACTTATAATAACCTCTTTTTAAAAAATCACCTTTCTGAATGTTTTTTTTATTTTATAGTTTTATATCTATTATATACTTTTCTGTGTTTCACTTATTGAGAAATAGACTAGTGATATAGCATTTTTGGTTTCATTATACTTCTTATTGATGTCTATTTTCTTTAAGTGGCAAAGTAGTATTTTCAAATAACATTGAAATCAAATATTTTCTAATTGAATCAAATAAGCTTGACTCTATCTTCCATCTATCATGCTAATAACAACATGGATTAAATGAAACTACAGAATATTCTGGGCCTCAGAAGACAGGCTTCAGATATGGGGCAGCCAGATGTGCAGAAGAAAATAGAGAATGCTGGATTGGCGGGGAAGTGATGAAAATGACAGAATAATTTGTATTGAGAACTACTTTGGCATATTTTCTAAACTAGTGGCTCTCAAATTGTAATCCCCAGAGCAGCAGCTTCAACAACATCCAGGGGTTTGTTAGAAATGCAAATTATTGAGCCCAATCCCAGACCTACTGAATCAATAACTCTGCAGTGCAGACCCAGCTCCCTGGGTTTTCACAAGCACTCTGGGTAATTCTGATGCATGCTAAAATTTGAGAACCCACTGCTCTGATCCATTAATTCATCTAGTTGCTCATATTTCTAACTTCCTACTACATGCTGGGTACTGGGTGAGTAGTTTGGGTTAATCGGGTACAGAAATAGGGACTAATATATCAACAGCAACCATTTATTGATAGCTTAGTCTTTGATAAGACATTTTCGTAAGTAAGATCATTTAGCCTTTATAATGCTATTATGACTCAGGTATTATTTCCATTGCAATTCTCAGAATCCCCATCCTGAGTGTTTTGAGAGTGTAACGGGAGAGTAGGGCAGCAACCTGCTCTGTTGGAAAAGTGCCTAGTTTTGAATTCTGCCTGGGAGAATCCAAAGTGACTTCCCAGAGGAGGGGATATTTGAATTGCTTCAAATGTTGAATTGTATTTCCAAAGAAAAAGCAAGTTAAAGGAAAGGAAACAAAATGCAGAAATAACTATGTGCCAGGTAATTTTCTAGGCAAACTGTAGTCTGTAATTTATCACAACCATCTGAGATTATTAGCCATCTTCTAAAAATTTTTTTAAAATACTGAGTTTAAATAGATAAATAATTGTCTAAAGCTACTCAACTTTTAAGTGGCAAAGAAGGGACTTAAACCCTGGCCTGAACCCAGAGCATCTGCAAATCTTCCGAGGTAGGAAAGAATATGAACAGGTCCGGGAGTTTAGGAAGTTAGGATACCAAAGTGTTCTAATTACGCATGTGATGAGTTCAGGTTTTTGTCCTTCCTGGTTAAGAACTCAGTGGAAGTGTAAACACAATAAAATGAGATGACACCTGTAAATTAATATGACCCTACTAACTCAGGTATCGGCAAACTTCCCACGTAAATGGCAAGGTACTGCAGGTTTTCTGCTTAGTAAACCATACGGAGATCTGTCTCTACTGCAACTACTCAACTCTGCAGTATGTAAACGAGTGGGCATGGCTGTGCTCCAATAAAAGCTTATTTGTAGACACTGACATTTTTTAACTTCATATAATTTCCACGTGTCACAAAATAGTTTTCTTTATTTTTCTCCAACCATTTAAAATGTAAAAAAAGTTTTTAGCTTGTAGAGAATACAAAAAGAGGCGATGACTGAACTTGGCCCACAGGTGGTAGTTTGCCAACGCCTATACTAGCTCATTACTTCAGGACTCTCACGGACTCATAGGAAATTAAGAGTCAAGGAAAATTTTAAAGGAAGAGAAAAGAGAGAGGTAAAAGAAGAGGGGGAGATCCCATACTAAATAATAATTTGGGTTTTAAAATGTTTTGGTGCATTTATTGCTCTGGAAAAAAACAATCTCCCTCCTATAGACCAGGGCTTATCTGTATGACATCTTTGTGAGATTTAGAGAAACGCCCATATTCCCAGGTGGAAGTATAGCCTCTAAAGCAGACCTTGAGCTGAATTTTAGCCTCATGTGCTCCAATGCCAAATACTTTTGGTCAGGACACATGTTGTACAACTGTTTATGGTAGCTCTGCTTTCCCTTATTAGCCCAACATGTTTTTTTTCTTTTCTCTTCCACCACTCATTTCTGTCTGTACCTAAATGATCTCACATCACAAGTCTCCCATGAGCAGAATGTAAAATATTAAGTATGTCCTCTTTACTTTCCATCTGACAACAACCATTAAGTCATCCTCTAGAATGGCTTGTTCCAATGAAATATCGCTGCTACATCTTCTGTCTTTTGCTGCAGGTTTGGTAATACTGCAGTAGTCCTTTCAAGAGAACCAACATGCTTAGGTCCTTTGTGCTGACTTGCTATGGAGGGTTAATTGAGGTCAGGTTCAGTTGAAAGAATGAATGCTAGAGGAGGAGTTATAACTAAGAATACTGACATCCTCCAAAGAACTCAAATACAGCGAATAATAAGCAAAGTGAAGGAAAGAGTGAACCTGACTGAGGAGAAGAACTGAGCAGCATGTTTACGGATTGGATAATGTGGATGGTTGCGGTACATTGGGTTATGTACCCCAGGGTCGGGGGGGGGGGAACACGTTCCTCATTTTAATCTGCATCCCTGTAGGTGTGAACTTATTATAAATAGGATCTCTTGAAGATGGTGTTTTTACTTAAGGTGTGGCCCAACAATGAGGGTGAGTCTTAATCCCGGTTACTGGAGGCCTGATAAAAAGAACCCAGAAAAGAAAAGAAAAGAGGATATTGCCATGTGACAGGAAACAGAAAGGCAAGCCAAGGAAACCAAAGGATTGTGGCAAGCCAGCAGTGGTATGCTACCAACCCTAAAAGGACTCCTAGTCCCCCAAACCATGAGACTTTTAATTTCCCCTTGTCTAAGCCAAGCCATTGTGTGCTATTGGTGACAGCAGCTCAGGGAAACTAAGACAATGGTTCGGAGGTGGGAGGGGGGTGGCTGTTATCTTAAACTCCCTCCTGTACCTCCTGGATTTTCTTTGAGCCCTTGTTATGCATAGCTTGTTCAGTGAATTTGTATATTCCTCACATTCTATTTTGAAACAACTGAGGCCTAAGA
Organism: Tolypeutes matacus; assembly: GCA_026826555.1. NCBI lineage: Eukaryota > Metazoa > Chordata > Mammalia > Cingulata > Chlamyphoridae > Tolypeutes > Tolypeutes matacus. Next base: position 10,606,434 of record JAKSZT010023082.1, on the reverse strand, counting down.
AAATTAAATTATTTTATCTTTTACATAACTTTGCCAAACTTTATTTCTTGGACAGAGCCAAAAATGTTTGGAAATTTCTTGCTTCTTCCATTCTTGAGGTTCCATGACTTTAAAACAAAAGTAGTACTCTGACATTAATTCAGAGAAGCATCACAGAATTGCAGATTCTGGTAGACCTTCTTTCAAACTTCAGTTCCACCCTTTCTAGTATGTAACTTTGAGCAAGTTTCTTATTTTTATCAAGCTGTAAGTACATCTATAAATTAGGAAACATAATTCCTATTTTACAGTTGTTTAGGGGAAGATTGAAGGTAGTTATACTAAATACAAATAATATAAGGAATATATTAAAGGTCTAATAATAAAGCTCACACACAGAAAGAATAATTGCTTCACAAATATACTATGAATTTTCAAATGATTATGAAAATGGTAAGCATTCATTAGTAATAGTTTATCTTATCCTTTGTTTGAATTATTGATATCTTTTCCAGCTCTGAAATGTAGCCTTCCTGACATTTAGGTGCTTTGGGAATTCAAACACACTTCCATTTACTTATGAAACCATATACCTCATATAACACAATTATACGTGACAGTAGAAATGGTCACAAAATTTCCGCTCACAAATTTACAATTATTCTTTCTTACCCAGTGTTTATAACCTTACCTTAAGTATAGGTGAACCAGATATATTATTGTATAATTAGATACAATGCCCTGTAACATACCCAGTCCAATGCATTTTCTCCCCAGTAACTGGAATTTTACCATGGAAACAGATTGATAGGAAATAAGTTCTTCTCTCTCATTCAGATTCCTAAATTTCCTTTAAAAATAGCATAGTAAGACTCAAACAACTTGATAAGAGTGATTTTATGAGATTGTCCAGACAGAGGAGATGGTTAGCTTGGGAATGAAAGGCCATGCAAATTAGGAGAGTGGGACAGAACCAAAGATGGGTTTGACCCAAGTTCTAATTGGTGTGAATTTTGACAAATCACTTAATTTCTCTTTGCTTCATTTGTAATAGGGGAATAATAACATTTCCTATCACATGTGTTTGTTGTGAAAATGAGTTCATGCATGAATATGAAAAGAACTTAGAAGTATACCTGCCCATAAAAATCGTTCCATACATGTCCACTATGATTATCATTGTTATATCCACATGGACACCTGCCGTAGGTTGAATTCCAACTTAGGAAAAGAAACCTATCTCTTATTCCCTCTGAAGCTTGCTCTTTCTCTCCTTTATCATGGTTTCCAGCCCAATTTTTTCCTCATCACACAAACCTAAAACCTAGGAGGCACCTGGAGCTCTTTCTACACCCATGCCCTCCATATTATCATGTCAGTTATCATGTTTGTTAATTCCACTGCCTAACTATCTGTTGAATAGGGCCTTCTCTCTCTCCTTTTTTTTTTTTTTTTTTTTTTTTTGAGGTGCCAGGGCCCGAGGATTGAACCTAGGACCTCGTATGTGGGAAGCTGGTACTCAACCACTGTGTCACATTGGCTCCCCTGAGTTGGGTTTTTTGTTTGTTTTTATTTTTTTCAGGAGGCACCAGGAGCCAAACCCAGAACCTCCCATGTGGGGAGCAGGCGCTCAACCGCTTGAGCCTATCTGCTCCCTGGCCTCTTCTCTTTATCTCCACTGTCATGACGATAACTCAGCCCTCATTATTTCTTGTGTTGGTTCTCACAATGACCTTATATTAGGTCTGGTTGCCTTGAGACTTGGACATTTTCTTTGGTAGCTAGCATCCACGATGGCCCTTGATGATCACCACCTCCTTTATGCATGATCTTGTGGAGGCTGCCTCCCACACTGAATCAGCTGTTTATTTCTGGCCAATAGAATACATTAGAGATGATAGTATGTGACATCCCCAGCTGGGTTATAAAAGGCATTATAGCTTCCTTGGTTTCTTAGTCTCTAGACACCACAGGTGAGGGCACTTACACAGCCCCATGGAGATGCCTACCTCGGGAGAAACTGGGGCCTCTGGTCAGTAGCCAGCAAGAACTTGCCAGCTATGTGGGAGAGCCACCTAGAGAGGGGATCCTCTAACTCCAGTCAGGCTTTCAGATGAACTCAACCCCAGCCAACCTTTTGACTGCAACCATTTGAGGACCCTGTGTCAGAACAACTGAGCCAAGCTGCTTGAGAATTCCTGACCTACAGAGACAGTGAAAGATAATAAACCATTATGGGTTTTTTAAGCCACTGTGTTTTGGGGTGATTGGTTATGCAGCATCTTTCTTGGGACCACTAAACCAACAGAATTATCTTTTGAAAACACAAATTCACTCATGTTATTTTCATATTAGTCCTTCAATGAGCCCCATTGCCTATAAAATTAAAGTAAAAACTCTAAGTATTTATGAGATTTTTAATAATCCCCTGCATATTTTTCCAGTCTCAATACCATACAATTTATGCCTGCCCCCACGTATACACACATATGCATACACACATGCAATATATAATCTTCATTTTCGTATCTGCTCTTCTTTCTTTTTGGAATATCCACATGAACTCATGGAGTACTTCTCTGTCCAAGTATCAGCTTCATTCCAAAACCTTTCTGGATTTCTCTAGGCACATGTCCTCTAAGCTACCATTAGACCCTGAGTATATTCCCTAGTACAGTACTTATCATCATTTAAAGTAATTTGTTTGTGTCAGCCTATTCCCTATTCCACCCCACTACCCCTCATATAGACTGTGAAGTCCTTTCTGGCCATACCTAATACATAGTAGGTATTTGATAAACACATGCTGAATTTTGGAATAGTTTCTGGTGCAAAGTTTCACTGAAGGAATTCACATATGCCCCAGTTTCCTCCTGGAACAGCTTACCTACATCCTTGAGTTACCTCTTCAGTTCTAAGAATATGTGTCTCCACATGAGAGAGAATAATTTGTCTATGTGTTTTAGACTGGGATGTACAAAGACATTGACCTTGGCCTCACTAACCTTTGGGTTGTACAATTTTTCACTGGCCCAGATTATATACAAATTTATCATATTGCAATTTCATTTATTTCCTTTATAATATTGTAATAGTTTGGAAGTTCTCATTAGTTCACTACATTTGATTGCCCCTATGGAACTTAGTTGTTTTGATTTTGGCAGATATTTTTTATGAGGCTTCACAGTTAATGCTTGGCAGGCAATTTGTAAGCTTGAAAAATGAGATGTTAGCCAGAATTTGAATCTCTTTCATTTCATTGCATATTATTGATTTAAAATATTTAGCATCTTGTAAGATAAATGACATGGAAAAGAGTGTCACATCGGTAATTAGGGTAAGATGAACATCAAATTTTAATATAATAAAGAAATATTAACTTATAAAAGAGAAATTATCAGAAAATGGACAATTATACTAATGTGAAAAAGGTTATTAGAAAAGAAAATTAGTTTCAAAATTTGACTGAGATGAATGAGTGAGCTGCCAAACTACTTCTCTTAAGTGAAATGAAAAATGACAGTGTGTTTCAGTAAAGATATCGCAACACTCACAAATCCCTTATTTAAAGATACCAAACTACTTAAAATTGTAACTCAGTAGACCATTCATTAACATATTGCTTTCTCATAAACATGAACTAAAGTATTGCATGAATCAGAGTGGTTTTCCAAATAGGCAGAGAATATTTTTCTGGTTTTCAGCACATGTGAGGGATATAAGATCATCTAGCTCAGTGGTTCTTAACTTTTTTTTGTTCCATGGACCCTTTTGCCAGTCAGGTGAAAAATACAGACCCCTTACTAAGTCCACACTATCCTGTGTATTATTTAATAAATATATCACACCCGCACCAATACGTCCCCACAAGAATAATGTTTTTTTTTATTTCAATTCAAGCTCATGGACCCCTGGTTAAGAACCCCTGATCTAGCTAGATATAAAGAAGTTTAGGGGAAGAATGCTTCCGTAACTCTCATAGTACAAGCGGGATTTTCTTCAAAACACTAATACATTAGTAGACACATTTATGAGCCCTTAGAATACTAATTAACTCGTCAATAAAGGATTTAAGTGTAAAAGTGATACCTTCTGTAAATGCCATTTCAAAAATTGTATTTCAGATGCCTTGTTTTATTGGTTTATGTGCATATTTTAATCTGCAAAACACAACCAGAAGCAATGCAGAACTCAACTTTTCAAAATATGTAGGATATGTAGGATTAATGAAAGTTATTACTAAAAAGTTTACATGTATAAAAACAAAGCCATGTTTATAAATGACATGAGGAAAATCAGGGGAAAATATATTTTGGAAATATTTAAACAGTACTGAAATAGCCATTTTCATGGTTCAGCAAAAGTGACATAGCAGTATGTAGAGCACCCAAAAATATAATCAGAGAGGCTTTCACATTTAGTTTCCTTATCAAGTCATGCATAACAATAAACATTGAGCAAATAAAGTACACCTGTTCTTAGAACGCTTATTAATCTGTATTCAAAACACTGTTAAACTGAAAGTTGAAATAATATCACTGTAACAACTCTGTTCATTTAATTATTTGTCTGTACTTGAGGCTATTTGAAATGCTTGTAACTTACGAAAAGTCAACTTCTGGCTGTAAACTTTAGAGCAACCTACTAAATACAAAGGCATTGTGGGCTTATCCTCTGGTTCTACTTTCATTATTAACATAGAAACATTGAGGTACAGGATTTTAGACAACTGAAACATGGTTAAAATTCGGATTAGTTATAAAAATATGAATCGGAACCATTTGCTGATTATCCTTTAACTTTTAGGCTATTTGAAAAATGTATAGAATATTATAGGAGAAATAACTACTTTGTTCACTTATGCATTACGAATGTCCACAATAGTGCCTGGTATATAGTTTGTACTTAATAAATATTTGATGAATTAATTGAATGAGGAGATAAGCAGGCAGCTACATCTATAGTCAATGACTTAAGAATTATATGATGATGGTTAGAATGACTATTGACCAAGAGATCTACTTTAGAAGGGTAAATGCATATTCTGATGTTAGGCAAGAAGATTTCCATTTAAACTATTTTTTTCAACAAATAATAGTTGAGTGCTACTGTGTCCCAGGCTGATCCACTAGACTATAAACCTCTAATTTCTAGAAAATTAGGTGGTTCTAGTTCAGATTATCCTAATATCACCAGAACTTTTCCACTACCAGGGAGACTGGATAGGCTTTATTGGATGTACATATCAACACATGCATTTAGATATTAGAATATTTACTGTATTAACATTTACTGAACTTGTTTGGTGTAAATATTCAAGTGGAAAGAGGAATCAAGCATGAGTTTAAATGAGTAATATGGATGATTGAGAGAACCAAGTTTCCATTCACCTAAACAAAGAATCTATAAGAAAGCACATTTTAAGAAATCATGATGAATTCAATTTGATGTAGATTAAGTTTGAATTGGGGCTGTCTGAAAAAGAGTTAAAAACAATTGGCCATCCAAAATAGCTATTTGTGTCCTGTAATAGGTGTGGCTCATTTATAAGTTTCTTTCTTGAGTGTCATGCTTCACCAACTTCTCTTCATTGTTATCCTTCATATCCATGGTGTAATTCTGCCTGGCTATTGCTTTTACGCATCTGCTTATCAATTTATCAATTAGCCTTGCTGCTAAATCCAGAAATCACTACTCATATTACATAAGCATTAACCAGCAGACAACTATCACTGTGATAAAAAGACAAGCTAAGAAACATCTTTTAATAAGATATCAAGCCAAGTTCATTCACATGTTTGATCCAATTTTTTAAACGGCTTTATTGGGACATGTTCTACATGTGACAAAATCCACCCATTTTAGTTGTACAATTAAATGATTTTTAGGACCATTGCCTAGTGGGGCAACTATCACCGTGAATCAGCTTCAGAATATTTCCATCCCCCCAATAAGATTCCCCCATGCCCATTTATAGTTAATCCTCCCCCCCCATCCCATCCCCTGGTAACCACTAATATTCTTTCTGTCTCTACAGATTTACATTTCTGGACATTTCACGTAAACGGAATCATACACTCTGTTGTCTGGTGTCTTTCACTTAGCATAATGTTTTTGAGGTTCATCCATGATGTAACACGTATCAATACTTCATCCTTTTTTATGGCTGAATAATGTTCTGTTGTATGGATACCCACATTTTGTCTGTCCATTAACCAGTTGATGGACATTTGGGTTGTCTCCATTTTTGGCTTCTGCCATCCAACTTATCCTTCAAAGTTCTCTTTGAAGCAGTTATTTTTTAACTCTGATTTTACAGATAAGGAATAATATCCTCAAAAATCAATAGCAAGCAGCAGAAATGAAAGTGAGGGCCAGTCCTTCTTTATTCAAACATAGTCATGTTGTCATTACATCATATTTGCCTAAGAAGCATGGATTAGCTATTTTGGAAACCTGGTTGATATGTGAGGATATGTATTATAGAAATGAATGTTCGGTTGAGGCAAGTTCTCTAGATAACTACATTCACACCATGTCAAGAACAAATGCTGAAATCTGACTGTGATACCCTTCAAGTGTTTGTTGGAAAGTTCACACTGAGCCAAATAAAGCCCAAAAGTCCTGTATTCTACCTGAATGTACAGCAAGAAGGAACAAAGCCAGGCTGGGGTTAGGACGAATGCTGCACTGAGTTAATTTCCTCTAATCACTGGGAACTCTCAGAGTTAATTTGCAACTAGCTGGTTCAGCCTGGCCATCTCTTCTGACTGTACTATAAAAGTCCAGAGAAATAGCCACCAAATTTGCATGCAAAGGATAGGAACAAAATAATACCAGTGTAGGCTGGCTTGAGCCATTATTCAGTTTGTCAGGAACAGAGGAGAGTCATATTTACCAAGTATCATTTCCTCCCACAACTCAGGCTTCCAGGGTCATATCCAAAGGATATGACCCATCTGTCCTCTTGGAAATTATCTGAATGGAAATAGGGTCATGTTAACCATCCTTGTTTACTTATCTCTGCAGGAAGGATTGAGTAACTTTCTGATAGCAACCCTCTTCAATAATTATTGTATTAACCTGATAACGTTGGAGTCCCTGAAAATCTTATTGATTGGTTGAGCCATGGACAATACCAATGAACTGTAAACCCCTAGTCAAATTTGATGTTCCAAAAAAGAGACTGGCATTTCCCTGAACCATATTGATCTGTCACACAATCCTTTCTACTTTCTGATTATCAGCTTTAGTTAGACTCACATATAGGCTCAACTCCAAAAGTGCTCTTTCCTACTGGCTTTATTTGACAATGAAATTGATGACACTTCGTTCCCTTTGACAGTCCATTACTCTAGGTGTTGTGGCCAAAGCCTCAATCTTCGGTCTAGACTGCCTTCCCGACAAGTATAGTCTATCACCATCCTCACCAATAGTTACTCTCTTTACTTGCTTTACCCTTGATAGTCTAAGATTGCTCGATGCACTCTTCTCTAGGCAAACTTTGTTGAAATGAACCATCTGTTGGGTGAATTAGAGACTAATATAAATATTCATAGAGGAACAATGAACCAGGTAAAGTATTTCCACTGTTTATTCACAAACAACAATGCACCTATGAGCTTGTGTGTTTGAGACAGAGATCGAGAGAAAGGAAATGCTGAGTTGAATGGTTACCCTAAATGTATGTACACAAACGTAAGCACAATACTCATATCTAGAGTTACATATTTTGAGAAGTTATAAAATCTCTTGTATAACAAATTATACCCAGGAGTTTCTGGAGATTATTTCATATTTGCAGATAGATATGTTCTTGCTCTGGTTCTTAAAATGAAGGCATTGAAAGCTTTGTGAAAATAGTCTAAAAAATCTCCTCAATGATCAGAAATTCTATCAAAATTTTGTTCCAAAGCTAGGTTGTCAGAGAATCATAAATATTTATTATGTTTCTTATAACCTTCATAAACCAGTATCTAGGGCTTTACCAACACAGCCAAAGAAACTGGCATATTGCTGCCTTCAAAACATGAATGGGCTTACTCACTGAAGGATTCTTGTTTCCAGCATTTGTTTTAGGAATGGGAAATCACACTTGGCAATATTTAGGGAGCACACATTCAACCGGCTAATATTCACAAATAAGACCACTGCAAAGAGAATTCAAATCCATATATGTTCATGTCTTCTCTTAAAATAAAGATTTTATGCAAGATTCTATATTTCCCTTCCCACTCCAACAAAGAGCTGAGTCCAAGCGTGTGTTGCCTATGCTCATTCTTTTGAATCTTTACTGTCCATATTTTTGTTGACCCATGTAGTTTAATTCACTTCAGCAGTTTGGTAGCTGATTTATCTCTAAAAATAAAAAAGTCTTTCCCTTATGAATAATGCACATCTTTGCAGGTAATAAAATTGCATCTTTGGCTCTCTCCACAGCCAACTGCTTCTTTCAAGCAGCAGATTCCAATTCCTGGGTCTGACATCTGGGGAGAAAAAGTAAAATCCAAGGTTTGTTTTAAACAAACTTTCATTTTCTCTTCACAGATGCCAGGATTTACTTTTCATTGTTGTTCATCAGAAAATAGAGTAGCTAATGTTTTCCTCAGATTCTGTGTTCTGGCCTTCTATTTGCATGCTGAAGTTTAAAGAGGAACTCAACAGGAACAGAGAGCTGTAAATAAATTACTTAGGACTGAGAACATCTGCATCATTTGGATAAGAATATATGTATATTTTTGTCCAATGTAGAGAAAACAGCCAATTTTCACAATGTATGATTCTACCATCTTATTGAAATTTATTTTCAAAATTAATTTTGCAAAGATGAGTTATATTTCGTTTTCTCACGGAGCAATTGTTATTTTTAATTGTTTTGAAATATATTATTCAGATGAGCCTTCGGTAAACTTTAAATATCCATATTTAAGTGGCCCCAAATTATTTTACATTTTTTAATTTAGAAAGAATATATACAATTAACTTTTAAAATTTGGTATTGATAAATTTTTCAGTATTTATCTGTTCTTCACTTGAATGGATAAATGAAGAAGTCATCCCTTTACTTTAACACTATCTATCCTATTTAAATTTTTATAGGATTCTTCTAATGTTGTCCTACTGTCTAATCTAGTCTCAATTTACTTAAAAAAATAGACCAAAGATTTTCTACTTACATACTTAATACATTCGACTGTCTCTCTCTTTTAATACCTATTTGTTAAATAGACCAAGAGTTATCTCCAAACCCTTGAGGGAGATCCAATATTGACTCAGGGTTCAAAGGAAGCATGGGATAGAATACTATCTAATGGCACTGCTGCTTTTAAACCTGCTGGAGTTCACTGTATATAGCATACTCTTAACTATCACTTTTTTTTTTTTTTTAAGGTACCAGTGGCCAAGGATTGAACCTGGGACCTTGTATGTGGGAAGCTGGTGCTCAACCATTGAGACACATCAGCTCCCCTGAGTTGGTTTTTTCATTTGTTTTGCTTGTTGTTTGTTTTTGTTTTTTCAGGAGGCATCAGGATCCGAACCCTGGACCTCCCATTTGGGAAGTAGGTGCTCAACTGCTTGAGCCACATCTGTTCCCTCTTAATTATCTTAATTTTCCTTTTAGCTATTCCTCAAAAGTACCTATTTGTGTACCGCTGAGTATAGGATATGGTTAATAATGAGATCTGAGCTATACTAATGTTTCATGCCCAAATCGATTGCTTCTGACTACTATCATTGTATTATAACATATATCTTGTTCAATCCTAACTTTAAAATACAACATATTCCAATATGGGCAGTATGAGATTACAAGTAGATTTGACAATCATGAGGCAACTGGGGTCCAAAGGTGCTTGAAGAGACATCATTTATAGTTCTATTTTGGGCAAAGTCATTTTTTGATTTTGTTTTGGTTTGGTTTGGTTTTTAATATCCGTTTGGTGACTCTACGATTGGTCCCATTTTTCACAGCTCTATGTAATACAGAGCGGATTTACTTCCTCTGAACACAACCCAAATACTTTCCTTTCTAGAATTTTTTTTTTTTTTTGGCGTGTGTATACACGCATTCATTCACGTAGTCATTCATTCTCTCATGCACGCATTCACTCGTTCTTTCATGCATGTATTCATGCATTCCCAATTCACTCATTCATAGATCCATTCATTCATGCAGTCACTCATTCACTCATGCATATATTCATTCATTCATGCAGTCGTTCATTCATAACATATTACTCTTGATGATCACAAGCATTCATTGCATGTGTGTAGAATGGAGCTAAGAAAACCCACTCATGATACTAGGTGGTAACCATTATGAGCCCCTATAGATTAGTTCCTAATAGGATTCTACATTGACCACCCCTTTATCACCGGTACAGTGCTAAAATGGTATATAGAGGCCCTCAAGGTGTGAAGATGTATTTATCTATGTGTCTGTGGTTCACTGTCAGATAGTGCAAGAACTGTTTTCCCCTGTGGAAAATAAAATGAAACAAACCAAAATAAACAACTCAAACCAAGACAAACCAAACATTCCTTGCATTTTGGTTAGGGAGGTAGAGGGGAACTAAAGAAGAAATGTGTGTGGTGTTTTTTCATGATGTATTGACAACTAAATACCTTCATACCTGTGGAACTATGCTACATTTTCTGCAGACTAAACCAGCCAATTGAGGTGGTGTTTGATGTGAGAAAAACAAAGAATTATATGGGTGTCATCAGGCATTGAAGGATGTAGGACCCCTATGTTTGAGCTTTTTCAAAAAGTAAAAATAAATTTACTTTTTACTTCAAAGAAGTGGTATGGTGCTCCTCACACAATCTCGTGATGGTACTTCCCAATTCACTCAGTAACCATGGTGATGGGATCGATGGTGAAAAATGTGGGTTCTAGAGTTAGATTCTTTGGATTTGTGAGGAAGCCGATGTGTGATGTTGGTCAAGTTTCATAAACTCACCAAGCCTCAAATTTAGTTATTAGCATCTTTATAAGAGGAAAATAGTAGCACTTATCTCATGGGTTTGTTTTTGTTTTATACCTCCAAGAATTAACTGAAAAATGTATGTAAACCCGCAAACAGTGCTTAGCATATAGCAAGTGTACAGTAGCTGTTAGATATTATTATTGACACCCCTTTATAATATTATTTTAATATTGCATCTAAAGAGGATTCTTTAGAATCCTCATGTCTAAAGAAGAGTCTTCTACGTATGTACTTATGTGATCTATTTGTTACTGGAGGCAAAAGAAGACTTAAAATTATTAAACAGTGTCTGCCAGCAGCCATTTTTATGTAAGGTTCATTAAATGACACTTATTAATAACATCCCTCTGGACGTTAGAACTTAGCTGGAATGCTCAGTAAAGTTTCTTGTTGCATATGTACTATTAATTAAAATACTAGCTCATTTTGGAAGACAATTTAAAGCAGCTGGAATGGTCAAATTAGGAAAACTCTTTTTCCTTCTCATTGTTGCCTTTTTTCTTAATTGCGGTGTGTATTTTGCATCTAGAGAGACATTGCTAGGGGGAGGTTCTTAATCCCTCTCCTGCCAATAATTAGATGATTGTAAACAAGATAATTAGCATTTGCCTTCTTTTCTGCAGCATTGGAAGCAAAACGAATGTGAAAATTAGAAAGATTTTCTACCTTTGTGTCTTTCACATCTTGTTATATTCGTGAGAAATTTGAATAACAAATAGTGAACTCAAAAAAAAAAAAATTCCAAAGAAAACATAACAGTGTGGTTTGATGCAAAATTTGAGGTTCCGGTGTCTGGATAATTTAAACTTTCAATCTACCATTTGGTAAAGGTATATTAGCCCCATTTTAAGTCTCTAAACCCATCCAATCTCTACTTGGCTGATACCCCTCTTTTATGATTATGTCTAATTAAGTAAAAAATAATCATAAAATGATTGTTTCAGTTGTTTGCAGATAGCATAATAATGAGCAATGTGATCCCGCTGAAAATGGACCTTTGGGAGTAAGCAGGGCAGGCCCTGGTTGAAAGATATTCTGAAATCCATTTTTGTTACACTGTAAACATATTTACAATGATTGATTTCTTTTCTTGTTTCCATTTTTGATCACAGTAAAACAAATAGTTGCATTTTTTGTCCTAAACTTGAGCCTGAAAATATAATTAATATCTATCTTGTTCTTTCTGCTCACTTCATTCTCTCAAAATCTAAGTCTATAATAAATACATATATATATATCTCAAGGACCTACTATGTGGCAAAAATAGGTACTGGGAATTCAAAAATGCAAAAGAATATCCTACAGGAACATGGTATCTATCCCAGGAGACAGGTGTTAAATGATAAAAAACGTTCCACAGCAGTGCTGAGACACAGAATGGGGAAAGCTGCGATGATAATGCAGAAAGAAGGTTTGCCTTTACATTCGGGTGGAAGAGGGAGTGGAAGAGGAGACAGATAATCTAGGTGAAACACAGTTCGAACAGTGTGATTCCACAGTGTGTACACTACAGGTTGTATATCTGGATAAAATGTTGATTGGCGGCCAGACAGCTAGGGAATTATAATGTCATAGTAAGGAGTTGGGGCTTCAGTCTTAGTCCTCTATAATTAATAATAGCATTAATGTTGTTTCAAAAATAATTAATGGCCATTATATTTAAGGCAATGTGCCAAGCTTTGGGGACCAGGGGGAAACAAGATAGATATGCCTCCAGCCTCCGTGAAGCTTATTATTTTATTTATGAAAAGTATTTTAAAGTTCTAATAGCTACCATTTCTTCGCTAATCATACAACAAAGTGGAGGTTATTTCTGCCTTTATTTTAAGTGTGCAGAAATGGCAGGGCAGAGGAAGTAAATGCTGTCCCTACGATCACACTCAAGAAAAAGAGACTCTAAAAGCCCTGCTCTTTCCATCACACTAAACTACCTGCAGGAGTTTGTTAATGGGTTCACTAGTAGAATTGCAAATTATAAGCTACGATTCAGAGGCATTCAGCAATTTAGGGTTATTGAGGAGAAGTTTAAAAATCATCTACGCTCACACTCTCGTTTTCTTCTCATGTCAGAGGTCCAGTGATGTTAGGGGACAGCTCCAGGTTTGAGCAGTGGAGTATCTTGACTCCCCAGTGAGGATCCTTTTTCTCACACTTTACAATTCATATGAGTTCAGTCATTCCAGCTCCCAGCTCTGGAGATAAACCAGTAAGCAGAGCAGACCCAGGCTTTTTCTTCATGGTGCTTAGAATCTAGGTGGAGAAGACCAGATAATTCTTGGGGTAAAACAGCATTATGTTATATATTTTCCCGTGCAACTGGCCAACTAATTGAGGAGGGTAAGACAACCCTTGAGGTAAGATATTGCTATAAATATTTTCCACTGAAACCTCATAATTGCCAATGATCCAGAGTAAGATTTTTGGGGGGAGGTGGGGTCACCTTTGTGTTTTCTTTTCATAAAATCCATGTGAAATCACCCATCCTTTGTCCCAGCCCCATCTCTTCTTTTGTTTGCTCCTTGGCAATTCTGGTTCTGAGCTGTCCAAATATGAAATGGGGAAACATACATTAATTTTAAATTGTTCTTCATCTAATGCATCTACTGTTTGCCAGGCTTGGACTTTGGATTTAGATATATTGGTGTAGGGAAGCGGCTGTGGCTCAATCAGTAGGGCTCCCGTTTACCATATGGGAGGCCCCGGGTTCGGTTCCCAGGGCCTCCTGGTGAAGGCAAGCCCGCCCGCACGGCGTGGTTAGCTGACCCAGCGAGCACAAGCAGCAAGGGGGGGGGATAAATGAATAAATAAATAAAATCTTAAAAAAAAAAAAAAAGATATATTGGTGTAAATATTAAGTCTTTTCAGCATCACTATATTTTGATAAAAATTAATAAAAGCCTGCTAAGTGACTTAAGTATTAAACACAACTTAAATCATTTTCTCAGTTTAAATTACTTATGCATCTATCAGGAGATGGGCATTCGACATAGGAAGAAGATAGAGCAAACCTGTGTTTTTACTCTCTATCTTCTTCTACATGTATTCTTGAGGAAGTGATCTAGGCCTGTAGAGAGATAGAGAACCAAATAATCCCACAGATTTTCTCCAGTCATAGCTGTACGTAAGGGTCTAAGAAGCTCAAGATTAGAAAGATTACCACTGACATATTGAATAGCTCAGCAGTCTGCAGGTTGCACATGTTGAGAATCAGAATTTGCTGTTGAAATCAATGCCAAGGAATTTTTGGGAGTATACAGTTAAGAATTTCAATCTCAAGGCACCAAATGTCATGTAGACATCTCAATGTAAATAATTATGATCAAGATAACAAAGGAGTTGCTAGTGGATAGCTATGATATGAAACTTGCTGCAGCAAAACTAGACTGAAAATCCCTAAATCTGTGTGACAACTCAAGTTAGAAATAATCTTTTCTACTTGCCAAAACCAGACTGTGTTCAGAGGCAGGTTTGCTGCTGCCTGGGCAGCATACAAGGGACCAAGTAATTGGATGAGATAAGATATTTAATTAACATTGCCATTTTGCACATTATTTGTTTTTATTCTCTTGTATTCTATTGGTTTGTTCCCTTTGGGGTAGAAAATGATTCATCATTGTTTATGTTTTTGCATTTTAGATGCTTAGTTCTAAATTTAGCTCTAAATTTAGATCTAAATTAGTTCTAAATTTAGCTCTCTTTTATTATGGTAAAACACACACATAGCTATCAAATTTGGCCCGGCCATCCACATACCTTCACTTATAAATAAGAATGAATGTGTACTCCATTTATAATAGACATACATGGATTGTTTTTGCAATCTTGTATTATTTCCATGATGTTATCAGCATGGACCTTTAAAGATTGAAGTTGATAGTATAGATTTACTTTATTTACAACTTTCTCAAATTCTCTCTTTTATGATCTTTTACAATGTATGAATTAATTATATTTGTGTTGATTTTTTATTTCTGGGAGAGATGTCCCAGAATCTAGAAAACAAAGTTAATACTTGTGATTTTCAGAATGGGAAATACAATAATCAATATCATTGTACATGCAAATCAGTATTTGCTCCTTAACAAGAAGGCACATATACATGGATTAGCATATTTCTGAAACACCAGGATTATGAGAAAACTTCACTGTCAAGGTACTGTAAAGTAGCATATTACCCCTGATTATTGTCAGTTTTCCACAATGTTAAAGCTGTAACACTTAGCACAATGACTGTAAATGGTTGACATGTAATAAATATTTGTTATATGAATGGATACGTTACCAAATTATTTAATCAATTCCATATAATTCCATCAATGTAGGGTGAAACTTAAAACTAGACCAAATATATGAAACAACTGTTTTTGAGACATTTGGACAACAGAAAACAAAGATTCAGAACAAAGTTTTTGTTAGTAGCACAGTATTTAGAGTTTTCACAAATCCACAAATTGATTTATGAGGCTCATGAAAAAAATTTACTGTGGACAAACATTCTCAACTTTGGATTCAAGCAAATGCCATTAGAGAAGATTTCAACAATTACAAAGTCCAGACTACACCCCAGACCAACTAAATTAAAAAGTTCGAGGTAGTATCCAGGCATCTATACTTTTTAGAGCTCCCCAGGGGAATCTGATATGGCAACTATGGTTGAGATCCATGATCTTAGAGAGTACCACAAATTTGGCTTTGACCTGCATAAAATTTATAATAAAAACCTTTTCTTTTACTTATCTCCCATATCACTTACTTTTAAATCTTCCCTTATATATTTGTCATACTGCATTGAAAATCCTTTTTTCCCCCCATTCTCTACTCCACTGCAATGAAAGCTCTTTCAAGGAAGGGGCAGTATCTCATTAATCTGTATGTCTCCAGTATCTGCTATTTATAAATATCTGTTCAGAGAGTTAATGAACTAATGAATTGATTTTTAAAATGATTAAAAGAGAACAGATTTCTGCCACCAGCCATGGTGGAACAAATGATACCGGAACAGACTTCCCAATATAAACAACTGTAAAATGGACAAAATATGTGAAATAACTGTTTCCAGACATTGGATAATAGCAAATGCAGGGCTGATATACCTGAGAGAACGGAAACAAACAAGTGACCGTCTCTGCCTTGGGTTTATGGCTGGAAGCACTTCCCAGAGCATGGCACAGGGCTGGAGCCCCAACAGAGCATGAAGATCTCTTGCTGAGTTGGGGAGAGCGAGATTGTAGTTCAAATCTACTGAATTAGCTAGAATTCTTGAGGCAGGGTAGAAAAAAAGAAGAGACTGAGCTCCAGAAATCTACATACGGTCCCACTTGAGCCTTTGGCTGAATACTAAGCTGTACATATGCAGGGAAACAATACTTTGAGGTCAGAAAATGAAGCAGAAAATTGTGAACCTTAACCAGATAAAAAAAATCAGTCATAGAAATAGATGCAGAAATGGAATGAGCAGAAAGGGACATTTATAAAGCTATTATAAATACTTATAAAGAAAAAAATATATGAAGATAATGAGGGAACAAACAGATTCTCACAGAAACCTGAAAATTGTAGAAAGGAACAATATAGAAACTATAACTGGAAAATGCAGAATCTGAAATGAAAAATGATGTTATGGACTTAACATCGGATTAGAAAATATCAGAGCAGAAGAAATGGTCAGTGAACTGAAGATGGGTCAATAGAAGCGATCCAAACTGAAGCATGGTAAGAAAAAGATGGCAGAAATAAGCAGAGCCTCAATGACATTAGGGGAAATATCAAATGGTCTCACATATGTGTGCTGGGATTCCCAGAAAAAAGGTAAAGAGAAATTAAGGAAAAACATATTTTAGAAAATAATAGCTGAAAAATATGATTACATAAAATCAGGTATGACCATTTGAGCTCTCTATAGTATTATCTTCCACACCCTACCTATAGAAATGCCCTCTTCGTTTGCAGGGAGTGTTAAGGGATTTAGAAATATAACATGGAAATCCTGCATCACCAAAATGAATTCTCCCTCAAAAAGTACACAAATACAAATGTGCTTCTCCAAATGTTTCCACTTAGTACATTTGTGTTAATCATAGAGCAAATGATTTCCAAAACATATTCCAATATTTACATGGAACTACTTACTTGAATATTTACACAGGACAAAGGCAAAAGTAGATCTGTGAATAAATGCTTCCTGTCAATAGTGTTGTTGTTATAACCACCCCACCATTCTTGGTTTTGAATTGGTTTTTGAGTCTGGAAGACACATATGCTGAGAAAAATGTAGCTCATTTGTTTTAGTGCATAATCCACTATTCTACTTCTTGGTGCCACCTGGATTTGCTTTCACAGCCTATAAATTGCCAGCAAATGTTGGGTGGATCATTTTGGGAACAGGTAGTGAAACTGTTATGTAAATAGAATGCCTACATTTTTAGTGAAGAAAAACACCTACGAATTGGCATTAGTGAATTTGATAGTGGTCACAAGTAAATAAATCAGTCTCCAAGACTATGGAATTTAGTTTTGATGCCTATCTTCTATTTGGGGATGTGTGTATAACCATATCTATAGGTTGAAAATGGTAATTGGGTCATTATCTCTACAAGCAGGAGCTTCTAAATGTGTTGTATTAGTCAACCAAAAGGGGTGCTGATGCAGAGTACCAGAAATCTGTTGGCTTTTATAAAGGGTATTTATTTGGGGTAGAAGCTTACAGTCACAAGGCCCTAAAAAGTCCAACTCAAGGTACCATAAGAGGTACTTCCTCACCCAATGTCTGTTGCCATGTGTTGAAGCAAGATAGCGGGCGATGTCTGTGAGGGTTCAGCCTTCCTCTTTTCCTCTTAAGGCTCCGTGGTCCCAGCTCCTTCCCATTTCAGCTGTAGGCTGGAGTATTTGTTTCCTTCTGGGTTCAGCTGCTCTGTTCTCTTCACAAGGTCAGCTGTAATCTACCAGACAAATGGTGCATCTCTCTTCCCGGGGCTGTAGGATCCTCTTCCATGTCTATGGAGCTTCCTTCCTCTTTTCACTCATATCTGCTTCTGTGTTCTTGATTGAGCATCTATTTATATAGCCCACCAAAGAGGCAGGGACTCAAACTGAGGCACCCTAATGATGTGGTCAAATCAAAGTCCTAATCTTAACATAATCTAATCAAAGACATCTCAGCTGAATCTAATACAATCAAAAGGCATCACACCCAGAGGAACAGACCAGTTTACAAACATAATCTCTCTTTTTGGAATTCATAAATAATCTCAAACTGCCACACGTGTCAAAGTTAATTTTCTTGTGGAAAAAACATACATACAATTCTTTCAGCTTAATGGCATTTTATCTATTTCATTTATCATTAAAGATACTCTGTCAAAAAGGTTGTCATATACCATTCAAATTCTTTGCTGGCCACATCATACAAAGGAGAGGGAACCCAAGTCTCTGATTACACAGTGAATGGAGATTGTTAACATGTGGGCCTTTGTGTGTGTTTGTGTCTGTGTGTGCATGTGCGCACATGTGTGTGTTTGTGGTTAGCAGGGAAGTCTATCCCAAAAGAGAATTCAGAGAATAAAGTTATAGATCCCTCAGACCTCAAAAATTTTCAAATATTTAGGTGAAAAATCCATTCCAATTTAGACTTCTCAACCCTTTATCTTTATTAAAGTAAACTAAAGATGCAACTATTAAAGGCTATAGAGACTAATAGAGTAATTTTTTATATTCATATAAATAAGATATGCATATTTAATCCAAGCAAAGAATAGATCATTTATTGTATGATAATTACATGTCTTGAAAGTACTCCTTAGTCGTTACTTTTGCATATGTTATTCTCTTGCTATGGGATTATTATAGACCAATGAATGACAAAATTAATCATACTTAATATTAGGACCCAACTGAAGAAAAAATACTGTTCTAGATAATAGATACCATCCCAATTAGAACATTTAACTGAAACAAATTGCAATGCATAAATTTTTCTCAGAGTACCATAAAGAGGGAAATGAACTTAATTATCATAATCCCCTCTTACTGCTTCTAACCAGTCCTTCTATTGAAACTGGAAGTAGCCAAAGTATCCTCCTTACACCTCATTGAATCTTTCAGTTCTACCTCTGGCCTTTCTTCCTAATGCCTAATTTTGAAAAAAAAAAATTTTTTTTCACACAGCCATATTATCACCATCTCTCTGTTATATAATCGTTCATTAACCCCTGGGTTACTCAATACTTGATATTACGTCTTGGCTCCTGTCATTATTCTTAGTTTCAATATCTGCACAGATAATACACCAAATCCTCAGCATCTCAGTTCCTAGACCTCCTCTCCTCCAAAGATTTCCACCACCTACCTCAGCCACTCTCTCCCATGGTTATACCCTGAAACTTGTTATTACCAGTAACAGTAACTCATCCTCACTCTAAAGTTAGACTACCAATTGTTTGGCTCACCCCTCCCTATCTTTCTCATTTGTTCCTTCTACAACCCCAGCTTCAACAAATCTTACTCTTGGCCTGTTTCTCTAAACTATAAATCCTACCACCTTTTCTCTAATCTTCATTTCCCTTTTCCCAACTTCAAAACCATGGTCAGTCATTAAAATCCCTTGCTTGCTCACAGCTTCAACTCACTTTTCCCTCCTACACTCACTTCCTTGTACTCCCTTAGGGGGAAAAACAAACGACCATTCTGGTTAAATCCAACTCTCCGTTTATTTTGCGTTTATGCCCGAGTGGCTGAACATGACTGGAGAAAAAGACGCAGCCACGGTAAACAGGTGGGCCCTTAACGCTGCCCAGCAATGATGCTATCTTCTCCTCATCCATTTATTCTCACTCTCAAAATAGCTATTTCATTCCTTCCTTGTATCCTCAAATCTCCAACATCCCCCCTCGCAATTCCTCTCTCAGTTTATAGTCTTTCTTTTTATTTCCCGGAGAAAATAAAACCTATCCCGAAGAATATTCTAAAGCTCACTCCATTCCATTCCCTCACCTACTAAATCTTTGCTCATACCCTTAACTTTGCTTCCTGCCATCGTGGATGAGATTTGCATGCACCCTACCTGTACGCTCGGTGCAAAATTCCATCAGAGATTACTTACTTAAATCCACGGTTCCAAGAATTCTTGTCACTGTCTCCTGCATCACCATTTCCCCCCTTTCTACCGATTTGTTCTGTTAATCCTTCAATTATGCTGACATTTATTCCACGATGATCCAAGCTCATGATTATTACCTTTCTTAACCTAGCAGCAGTATTTGACAATTGTTCACTTTCTCCTCCTTAAAAAGACTTATTTTTACTTGACTTATACTTACTGGCTCTGTCACCTTGCTCGTTTTTGCTAGTTTTCTAGTTCCTCCTAATATAGGGCTATCCTCGAATTTAGTCATCAATTCTTTTATCTTCCCTTTCTAACCCTTATTCCTTGGTGTCATAAAGCTTTAAACGCAAGCTCTTTGTCAACAGTTTCACAATTTATAACTTGAAGCTGGACCTCTTCCCTGATTACTAGACTCATATGCAACTGCCAACTCACCGTCTGTGTTTGGACGGTTAAGATACATCTTGCGTTTAATAGGAACAAAACTGAGCTACTAATCTAGCCTCACAAACCTGTTCATCAGTCCTCCTCATCCCAGTTTTTAGCAACTCCATCCTTCTAGTTATTTAGGCTAAAAGTCCTGGAGTCAATTTTGCCTGCTCTCTTTTTTCCATGTCCCTCATGCAATTTGTTAGCAAACCTTATGGGCTCCAATTGCAAACCGTGTACAGAATCTCATCACTTTCATTGCTAAGTCCAAGGCACCAGCATTTCTTGCCTGTATCTTTGTGTCCTAAGATGCAATGCCCTGATTCGTGTTCCACTTCTAACCTACCCTTACTCTAGTCTCCAGACAGCAACCAGGATAACCCTGATAAGTAGATCCGATCCTGTCCCTTCTCTGTCCAGAACCCCCCAGCACCTTTGACCAGAATGGAAACTAAAACTCATTGCAGTAGTCAACAAGTGTCATACTTTTTCCCTCTTCAGGCCTCTGACTTTGTCCTCTATCGTCTCTGCCTTGACCACTCTTCTCCTGCCACACATTGTCCGTGTTGATTCTAAGGCTCACTACATACTCTCTCACCTCATGACTCTTGAATTTGCTCTTTCTTCTGCTTATACTGCTTATCTCCAGATATACACACACCTTACTCCCTCACCTGCTTCTAAGCTTTATTCAAACATGACTCTCTCAGAGGTCATTTTTGTCCATCCTTTAAAAACATCAAACCCTTCTTAATACTCTTTATTTATCTTCCTTGGTTTATGTTCCTCCATAACACTTACCACCATCTAACAATAGATAATGTTTTACTTATTTATTTTCTTTATTGTCTCTTTTCCTACAATAGAATTGAAACATTAGAAGAATAGGGAATTAATAGGTTCTAAAAATGGTTTTTTACCTTCTTTAAATTAGAGAAGTTGTAGGTTTGCAGAAAAATCATGTAAAACATACAGCGTGCCCACATACCCCCTTATTGTTGACATTTTGCATTAGTGCAGTACCTTTGTACAATTGGTGAAAGAATATTAAAATTGTACTAGCTATAGGTCATAGTTTACATTGGGTGTGTTTTTTCACATATACCACCCTACTAACACCTTGTATTAGTATTAGTGTCATACATTTGTTATAATTCATGAAAGAACATTCTTGTACTTGTGCTATAAACTATAGCCCACTTGTCTACAATAGTGTTCACTGTTATATAGTCCTATGTTTTATCTATTAACGTTTATTCTAGTAACATATACAACCTAAAACTCCCGTTTTAACCACATTCACTTATATAACTCAGCACTGTTAATTACACTCATAATAATGTGCTACCATCACTACCATCCATTTCCAAAACTTTATAATCAACCTAAATATAAGTTCTGTACAAATTAAGCATCAACTCCCCAATCTCTACCCCCAATACACCCCCTGGTAATGTATATTCTAGATTCTAACTCTGTGAGTTTGCTTATTATAATTAGCTCATATCAGTGAGATCATACAATATTTGTCCTTTTGTGTCTGGCTTATTTTACTCAGCATAATGCCCTCCAGGTTCATGCATGTTGTCACCTGCATCAGGACTTCATTCCTTTTTATGGATGGATACTATTCCACTTATGTGTATATCACATTTTGTTTATCCACTCATTGGTTGATGGACACTTGGGTTGCTTCATTTTTTGACAATTGGGAATAATGCCACTATGAACATTGGTGTGCAAATATCTGTTCAAGTCCCTGCTTTCAATTCTTCTGGGTATATATCTAGTCATGGGATTGCCATGTCATCTGGTAATTCTATACTTACCTTCCTGAGGAACTGCCAAATTGCACCATTTTACATTGCCACCAGAAATGAATGCGTATTCCTATTTTTCTGCACCCTCTCCAACATTTGTTATTTTCTGTTGCTGTTTTTTTTTTAAATAGAAGCCATTCTAATGGATGTGAAATGATATCTCATTTTGGTTTGGATTTTCATTTTGCTGATGGCTAATGATGTTGAGCATCTTTTCATATGCTTTCTGGCCATTTAGGATCTTCTTTGGAGAGATGTCTGTTCAAGTCTTTTGCCCATTGTATAAATTGGGTTGTCTTTTTCTTTATAAATTAAAGGACTTCTTATTATACACTGGATAGTAATCCTTTATCTCATATGTGGTTTCCAGATATTTTCTCCCATTGTGCAGGTTGTCTTATTGCTTTCATGGTAACATCTTTGAGGAACGAAAGTTGTTTTTTTAATTTTGATGAGGTCCTATTTATCTCTTTTTCTCTTTCTTAGCTTGTGCTTTGGGTGTAAAGTCTAAGAAACCATTGCCTAACAAAATGTCTTCTAGGAGATTCATAGTTCTAGCTCTTATATTTTGATCTTTGATCCATATTGAGTTGATTTTTGTGTACTATGTGAGGTAGGGGTCCTCGTTCTTTTTTGCAAAGGGATATCTAGTTTTTCCAGCATCATTTATTGGAGAGAGTATTCTTTCCCAATGAAGTGATCTTTGCCACCTTGTCAAAAATCAGTTAACCATAAATGAGAGGGTTGATTTCTGAGCTTTCAATTCTAGTCCATTAGTCTATATGTCTGTCCTCCTGCCAGTACCATGCTGTTTAGATTACTATGGCTTTGTAATAAGTTTTAATATTGGGAAGTGTGTGTCATCCAATTTCATTCTTCTTTTTCAAGATGACTTTAGCTATTCAGGGGTCCTTACCTTTCCATGTAAATTTAATATTTGGCTTGTCCATTTCTGCAAAGAAGGTTGTCAGACTGCTGATTGGGATTGAGTTGAATCTAAAAATTGCTTTGGGTAGTTTTGACATCTTAATGGTATTAGTATTCCAATACATGAACACGGAATATCCTTCCATTTATATAGGTCTTCTTTAATTTCTTTTAGCAATGTTTTGTACTTTTCTATGTACAAGTCTTTTACATTCATGGTAGATTTATTCCTAGATATTTGATTCTTTTAGTTGCTATTGTGAATGGTACTTTTTTCCCTTGATTTCTTTTTTCAATTGTTCATTGTTTGTGTATAGAAACACTACTGATTTTGGGGTGTTGATCTTGTACCCCACCACTTTGCTGCATTCATTTTTTAGCTCTAGGAATTTTGTTGTGGATTTTTAAAAAGGATTTTCTGTATATAGGATCATAACATCTGCAAGCAGAGAAAGTTTTACTTCTTCCTTTCCAATTAGGATTTATTTATTTTTCTTGTGTAATTACTCTGGCAAGAACATCCAATACAATGTTGAATAACAGTGGTGACAGTGGGCATCCTTGTCGTGTTATAGATCTTAGAGGGAAAGCTTTCAGTCTTTCACAATTAAGTAGGATGTTAGCTGTGGGCATTTCATATATGCCCCTTTATCATGTTGAGGAAGTTTCCCTCTATTCCTAGTGTTCTAAGTGTTTCTGTATCAAGAAAGGGTGCCGAATTTTGTCAAATGCCTTTTCTGCTTTTATTGAGATGATCATGTGTTTTTTTTTTCCTTTTTTCTGTTAATATGTTGTATTACATAAATTGATTTTCTTATGTCAAACCAACTTTGCATACCAGGGATAAATCCCACTTGATCATAGTGTATAATTCTTTTAATGTGTGTTCGATTCGGTTTGTAGTATTTTGTTGAGGATTTTTGCATCTATATTCATAAGAGTTATTGGTCTGTAGTTTTATTTTCTTGTGGATCTTTATCTGGCTTTGGTATGAAAGAGATGTTGGCAATTATATTTGGTTTCATACCAAATTAACTTCAATAGCATGCACATATACTTTTCCTCTACCCCTCTATCCCCCCACCATTTTTTGTACTTGTTACCACATATATATAGATATAGATATATAGATATATATTTGCACATTGTATGTCAACAAAAAATTGGTTTATCATTACTTTTTAGACATTTGCATTTTAGCACCTGTGGGAAGTAAGAAGTTTAGTTACATACCAAACAATACAATACAATTACTGGCATTTGTCATTACCCAATGACATTACTGGTAGACCATTACTACCAGTCTTTACTTCTTTAAGCTGCTTTAAAACACTATCTAGTGTCCTTTTGTTTCAGATTGTTTGTAGGGTTTGTCTAGTGGTGATGTACCCTGTCAGCCTTTGTTTATCTGTGAAAGTCTTAACCTTGCCATCATTTTTTTAAAGAAATTATCGCTGGATATAAAATTCTTGGCTGGCAGTTGTTTTCCTTCAGTACTTTAAGTATTTCAACCCACTGCCTTCTTGCTTCCATGGTTTCTGATGAGAAATCAGCACTCAATCTTATTGGGGCAACTTGTATGTAACACATTGCTTTTCTCTTGCAGCTTTCAGAAATCTTTCCTAGTTCTTTGCATTTGATAGTATAGTCAATATATGACTGGGTGTATTTTTCTTCATGTTTATCCTGTTTGGTGTTTTCTGAGCTGCTTGGATGTGCATATTCATGTCTTTTACTAAGTTTGGGAAGTTCTCTGTTAGTATTTCTTTAACTGTTCCTTCTGTCTCTTTTTTCTTCTTCTGTGACTTCCATAACATGTATATTGCTGTGCTTAATGGTGTCCCATAGCTGCCTTAGGCTATTTTCACTTTTAATATTTCCTTATTTTCTTTCTCCTCCTTAGCCTGACTCATTTCAAGTGTCTTATCTTCAAGTTCTCTGATTCTTTCTTCTGCCTGTTCAAATCTGTTCTTGAAGGGAGAAAGGGTAAAGACAAATGAGTTTATATGGCTAAGAGACTTCAAAGTGAGTCAGGAGGTTGTTTCAGAGGTTATGCTTATGCACATCTCAACAGGAACTCATAGACTGCCAAAGTATTACCTCAAAGAGCAGGGCTCCTGGGGGCTCTGGAGGCATCCAGACACTATAGGCAGGGCAGACAGCTCAGGAGTTTGGTGCCCTGCCAATGGGCCCTACTTTGGAATTTACGCTCCCCAGTGTGATAGAGTTGGACTCAGTTGTGTTTTCCTTACACATGGCTCTGCTGCCCCTCTATTTGAACCTATAGTTAGCACTAGAGTTGATAGTTGTACGTCCAAGAGACTTAAATCTTTGGGCTGTCCATGTGCCAGCTGGGCCCTGAATCTCTTGCAATACCTACTCTTCAATTCATTGGACTCACCCAGGACAAATACAAGGAGATGATGACTGACAATGACCATCTCAAAGAACAGAGAGTGTCTGCAACTGCAAGCAAGAAAGTTCCATCCATCTGCCCCATGGGACCTAAGCCCCCTCTCAATTAGAGGTGGAGTCGGCATCACCATCCCAGAATCCTCAGAATTGGGGAATGGATGATGGACTAGAGTAGAATTACAGTTGTTCTACTGTAGACTTCTTGTGATCCTAGCAATGGAAGAACTTTTATCATGGATATGGAGGCAGTGGCCACTGGAGGTTCTGAGGGGAGGGAGAGGGAAAAATAGGTGTAATTTTTGGGCATTTTGGGGACTTGGGAATTATCCTGAATGACATTTCAATGACAGATACAGGCCACTGTATATCATGTAATAACTTGCAAAAATGTGTGGGAGAGAGTGCAAACTACAATGTAAACTATAATCATTGCTTAGTGGCAATGCCCCAAGATGTGTTCATCAATTGTGACACATGTACCACACTTATGAAGGATGTTGCTGATGAGGGAAAATGTGGGAGGGGTAGGGAGCGGGGCATATGGGAATCCCCTATAATTTTTTGTGTAATATTTATGTAAAGTAAGTTTCTTTTATTTAAAAATAAATAAATAAGTAAGTATATTTTTTAAAAATCTGCTCTTGAAACCCTCCTTAGCATTTTTCAATTCAGTTATGCTGGTCCTCAACTCCAGTATTCATTCATTGTTTTCTTTATAGCCTGTAGTTCTTTCTCTGTATTTTCCTTCTTCTCCTTAATCATTTTTAAGATTATATTTTAAAGGCTTTGTTCAGTATGTCCAAATTCTCATCTTCTTCATTGGTGTTTTCTGTATTTTTAGCCTCTTCCTTTGGGTGGGCCATAATTTCCTGTTTCTTTGTCTTGCACTCTTTTGTTGCACACTGCACATTTTAATATTTTTAAATGTTAATTCTGGGATTTACTCCCTAGAATGTCTGTTTCTTGATTTTGTAACCAGCTGATGATAAGATAGAGATTTTCTTGAGCTTCAGCTCTCCTATCAGGAAGGTCTGACCAAGGTGAATGCCCTGCAGGGTTTTCCATGTCTTACTGAGCCTCTGCCTTGTCCTGGGTCTTTGGTTGTTAGTTGTTTTAGAATTCCTGTTTATAGGAGTTTGGTTGTCCCCTTTGTTTCCCAGGGGACTAACCTCCCTCTCCGGTGTATCTGAAGCCCGCAGGCCTTTGTCCCAGACTGTCTGCCTCTGTAGTTTTTTACACTCCTTTCATTGTCTCACACTGCTCGTGCCTAGAGGGTATATTCTGGGAGGACGGTCTCCTTGGCTAAGACTTTCCTAATTTGGTTTTTCCCAGCCAAAATGGCCAACGAATTAATTATAAAGGGGGCATACACTGGCTCCAAAGTGCCCTGAAGAGGGGGTCAAGAAAGGTACCAAAAACTTCTCCGACAGCTCCCAAGAGCTTAGCTTTCCTGGCCTACCCAGCAAATGCAGCCTTCAGCTGACTTTTCCCCACAGCCCTGAGGAAGCACTGCATCTTTAACTCTCCACCGCCTCTGTCCCTGACCAGGGAGGGTTGAGAAAATGGCTACTGCTGCCTTTGTCTGGGGCAGGTTGAAACAATAGCTGCCCTCAGAGCCAGAACCCAGCAATCTGAATGTGCTAACCAAGAGCCATGATCAGTGATGAGCCATGCATACTTCTGTTCTTAGAGAAGAGAATGTTTATATCCCTTTCTGTCACCAGCTGGTAGGCAGGGACTGGACCCCACAGCTGCCTGCTGCAAGAGTGGGGAATGGACACTGGTAGCCACTGTGCAGTGGAAGTAATAGAGTTCTTTACCGTAATTTATCAGCCTCTTCCTCCTGCTTTTTCCTGTATATACCATACAGTGCTCTCCTGGCCTCTGGAGATTTAAAATAATTGTTTCAAACAGTTCCTCCATGTTTAATAGTTGTATTGGTGGAGGGACTGAGTCCTGGATCTCACTGCTCTCCTATTTTCCATGGAAGTACCTGAAATATTCTTTTCTTGTAGTAGCTTTTTCTGGCTTTGGTATAAGTATTGAATGAGTTAGGTAGTGTTCCCTCCTCTTCAATGTTTTGGAGAGTTCGAACAGGATTGGTATTAAGTCTTCTTGGATTGATTGGGAGAATTTACCTTTGTAGCCATCTGGTCCCGGGCTTTTCTTTTGGGGGAGTTTTCTTGATGAATGATTCAATCTCTTTACTTGTAATTGGTCTTTTGAGATCTTCTATTTGTTCTAGAGTCAGTGTAGGTTGTTCATGTGTTTCTAGAAATTTGTCCATTTCATCTAGGTTGTCTAATTTGTTAGCATACAGTTCATAGTATCCTCTTACAATCCTTTTTTATTTCTGTGGCATCACTAGTAACTTTCCCTTGTCATTTCTGATTTTATTTATCTGCATCTTCTCTCTTTTTTTGTATCACTATAGCTAAAGGTTTGTCAATTTTATTGATCTTTTCAAAGAATCAACTTTGGTTTCGCTAATTCCATTGTTTATTTTTTATTCTCAATTTCATGTGTTTCTGCTCTCATCTTTGTTATTTCTTTCCTTCTGCTTGCTTTGGGATTAGTTTGCTGTTCTTTTTCTAGTTCTTCCAGGTGTGCAGTTAGGTGTTTGATTTCAGCTCTTTCTTCTTTTTAAATGTAAGCATTTATAGCTATACATTTTCCTCTCAGCATAGTCTTTGCTGCATCCTATAAGTTTTGATATGTTGTATTCTTGTTTTCATTCATCTTTTATTGATTTTCCTTGCAATTTCTTCTTTGACCTACTTATTACTTAAAAGTGTGTTATTTAACTTCTATATATTTGTGGATTGTCCAGTTCTCTGCCTGTTATTATTTCCAGCTTCATTCCATTATGGCCAGAGAAGATGCTTTGTACAATTTCAATCTTTTAAATTTTATTGAGACTCATTTTGTTACCCAACATGTGGTCTATCCTAGAGAATGAACTATGTGCATTTGACAAAATTTGTATCTTGCTGTTCTGGGGTGCAATGTTCTGTATATGTCTGTTAGGTTTAGTCCATTTAACATATTATTCAAGTTCTCTGTTTCCTTATTGATCTTCTATCTAGATGTTCTATTTATTGATGATAGTGGTGTAATTCAGTCTCCAACTATTATTGTAGAGCTGTCTATTTATCCCTTCAGTTTTGCCAGTATTTGCCTCGTGTATTTTGGGGCACCGTGGTTAGGTGCATAAATACTTATGGTTGTTATTTCTTCTTGGTGGATTGCCACTTTTATAAATATGTAGTACCTTTCTTGTATCTTAAAACAGCCTTTGACTTAAAGTCTATTTTGTCTGATATTTGTAAATCCACTCCAGCTCTTTTTGGGTTACTCTTTGCATGGAATATTTTTCCCATCCTTTCCCTTTCAACCCATTTGTGTCTTTGCATCTAAACTGAGTATCTTGTCAAAACATATGGTTGGATTATGCTTTTTTTAATCCATCCTGCCAACCTGCGTCTTTTGATTTGGGAGTTTAATCCATTAAAAATCAGTTTTATGACTGTAAAGACAGTGCTTACTTCAGCCATTTTGTCCTTTGGTTTTTATATGTGATATCTGTTGCAGCTGTTGTTGTTTCTTTTGTCTCTCTTTTCCTCTATTGCAAAATCCTTTTCTGTATAGTTGATCTTTTGGGATATATCTGATTGATCTCTTTCTCATTTCTGTTTCTGTATGTTTTTTATAATACTTTTACTAAACAATTTTTGCTTTTTTGATTATTGCTCCTATTGTAACAGTTATAACAGTGTGTCACAAAGTAGGACCTCAGTAAATATTCTTTAATTAACATAGTCCAATCTAATTTGAAGTAGTTTACCTACACTCTTTCTTCTAAAACAATTTCTGTAGACGGATTTGCTCTACACTGAATCTTGATATGGAAAGACAAATGAAGGTAATTTAATTTATTGTGTTATTTTATTCACTAATGTAATAAATTATATGCTTCTCTATAAGATAATGTAAAAATAGGAGTGATTGGTTTGCAGAAAAAAGCAATAACATTCGCAATAATACTTCAAACATGAGTAACAATTTTACACCTTTCATTTAACCAAATTAGCTTAAAAATGTGTGATGATGTGATTGATCACAGAGCAAATCATTGTATCCAATTTTGTAAACCTCAAGCAAATGAAATACAAACTACAAATATTGAAAGCAGTGCCTTACCTTAAGCAGCACAGATTGAACCACTGTGATAATCGCATTCACGTTTAGCTCATCAAATAGTTGGAGTACAAATAATAATGGTGCATATTATTTATGGCCTTTCAACAGAGAAAATTAAGTCATATTTTAAACTGTAAATAAACATGCAAGATACTATGCCTGTTTGCTTTGACAGCCATTAACATTCACATCGTTGTTTCAGACAAAATTACAACTTCATATTCTTGCCATTACTTTAATAGAACAATAAATGGAAAAGAATGGTTGTATATAAATGTATATATATTTATTCATAAATATATATAAAATTTATGCTTTAAAATGATGTTTAGATCTGTCCAAATAATTTAAGATTGTTATAAGAAGTGGAATTGATATTGGTTTAGGAATCAGAAATCCTAGATTCTATTTTAGTTGTGTCACTGCTTGAAATTAACCTGTTTGAACTAGAGAACATCATGACATATCTTAGGTCCAGTCTTTTTGTCTGTAAAATATTAAACTAATTGACCTCATATCTCATCTAACTGCTATGTAAGTGTTATCACCGTGCCTACAAAGTTTACATCTCTGAAATCAAATTGCACATTTTCCAGGTAATCATTTTAATGTTTCTTGTAATCTTCATGTTCAATTTAAGAAACTAGAAGTTCCTAATGTTTTGTGAGAAATATCTATTTTCGAATTTTTTTTTCCCAAAATTCCTCTTGACCTAGTTAATTGTCATTCATCTTCCAGTTCTCAATTCAATTGTCACTTCTTCCAGGAAGTTTTCCCTGATCCCGTTTTATATTATTCTAGATCAGCACTGTCCAATAGAACTACTATGATGATGAAAGTGTTCTATATCTGCACTGTGTGGTATGGAGTCACGAATCACATGTGTTTACTGAGGATTTGAAATATGGCCAGTGTGATTGAGGAACTGAATTTTTAATTTTATTCATTTTACCAAAATAAAATTTAAATTTAATTAAATTTTAATTTAATTTAACTCTGCATAAGGCTAGTGGCTACTCTATTGGGTAGCACAGTTCTAGACAATGAACTCCTCTTTACTGCATTTGTCATCATTGTAACTTTGCATTCCTTTGTGTAACTACTTGATTAATATCTCATTCCACCATTAGATTTTAATTTTCACAGTTAAACAGGACCATACATATTTTTGCTCATCTTTGAACCTTCAGGGCCTGGCCAAGTGTATGGCCAAAGATAAGTGCTTAATAAATGTATTATCTTAGTAGGACTTCTGCATAGTCCAAGTCAATGGGCACCACCCATATTTTAATCTATATAAATGGAAACTTGCTGGAATTGTTCGGTGAATGTGGCCTATAGAGTAGCACATCAGAGTTACTCTGCACCAAGGTAGAGAAGGGAGGGGAGTATGCTGAGAATGGGATCTACAACAGAAAAGAGACCATTGTCCATGCTCCCCTTTCTCGAAGAGCTCGGTGATTAACAATGAAGCATTAAAATTTACTAATCAAGGATCTAAGATCATTTAGAATTTGGTTGCAAATCATCCATTAATTGAGTTATATGGGGAAATAATCTCTATATTGTATATTGACAGTCAACAATGTTGCCAGAATATGTTTTAATCTAAAGATTTTCATTATATGTGCAAAAGCCAGAGAAAATCAGAAGATGATTCAGTGTTTTCATTAAGACTTATGTGCAACAGCTAAATCATGAACTGTGTATGGCTTATTTCCTACAGTTTCCTTTAGATAAAATTCTAACTTTCTAAAACAGAAAAGCCATGGAGATTTCCATATAGATAAACAAATGTCATTAGAAGATGAGAAGCTGTCTTAATTGAGCCTTAAACACAAATATGCTGTGAAATTCAGCATTAGAATTGTTTTGTGTGTGCATGCTATTCTTGAAACAATCTGTTTAATTCAATAGTTAATCATTTATAATAAAAATTAAGTCAGTGAGTAGAGGCCCTCTTCAGTGACTATTAATCTTCCAAGATGTAAGCACCTATATTAATTTCTTTAGACTACTTGTAGCAAATCTCATGATTCCAACTTCCTTTTTTTTGAACTTTCTCTCTGACTTGTTCTACCATCACCCACCAGATCTGTCAAGAAAGGAAAGTTAATAACCATGTTCCAAGCCAAGAATGAAATTACATTCCCTCTCAAGCAAGGGAAGGTGAGTTTTGAATTTTGAAAAGAAGCCCTTCAAGGGTCATGTAATTACTAGGGTGTTATCAAAAAAATTATTACTGCCGCATACTCGTCATTTAGGAGGCAGGTGCCACAATGCCACAGGGCAGTGGAAAAGTTATAAACGGTGACACGCAAATGAGTCAGGGAAGCACACACATTGGCATTCTGCTCCCCCATTTGCTAATGGAAAATGCAACATCAGAAAGTATGCTTTTCATGGAGAATGACATATCTAGGACATTGGTTGGGATTTATAGTCAACCATCTTTCTGCTGCTTCACTGGCTTTTACAATTCATTTCTATTTCCACTTACAGAGAAAAATCATGGTGCATAGATTAGCATACATCCCCCATCATGAGTCTTTTGACTGCTTCTTTTACTTGTGATTAATTTTTAAAATTCAGCTAATTTACTTATGTGATAGTTACTGAGAATCATGACTTGGAAAATAATTTTGCCTCCATCAAGACTCATCGCCATAACAATATTCTTATGTGCCCTGCTAAGCAGTTGGGCTCCTCTTCAAATTCTGTCTTGACTTAAACACCCACTACTTCTTTCTTTTTTGATAATTAAAGAGTCCAACTTTCAGATTTCTTATTGCCTAAGAGAAAGGGAAAAATAACACTAGAAAAAAATTTAAATGGCATGCTTCAGGGCTAATGTGTGAAAGGTCTGGAAATTGCAGATCATTTTAGTGCTTTCTATATTAGAACATTAATTCTTAGAAAAATATTTTATTCAAATTTAATCAGCACCTCAGATGTCATCTGAATCTTTTGAGATTTTTGCAACCCTTATTTCTGACCCAGTTTTTACATTTTTCGGGAGTTAATGAACTACTACTTTCTGCCAGTAAATAGGAAATCAAATACCACTTGGAATAGGTTATCTCTTGTTATCCAATTGACTGGTACATTTAAGTATTTCATTTTACTTTAACCCAAAGTAATAAGGATGCCACAAATTATGTGCCCTGGGACAAAATCATTAAAATGTGAAGGGACTAATTACCCTTACAGGGGCTTTTTATAAAGATCTATGAACATGTACTATGTGAATATCAATAAACTGTTGTTTGAGTTGTTAATTATTACATTATATTTCTGAACATAGTATTTAGCATACTTTTAATAATTATTTAAAATACAATTTAATGCTAAGCACATTGCCAGATTTTGTTAATAGCTATACAGAACAAGCCACTAACAGAGGAAGTGAATTTGCATTTTGATGGCTATTTTAGTGAAAATAATGCTGAGATATTGCCTTTGATTACCCTCGGGAACACATTATACTCTTTCCAGTTTTTAAAACCTACAAAACATCATTTTATCTAGAGTTTGCTCTACAAATATTACAGTATCTCTCATTACAATCACCAAACTCTTCTTCTAGGATCAAACATAAAACTGAAGCGCATTGTCCCATGCCACAGAAGACGTAGGGAGTCTGTGAATATGTATTTATTATTCCTCATTCCAGGAGCCCATTTGTTTTTGTTTTCATATAGTGTTAGGCCTTTAGACCAAAACAGCCGTGTCACTTAAGGCAGTTGTTCTGAAAAGTTAGAGCAGACAATTAGTTAAAACACAGATTGCTGGACTCCACCCTGAGTAGACAGCAGATTTAGGTGGTTGGGTCCTGGGAATATGCATTTCTAACAAGTTCCTGGGTGGTGTGATTCTGCTGATCCAGGGACAATAGTCCGAAATGGATAAACTGATGGGAATTAAATGGTAAGGGATGAAAGCAACCACATCCCTAATTGAAAGTACAAACAGAACACAGAG
Source organism: Tolypeutes matacus (assembly GCA_026826555.1). NCBI lineage: Eukaryota > Metazoa > Chordata > Mammalia > Cingulata > Chlamyphoridae > Tolypeutes > Tolypeutes matacus. Next base: position 10,572,592 of record JAKSZT010023082.1, on the reverse strand, counting down.
ATTTTCAGAGAGCTTTGGTCCTTCCTGAGGTTTCTACCTGAAAGGATAAAGACACGTCTATATTCAGTAGTTGGAAATAATGAAAAGGGAAGCTTGAAGTACTTGGGCAGAACGTCTTTAGTTCTGACAGCAAAAGAGTTCTCAGAGTTCTTGGGACAGAAGAGAGGAATAATAGGCAACACAGAGAGACTTTTGTCTCTTGCTTTCTCTGATTTTCATTGATTGGCCAACTGTGTGTGTATTTGTCTTAGGTCTTGTTGTATGTTTGTTTGTGTGTGCCTGTGTGTTTCTCTGCGTGTGCACTTGTATGTATTTGCTTTATTCATGTTTCCTAAGAAAGTTTTCCCTTCCCAGGTTTTTCAAAGAAAAGTAATCATTAAGAGGAACTAACGTGAATGTCATTAACAGCACTGAATTATATAATTATATATTTACGTGTGGTTAAAAGGATGTGCTCTTGCTAGTTGTCTTACAATTCTGCTCAGCAGCCCGGTGAATAAGCCAAAGCCAGGCACCTGCATAAAGAGAGACATGTGGCACAGTCACCCTTGTCACAGCAGTCAACAGCTAGCCAATCCGTCAGCAGCAAAGCTCTTTTATGACCAGCAGCTGACATCAGGCTATCAGACTCCTAAATGAGCCCACCTAAGGCTAGAAGAATTGCCCAGCTGAGCAAATGGATAATTGTTTTAAATCTCTGAAGTTTTGGAGTGGTTTGTTAGGATGCAAAAACAAACTGATAGAATGACTTCTAAAGATCCAAACATAAAATGCTGAGAGTCAATCCTTCATTAGAAAGAGGTGATAATTTAAGGTCTTTTTTCCCTCAATCCACTTACTGCTAATTACTACAGAATCCATAAACTATCTTTGTTCCATGTGAGAAAGGTTTAAAATAACTTATTGCCAAACATATAAAGTGAAATTATTTTGCAATTGTCAACTTTTAAATATTTTGCTTCCATGAAAGCAAAATGAAGCACATGAAAAAAGAACAAAATCGTTCATGTTTGAACTTTTAATCTTCAATCATATACATCAGCTAAGAAAGAGTATAGAAATAATAGAAACCATATGCACAATATATTGCTTCCTGGATGCCAGTTTCCATAGTAACATTTTACACATTTTATAATACAACAACCTTATTAGTTTGAAATTATCTCCAAGCTATGGACTATGATATTGACATTTAGTTTAAGTAGTACATCCAATGTCCATATTAAATAAGTGGCACAGGTAGACACCATGCTCATGTCTGTCTGACTCCAGAGCCCTCACTCGTAAACACTATATTATTTCAAGGTCTTCATTTTTGCTTTGGATCAAGAAACCAGCCTGATTCAATATATTAAGAAGTTGATCATAGCAGCTGTATCATAGCATTTTTGCTTTACTTCAACCAGGCTATCACAGTAGAACTAAAATTAGTCTGTCATCATATGACTTGAAAATGGCTATTCCCTTTTATAGATAATAGACCAGTGGTATAATTTTACAGAGAGAAATATTGCAAGAAAAATCAAGGTATATCCAAGACTTGAGGAATAGAATGGGACTTGAGATCAGTAAAGAGACCATTCTCAGCCTTCGAGAATGGAACCTCTATGCTTAGTGTCAGCTTGGTCCAACAAATAACTGGCCCTAATTCTGATGGCTTTTTATAATACTTGGTCCATCAGCAATCCTCCCTTCCTAGTGTCTTTAACTATTCCTACAACATACACACTCTCCCATAGCCAGCTGTATGCTCCATTATCCCCAGGCCTGGAAATTTATTTTCAAGCCAGTTCTGCCATATAGCACTTCCTCCTAAAAATCAGGTTCTTGACACTAGTAACCTAGTCTTACTATTCATTACTCAATTTACTGCAATTACGGGCCAAATTCCAGCATGTTACTATAAATATGCTCTAAAATCTATCCAGAGGAAAAATCTAATGCCCAATCCAATTCTATTCTCACCTCCTACCCTAATATCTTGTTACATTCATAAGGAATTCCATATCATTGAGCATTTTATTATAAAAATTAATTCTTTAATAGAAAAAGGAAGTATAGTACTGAAGAATTTTAAGAATGCCAACTTGTGACAGTTTGATGCTGGATGGACCCCAGAAAGACATGTCCTTAGAGCTAACCCATTCCTGTGTGTGTGGACCTATTGTAAGTGGGACCTTTCGATTAGGTCACTTCAGTTAAGGGCCTTTTGATTAGATTACTTCAGTAAGATGTGACTCAGGGTGGGTCTTAATCCTCTTACTAGAGTCCTTTTTAAATGGAATGAATAAAGAGAGAGGAAGGCCGCAGAAGCAGAGAGAGAAAGCCAGAAGAAGCCAGAAGCTGAAACTATAAAATCCAGAGAAGGCAGAGACTGGCAGACACTGCTATTGTACCTTGCCATGTGACAGGAATTCAGGATTGCCAGCAGCCCATCTTCAGGGAGAAAAGCATCACCTGCTGAAGCCTTGATTTGGACATTTTCACGGCCTTGAAAGTATAAGCTTATAAACTAATAAATCCCCATTGTAAAAGCCAACCCACTTCTGGTATATTGCTTTCAGCAGCTTTTCGCACACTAAATCACAACTGAGAATCCTTTTCTTCTTTAAGGACTTTAAATAATAAATAAGTTTTAAATAATATGTGTACAGCTATAAACTCTAAACATCATTGTGCAAATTCAATTTTTTATTATTTAGAGGTAGCTCATTAAAAACAAAACAAAACAAAGCAAAATAAAACAAACAACAGCCAGAAATTTGACTAATTTAGCCAATATCACTACGTGGTGGATCTATGTTTCAAACTAATGGAATCTTAACTCTACTTTGATCTAGCTTATCACCAAGATGTCTTTTATTTTCTTATAAACACTATGACAATAATTATTCTTTTCTGCACAGCTTAATTCTCCAGACCACTCGTTGTATTTATAAAGTACATCTCTTGGACAGTGCTTTTGGTTTGCTCGACTATCTTTTTCCCAGCTGTAATTTAAGTTTGGATCTCAATTCACCATTATTAACTTATTTCAAATTTTATTGCTTCATTAGTTACATTTTGCCCAACTCTTATTATGACAACGCCTACTCAAGGTGAAATGCCTGACTTTGATACCTCTGCAATACATTACTATTTATCACCTTTTTCCACTTGAATCCTTTTCCTCCCTCGCTTTGCTCAACATTACATTACATTCATTATCCTCATAAATTTCAGACTCCTCTTGTTCAATCTCTTTCAATGTCCTATTTTCCTATGGTAACACTTAAACTCAAGTTTATGTCCTTTGTACTCTTAGGAAATCTTGCTAGAGTCAAAAAAAAGGCATGGAATTTGTAGTAAAAGAATTTGTGAAATCTGTCTGTGCTAATGAATAGCAGGGGTTCCTTGAACTACTCAAGACTTCTCAAAATCAGTTTCCTAATCCAAAATTCTGATGTAATATTAGCCTATCTCGTAGGCTAGCCATGAATATCAAAGTATCATTCAAACACTGAAGATCTCTACCTCTACGAGTACTATTATTAGTTTGAATCTACAGTCTCCTTGGGCAACTTATGCCTTCACTTTCTTATCTATTTACCTCTTATCTGAGATACCCATAAGTTACCTCCAGGACAGGAACTCCAAATGAGGAACAAATCAGATCCAAACAAAACAAAAATCTGAAGTATGACCGTGGTGGAGATCATGGTGAAAGGGATTGTACAAGTTTGGAGGCTATTAGTAGGAGGAAGGGGTACAATCAGAGTCATTAAAAGCTTTTGAACAGAACTGTCAGATGATTAGATTAATTTGGTTTTAAGAAATTTTTGGAGAAAATATAAAGAGAAAGAAACTGGAATTTGAAACTTCAGACAAGAAAAAAAAATGGGACAACCTATACCAGTGATAGATATATAGGAAGGAGAGTTAAAGGGAGAATTCTTACACTGTGTTGACATGGTATGCCAAAGACATATAAGCGGGAGCTCTAAATAAAGATTGAATTTCAAGTTCCAGTCCTGAGGGACTCTGTTAAGCTGGATTGTAGGTTGATAACTAGTCAGTGTCCTCCAGAGAAACAGAATCAACAGGAGATATATGTAAATATTATGAGATTTCTTGTAGGAAATGGCTTACATGACCACAGAGGAATTGGCAAGTCTGAATTCCATAGTCAGGCTGCAAGATGGGACTCCAATGAAGATTTTGATGAATTCCCCAGAAGAAGCTGGTTGGCTGAAGTAGACATAGAAATTCTGAAATAATCAGTTCTCACTTTAAGGTCTTCAACTGATTGGATGAGACATCTTTCATTGCTGAAGGCATTCTCCTTTGTTAATTGTAGATGTAATCAGCCATAGATGAAATCAGCTGACTAATGATTTAAATCAAAGAAATACCATCACAGTAACAAACGGGCCAGTGCTAGCTTGGCCAAACAACTGGACAACATAACCTAGTCAAGTTGGCACATGAACTTAACTATCACAATACCTTTAGTTTCTATTTGGTAAATCCTATGTTGGAGAGGTCTTTGGAACACCTATGGGAATATATACAGCAGACAGTAAAAAATGCAAATCTAACACTCTGGGAAAAGGTCAAAGCTAGAGACATAATTCTGGGGGACTTAAGTATTGTGAACATAATTGAAGTCACCCTACAAAAAGGATATAGCACATTGCATTAATCAAAGTCATTAGCGCTAGCTGCTGTAACAATGATCCCCAAATACTATGTATCATAATATAATAAAGTTCTCACATTCACTTCACAACTGCTTTTCAGCAGGAAGCCTTCCACATGGTGACCCAGAAATTCCAGTCCTTGCATCTTATGATTACTCTTCCTTAAAAAGACTCCTCAGATCCTTCACTGGATTCTCTATTTTATTCTCTATTTATTCTATATTCAGTAGTCCAACGAGCAAAGGAGAGACAGCAGGATCGTGTAAGGAAATTTTATGAACCAAGCCTGCTCTCTTCCACTAGCTAGAACCCAGTCACTTGCCCCAAACCTAACTGCAAAGGAAGCTGGGAAATATAGTCTCCCTACCTAATCAGATGAACATCTATTTGGTCGTGATCATGGATGTGCACAGAAATGAATGTATGAAAAATGGAAAATAGCCTTCATCCTTAAGAAAGTGCATACTTGAAGTCCAGAGGAGAGAAAAAGAAAGCCCACGTTTGGCTATGTGAAATCTGAAAGTACATTTGTATAGGACGTTGAAGGAATAGTAGGATTTGGACAAAGAGGGATGGGAGGGAAATGCCTTCTGGGAGAAGAAACTTGAATGAGCAGAGCCACAGAAGCCAAGAATCCCATGATTTCTTCTGAAAATAGCATTTGGCCAGTTTGGTCGAGGCACGTGAATCAGAATTCAGTTAACATTGAAGCAAGATATTTCTGTATCCCTAGCTCAGGCCCAAACCCTTTCACTTTCCCTTGCCAAGTGGATTTTAAAATTCTGCAGACTCTAATTTATTAAAATTTGCTACTGAAGTGGGAATGACAGTTATTTCTCTCCACTTCTCAGTATGGGACCACAGCTTTATTACAATGCTTGCCCTCTGAGCTCAGCAAGGAGCATGTTATAATTAGATGAGTATTACAATAGAGACTCTGTTAATGGGATTTTTGAAACACAGTAAGAAAGAGAACCTACATGAGTGTCTCCATTAGACACTCTGTATAAGTAAAGGAAACCTGTCTTAGGAGACCACTAAAGAAATCAGCAGGAGTTAGTTAACTGAAGGTCAAACAAAATGCCATGATAAGCCTTGGGGGAAACTGTAATCATTGCAGATAAGGGACCCACTGACTGTCAGAGGTGCCTGTGAATATTTCTAATATGAAAATGAAGAAGGGAATTAAAGCAACAGTGTTGGCCTCTTGTTTTTGTAGAAACTTGATTACCGCTTTTCAGTAAACACCATTACAAAATATTTTCTATAAGCAAGTATGAAATCATGGGGCATTCTATAATGGAATAGCCCCATATAGAGTATTAAAAATGGTGCTCCCTTGAGGCCAAGTAGCCTCTGCCTAACTGTTAAGTGAATATTTTTCTCCGAATATAGAAAAAAACCTGCATGTTCATTACTGGAAAACTTAGAAAATAAAACATTAGAAGAAAAATCACCTATAATGTCACAACTTGGGAAAACTCACTAGTAACCTTTTTATGTTACTTTCCATTTACTATTCATGTATATCATTTAATGTGCCCAATATAATAATGTTATATATATTTTCTATGCAGTACTTTTCATAGTTAGCTTGATCAGTTATTTTTTCCCCTTTGACTTATTTTTGTTTCCATTATCTTGGAAAGATCATGTAAAACAGCCTTAGAGATCATTGCAGAATCTTTCACCTAATCAGTCTGAACTTCCTCAAAGGGAGGTTAAAGGAAATAAAATCAATTATTTTTTACTTGTTCAACACAAATCTGTACCATTGTCATTGGGATAAAGAAAATAATATTCCCAAAGAAGAGGGGGCAAAAGTAGAATGAAGGAGAGTGTCATGTTGGAATTGCCTTCCTTCTCAGCGGGCCTGCCTTTTGGAGTTGTAGTTCCTTATGGCTAAGGAATCTTTTAAATACCTTTCAGGTATATGAATGTGGGGCAAGGAAAAGCAGAGAATGAGTAGGGAATTTATCACTTCTTCACTTTGTGGATTTCTTCCTCAGAAACTACGCTAACTTGAGCGAGACTCTGTGCCCATAATTGCTAACCTCTCTAAATATTCAAAGCATGATTTTATAAAGAAATAGCATAATGTTCAGTGAAACACATGATCATGTAATCTTGGCGCTACCCTGAAATCAGACACATTGTACATAATACATGGATGAGTGAATTTGGCAAGCAAAGCATATTTTTCTGGTCCATTGGTCTCACAACGAAATGACATAAGCATTAAGGGAAAATGAAATTGTTCTAATAGCATTCTTCTTAGCAATATTCTTATTGATTAGGCTCATTTCAAATTTAATCACTTAAACACATGGGTTGCTTGTACCCCTATACCCTTCTAGACTCTTTTCCATTTTAGAATTTAGTCCTGAATAATGATAAGTTGCACACATTCTGCAAACTTCTCTTCACTCTTTTGCCCCATCACTTTCCCTCAGCTTGTGTTTCCAAGCGCACATCTTGTGATCTCTGCCTCTAAGATACATAACCAGATTTTTTTTTTTTTACCATTTTGGAACAGCAGAGTGCCCCTCTTCCACCCAAAACTCTGTTTAGTTCACTTTACATCTTTCCTATGAGCAATATTGGAGATTTTATTAGTTCTGCCAATGCTTGCTTTTCTAGATCATGTCAGTTTATTTTTAAAATTTTTTACTGCTTAACAGGTAAATCCAAAGCCATCTAGTCTCTACTCTTCCAAGTTAATCTCCTCATGGTAGCTGACCCTTTGAAGTTTCCTTCATTCTTTTTTTTTTTTTTTTTTTAATTTTTCTACCCCCCGCCACACCTTGCTGATTTTGCTGTCTGTGTCCATTCACTGTATGATCTTCTGTGTCTGCTTCTTTTTTTTTTTTTTTTTTTGTCTTCTCGTTTTTCTCCTCTAGGTTTCACCAGGATTCAATCCTGGAGACCTCCAATGTGGAAGAGAGGCACCCTGTCACTTGAGCCACCTCAGTTCCTGGTTTCTGTCACATCGTGCCTTGACTCTCCCCTCTGTCTCTCTTTTGTTGCGTCATCATCTTGCTGCATCGCTAGCTGTGTGGGCCTCGCTCGCCTTTACCAGGAGGTCCCTGGGTATAGAACCTAGGTCCTCCAATATGGTAGACGGAAGCCCAATTGCTTGAGCCACATCCGCTTTCCTTCAGTCATTCTTAAAACTCCTTCTTGAATTTCATAATAGGATAGGACCTCTAGCGCATTTCCCTTTTTATAATCCTATACTGGCTAGTGCCTTCTTAGCCTCTATCTGATAACTACTTAAGGGAGTGGATAAAAGTATAGATCCTGGAATCTGATTGCCTGGTTCACAACCTCGCAAGCTCTTCTGAATATGCTCCTAAACCTCTCTGTGGTTACCACAATTACCAAAGTAAATTACCTACCTCATAAGGTTTTTTTTTTTCTTAATCTCATTTTTTCCTTTATTAAAGAAGTTGTGGGTTTACAGAACAATTATTCATAAAATATAGGATTCGCCAACACCACCCCACCACCACACCTTGCATTGGTGTGGAATATTTCTTACAATTGATGATAGCACATTTTTATAATTGTTCTATTATAGGGTTTTCAAGAAGATGAAATCAGGTAAAACATGCAGATTCTTTAAAATAATTCTTTGCTCATCATATGCATTCAATTTGTATTTATTATTATGAGATGTCAAAAAACAACACAAACTTATTCTGTTTCCACTTTCTCCAATCCCAGTTAGGGTATCACTATCCATAAGTCAGGCCAGCTGGACAATTAGTCGTGTTCAATTCCTTTCTCTCCTTCATCGTTTCATATTGTCAGTCTTGTGTTACTGACCCACCTACATCTGCTCCAAATGCTATTCTCTAACTCTAAACCTCATTGGCTTTGCCTAGAGTTTTGCAAGAGTGGTTATGGTTGTGTAGCACTAGGTAAGATGTTGGTAGGGGGTAAAAAGGAACATGTGTTCATTAACAGTGATTGTTGTCAAATTATTTCATTTTACTATTCAAGCAATCATGTGAGGGGGTATTACTTTTGCCACTCAATAGAAGAAGCATCTAAAGCTCAGACAAGCTGGTACCACAGTTAGTAAGTCACATAAGTGCCAGAATTGGGACTTCCCTCACACATCAGGTTGTACACACCTTGTTTCTTAAGCACTCCAGCAAATGAAAGAACTTAGAAGGCAGAGGGAAGAAATTCTTAGAGGGTAATTGCTTAGGAAAGCTGGAGTTACAGATATGCCCTCAGAGGACATAGGTATTGGCATTTTAAAAAGTTGATGATATCTCAGGTAGATTATGGTAGCTGGATAAAATAATGAGATTGCAAACTTCTTAGTTAAACTAGGCTTTATCTAAAAACAGTTCATTGCACACCAGCTCTTGAAAGCCTCTGGTCCTTATAAATCATGACATAAAGTGATTTAAACTAATTTTCTTTCTAAATTTAATCAATAAAATTCTGTAAAGCAAATACACTATCATTTATGCAGCAGCAGGCACTAATGGCTGGGGTGCATTGGTGTGTTTAACCTGATATGGCGAGTGAAGTATTGGCATCTATTTGCTCTATTTGTTTGGGCTCTAAAGCAGGCAGGCAAGAAGCAATCGGAACAGTTGCTTCCTATATAATGAAGTTTAAAGATAAGACCAAACCGTAATATGTAAATCTCATCAGCATCAAAATGGTATAACCCAATTTAGAAACTGACTGCAAAGCCCTTATATGTGCTTTTAATATAAATTGTGGCCCTACTTCATAAATAGCAGTTCACGATATTACTTCATGATTAGAATACTGAAGGGTTTTTTCTCTCAAGTAACTTTTTAATAGTTAAACTATTTTTCGGTCTCTTCACGCAAAGCAGAAGAAATATAAAGACTCGTTTTGATCTGGTTCTGGTATTAATTTAAATTGAATATTCACTATTTGAATTTATTGCAGCAGATGTCCTCAGCTACCCAATTATTTTAGCACAATTTGGCACATATATAATTTTAAAAGATCTTGTAACTAGGCAAAGCATTTAATTTTCTACCAAATTAATCCCTTTGGAACATTACATTGGATGCCATGGTGATTAAAAAAAGAAAAGATTCTTTCATACCAGCAAGATGCTCAAGTAAATACCCAGTACTCTGCACAAATGGAAGAGCTGCATTTATTCCCTCTGTTATATATGATGCAGGTTTCCTTATTACTAATTATGTCCTCTTTCTCGGCTCAGACATTTTAAATAACCATGTGTGCTATGCCCTTTCCTCTCTTATTCTGGGTTTATCTGTTCCCCTGTTTAAAGTGGAAGACATGTTTTTCTTGACCCCAAAAGGACAATGGGTGTGAATTGATCCAGAATTCTTTAGCAATGAGTATTCAGAAACAGGGATGACCAACGAATCATGTCTAAAATGTTGCTTCACTAAATGGTATGCACCACAGTATTTATTTTTCATCATTATTCAACAAAAGTTAATGTGTCCCAGTAATCACTGCTGCGTAACAAACTACCCCAAAAATGTCTTGAAGTAAAACACCCATTTTATTATGTGCACAGCTTCTATGGATCAGAAACTGAGACCAAGCATATTAGGAATGGTTTGACTCTGCCCCATGATGTCTGGGGTCTCAACTTGGAAGACTTCAATACTGAGGGTGACTCAATGGCTGGCACCTGGGCTGGAATCACTTGCAGGTTGGGGGCTGGAACTGTTAACTGGAGCACCTATCTTGCAGCCTTTCCAAATGGTTTTGGTTTCTCAAAACTCAGCAACTACTTTTGGAGGGGAAGCATCCCAGAAGGGGGCATCCAGAGAGCAAGTTTCAAGAGAACCAGGTGAATGCTGCATGTTATTTTCTCACCTAAACCTCAGAATACACATGGCATCACTTCTGCATTACAGGCTGTAACAGTTTGAAGTTCTTTTGTGAATCCCAGAAAAGTTTATGTTTTTGAGCTAATCCATTCCTGTGGGTGTGGGGTCTTTTAATTGCATTAAATTCAGTTATTGGACCTTTGATTAGAAAACTTGATGAGGTCACTTTAGGGCTTTTGATTGGACTATGTCAGTGAGGCAGGATCCAGTTTTCTGTGTCTTATATAAATTGAGAATACACAGAGAGAAAAGAGAGACACAGAGAAAGGGAGCTTTGCCACATGACCCTGCCATGTGAGAGACAGGACTTCAGGTTCACCTACAGCTGCAGAAAGACAGAGAACCTCCCTGAGGCTCAAGGACATGAGGCCCAGGAGAGATGCCTGATTACCCACAGCTGAGCTTGAGGAGAAAGAACGATTCTGGCAGACTTGCCATCTTGCCTCGCCATGTGACAGGACTCCAGGATCTGCTAGCAGCCGACCTTTATTGAGAAAGCATCTCTGATGGTGCCTTGATTTGGACATTTCATGTCCTTGGAACTATAAGATTTTCCCCTAGGAAAATTCCCCTTTTAAAAGCCAACCCATTTCTGGTATTTTGCATAGGCAACCTTTGGCAAACTAAGACACTAGGTTCAAGGAAATAAGGCAAAGATCCCTCTTCTTGATAAGTGTCAAAGAATTTGTGGATATATTTTAAAACCAACACAACAGATGAGTGTATATGTATATATATAATCTGTATATGCTGAGCATTGTTGCAGTCTATCTACACCATTATGTATATGTCAGCTGTTAAGCAATGCATTTTAGTTAAGCAGAGAGGACAACACAAAATCTACCGTAAATGTTGGAGCTCAACTTTGAAATCTGGTCTGGAGTTCTTTATTACATGACATAAATTTTCACAACAGCTAAGGTTCTATTGATCTTCAATTATTAATGGCCACTTATGTAAGTAGAGTTATTTCAGTCTTATGAGGCAATAGCAAGATTAAAATAACTAAAACAACAACAAAGACAAAAGAAGGGCTGGCAAACATCTCCTAGACATCTGTCATAGTTTGGGTTCCCCCAAAATGTGATATCAAAGAAAGGACCTAGGTGCATGTAGATTATTTGGAGGTGATCCCAGGAAGAAAAAGTGAGTAAATGAGGGAAATGAGAAAAGCCAAGAGTGCGTTAATGAGTAGAATATTACTGTGGGCAACTGGAGCTAAATCTGCAGGGTACCTTCTGAGAATCCATGAGAAACACATCTCTGAAACAGCTTTTGCTAAAGGATATGGCTGGACCAGTTAGCCACCTGCAACCATACCCATTGTTTGAAGGTTGGGACCAGAGGTATTAGGGCCTCCCCACTTATGCACTTGCCTGTTGCTATGGTTTGCAGGAAGCATTATCCCCTGAAGCCAAGAAAGCTCTCAGGCAGAGAAGGAGAAAGACTCAAGCTCTTGAGGCAGGGAGCTGTCAGAGTAACTGGCAGTCATCCACCTTAGCTGTCACCGGACTCCCAAGGGCCAAGAGGACAAGGGGTGGGCCATCTACAGCATCTGTTCCATCTTTTACATTTTCTGTAAATATTATTTTTATAAATATATTGCATACACATAATTTACGAAAAGTAAATCTTTTTTATAGCTGCTAATCTGTTTCTGTCTCTCTAGTTTATTTGTATTTATATTTTGTAAAAATAGTCTTATATATGCACTATTACCCATATTTGTATTTCACATGAGGTTTCACTATGTTATACTGTCCCATGTTACAGTTTTAGCTCTCGTTCTAGTAATATACATGACCTTAGACTTTCCTTTTCAACCACTGCCATACTCATATAACAGCTCTACTAGTTACAAACACCATGATGTGCTTTCGCCATTTCTATTCATTTCCAAAGATTAACAAACAACCTTTTTACCAGTTCTGTACAGATTAATCCTCAGCTTTTCATTTTCTACCCTCCTATTTTCTGATGTCCTATATTCTAATTATTAACTCCATGAGTTTACATAATATATTTAGTTCATAATAGGACAATCATGCAGTATTTGTCCTTTTGTGTCTGGCTTGCTTCACTCAACATAATGTCCTCCAGGTTCATCCATGTTGTCATATGCTTCACGACTTCATTTCTTCTTACAGGAGAAAAGTAAATAATCTTAAAAGGCTTCCCATCTTCAAACCTCATCCCTCTAGCGGTAATCATTTCCAACTCTTACTTCTTTCTTCATCTGTGTACCTCCTTATTTACAAATAATATGTATATGGTGATTTATCAGGTTTTTAAAATCAGGTTTATACCTTGTGTATTGCTTTTATGGCAACTGAGAATTTAACATTTAACACCATCTAACCTCCTTCTAATTTTCTCTCTCTTCATTTTTCCAATACAATTATGTCATAATTTGGGGATAACTAAAAATTCATATTATTTTGACTTTATAGAGGTTTCCATTACCAAGCCAAGTAATAAATAATAATGATAGATCCTTGCTTGTAAAACTTTTGTTTTCCCTGACAAAAGTATTTCATTGGTTTTGTTTTTTTATGTTTCTATTTCTAATTCTTCCCAAACGCTTCATGTGCTCTGTAATAAGTATATCAGCAAGACTGTTTACATAGCTAAATGCAGCATTTCTATTTTCTTCGTGGAGTCTTTCCTATTGGGGACCTCTTGAATTGTGACTAACCTACTAAACAACAGTCATTCTGAGATTTCCCTTTGCCTTCATCATGGGACTTCTCTTTGCTTTTCATCTGCGTCAGATCACCTTTTTCCTGACTTCTGGAAATCTTCCTCTCTCTTGAATTGTTCCATTCTATTACTCCAGTATTACATGCTCCATTAGATTCCTGAGAATTTCCAAGGAAGGGAAATTGTTTTGCATTTCTATGAGCAGGGGGAAAAAAGGCTTAATTTTACCCTCACATTTGATTTTCAGAATTTTGAAAGTATGTCCCCATTGTATTCTAACTTCCAGATGATAATATTGGGAAGTACTGTGTCATTATAATCCCAAACCCTTTTAAAGTAAATTATTTTGTTTTGGGCTTTTTAAAAAATGGTGGCTTGCTTTTATTTTTCTTCGTGAAAACTTTCATTAGTTCCCCTTTATCCCTTGCATATGAATATTTTATGATGATGGTGCTTGGTGTGGTCTTTAGCATTCTCTCTTCTGGGCTCAGTGGGGCCATTCATATTGATATTTATGTTTCTCATTTCTGAAAAATATGATATTTGTCTCTTTCATTTGTTTCTTATGTTTGTTGTGAGAATGCCCTCCCAGTGGTTTTCTCCTTTTCATTTTTTTTTTCTATTTTCTGTTACAAAAATAGATATGAACTGTCTGGTTTGATCCTTTGATATTTTTGAAATTTTCTTTTAGAGAAGTTGTGGGTTTAAAGAAAAATCATGCATAAAATACAGGATTCCCATACACCACCCCACCAAAAAACACCTTGCATTGGTGTGGAATATCTGTTACAAATGATGATAGCACGTTTTTATAATTGTACTATTAGTAAAAGTCCATGGTATAACTTAGGGTTCACTGTTGGTGTCATGTACTTCCATTCTACTTCTGCCAAGATGAAATATCAGGGACTAAATTTACTCCCTTACAAGAAACACCAAAAAAAGAAGAAGAAGAAGAAGAATGAATGAATGAAAACAAATGAAATAGGGGAGTGGATGTGGCTCAAGTGGTTGAGTGCCTGCTTCCCACACAGGAGATCCTGGGTTCAGTTCCAGGTGCCTCCTAAAAGCAAACCAAAATAAACAAACAAACAAAAAAACAACTCAAGGGAGCTGATATGGTCAGTGGTCGAGTGCCGGCTTCCCACATACAAGGTCCCGGGTTCAATCCCCAGCCCCTGTACCTCAAAAAATAAAACCAAACATGCAAAAAAAAAAAAAAAAAATGAAACAATGGTTTTGAAGATGTTGGATATCAGGAAATGAAGTACAGAGATCCCTGAGAAATGGGAAACAAATGAGGTGAGCTCTACTATTGCTCCAGGTTATTGCTTTGAGACTGTTTCCAAGCCAGGGTACAGAGTAGGAAAACCAAAGCAGAGCCTGCTGGACTCTGAATTTTGCAGATGGAACTAGGAGTTCAGGCAGAACAGGCATGCAGGTGTTTACAGAACAGAGCATTGGAGAGGAAAGAGCTGCACAAAGAGAGAAATCCAGGAGCTCTTCAGAGGGTCCCCTCTCAAGTGTCCAGCAGAGTATTGACCATTGCATGCATGTGAGGAAACTACCTGAGGCCATGGAAAGAACCATCTGAAAGGATTAGAGGAAACAGTGCTCAGAGGTCACACAGGTTCAGGAAGAGTGCCTTTCCCACAAACCAGACTAGAAAAATGCATAGTTTGTAAGGCAGAGGTAGGTTACTCTGAAGGATTCTGCCTCAATAGTGGGGGAATTACCCTAGACTAAATGCTGCTCTGGTCTGGCCTAGCCTTTGGACGAGGAGAGGCTTAATGATTGGGAGAAGACACAGCTGAACTTCTAATGTGCTCAGTAACATTGCCTTTATTGACCTAGGATATAGTTACAAGGGTTTTGATATAAGTGAGCTGAATAATTTTTAAAGCTGGAAATTAATGAGCTAAACATGTATCTTAAGAAGGTAAAGAAAATTGAAGGAAGGAAATAATAAAGACCATTGATGGTAGAGAAAGCACACATACAATAAAGGATCAACAAAGCCACAAGTTGGTTCTTAGAAGACTCATGAAGTTCACAACTAGTGAGATTAAACAAGCAAGACAGAGATAGAGAGGGCATGTTAACTGATATCAGGAATGCAGAAGGGTCTGTAACTACAGCTGATGAGAACTTTAAAAAGATAAATGGACATTTGAACACCTCTGACTTTTAATTTGAAAATTAAAATGAAATGTGCAAATACCCAGAAAATCATAACAACAAATTGAACGATTTGAATTTCATAGACTCCAAATAATTTTCCACTTCCTTCCAATTAAAAGTAGGAATTTTGGTTTAGATCACATTAGATTAAAAAAGAAGATGAAAAACAAAACTATGCCTGTGTTTTTTTAAGTGTAATCACAAATGGCCTCCAAACATTTCATTGGGAAGCTTTGGGCTCATGGAAGAAGAGGTGTGGTAGACAACTTCCAAAATGGCCCTCAATGATCCCTGCCTCCTGGTATCCATACCTGCTGTAACCCCTTCCCCTTGTGTGGGCTGAACCTAGTGACTTGCTTCTGACAAGTAGAATACGGCAAAGTGATAGGATGCCACTTCCAAGATGAGGTTATAAAACACTCTGGCTTCTGTCTTGTGGACACTCTCTCTGGTTCTGGTACTTTCTCTGATGAAGCCTGCTGTCCTGTTGTGAGCTGCCCTGTGAAGAGGCCCATGTGGCCAGGAATTGAGGGAGCCCGGGGCTTATAGCGAACCAGGCACTGATCCCTGACAACAACATGAGTGTGATTGGAAACTGGTCCTTGCCTAGCCAGCCTTGGGTGATTAAAGCCCTACTGGACACTTCGATTGAGCCCTGTGAGAGCCCCTGAGCCAGATGCACCTAGCTAAGCCTTGCCTGGATTCCTGATCCACAGAAACTGAAAGATAAAAAATGTTGTTTTAAGACACTGTTTTGGGAATTCTTTTGCAGTAACAGATGATTAATTTAGAAGAAGAGACATAAAACTTGCTGAAGGTAAGATCTCTGAGCAGAAGAGAGGCAGGAAATGGGTAGAATGAGGAGGAAACCAGGTGAGGCTTTAGAGAGTATGATAGTTTCCATTCAATTGGTTGGAGATATCCGCCATAACTTATTGTCAATAAGTCCCTGTGCATTATCAAATAGCAATGTCAAAACCAATGTTCTCAAGTCTTGCACTAAAACCACTCTACGGAAATAGTAATAGAAGCACCAGTTGACATATCAATGGCCTGTAGCAATCAGGCCTGTAGGAATCAGGAATTGCTAGTCTAGTTTTTATGGCCTGTAGCAATCGGGAATTGCTAGTCTAGTTTTTAGAAAATTCTACATGTAGCACAAGAGACCACAGGTAGTGCCCTATACATCCAAAAATACCTATGGCTGTTAATAAAAATAATCATTCTTGTCTTCTGGCTGAAAAGACAGAAACTCCAAATTTCTATACATTGAGGCAAAATAATCTAACATAACACACACACATGTATACATACACACATAGATAGTTTATATAAACATAGAGAAATATGTGAAGGATATTTACCAGATGGCTAGTGTTTACTCGTCAGGAAAGAGGGAGGGAGAAAAAAATGATCAAATATTTTTGTTTCTATCTCCTCATATAATAAGTATTGCTTGTATTATGCAGAATAATAAAGATTTGTATGTTAATTATGAATAAAGATAAAATTATTGTGACTGCATTATCCTGACATACATATTTTATAATTAGAGAAATTTTAGGTTTACAGAAAAGCCATGCAGAAAGTTCAGAATTCCCATAGACCTACACTCACAGACACAATTTTCCCTATTATTAACACTGCATTGATGTGGTACCTTTGTTACAACTGATGAAACAATATTACTATAATTGTACTAACTATAGTCCATAGTTTACATTAGGGTTCTCTGTTGCTGCTGTACAGTCCTATGATTTTTTAAAAAATTTTATTCTAGTAACATATATCCAACCTAAATTTTCCCCTTTTAACCACATGCAAATATACGATTAAGTGGTGTTAATTACAGTCACAGTGATGTGCTACCATCACTGACATCCAAATACCAAAACTTTTCCATCACCCCAAACAAATTCTGTGCCATGTAAGCCTTAATTCCCCATTCCCTACAACCACCCTGACCCCTGGTAACCTGTATTCTAGTTTCTGACTCTATGAATTTGCATATCTGAATTATTTCATATCAATGAGATTATACAACATTTGTCATTTTGTGTCTGCCTTATTTCACTCAACGTGATGTTTTCAGATTTCACCCATGGTATAGCATATATTAGAACTTCATTTACATTACATGGCTGAACAATATTCCACTGGATTATTGGTTTATCCATTCCTCTGTTGATGGGCACAGTTTGCTTCAATCTTTTGGCCATTGTGAATTATACCAGAATGAACATCAGTATGCAAATATCTGTTTGAGTCCCTACTTTCAGTTCTTTTGGGTATATGCTTAGAAGTGGGATTGTCAGGTCATGTGATAATTCTATACTAGCTTTCAGAGGAACAGCCAAATTGTCTTCCACAGCAGGTGCACCATTTTATATTCCCATCAACAAAGATGAGTGTTCCTATGCCTCCACATCCGCTCCAACACTTATTTTCCATTTTTAAAAATAGTAGCCAATCTAGTGGGTATGAAATGGTATCTTGCTGTCATTTTGATTTGCATTTTCCTAATGACTAATGATGTTGAGCATCTTTCCATGTGCTTATTGGCCATTTGTCTGTCTTCTTTGGAGGAATGTCTATTCAAGTCCTTTGCCCATTTTTTTCCCATTGGGTTATTTGTTTTTTTGTTGTTGTTGTTAAGTTGTAGGATTACTTTCTGTATTCTGGATAGTAAACCCTTATCAGATTTAAGGTTTCCACATATTTTTTCCCATGCCGTAGGTTTTCTTTTTACTTGCATGATAAAGTCCTTTGATGCAAAAATGTTTTGAATTTGAATGAAGTCCCAGGTTGCTAATGATTTTGGTATAAAGTCTAAGAAACCATTGCCTAACACAAGGTCCTGAAGATGCTTCCCTGTGCTTTCTTCTAGGAGTTTTATAGTGTTGGTTCATATATTTAGGTCTTTGAGCCATTTTGAATTAATTTTTGTATATAGTATGAGACGGGTCCACCTTCATTCTTTCGCATACGGATTTCCAGTTTTCTCAGTACCATTTGTCAAAAATCAATTGGTCATAGATGTAAGGATTTATTTCTGAACTCTCAATTTGAATCCATTGGTCTATATGTGTGTCCGTGTGCCAATGCCATGCTCTTTTGACTACTGTAGCTTTGTAATACGTTTTAAAATCACTTTTCAAGATGGTTTGGCTATTCCAAGCTGCTTACCCTTCCATATAAATGTGACTATTGGCTTTGCCATTTCTACAAAGAAGGCTGTTGGAATTTTAATTGGGATTGTGTTGAATTTGGAAATCGCTTTGGGTAGAATTGGCATATTAACAATATTTAGTCTTCCAATCCATGATCATGGCTTGCCCTTTTTACTTAGGTGCCTTTGATTTCTTTCATCAATATATTTTTTAATTTTTCCATGTACAAGTCCTTTACCTCCTTGGTTAAATTTATTCCTAGATATTTGATTCTTTTAGTTGCTATTGCAAATTGAACTTTTCCTTGATTTCCTCTTCAGGTAGTTCATGTCTAGTATACAGAATCACTACTGAATTTTGCATGTTGATCTTGTACCACGCCACTTTGCTGAATTCTACATAATTATTTTTGACATAGACTTTAAAATATCCTAACTCTTTAGACACACTGAACAACGTAGACATGTGGTAGATAAGAAATGTAGCAGACTTAGGGGGGGGTCTTGCACTTTTTATTCCATTCCTTCCAAAAAATTTACTTGAGGGGTCAATTAACAGAATGATAACGAATCTGATGTCATTTATCCCCATTTTATTTAAATTTATTCATTGATGTAAGAGATTGATTCAGCTTTTTTCCCCCTGATTTCTGGCTTTTTATTAGAGTTGTGCCCTGTGGATTAAACAAAAAGCCACACAATTGAGGGATTAGAAGCAATTGCACTGGGTATTGGGTTCCAATATAGCATAAAACAGCCCAAAAGGAAATGCAGGCAATGGACTCCAGAATACTAATTACGGTGTTTTATTCTCTTTTAAATGCTTGCAATGGAATATAAAAAAATCTATATAAGAGCTCAAAAATGCTTCAGTTTTCTTAATCATTTTGATCCTCATTTTTTTTAAGTTTTCATTTTTCTTTTGTTTTTCCTACTGCTAAGCAATTTAATGCTTATTTTTAAAATAAAGTTTCTCAAACAGAAAAATAGTAATATTTTCAAAGACTCTGATTTATTTACTACAAAATATCTCTTATAGTATTATACATGTCTTAGAGTATTTAAGAATATTCTTTGTGACCTTCTAGAGCACATGTCTATTTTCAGGTCATCCCATGATGTTTTTGAGAGCTCTTTCAGCATACAAGCAACATATTTTAAAACTGTGTTATGATTTCAATGATTTTAAAAATAGTAAACAATAAATTGTCCGAAATATTTGGATTTTTCACATAGACTTTGGTCTCAATAGCTCCATTTGGACTGTTAATTGTTACCTATTGCTGCATAATAAATCTCTACAAAACTAGCGGCTTAAAACAAACAAAAAACATTTATTATGTCACAGTTTCTGGAATTCAGGAGCCTGGTAGTGACTTAGCTGTGTGGTTCTCGCTGAGGGCTTCTCATGAGATTGCAAGCAAGATGTTGGCTGAAGCAGTAGTCATCTGAGAATTTGACTGGGGCTGAAGAATCTGTCCAAGCTCACTCATATATCAGTTGGCAGGAGGCCTCAGTTTCTTGGCACGTGAGCCTCTCCAGGGATTGCTCACAGTATGGCAGCTGCCCTTCTCTGGGTGAGTAATATTAGGGAGAGCAAGCAACCAGGAAGCCACGGTGCCTTTATGACCTAGAGCCTCCAAAAGTACACACAGTCACTTCCGTTTTATTTCATTGGTCATAGACCAGCCCTTAAACAATGTGGGAGGGCTACACAGGAGTCTGAATACCAGGAGATGAGGACCCCTGGAGTCCATCTTAGTGGCCAGTGACCACAGAGAGTATATGTGTCAGGGCTTCATCAGACAAGCAGAACCAGTGGTAGTGATATAGAAGAAGAGACTTATTATACCTTATGCAATTATGGAAGCTGGCTTAAGAGTCTGAGTAAATCTCCTGTGCACCTGAAGTTAGCAGGGTCAACAGTCAGATTAGAAAGATGAACAGAAAATGGGGGAGAACAAAGACAAACTCGAGCTCACAAAGACAAGCTAGAATTCACGAGGGCAACCTGAAACCTAAGAGGACAAACTGGAAGAAAAGAAGACAAACTAGAATGTGCATCTGCCTCTCATCACTTCCATCTTTAATGACATGGGTGGCTGCAGGATCAGCTGGGGGCTCTTCAACATGGACCTGCTTCTCTGGCCCAGGATTCAGAGGAGATGATGGTTGTAGCAGTTTAAAGAGTTGCAGGCTTGGCTGCCAGCCCACACCAACGTGGTGAGTCAGCACATCAGTGACCACCTATATAAGCTGCCAGAGGTCCTGCCTTTGATCATCCTTCAGAGGAGAGCAACGTTTATGAGCTGATTTCCACCTTTGAAATAGCATGCCAATTTTCACTGTGGCCATCATCAACCTGGAAATATATAGTGAAGGGAATTCACAGAACATAGTTCCAGTTTAGCTAAGTTGACACTATAGATAGGAAAAAAAGAACAGAAAAGAGAGAGTATAACAAGGACATAGCTGTTCCTCCTGAACATATTTTTAAAAGAAGAGCTTTTTTGACAAATGTTTGAGAAAATATGTCCCTATGATGTGGGTCAAAGTGTAAGGCCTTTGTTATGTGCTTCCTTTCCCTGGTGGTAGCAGTTAAGGGGAAGATTTTAAGTCGATATTGCAGGAGTGGGTGGAACTATGGGGAAACATGCAGACCAAGAAGAGAGGAAAGTAGAACTGAGCATGCTCAGAAGAGCATCTGAAGTTATGAACACATCTGGTTGGAAATTACTGGTCTAGGGCAGCTGGTTCTCTGTCACACACTTAAGTGATTTGTAGATGTGTGGAGGAGAAAGTTGCTGAATTACACCTAGTGAGTGTCAGGAATTGCACACAATCAAAAGCCTGGCTTAAGTACCCACTGACAGGAAAGCAAAACCAATTGAGCAGGAAATGTGGACATCAGTGTGTGCTGTGATACGATTCTGGCAAGGCCTCGTTGACTTCATGGTTTTGTCCAGGCCATAAAACAACACGCTGCCTTATGAAATTGTATAGCTTACAAGTGTATTATGATGTCTTCTAATCATCACAACAGATCTCCCTGTTTGGCAGGTCAGGTATTATGATCCTCTGCATTTTATGGATGTTAGCTAAGTGTGAAAGAGTTTAACATAAGTACTCAGGCTCACAAAGATTGTGAGGCTAGCAATGGGCAGAAAGGTACATGAAATAAGGTTTTCTGAGGCCAACATATGCCTCCCTTTGTGTACTAATGTCCATTTTATTAAGTAAGAGGAGACTCACAGGACATCCACCCTGAGTTTTCACTCTTGCCACATACCATGAAAAGAATTAAGTACTTACATTACTTTTCATGTTTAATTTGACTACCACAGGAAGAAGTCCATTACCAAGTACACACACATCATATTTTTTAATGAGTTTTTTCTGATTGTTAGTTATTGCACCTGTATATAACAGTAAAAGAAATACTTCCCTAACACATCAACTCTTTCACTTTTCAATCTTTATGCCCAGTCCTTGTCAATATGAATTCATATGTCAATGTACCATAGCATTAATAACATTTCATATCCTGCTTCTATTTCTTAGTATATAATGGAATAATTTCTGAATTTTCATATCATCTGTTAGGTCCTTTTTTGGTTGCCAATATTCCATCAGGTACTCACCCCCACTCATAAAACTATTCCTCATTCTCTGATAGGTAGTCACAACTAAAAGAAGTGACAATATTATTCTCTGTTATGGGTTACTTAAATTTTAAATATACTCAAATTAGAGCCCAAACACAGTGACTAAATTGGCTTGGAAGCATTTTTTAAATGTTCGTTACCATGCCTTCATTTCCCTGTGTGTAACGAGAAGATCAAGTAAATGCAATGCATGCTTATTAATGGTATCCCTTTATATTTGTTTTTATGTTGAAAATAGTCATTAACTGTAGCAGAATCTCAAGTCACCACCCCTAATGTTAACAATGACATCATGCCCTACTGAAGTCTCCAGTCCTTCAAGTCCTGCAAGTACAATGATGACAGGTTTTTGTTTGTTTTTTTTTTTTTTTTCTTCTCCATTGCTGGGAATAATAGTTGCTGAGAAGAGTATGTGCAGATCATGTAATAATGTCTATAAGGACATCAGCTCAGGGCACAAAAGTCAAACATGGAACCTGAAGTTTTCCAACCAGGTCCTTCTTTAAGAGTGAAAATGAGCATGTTCACTCTCTCAGTGTTCTCATCTTGTGGCAGATTCCGCGTGTTCACATTCAGGTTTCTCAGAAATGACTTTTTATAGGTATCACGAGCCTTATGAGGAGCATTTGGGTGTCTGAGTGAAGGGAGAAATGGATGTCCTGGATCACTGTGCAACCAATAGTAGTCTAGGGATGGGCTGGAATAGAAGCAAATCCAGGACAGTAGTATCATCTGCCTTTCTCATGTTGAGTTCCTCCTTCAGAATGGCAAACGTTAGCGTGCTAGTCACAATTTTTATTTCATGAAATAGCACACCTGCCAGGGTGGCATGGCCACAAAGAGGGACTCCACTTGCCACCATAAACCACCTTTTCCAAAGCAAGAATTTTGTGTAAAGTTATCTGTTGGGTGCAGTTCTATAATAAAAGCACTTGCAGAGAGGTTCATTTCCCTTGTAATTTTTTTGATGCAGGTCTTCATCCAATTTCTCGTCTAGGAAGCCAATAGCATCAGGAGTCTCAAAATGTCTTCACTGTAAATGCGTCTACTACAAAAGAAGGAAGCTTCATTGTCCTTGCAGATTGTTTTTCTAAGCTCTCAAAAATTGCTGGCGACTCTTGTGCTCCATTACTAAAATAATAGATGACAAATATTTTGTTTTCATTTGCATTTCTTGAATTGCTCTTCATAGACTATATGCTCCCAGCAGGTAGGAACTTTTGTTGGTTTTCTTCAATACTGTGATCCTAGCACCTTAAAAAGTTCCTGGCATGTGGTAGGCAATAGTACTTTGGGTT
This sequence comes from Tolypeutes matacus, assembly GCA_026826555.1. NCBI lineage: Eukaryota > Metazoa > Chordata > Mammalia > Cingulata > Chlamyphoridae > Tolypeutes > Tolypeutes matacus. The sequence continues at coordinate 10,549,030 of JAKSZT010023082.1, read as the reverse complement.
GGCTGGGCTCAGCTGGGTAGTTCATCTGCTCCACATGAATGTTCATTAGTGTCATTCATACAGCTGCATTCAGCTGGGTGCTTAGCTGGAATGGCTGGGGTTTGGCAGGGCCTCTCCCTCCAGCTGTCTAACTGAAATTCTCATATCATGCCTCATGCCACCAAGAGACCCCCACCCTTTAAAAAACCAAGCTATGGAATCATTTCATAAAGTCATTGAGCATATCCCAAATGGGTTCTTAAAGAATCATTGATTAAATTGAGAAAATGATATTGGATTATTATTGGATTATATGATTATTGTATCATGTAAAATATGATAATTCAAAAAAAAACAAACACACTAATGATCTGTGATATTTTTCCATAAGACAAATATGAGCTGCCGTGGGTGATTGCTATTAAAAATAAAATATTACAGCTTTCCACTTAAAGTACCTTAGGGTTTTGAAAGACATATACTTGATATGTAATTCAGAGCTTATTTTGAATTAATTGGGATAACACATTAATATTAAAAACATTTCACCATAGTGTATTTTTTAGGTTTGTTTTCAAAGTATTATTTTTTTCAGAAGCCATTAGTATACGAGTGCTGACAATGAAAGAGAAAGAGTACCTTATGAATATCTTTCTCCTCGATATAATATTTTACTAAATATATATTTCCCTTTAGAACCCCTCAACTGCAGAAGTAAAACAAAACATTGATTCTGAATTATAACAATTTGAGGACAAACCACTGTCTGTGACTACAGAATAATTGGAATATAACTCCTTTACAGAGGGACACAAAACCAACATTAGTAGCTACAGCACTGATGGAATTGTGTTTCAGGGCACTGAGAAAAAGGCAGGAAATTGCAATGATTGCTATTTCTCTCTTTACAAAATCACAGCAATCAGTCAACACAACAGATCAAAATATTGCAAGGCCTAGTTTCACTGACTTTTCTCCACATCTTGATTTCACATTTTTAATATGTGGAGTTTTTTTAGAAAAAATTACTCTCTTAACATTGACAATCAATTTAGCTTACGTTTAGATCTGGCTAGATCCATTTCCCCACACCATTACCCCATCATGGTCTAGGAATCGATATCTCTGGTTCAGCTTTAGGTTATACCTTTAAAAATAATACTTTTCTGTTTTGCAATCTATAGTCAGCACAGTGCATCTATTATTAGACCAACTACTACCTTTGAGAAAATATTATATTTAAAAGTACAATTGGGTTCTTGAAATTATAAATTCCTTAAAACTATGAAAATATTTGAATTTTAAACTATCAAGATGTTGCTATAAAGCTTCAATTAAATAAGTCATGACAATATGCACTGTATATAAATTTCAGAAGGCTTTTAGAAGCATATTTCAGCAAATATTTATTGGATTTCTGCTTATCTAGAATGCTGAATAATTACTAAGTTATATTTTGTTATATTTAAAAGGATAAACTTACCCATTGAAATTGAGAAATTGAATGCAACTTTAAAATTTTGAAATGAATGAGAGTGTTTTAAAGCAAAATCAACTCTGGGTAGTAGTTGTGTTTTCTTCTGTAGGCATACTGAAACATAATTATTTTGAGTCAATATTAAAGTTTCAAATAATCCAAATATTTCCTGGTATACCATTATTCATAGTACTAATTAAATAAAACACTAATCCACTTTACCCACTATTTGGTAAGCATTTTTACAATATATAATAACCTCTGTTGATGTATGGATTGGACACATGCATACATTTTTTGGTGGGAATATCAACTGAGGCAATTTGCAGAAAGGGAAGAAGGTGGTTTAACAATATCTAGAAAGAAGAAGCATGAACACAAATTAAATTCAGCTATTTTACTTCCAGAAATCTGTCTTTCAGAGATAATAATTCAAGTACATGCAATTAAATGCAGGGCTATTTTTTTAATTTAGCATTTTATGTAGTGAAAATATGAAATCAAGTAAATTATCCATCAAAATGAATATGGGCAAATAAATTATGAAAAATTCACACAGTGGAATACTCTGTAGCCATTTAAAGGAATGAGGTGTACATCTATTAATGGAAAAAAGGCAAGTTGAAGAAAATATGTATAGCATAATCTAGTTTTAATTTTACTTTTATATCCTGTGTGTATACAGGTGTGTGTATTTGTACATGTATATATAAATATAGAAAATAAATCCTATTACTATACAATAAATTCTAATATTGACCATCTATTTGAAGGAGTAGAACAGGGCATTTTTTATTCTTAACTTCAATTAGTTTAAAAATATGCCATGGGAGTTAATAATTAGAATATAGTTCACCAGAAAATAGGAGGGTAGAGAATGGAAAGCTGAGGGTTAATCTGTGCAGAATTGGTAAAAGACTGTTTGTAAATCTTTGGAAATGAATAGAAATGGTGAAAGCATATCATGGTGTTTGTAACCAGCAGAGCTATTATATGGGTATGACAGTGGTTGAAAGGGAAAGTCTAAGAGCATGTATATTACTAGAAGGAAAGCTAAAAAACTGTAACATGGTACTGTATATGACAGTAAAACCTCATGTACAACACGAATATGGGTGATATTGTATATATATGCCTGTTTTTACAAAATATAAATATAAATATATTAGAGTGAAGGAAAAAGAATAGCATCTGTGTACAGCAGGGGAAGCATAGAGAGATTGAGGGGTGATGAGATTTGTTTGTTCATTTTTGGTTTACTATTATTATCATTGGAATAATGAAAGTGCTCTAAGAATGATTGAAGTGATGAAAACACAAATATGTGATTACACCGAATACCATTGATTTTATACTTTGGATGGATTTATGCTTTATTAATATGTATCAATAAAATTGGTTTAAAAAATATGCCATGGAATTCTTGGTTATTTTAACTGTTATTTTATATTTTTCAAATAGTGGAAAAAGAATATTGGCCTTTGTGAAGACTTTAAGATACAGCTATACTGTACAAAAACAAGCAACAGAATAAAAATATGAATTACAGTTTTAAAGTAAAAAAATCTTGGAACTAAAATGAAACAGGCATTACTGAATAGAGTTTTCATTTATCTGCAGCAGATAAGTGTTGTAGCACATATGAGTGTTGTACCATGTAAGAGTCAAAGGAGTACACTCATCGGGACCCTTGTCCATTCTAGCTCTTCTTCTGACTGGATCATTCCAATGCTTATTTAAATATTAGGTTGCCGTGGTTTATAAACACTCTTCCCATTGAGATACAGGGTCTATTTCCCCTCCCCTTGCATCGGGGAAGCCTTGTAAATACTTTGATCATTCGAGTGCAGAGGATTTGCTGTTCTGTGACTTCCAACACTAGGTCATTAAGAAATCAGCTACCACGTAAACTGTCTGACTGCCATGCCAGATAGGTCACTTTAGGTGCTCCAGTTGACTACCCCAGCTAAGCTCCCAGCTGACCAACAACATCAACTACCAACCCCATGAATTAGTCATTTTGGAATCCCAGCCCAGGGGGGTCTTCAGATGACAATAACCCCAGCTGACATCTGACGGCAACCACATGAGAGTCCCCAAGGAAGAACCACTCAGGGAGCACTTCCAGAATTCCTGACCCACAAATTCGTGAGCAAAATAAAAGTTGTTTGAAGTCATTTGTTACACGGCAATAAATAACTGGAACATGGACTCGTAAGACAAATAAATGCTGGGTAGAGATTTGGGACCTGCCTCTTTAAGATCAATTGGAATGAAAATATCAATCCTTCCCAATTTCTTAATTTTCATTATTTGTGTGGGAGACAAGTTTTATAAAAGGACGGTTTACTTCAACTGGATTCTTTGACCAATATTCTACATGAGGAGGAGATGGGCTTAGGGAAAGTTATTTCAATATTCACCTTTATTTTAGTCTTTACTGACCCATGGAGAAATCTATTAGAGATTGAATATGATCATGTTTTACTGTTCTTTACTTGGCCTTTCACTTTCTATAAGGATTATACTGAAGCAATTCAATATTGCCCCTAGCTACTTATGGTTACATAAATTTCTGAAAAAGTCAAAGCGATTGAGAAGTATTCTATTGTCAGGTCTAGTAATAAATTCTAGTGGAACAAAACAGTAGTGTATTCTGCCTCCTTTGCTTCTTTTTCACATGTATGTTACCGACTGAAAACCATGTCTGACTGTGCTCGTTGTATTTCCTGCTCATTGAGGTAAATACCCAAACAGGTATTTTCCTATAAAATAATGCCATGGTTTCATTGCTCTGCCTGCTATAAAATTATCATCAGAAAGAATGACTTATACTCAACTATTCTGAAAAATAACATTTTTGACACAGTCTTGAACGTTATCTAATCTAGCAACCTTCTACAGCAGGTCAGATCTCTTTATTTAGGAGTATAATTTGCAAGAAATTTATCTTGGAAGACTCACTAGATATTACAATTCTTAATTAGGTAGACAGTTGATGGATATTTTCATATTTTATAGTCATAGCAGTTGATTGGTTACATCTGCATTACATGTTTCCAAATAAAATTATTGTGACTGTGCTTTATGCCAAAGAATGTTAGTATCCTAAATACTCATTTGTCTCTGTGTTGTGACAAGGAAAATATTGATCGTGACTGGCTGCAGTTGATTACTTTGTCAAATTTGTATACATGAGTGGACCTGCCATATATACAGAGAAGTTTTCCATTTAGGTTACTCACTTTTTGTATAATGTGTCACACTTAGGTTTCACTCATCTCTGAGGCATATAGATTGATTTCTATTCAGCTACAAAGAATATCATCTTGCTGTGTTCTTGCCAGAGGAACTTACATATCTTTATTAGCTATATCTTATTAAAAGCACAAAGGAAACAATTAGATTTAAGAAGGATTACCTGGCAGTTGTGCAGATCATTTATTTCTTTAGTTCTAAAACCTCTAAAGCTGCCATGCCTGATACAGTAGCCACTAGTCACATGTGGCTGTTGGGCGCTTGAGCGCTTGAAATGTAGCCAGTCTGAATTGAGACGTATTGTATATGGCAAATACCCATTGGATTTCAGAGGCAGTACAAAAGTGCAAACTATCACATTAATGATATTTATGTTGATTACATGATGGAATGATATTTAGTACTGATTAAATAAAATATATTATTAAATAATTAAATTTCACAGGTTGCGCCTACTTGCGACTTGTGTTATGTAACTGTTATACAGAATGTTTGGATTAAAACATGAGAGAATTGTGTGCAGGGACCACATAGGTTTTATGCCCCCAGGAAAGCATCATTGTATTGTTCTTGGCTTTATTTGTACCACTGGCCTGCCTTAAAGGATGGTGTGAGAAATTTTCCTTAATAAAAAACAAGAGTGCATATTTTAGGGTTGTTGTTGAGGATAAGTAACCACATAACATAGGATATCCTTAGGAGTACTGTACAAGTCAGCATAGGCTGGGCTGGGCTGCAGTAACAAGCATCCTCCAAAATCTCAGTGACTCCAAATAACAAAGATTATCCCTTAGGCTTTTTTCCATCACAGGTTGGAGGGAAGGTGATCTGTTCATTGTAGTCACTCAAGGACTAAGGCAGATGGGGAATCCACCATCTCATATGTTGCTGATCACTGCACCAGAGGGAAAGAGACATCTATAAGATTTCATGCCAACAGTAAAATAGTATAGCTCAGAAGAAACTCAAGGTACCTACACAGAACTCTCATTCATAACAACTAGTCACATTGCTCCACCCTGAGATAAGCAGTCCAGGAAGTTCAGTCTCCCATATACCTGGAAGGAGATGAGAAACACAGGAGAGAACACTGGAAATAACCAGCACAATGGCCTAACAGAGAAATTTCTCTTGCGTATCAATACTTTCTAAAAAACTTAAATTTTTAAGTTGCTACAGATATCCATTCATTTAAAACAATAAGAGTATTTTACCATGTAATATTTATCTTATTACTAATCATGTTTCCTTATTTATTTTGGCTGATCTTAATTTAGGACTAAGTATGTAGTTAACCTTTAATAACATGTTCAAGATTCCTTGGCTTATTGTTCTGCCTTTAGCCTCCCTTCTCCCATATTTTCTGTCAAATTATTTTAATCTCCTTGTGTCACATACACTCTTATCAAATACTTTAAATCATTTTTGGAATAAAACATTTGTATACACACTTACCCATACATGAGAGAGGAAGAGAACGATTTTAAGAAAATCAATAGTGAATAACTGATTTATTATGGTTTGTAAAATTACACTAATTGATACTCGTTATCATCATAGGTTTAATAACTAATGAGTAAATTTATAGTGTTCAGTGTTTGAAATGTATACTGGTATCGATTTTACCTATACACTCTTAAAATAAAAAATGGTTTTCGTTCTCAATAGTTAGCTCTTCATTATTCCCTCTGCTGTCCTAGGGGAGTAATTGAATTGTTCCTTTTCTTTTTAAAGAAATAGATTTCATTTTTTGTTTCACTAAACGTGTATATTCAATGTGGTGAAGTGGTTCTTGTAGTAGTCAGTTTGTATCATATTATACTGCAGTAACAAACGGCACACTACTTCAGAACAAAAATCCAATGATTTTTATGAGTGACGAGAAATAAATTGAATGTAAAATAATTAGGGTAAAATTTCCTTAAGTAGTTTATGTATATACTGTTAAACCTGAATTCAATGTTGGTTTGAGGTCAAAACCATTAAATACCTTGTCATAACTGTTATATCCAAAAATCTGTCATATAATTTTGGCCTGCTACACATATAAATCATGATGATATATTTTATTCAAATCTTAGTTTTACCCTTTCTAAATACTTGCAATAACATCTACCACATATGGTTAATGTACATAAAAGTAGTTGAATGTCCCTCTGCCCCATGAGCATGGATCACTGGCAATTGAAGACCCCAGCATACATCTTTCAATGACCAATATCAGTTTATAAAATTGCTTTATTGAAATTGGTAAATACATTAGACATTGTAAAAGAAAACCTGTGGAGAGAGTGCCATGTTTCCCATAATTCAAAGGCTATTGGCCACACCTACATAGACAGGGCCACCAGTTGCCTAAATGTGTGCTAACATGCATAGGGGTACCCATTACTATGGGCTAGTTGTTCCCTGTTATGATGAAAAAGTATGACCAGTTTTCATTGTTTTCCATTTTTTTCTCTTTCTGAATAGCTCATCTTTCTATATCTAACACTGATCTCATTTTTGCTAAGTAAATGGAGACATCGATAAGATGCTACTTGTATGAGACTGCAGCTCAGTCAATAGCTTAGGGCTGGAGATATAAATTGTAAGTGGTGAAGTGGTTCTTGTAGCAGTCAGTTGGTATCATATTATACTGCAGTCACAATACTTCCCCCGCATTTCAGTGGCTTACACTAACAACACTGTTTATTTCCTGCATATGTTATTTGTGGAAAGAGACAGCTGTGGCTCTGCCGGGCTTAGCTTAGCTCTGTGCCACATGTCTTCTTCAGTCTCAGAATCAGGCTGAAGGAGAAGCTAATCATGGGAAGTTCCAACATCATAGCAGAGGGAAAATGAGCAAGACTCTTGCTATTTAAGAGTCTGCTCCTGATTGCCTTTGTCATTCCTGTTCGCATTTCCTTGGTCAATGCAAGTCATATGGACCGGCAAAATATACTCTGCCCTCTGGGCGGCACTACAAGTCTCATGCTACTGTTCAGCAATAAATAATCCTCTTAGAGGCAGAGGAGAACATTTGGGAACAACTATTCAGTCCACATCATGTAAGGATGTATTAAAGATAGAATACTGACCTAGTGTACTCCAACATGAAGGTCAAGCTTAGAGCTAACAGATTAGGAAAAATCAGGGAGTCTGGGTTTGTGTGTATGTGTTTTTGTTTTTGTTGTTGTTGTGTTTTGAGGTACCGGGGATTGAACCTGGGATCCAGGGAGTCTGTTTTTTTTTTTTTTTTTTAATACTTAAAAAAATTTTTTTTAAATGCTTTAGATTACATAAATGCTACATAAAAAATATAAGGGATTCCCATATGCTCCACCCACACTTTCCCACATTAACAACATCCTTCATTACTGTGGTACATTTGTTAAAATTGATGAACACATATTGGAGCATTGCCACTAAGTGTGGATTATAGTTTACATTATAGTTTACACTCTGTCCCAAACAATTTTGTAAGTTATGACAAAATATATAATGGCCTGTATCTGTCATTGCAATGTCATGCAGGACAATTCCAATGTCCCAAAAATGCCCCCATATTACACCTGTTTTTCCCTCTCCCTCCCCTCAGAACCTCCAGCGACCACTGCCTCCACATCAATGATAAAAGTTCTTCCATTGCTAGAATAACAATAAGTCTATAGTAGAATAACAATAAGTCTACTTTAGTCCATCGTTCATCCCCCAATCCTGAGGATTCTGGGATAGTGATTCCCACTCCACCTGTAATTGAGAGGGGGCTTAGATCCCATGGGGCAGATGGATGGGACTATCTTACTTGCAGTTGCAAATTCTCTCTCTTCCTTGGGATGGTCGTTGTCCATCATCACCTCCTTGTTGCTGTCCTGGGTGAGTCCAATGAACTAGAGAGTAGGTGTTGCAACTCTGTTGAGATTCAGGGCCCAACTAGCACATGGACAGCACAAAGATTTAAGTTTCTTGGACATACACCTACCAAGTCTAGTACTAACTTTAGGTTCAAATAGAAGGTGCAGAAGAGCCATGTGAAGGGAAATCACAAATGAATCCAATTCTATCACACTGGGAAGTGTAAATTCCAAAGTAGGGCCCACTAGTAGTCTGCCAAACTCCTAAGCTGTCTGTCCCACCTACAGTGTCTAGATGTTTCTAGAGCTGTCAGGAGTCCTGTTATTTGAAGCAATATTTACTATGGCAGTCAATGCGATCCTGCTGAGACATGCATAAGCATAACCTCTGGAATGGCGTCTGGACTCACTTTGAAGTCTTAGCCAAAAACACTCATTTGTATTTACCCTTTCCCCGTTTTGATCAAGGTCTTTTTCCACGTACATTGCTAGTTGGTTCTTGGTAGTAATCCCTCGGTGCCAGGGAGGCTCATCCCCAGGAGTCATGTCCCATGCTGGGGGTAAGGTAATGCATTTATATGCTGAGTTTGGCTTAGAGAGAGACCACATTTGAGCAACAAGGAGGCTCTCAGGAGGTAACCCTTAGTCAACTTATAATACTAGGCCAAGTTTCAATTTCAAAAGAAAAGGTTCATAAGTACAGTCATCAATATCAAGGGCCCGTCACAATGGTCCATCCTCCTTCACCAGGAACTGCCCCTGTACTCAGGGGGTTCTTGCTGTCCCATCAGAGTATGTGACAGAGCTCCCCAGGATGGAAATTCTATATTCTTTCGGTTATTGTGTGGATCTCCACTCACCGTGACAATGCCCCATGAGCACTTGAACACATTCGCGTGCTTTAGTGGTATGCCACAGTTGAACCTCTTCCCATGCATCCCCCATCATTGACACTCCACACCAATGATCCTCCCCTGCCACAGTTGTCAGCCTTCTGTGATACAAAACTTCTTCAAAAATAAAACCAACAACCAAATAAAATTAATAAGAAAATGAAATAATAATGATAGTTTTAAAATAACAAATAAAATACCAAAAAATTTGAAAAAATTTGAAATAATAAAAATATTTTTTATATTATGTCTTTCATCACTGTAAGATCTGTTGTCTTGTATGTACAGTGGCATTTTCTTCCATATATTCCCCCAGTGTCTTATTTTTTTCATTTTATCTTCAAAGAAGCATTAGGTTACCAAAAAGTCATGTAAAGAATATAGGGAATTCCCATATACCCAATATCCTCCCCCTTTTCCCTTCTCCCCTATTAATAACATTTTACATGTGAATGGTACGTTTGTTACAATTGATGTACAAATATTGAAGCATTGCTACTAATCATGGCTTTTGATCAAAGCCAAGAGTGTTTTTCAAGTAGGAGAGTATGGTCAAATGTATTTGGTGCTTCTAAATAGTCTAATAAGAGGATGGTATACACTTGTCCACTGTATTTCTCAATATTAATAAGGCTGGTGGCCTCAAAAATTGCATCTTAAATATCATTTTTAAAGTGGAGTAGAGTGATATCAAGAGAGAATGGGGATTTCTTGTTCTGACACAAGTTAGTCGGAATTAACATGAAAGTTCTCCTGTGCTATAAACTCCTAGAAATCCTGGATAAACTACAATAATAGCAAAATATATTGCTAAACTTATAAGAAAGAAAGGAAAATTGCCAAATGCCAGAAACAAAGAGGAAGTGGAAAGCTAAGGCAATAACACTGAGCTGGTTATAGAGGTGGTGGTGAATAGGGAAAGAGCTTTATAGAACCCATAAACTCATTGTAAAGCTAAGCCTTGGATTTTAAAGCCTACCAAGATATAGGGGGGGAAATGCCTTGCAGCATCATAAGGTTAGCGTTAGAAAATGTGTCCCTAAATATACCAGGGGAGTTGAAGGGCTGCATCCTCTGTGAAAGGGAATTAGATAAACTCTGCAAACTCTCCAGGAAGTCAAAATGGAAGCTCTGGGTAGAAACAAAATGCCCGTGTAAAAAACTGAAAACCACAACTATGGCTCAAATGTTATGGTTTATTAATTCTGGCTGATGGGTTCCTAGATGTTATGTTATTCCCTAAACTCTTCTGTGTTTGAAATATTTTCTATTTAATATGATGCTAATTTGGAAGTGCTGACAGAGATGTGGAGATATGACCATTATCAGAAAACAAAGTGAGTTATGAGAGACAGAATATTCAGGTTGTCAAGTGAAATATATTTTAAAAATCTAAACTATATATACAGATATGCAAAAATAAGTTTTGAGACAAAAAAAACAACAACAAAGCAACAAAAACAACTTCCTCACTCCCAAATGGAGATATAAGCATGGAGGAAGAAGAAATGGAGAAGGATCAGTGAAGGGATTTCTTTGGATAGAGCTATTGTTGTGATGGGAGTCGTATCTCTCTCCTCCACAAAAGGAGGGAAGCGGGGATGCCACCTTCCAACTGCAAATCTATTGGGGGGGGCGCCCCCCCTTTAAGGGAATTTCATCGAAAGCTTGATAAGTATTTCTTGGAGTTGGCAAACACAATGGACACTTGTCTGGCATAGCCTGGAGAATCTTTAGACAAAAGGCTCCAGCTGTTAGTTGGAAGCAGCAGAGCAGAGAGAGGGTTATTTGGAGCAAAGAATGAATGAGCTTCTCCTACCTAGATTCATTTTATTTTATTTATTTTTTATTTTTTTATTTTTTTATTTTTTATTGTGGGTAAAAATCAAAATTTTCACAATACATACCAATATTTGTAAAATGATATATAAATAGATATGCATATATGTGCATTTGCTTACAAAAATGTTATATATATATATATATATATTTTAAGAGGTGCTTAGATTACCTAAAATATTACACGGAACCCACTGGGATTCCCATGTTGCCCACTCATTTTAAATGAGTACCACTCCTGCTTGCAACTTCCACAGAGAGTCTTTATAGAAAGGATCCCCTAGATGAAAATAGACTGAGGGAGGTAGAGGCAGCCAGAAGCAAGTGACTGCTGTCAGAAGGGTCTGGTAGGGGAATCTCCGGAGAGCCCATGAAATATGAATCCACAGTTTTGTAACTATCCACCCGGTGGGTGCTGATACCAGGTGACAACTGCTCCTGTCATAAAACTGCTTCTTTCACATATTCCCCTCTTCCCCTGGGCCTTAATATGGAGATTTAAAATAAATATACACATATATACCCATACCTCAGCAAATTAGGGAAGGAAGTTAAATACTATGAGAAGAGATCCCAAACCCATTTCCCACTACAAGGTGTCCACTCATATCAAACCCTGATGGGAGGAGAGGAGAAGATTTTATGGTTAAATCAACTGCAGAGTTTTGAATATTGGCAGGGATTGGACATCAATTTCTGTGTGTTGTAAAGTGGCTCTAGCCCTCCCAATTCTTAATATTGAGAAGAAACATTATTGAATTAAATCCAATGACAGCCACCAAAAAAAACAAACAAACAAAAAAACAAACAAACAAACAAAAAAAAAAAAAACAGTTTACCCACAATAAAATTTAAGAAGACACTGGGAAACAAAAATTAAATTGGAATTTTATTTCATACTAGGAAATGTGCTTGTTCAACATATTAGTTACACATCATTTTTTTAAAAGTTTAAAATGTGAATGAGAAAAACTGAATGGGGAATGAAGTAGAGACAGTAAGTATAGACAAAGATTTAAGCTTTTGTAATTCTGGAAGGAAGAGAGAGAAATAATTAATAGCTGGGGAGAGGGGAATAAGGAGACAAGGGTGAAGTTTTAACTGGGGAATATTAGAGAATGCTTGTATGTCCCCTCCAGGGTAGTGGAGAAATCGATTATGCAGAAGGAAGAAGGAATAACTGATTTTAGAAAAGGCAGGTGGCTAGACTATACAGCACAAATTGAGTGTTGGCTTTTGATAGAAGGAAGAGGCTTCTTCCATTGTAATAGGAGGGAAGAAAAAGAATGTGGCCATAGATGTGATACGTGTCCAGATTTAGTGATGAGAGAATTTCAGAGTTTCAGATTGTTCCTCTTTCTTATATAAACTATAAGACAAAGATCATCAGCTGAATGTGTGTATAAAGGGGCAAGAGGATGGATTAGAGGATTTGAAGTGTTTCTCTTGAAACTGAGAAAAACTTACTAGAGAAATGTATTATATATCTATTTGAAGTTTATTGTAATAAAGTAAAATCAAGTATGTCATTTTTCTCCAATGATATTAATTAAATGATATATGTGTGTCATTAAAATGGGGGTTTTCCCTGGTACATATTATAGACAAAAATAAGAGCAAGATAGTTAAGATTGTTTGCAAGAGAGTGCTTATAAGGATGGAACATAAAATTTAAGCTGGTGAAGGACGTTATAGAAGATATAAGGGGAGTGATGGGGAGTGAAAAGGGTGTTACAATGAAGTAAAGAATCATTTGAATAAGAATCGCAGAGTAAATGAGCAGGAAGGACAAGAGGCTCTGGTTCAAGAGTGTGATGTTTGGAATTGATATTTTGCAGGTGATATTTACCAGTGATGCCAAAGGTTAGGGCATGTGCATGAGATTGGAAGAGGTATAGGTAAAGATCACTTATTGATAAGAAAAAAGAAATGAGAGACTGGAAGCTGGCATAGGACATCCATTGGGTCAGCTTAGGTCCTCTGCTAGGTGGACATGGAGATGGAATTAGGAGTCCAAGAGTGTAATCGGGGAGAGCAATTCGTGTGAACAATAAGGAAACAAAGTTGGACAGGGAAAGTCCTCAGATCACAAAGTACATCTTTCATCTGTGAAAGGAAGGAGGGTAAGGAGAATATGGCAGGAAGAGCCTTAGACTGTGATGCAGAGCTGAAAAAGTTTTTCCCAGCCTAATGGTGAGCTCTGGAGGAAAGATTGCACATTCAGGAGTTCTGTGTTGATCAGAAAGGGCAAGGGCCTAGTCCTATCACCACACTCAGCTGTCTGGGGGACAACATGGTCTTGGCCCAAATGCTGCAGCAGGAGACTGTCAACTAACTGCACTCCTCATAGCTGAATGGCATGTTCTTTCTTAAAAGGGAATCTGAGCGGCACATCTTCACAGCTGTCACGTCCACTTGCCAGTGAAGTAGGTGGAAGCATGAAAAATAATTATAGCCTAATGGCATGGACTGCCAAAAGTCTGTGATTACAAAAGAGAAAAGTAGAAAAATTGTTGCAAAAAGCAGTTTAAAGCAAGGGAGAATAGTTACCTCACTTCCCATGAATGAATTACATGTGCTGGGAGAGAAACAAGCATACAGACTAATAAAAAGTCTTCTGTTACTCTACTGACAGAGCAAGTCGTGTTGTTAGGACAACCAAATTTCAGTTAAAGACAGAAGTTGAAGGTTGGGGATACAGTGACGTTTGCTCATCACAGATCTGGAGACCCAGAGACACCATAACAGGATTTGGGTAGAGGAAGTGATAGGAGGCAGAACGGATCAGATTAGATGTTCTGACAGCTGCATGCTTGAGAGTTTGGGTGATGACAGTCAGGTTTGAGGCCCCTATTGAAAGAAGAGATGTGTCCAGTGTGGTGGGGTTCTTGGAAATAACTGTCCCTTCTTGCAACTTCTCATGGGGAGCATAGAACAAGGTGATGAACTCTTATTGGATGCCAGATAAATTGTTGACCTACATTAGGGTATATATTACAGGCACACATATATTGGTATAAAATTAGAGTTGATAAGTGATTGCAAAATAACACAGAAGAGAACTTGAAACTCGATTATGAGGTTGATCAAAAGGAGTTTGACTTCTTAAAGCTGCACTGTAGTATAATAGCTATCTTTAAAGCAGAGTCATGCTTATTTTGTAAGACATTGAAAGATGATTATTTTTATGTGAAGTGATTATGGAATTAAATACAGAAAAGAGACAGCAAATAAATGATTCTGAAAACATGGATCTTTTAAAAGACATGGTAAATGTTGTATTTTCATACAATGGGATATTATTCATCCATAAAAAATGAAGTATTTATGTATGCTACAAAACATGTATGAACCTCAAAAACATTGTAAGTGAAAGAAGCCAAGCACAAAAGGTCACATATTGTATAATTCCATTTATTTGAAATATCCAGGATAGGTAAATCCATAGAGACAGAAGGGAGATTGTTGGTTGCCAGCAGTTAGGGGGAGGGAAGAAAGGGGAGCAACTGCTTAATGGGTATGTGTTTCATTTTGGAGTTATGCAAATGTCTTGGAACTAGATAGAGGTGGCAGTTGTATAACACGGTGAATGTACTAAATACCACTAAACTGTACAGTTAAAAATGGTTAATTTTATATTATGTAAATTTTATCTTTTTTTTTTTTAAAGTAAGAGTCACTTTAAATGGTTTAAAAGGTAATGTTTTTCAATCTCTTAGTATTGGAGAGGTATGAGGAATTAAGCATTCTTATACACTATGGGGAATAGGAAATGGTTCAAAATTTTAAGAGCAATATACCGATATCTTTCAAAAATAAATTATCCCATCAACATGGTGACGTAAGGCATCCCCAGGAAAAGTCTCCCCTTACAATCAACTAATAAAAGGACAAACCCCACTTGCATGGATCTCTAGAATATGAAAGACACTGGAGAAAGACCCCACAAATGCTGAATCGAAGAAGGAGAAAAACAGCAAAACACCATAATCAGATCCCCCAGTCTGGGTCCCTCCCCGTCACTTGGTCCTGCGCAGCTTGGGAGTCACACAGAGGCAGCATGGCCCAGGTCCCTCCTGCCAGGGATGCAGACCATAGCACTGCTCACTGCAGCAAGTTAGAACTCCATGCATATCCAGCCCCAGGGACCCAAGCCCTCAGAGACCCAGGGCAGGACACAAGCAGCTGAGGAATACCACATATAAAAGTGCCCCCACATATAAAAAGAGACCACGGCAGAACTGTTGTCAAGAGGTGTGCACACTCAATCCGTCTGTTTGCTGGACCACCTAAATGCAAAACGGACCTTTCTGAATTGACCCCATCTGGCTCCCTGGGGAGGGATTCACTAATGGGGAAGAAACTGGAGGCAGAAAAGCCTCACAGGAAAAAAAAGGTGGGGGGTGGGGAGGGAAGGGAACAGACATGAACATGACAGAATATGACCCAGAACTGAAAAGTGTATGCCAACAAATTAAACAACCTAGATGAAATGGCCAAACTCCTAGAAACAACCTACATGAATCTAGAAGAAAAAGAAGACCTCAACAGATCAATTAAAAAAGAATGAATCAGTCATCAAAAATCTCCCAACAAAGAAAAGGCCAGGACCAGATGCTTCATAGATGAATTCTACCAAACAATCAAAGTAGAATTAATAGCAATCCTGTTCAAACTCTTCCAAAAAAATGAAGAGGAGGGAACCCTACCAAACTCATTCTGTGAAGCCACCATCACCCTAATACCAAAGCCAGATAAAGATACTACAAGAAAAGAAAATTATAGACCAATTTCTCTTATGAAAATGGACACAAAAATCTTAACCATAATACTAGCAAAATCGAATCCATTAGATGTTAAAAGAATTATACACTATGATCAAGTGGGATTTATCCCAGGTATGCAAGGGTGGTGTTTTAGTCTGCAAAGCTGTCAGAATGCAATATTGGCTTTTACAATGGGGATTTGTTAGTTTAAAAGCTTACCATTTTGAGGTTGAGAAATACGTCCAAATCAAGGCCTCATCAGGTGATGCTTTCTCCCTGAAGACCGGCTGCTGGTGATCCTGGACTCCCGTCTCACATGGCAAGGCACGTGGGGCGGCATCTGCTTGGGCTCTCCCTTCTCCAGATTTCGTTGCCTTCAGCTTCCTGCTTCATGGCTTTCTCTCTGCTTCTGTGTTCCATTGATTTCACCTTCTGGCTTCCGGGGCTTTCTCTCTCAGCTTCTGGGGGTTTCTCTCTCCATATTCATCCCCTTTATAAAGGACCCCAGTAAGAGGATTACGACCCACTCTGGGTCACACTTTATTGATGTCATCTAATCAAAAGGTCCCACCTACAATAGATTCACAACCACAGGAATAGATTAGCTCTAGGAACATGGTTTTCTGTTGTCCATCCAGCATCGAACCATCATAGGTAGTTAAACATAAGAAAATCAGTTAATGAAATATACCACATTAACTAAACAAAGGTAAAAAAACAAACAAACATATGCTCATATCAGTTGATGGAGAAAAGGCATTTGAATAAATCCAGCACCATTTCTTGATAAAAACACTTAGAAAAATAGGAATAGAAGGGAAGTTCCTCAACATAATAAAGGGCATATATGTAAAACCCACAGTTAACATCATACTCAATGGTGAAAGACTGAAGCTTTCCCTCTAAGACCTGGAACAAGATGAGGATGCCCACTGTCACCACTGTTATTCAATATTATACTGGAAGTTCTTGCCAGAGCAATTAGGGAAGAAAAAGAAATAAAAGGCATCTAAATTGGAAATAAGTAAAACTTTCCTATTTGCAGATGACATGATCTTACATGCAAAAAAATCCTGAAAATCCACAAATATTGTTAAGATATCAATTCTACCCAAAATGCTTTACAATTTCAATGCAATCCCAATCAAAATTTCAACAGCCTACTTTGCACAAATGGAAAAGCCAATCATCAAATTTATTTGGAAGGGTAAGAGCCCCCAGTAGTCAAAAAGATCCTGAAAAAGAAGAACAAATTTGTTGGACTCACACGTCCTGATTTTAAAACTTATTACAAAGCTACAATGGTCAAAGCAGCCTGGTACTGGCACACAGATAGATATGCAAACAAATGGAATCAAACTGAGAGTTCAGAAATAGACCCTCTCATCTATTGCCAATTGAGTTTTGACAAGGCTGCCAAGGCTACTCAATGGGGAAAGAATAGTCTCTTCAACAAATGGTGCTGGGAGAACTGTATATCCATATGCAAAAGAGTGAAGGAGGACCCTATCTCACACCATAAACAAAACTTACTCAAAATGGATCAAAGACCTAAATATAAGAACTAGGTCTATAAACTGCCTAGAAGAAAACATAGGGAAGCATCTTCAGGATCTTGTGTTAGGCAATGTTTTCTTAGCTTTTACACCCAAAACACAAGCAACAACAACAAAAAATTGATTAATGGGACCGCATCAAAGTTAAAAACTTTCATGCAAAGGGCTGTATCATGAAAGTGAAAATACATCCTACTCAGTGAGAGAATATACTTGGAAACCATGTATCTGCTAAGGGTTTAATATCCAAAATATATACAGAAATCCTACAACTCAACAATAAAAAGACAAACAACCCAATGAAAAAATGGGCAAAAGACCTGAATAGTCATTTCTCCAAAGAGGATACACAAGTGGCTAACAGGCACATGAAAAGATGCTCAACGTCATTCACGAATCAGTGCAAATCAAATCCACAATGAGATACCATTTCATACCCACTAGAATGGCTACTGTTAAAATAAACAAGAAACTTACAGTGTTGGAGATGATGTAGAGAAATAGGTACACTCATTGATTGTTGGTAGGAGTGTAGAATGGTACAACCACTGTGGAAGGCAGTTTGGCAGTTCCTCAGAAAGCTAAGTATGGAATTACAATATGGCCTGGCAATCCTACCACTAGGTAGATACCCCAAAGAATTGAAAGAAGGGACTCAAACAGATATCTGCACACCCATGTTCATAGTGGCATTATTCACAATTGCCAAAAGATGGAAGCAACGCAAGTGTCCATCAACATATGAATCATAAACAAAATGTGGTATATAATACAATGCAACATTATTCAGCATTAAAAAGGAATGACGTTCTGACTCATGCACCAACATGGATGAACGTTGAAGACATCATGTTGAGTGAAATAAGCCAGACACAAAAGGACAAATATTGTATGCTCTCACTGACATGAACTAATTAGAATAAGCAAAATCATAGAGTCAGAATCTAGAATATAGGTTACCAGGTTCTGGGTTGAAGGTAGGGAATGGGGAGTTAATGCTTAATTTGTACAGATTCTCTATTTGGTTTGACTATAAAGTTTTCGAATGGATGGTGGTGATGGTAGCCCAACATTGTGATTGTAATTAACAACACTGAATTATATGTGTGAATGTGGTTATAAGGGGAAATTTTAAGTCATATAAATGTCACTACAATAAAAATTAAAAGAAAAAAAACATAAGTCCTATGTTCAACACAATAAACCCTGTTGTAAACAATGGACTATAGCTAATAAAACAATTATAAAATATTTTTTCATGATAAAAAATACTAGCAAACTCAATCCAGCAACAAATTAAAAGCATTATTTTTATTTTAAGAAAAAGATGTAGGGCTGATAACTTTTTTAAGTTTGGAAAATAAAGCTTGATTTCAACTTGATGTAAATAATCCTTGGCCATTTGGTCATGTTCAGCCCACAGATTGTGTTATCTTAAGGTGACAAGCTACACTAGTGGCTCTTTATAGGAGGACAAATTTCATGGTAGCTCTTTTTAGAATGATAGTTTTCATGGGTCATACATCTTCTTGAGCTGATGTGTTTTTAAAGAACTTTCTGTCTCAGAACAAATTACATTTCAGAAAATTTCCAGGGGTGATATGCAAAAGATTCTAAGTTTATGGAGTGCTAGATTGCATTTGGAAGGCCTGCTTTCTCATTTTACTCCCTTTATCAAAGATTTGTTAATAAAGGGTTAATGATTCCCAAGTTAAAATAAATTATCCTATGACTATTTACTGGCAATCCCCTATTTAGATATTAATCCTACAACTATATCCCACAGTTGATATTTTATAGTTCATAGGTAGCTTAAAAGCCTCCTTCCCACTATCCAAACTGCCATATGCAACTGGAAATCAGTTAAAGAAAAGATAGAGCTCACTCAGATTTATATATTTGGGGATGATAATATGTTTTAATTATGAATATTCTAGTCTACTTTATGTTCCACATACATATGAAGTATGGTTTAAATTTTTAGAAATTCAAAATTCGAAGGAATCTCACTTACTGCCAGAGTTTTCTTCTAAGCATTTCTAACAAGAGATCTTTTAGACCAGGGGCTCCTAACCAGGGGTCTGTGAGCTTGAATTGAAATTCAAAAAACACATTATTCTCGTGGGGACGTGTTGGTGCGGGTGTGATATATTTATTAAATAATACACAGTACAGTGTAGACTTAGTAAGGGGGCCGTGGTTTTCACCTGACTGGCAAAGGGGTCCATGAAACAAAAAACGTTAAGAACCCCTGTTTTAGACCATTCTAGAAAAAAAAAAAATTAAGGGCACAGAACTCACTACTAAGGCAGTCCTGTCTGGACAAATTTAATTATAATAATTTTCTTCCCTCTGTTGTTTTAACTGTTTTTGTTTTCATAGCTTTTAGTCATACATCATAATTGTGTCAAGAGAGAGCATGTCCACTCCCTGTTTTACCTGAAATTCCTTGGAGGACAATTGTCCTCTAGATTGAGCATCCCTGGTTCTTTGAATCATGTATATTCAATGCATAGATTTATTGAGGTAATAAACAATTGTCCACTGTACTTCCTTATCTGCAATTCACAGAAACATATACATAAACGATTACAAATTAAAAGGCCAATCACAAGATAGTTAATTACATATCCTAAAGAAAATCTAATCCATTTCAATATTTACTAGGCTGAAAAATAATATCAAAACCAATTTTTTTTTGCATGACAAAACATGCCAAAGTAAGAGAGCTACAATGCGGCTGTTCCTTTAAAAATATTCAAATTTACTTTATTTTAAAATTAAAGTAAAACCCTCGCATCCTGTTAATTTGTGAGCCAAGTTTTATATGGGGGATGATTATTATGGTTGAATAATGAATCCCTGAAAATTAAGCTTTACAAAAGAAATGCTGGCACAACCTTAATTGCAACTCAAAATGTTGGCATTTTATTCCATATAAATACTCTAATAATATCCTCTTTTCTGTGTATGTAAGCAGGCGGAGCTATTTAAAGGCTTTTGTCTTCACATATTGTAGGATTGTAAGACCCTTGTGAGAGAAACCCTTGTCAGAACAAAATCATTCATTTGGGCTGAGTTGATGAAAAGCAAGAGAAAACAAGTACTCTGATCCGGCCGCTTGTTCCCCAAGCATCATGATGAGATGAGTTTTATAAAGTCCAGTACCAAGGGGAGCTAGAAAAGCACCTTCTAGAATTGCTGGTGTTTGGATATATTCCCCAAGTTCAGCTTCTATGCCTAAAAAACACCTTTATTTGCATTTTCTGCTAAAACTTTTACTTAATTCCATGCATATGCATACCACACATATGCTCACTGAATTCTGCTTTTATGTCTGCACTTAATTAAAGCAGTAGTTTTGTTTAATCTCTTCATTCAAAGGAAACCCAAGGAATGGTATAGCCTGGTGGATTAGCTAACACTCTGAGCTCCGAAGAAAACATTCGTAAAGGCTATCACTACTGCATCCAGCCCTGGCAGCAGACATTAAGAAATGGAAAAAAAGTTATATAGATTTCCAATTTCCCTTGCAATTGAGCTATGGATAAAAGAACTTTCTGGAAACAATAAATAAATTTGAGAAAATCATCCTGAAAAAATACCATCTTTTGGGGATTGAATCATGTCCACCACAAAAGGCATGTTCAGGTCCCAACCCCTGGTCCTGTGGGTGTGAACTCATTTGTCAGTAGGACCTTTGAAGATCTTATTAATTAAGGTGTTGCCCAAACTGAATGAGGGTGGGCCTTCATCCAATAGGGCTGAAGCTCTTATAAGCAATGGAAATTGCACACAGGAAAGGAAGTCACAGAAGCTGGAAGTCAGGGGAACCCGGAAGAGAAAGGAGAAGACGTGACAGAAAAGCCAAGGGCGAAGGTTAGCCAGCGGTCAGTCCCAGAAGGCCACAGTCTTCAGGGAGAAAGCGTCATCTTGCTGACGCCTTGATTTTGGACTTCTCCTAGCCTCAAAACCATGAGCCAATAAATTCCCATTGTTTCTGCCAACCCCATTGTCTGGTATTTGTTTTAGCAACTGGGGAACTAAAACACCGTCTATAAATGTACAGGGTTCAGTGGGCATTTTTTTATATTATATGATGACACTTAATAGCCTGATAATATTTGGCACATCTTTCTTGAATAATAACTTAAATAATCACAAAAAAAGTGATACTACAACATGCACACACTGAACATTCTGGTTCAGAATCTGGGGCTTTTTAGACTTTAGTTAATCATCCAATGATGAATCTACATTTTAGGACCCCAACTTTTTTCAGTATTAAGCTCACTCCATTTCCTCTTTTCCCAAAGGGGTTGCAATCAAAATATTTCTTTGTGCACTTTTGTATTTTTATTTGATTTTTATATTATTTTACAGTAGTTTGAGAAACAAATTACACACAGTTAAATGCACAAATCATATGTATACAGTTCAATCATTTTTCATTTTTTTATCAATAGACTTCATTTTTAGAAGTTGACATAGAGAAAAATTGAACTGCTAGTACAATGAGTTCCTATTATCCTGCCCTCCCTGCCACAGTATCTCCTCTTATTTTTATCTTCCACTAGTGAGGTACATTTTTTTAACAAGTAATGAACCAATATTGATATATAATTAATTAAAGTCCATAGTTTACATTAAAGCTAACTGTTTTATACACTTCTTTGGATTTTGTCAAATGCATAATGATATGTATCCACTATTACAGTATCATGCAAATAGTTTTGCCACCCTAAAAATTCCTGTGCTTTACCTGTTCATATTTCTCTCCCCTCAAACCCCTGGCAACCACTGATCTTTTTACTGTTTCTCTAGTTTTGCCATGTCCAGGATGCCATTTCCAGGATGTCATAGAGTTGGACATAGAGTGCGTAGCCTCTTCAGACTGTTTTCTTTCATCTAGCAATATGCATTTAAGATTCCCCCATGCCCTTCATGGCCTGATAGCTCACTTATTTTTATTGTTGATAATATTCCATTATATGGATGTACCACAATTTCTGTATCCATTCATCTCCTAAAGAGCATCTTGATTGCTTCCAGTTTTTTGGCCATTATGAATAAAACTGCTATAAACTTTTACATGCAGGACTTTTTGTAAACGTAAGATTTCCACTCAGTTGGGTAAATACCTAGGAGTGTGATTGCTGGATCAAATGGTAAGCCTATGTTTAGCTTTGTAAGAAGCTGCCAAACTGTCTTCCAAAGTAGCTGTACCATTTTGTATCCCCACCAGCAATGAATAAGGGTTACTGTCGCCCTGCATAGCCCAGTTGAGTCAAGTAGGAGAGGAGAGTCAAATCTGTGTTGCCCAAGGATGGGATGTTTATACAATCCTAGAAGGAGGACTCTGCACCTAAGAGTTCCCACCCCTGATAAGCAGCTGGGGCTGCTTGTTCCTGGGTTTAGTGTCGGGTCAGTCCTGGGTCAGTCCCCTCCATTAGAAGTAACAACTCCCCCTACCCCCTACCCCCACCCTGTGGGATAGAAATATATTGAAACATCTGCACACAATAGGAAAGGGGGTAGGTGAGGGCTGGGAGAGGGCTGTGTCTCCGACATCCCTAGTAGTGAAAAATTCCCATTGCTTAAGCCAACCCATTGTATGGTATTTGTTTCAGCAGCCAGGAAACTATAACAAAGGCCTATTCAGGTTCTATACTCCTTGTGAATTTTGGCAAGTTGTGTCTTTCAAGGAATTGGTCCATTTTATCTCATTTATCAAATTTGTGGGCATAGAGGTATTCATAATACTCCTTTAATATCCTTTTAATATCTATGGTAGTAATGTGCTGTCTTTCATATCTAATAGGAGTAATTTGAGTCTTTTCTCTTGGTTAGCCTGGTTAGAGGTTTATCAATTTTATTCATCTTTTCTGTTGATTTCCTGTTTATAATTTCACTGATTTCTGTACTGATTTTTTTTTTGTAAAGATTTTATTTATTTATTCATCCATCCCCCCCCTGCTGCCCGTGCCCGCTGGGTCAGCCAACCACGCCGTGCAGGCGGGCCCGCCCTCACCAGGAGGCCCCGGGAACCGAACCCGGGGCCTCCCACATGGCAAACGGGAGCCCCACTGATTGAGCCACAGCCGCTGTACTGATTTTTATTATTTCTTCTGCTTGCTTTAGGTTTATATTTTCATCTTTCTCTAGTATCCTAAAGTATGCTTATATTATCGATTTTAGATCTTTTCTTTTCTAATACATATATTCAATACGATAAATTCCCTCTAAGCACTACTTTCACTGCATTCCACAAAATTGAGCCTTCCCCTTTGACCCATGTGTTATTTAGAAGTGTGTTGTTTAATCTCCTGATATTTCGGGATTTTCCAGCTATCTTTATGTTACTGATTTCTAGTTTAATTCTGTTGTGGTCTGAGAGAACACTTTGTATGATTTCTATTTTAATATGTTTGTTAAGGTGTGTTTTGTGTCCCAGAATGTGGTCTATTTGGTGAAGGTTCTGTGTGAGCTTGGGAAGAATGTGTATTCTATTGTTTGACAAGTTCTTTAAATGTCAATTAGATCCAGTTGATGGTGGTGCTTTTTAGGTCAAAACTATTCTTCCTGATATTCTGCCTGCTTGATCTGTCAATTACTGATGGGGGGGGGGGTTGAACACTCCAACAATAAGAGTTGATTTTTCCATTTCTTCTTGCAGTTCTATGTTTTTGTCTCATCTATTTTGATGTTCTGTGTCTAAGTTCATAAAAGTTAAAGATTGGGGAAGTGGATGTGGCTTAAGCGATTGAGCTCCTGCCTACCACAAGGGAGGTCCCAGGTTCGGTTTCTGGTGCCTCCCGGAGAAGACAAGCAAGACAGTGAGCTGGCGTGACAGCATGGCACAGTGAGCTGATGCAACAACTTGACGCAACAACATGACACAAGGAGGAAAGACAACGAGAGACACAACAAAACAGGGAGTGGAGGTGGCTCAAGCAATTGAGCACCTCTCTCCCACATGGAAGGTCCCAGGTTCGGTTCCTAAAAAGAAGATGAGCAGACACAGAGAGCACACAGCAAATGGACACAGGGAACAGACAGCAAGTGCAAAACAACGTGGGGGGGGTAGTAAAAAAAAATTTTTTTTTAAGTTAAGGATTGCAATGGCTTCTTGGAGAATTAATCCCTTAATCATTATGTAATGCCCCCCCCTTATCCCCAATAATTTTCCTTGCTCTGTAGTCTGCTCTATTGGAAATTAATATAGCTACTATATCTCTTTTGATTAGTGTTAGCATGATATATCTTTCTCCATACTTTTACTTTTTATCTCTCTGTGCCTTTATATTTAAAGTGAGTTTATTGTAGACAATAGCTATATAGTTGGGCCTTTTTTTTAATCCACTCTGATAATTACTGTATGTTATTTGGTATATTTAGCCCATTCACATTTAAAGTGATTATTGATATAGTTTGATCAATTTACTATCACATTTGTAACTGTTACCTATTCATTGTACTTTTTCTTTATTGTCCCGTCTTTTTCTACTTTCTCTAGTTTTTTTTTTTCTTTCTCTAGTTTTAAGTTAGCATTGTGTGATTCTATTTTCTCTCCTCTCTTAGCATATCAATTACACTTTTAAATATTTTAGTGGATTCCCTTGAGTTTACAATATAAATTTACAATTAATCTAAATCCACTGTCAACTCTATACAACTCCATGGTAGTGTAGGTACCTTATAACAAACCTTTACTTATCCATATGCTAGAGTCACCCAATATATTGTTGCTATTATTACTTTGAACAAATTAATTTATTAGATCAGTTAAGAATAAGATAAAGAAAAGATTTTATTTTGCCCTCCTTTATCCCTCTTCTAATGTTCTTTCTTTCTTTAGGTAACAGCCTACATGAATGGCCATGTTTCTGACATATGTGTCAGGGCCTTTTGCCATGTCCCAGATGCCTGTGATCAAGGGCAGCCTGCAAGTGCAGAGGAGACGAACAACCTTCACCAGTTGTAGGATGGGAGCAATAGAGAAACAGCCCTGGCTTCCATTTACTGAGGGGGAAAGTTGGATGCTTCTCAGGGGATTTTGACAGAAATGAGGCCTTATTGTCCACATCAGCGGTCACCATCACTCACCCTTACATTGGCTCTTTCTCCCTCCTTCTCTCACCCCTCTCTGCTCCCTCACTCCTTTTTCTTGTGATCATACCCCAAATATACTCCCTATACCAAGTCCTTGTTTCCATCTCTGCTTTGCTAGAAACCTAAAGCAAGACACAATTTTTCTAAGAAATTTCTTTATTTCATTAGGAAGAACACTGAGTCATAATATGTGACTCAGAGTCACTTAGGAACTCTGAGTGTACCTAAGGACACTTAGTACAAAGTTAAATGAGTCACTCATCCTTTTACTCCTTCGTAGAGCTAGTAAGGAAGAAATTCAAGAGAAGACATAGGTTCATCAGATTCGAGCCTAGTGCATAGTGTCTTTTATTTTATTTATTTATTTATTTATTTAACATTTGCAAAATGATATATAAATATATATGCATATATGTGTATTTGCTTACAAAAATGTTGTTTATATATATATATATATATATATACATATATTTTAAGAGGTGCTTAGATTACCCAAAATATTACACAGAACCCACTGGGATTCCCATGTTGCCCACCTCCCACACCTCCCATCACATCCCACACAAACATCTCCCACAGTGTAAGTTCATAGTGTCTTTTAATACACAATTTTATTCATTTTCCTGCTCAAATTTCCTATAATTTAACAATATTTGTTATTTGAAAAGGGTTAATATTAAGTTATTCAAGAATAGGTCAAACTACAAGTAATGATTTCTATGTCATCTTATAATTCATCTTACATTATAATAGTTATATAGAGTCTAAATAGTATGCAGTTGAGAAGTAAGCTATAAATTAATTTATCAGAACCAAATACTTCTGGTCAAATATGTTAGTAAATGAGATAAATGATTTTCATCTGTTCAGATTCACTTGCAGTTATAAGAGTTTTAATCACTGTCTAAATAGGTCAGCTAGATAATCTTTGTTAACTCCACCATTTGGTTGATTCAGTCAGTATGGTGGCCTAATTAATCTGACTATATAAATTAACCCTTATAAATGTCTGGTTGACCCTAGCATCGGGTGCAAAACCTCCTGCATGCTTGCATCCAAGTATAAATTTAAACACAAGTTGCTTACACAATGGAGCTAACATTAGACCTCCCCAGAGTAACTCACTGAAAATCACCAGGAATAGCCAATGGTCTGGGACTTGAGCTTTGGTGTCTTGTTATACTCTGGTTTTCTGTGGAAATGAGTATAGGGACAATAGAGAAACAACAAAATATTTTCACTGTATTGTACC
The DNA here is from genome assembly GCA_026826555.1 of Tolypeutes matacus. Classification (NCBI taxonomy): domain Eukaryota; kingdom Metazoa; phylum Chordata; class Mammalia; order Cingulata; family Chlamyphoridae; genus Tolypeutes; species Tolypeutes matacus. The sequence continues at coordinate 10,522,062 of JAKSZT010023082.1, read as the reverse complement.
TTAGTATTATTAGAGTTTAATTGATATTTCAATTTAATTGAATATTTTATTGAGATGATTGTAGGTTCACATACAGTTGTAAGAAAAATAGTACAGAGATCTCTGTACTCATTGCCCAACTTCTCACAATGGTAACAGCCTTCACAACCATAGCATCATATCACAATCAGGATATTGGCATTGGTACAGTCCATTGATCTTATTCAGATTTTTCCAGTTTTACTTGTACTCATTTGTGTGTGTTTGTGTGTACTTGGTTTGTTACAATTTTATCACATACCGACATTTGTGTGACCACCACCACGGTTCCGTTACCAAAAGGATCAATGCTGCCCTTTTATCACCACACCCCTTCCTCCTGCACTGCTCTCTGCCATCTCCTTCCCTCGTCACTAACCTCTTGCAACCACTAATCTGTTTCCTATTTCTATAATGTAGCTACTTCAAAATTGTTTTGTAAATGGAAGCATAGAATGTATAACCTTGTGGGATTGTCTTCTTTTCATTCAGCATAATTCTCTGTAGATTCATCCCAATTGTTACAGGTATCAATAATTTTCTCCTTTTTATTGCCAAGTAATATTCCATGGTATGGATATACCAGAGTTTGTTTATCCATTCACCCATTAAAAGACATTTGGGTTATTTTCACTTGGAGGCTATCACAAACAAAGGTGCTATGAATACTTCTGTACAAGTTTTTGTGTGAATATAAGTTTTCATTTCTCTGGCGCAAATGCTCAAGTCTACAATTACTGGGTTGTATGGTAATTGCATGTTTAGTTTTCATAAGAAATTGCCAAACTGTTTTTCAGAGTTTGAAGCTTTTTTTCTTTTTTAAATTATTTTTTGAGGTCCCTCCAGGTCAGTAAGCATAGATCTAACTGTATTATTTTTATTATTGCTAGCTCCATAACATTCTATAATATGGATATGCCATTATTGACTCCACCTTTCATGCTGTCGAGGTGTTTTTGTTTGTTTGTTTGTTTTGCCATTGCCAATGATGCTTTCATAGACATCCTTTGATAGAGATTATTACATATCAGTGACTTGATTTACATAGGATAGATTTTAGAATTGATCATTTTAATGGATATTACTTTCCAAAAGTTGCAGCAATTCACGTTCCCACAAATAATGTGTGAGAATAGCTATTGTACCACCTCTTGCTACCAAAAAAATTATCAGCCTTCTTGGCTTTATTCTAACTTAAAATTTGTTTTGCAGTTATATATTTCAATTCAGTTGGAAATTATTTTGGAATACAGTGTAGAATAGGGGTCTAAGTTCATTTTTTCCCCCAAGTTGTCCCAATTAGCTACTACTGCGTGACAAGCTACCCCAACACTTAGTGGCCAAAAACAAATTAATTTTATTTTTTCTCATGATTCTTTGGATTAAGAATTCAGACAGGGCATAGCAGTGATGACTCCTTTCTACTCCATGATGTCTGGAAACTCACAGCTGGGATGACTTAAGCAGCTGGGAGCTGAATCAATTGAGGATTGCCCAAGGATTTTCTCTCTCTCAATCCACCCTCCATGGTCTCTCCTCATAGCTACCATGGGCCTCACAGCATGGTGGCCTCAGGCTAGTCAAACATCTTACAAGGCATCTTAGGGGTCCAAGAGGGAGGAAGCATAAATTGCAGTTCTCTTAAAGGTTAGGTCTGGAACTGGCATAACTTCACAGCCACCATACTATATTGGTCAGGGCAGTTCAAATATAGCCTGAATTCAAGAGGAGGAGGCAGAGACCCCATCTCTCAATGGGAAGCATATCCACCATTTTGTCTTCATTCAAATTTCTGCTGCTGAGTCTGCATATTTCATTTTACACCTATGCACATCAGTGTCTTTACTTGAAATACTGAAAACTTCTATCTTGCCCTACACTTCATTGGAGATGTTTTCAGTGTAGATGAGAATATCTTAATGAAAAGGTTTCTCTTTCTCTAAAACATAGATGTACAACAATATAATGCTTGGTTTCTGAAAAAGCTGTTAAAATTATATTATTAATAAGGTTCTAAGTGTTAGTAAGCCAGTTAATGCAAAACAAGTATTATCAAATTATCAGGTTTATTGATGTTCACAGTTTTAATGAAAAATTCAGTCTGCTATTTAGCACAAGTTATGTGAAAACATAAGATGCCTTAATTTAACAAATACCAAAAATGCTTTGGCTTGCGAGTGAATGAGTGAACATAATTAACATCTTAAAATTTGTAACAAACTGTATTCTAAAGTGTGAGCAGGGGCGCGGATGTGGCTGAAGCAATTGGGCTCCTACATATAGGAGGACCAGGGTTCAATTCCCAGGGCCTCCTGGTGAAAAGCAAGCTGGCCCAAGTGGAGAGCTGGTGCAGCAAGATGGCACAACAAAAAAGGGACACAGAAGAGAGACAATGAGAGACACAGCAGACCAGGGAGCTGAGGTGGCGCAAGAGATTGAGCACCTCTCTCCATTCTGAAGGTCCCAGGATCAGTTCCCGGTGCCACCTAAAGAGAAGACAAGCAGACACAGAAGAACACACAGAGAGCAGACAGCAGATACTGAACACAAAACAATGAGGGGGGTGGGGGAATAAATAAATAAGTAAGTAAATAAATAACTAAATCTTTTTTTTTTTAAAGTGTGTCCAGAGGAGCCGGTGTAGCTCAGTGGTTGAGCACCTGCTTCTCATGTATGAGGTCCCAGCTTCAATAACCAGTTCCTTCTATTACAAAATAAATAAATTATAAATAAATAAAGTGTGTCCAAATCTCTTGCATTTAGTAGGTCATTTAAACTATTTATGGAATAAATAAATGCTTTTGTGGATAAATGCAGTATATGTTTCCATACCCCTATGTCAGTATTCTCAATCCTGCCACCTCAGAGGACATTTAGCAGTCTAGAGCTATTTTTGAATATTACAACATAGGGGTGTCATTGGCATCTAGTAGGTAGAGGCCAGTGGTTGCTGTTAAACATCCTACAGTGCATGGAACAGACCCCCTCAACTAAGAATGATGGGTAAGTTTTGCCAAGGTTGGGAAACCATGCCATAATGTAGGATACTACAAGGTATCCTTAATTATAAGCTCACATGCTTATATATAAAGAGCAATGATTTTAATACATGATGGACAAAACCACAAAAATATTAATCATGAAAAACAACATAGCTCATTTATAAAAAGTATAAATGCAAATTGCCAATACACAGATGAAGAGTTTCCATTGCTAATAAAACTAAAAAGCAAAATCATTAAAAATCCTTTCATACCTTATGAAAGTAGTGAGAATCAAAGAAAAACAGTGATGCCCTTTAGTGATACCAAAGTTCCGGTGAAGCAGCATCCTTGTGTACAGCTGCCTGATTCTAGTGTTGATACCAATTCCAGAAAACAATGTGGAAATACATATCAGGAGCCAAGAAAATATCTACCATTCTACTATTCATTCTGTTTTTATAAATCTATCTAAGAAAGTATGGACATGGACAAATATTTAAATACAGAGTTGTTTCTTTATAATTACAGAAATTGAAGATAATGCAGATGTGTAATTGGCGAGTAAGTAATCTATTATGTATTTCCATCCTTTTGGATTGTATCGCACTAGGCTATTTAGTGATATGGAAAAATGTTGATGATATAATTTTAAGTGGGAAAATAGATTTTTAAATAATTCTTTGTTTATGCGTGTATGCACATGAATTTCTTTGCGAATGTTTGGAACATGACACCAATTTTGTGGATGTGTATATATTAGCATTAAAATATATTAGAAAGAAATACACCAAAATATTAATAGAAATTATTTCTGAGCAATAATAGAATAGGTAATTTATATTTTCTTCTTTATATTTTGTTTTTTCCCCTAAATTTTTCCATCAAAAATATGGCTTCTAAGTAATTTACTCCAAAAATTTAAAATATAATCAAATATTGTTGGTGGGACTCCAGCAAATTCAGAATTTATAAATATTTCGGTTATTAATGAATTAAAACCTATTTTTTAACATGTAAGAAAAATGTTATACTAATTACATTGAATACCTAAGCACAATTTAAGGAATATGTGTATCAATCTAAAATAATATATTTAAGAATGAGTAGCTTATAGTTGATTTTAGATAATTTAGTCTTAAATTCATTTTCACATATTCAATGTATCATGCATGGTTTTTTCACAGCAGCATTATATTCTCCTTTACAGTCACAGTATTAGAGAATATTTAAAATGCAGCTTCATTGCTACATAAACATATTCTTTATTACATCACATTGGATGTTTCTTCTGTCATCCAGACAGCTAAGATTTATTAAGAAGCTTTTAGATGTCATATCCAATTAAAAAGATAAAGCAGGAGTCTGTAAAACACCTTAATATTAATTCAAGAAAGGAGAGATATCTCCCACCAAGGGCAGCAAATCACCTGCCAGTTCAAAGAAATTAATACTGCAGTTGAAGATACATACATCCTCAAAACAATAAATTATTGCCTCTTCCTTAAAGGTTTCAAATTTGTGTCATAAGATTTAAGCTTGTGGATTTTAAATGAAAGTGGCATTCCAGAAAAGTCCCAGGATAATACTAATTTGCAGGTCTTTTCAGCCTAAATAAAAACCATTTCCTATGCCTTGTAGCAAATATTCTAAACTAAGCTACCTGACATTTCCACTCAGTTCAAAGAACATACTGAAAATGCTGAATTATCAGCAAAGCTTTGATATAAATCAGTAGTCACAGGAGACTGCAAAAAAGAACATAATGTAGCCATCAGCTCATCAAAAGGAAGCTCTCGTCTTTTAAAGAAAAAAAAAAATCTGACATGCTTCCTCTGAATTAAAGAGTCATTTGACCTCATTATTTTAAGATCCAATTTCCTCCCCAATAAATATTAAGATAGTTAACACTGAAAAACAATTGTTGTTTTCCAATGATCCAACAGAATTATAAAAAAAACAAGTCAGAAACAGAATGTTATTTGACTGGTAAGTCTTTCTTTAAAAAAAATAAAAAATAAATTAAAAAAAATAATAATGTTTAAGCTCATGATTATCACCCATGGATCAAAGTTAAAGGAAAGTAAGGGGAAAACAAACTCGACTATACTTTGAAGTCATTTTCTTGGAAAAACTAAAAACTTATTGTTATTCTCTTCCAAATAAAAATACTATCAACAGACTAGATGCCTATATCTTTTCTTCATTAAACATGTTCTTCACAGTAGCACCCTTGGCATCATGGAACTTGCTAGAAAAATGCAGACTCTCGGGCCTCACCCCTAACTGAATCAGAATCTGCATTTCAACAAGATTCCCAGGTGATTTGTATGTACATTAAAGATTGAGACAACTTGATAATAACTCAGCATTTCCAAAGTGATGATTGGTTGTATTTTAGTGTTTTCTTGAAACCACTGCAGACCAAAGCACTGGCAATAGCACCAGGGGGAACCAAGTTGACTTTGCACATCTTTGCACTCAGTAAGGCTGTTTTACAGGTATCTTAAACTCAAAGATATATGTATATATAGTTTTGTTTTGTTTCTTCCCCTACCAGAAGGAAAAAAGTTAAGACAATCCAGTATAACTCTTCCCACGGGGCAAGAGACTTCTCTACATTCCAGGTTCTGTCTCAGTTAAGGCACTTCAGTCGCAAGTAATGAAGAATGCAAACAAGGTTGGCTTAAACAAGGGGAAGTGTATTATCTCAAACAAAAATAAACACGGGCGGATGTGGCTCAAATGGTTGGGCGTCTGTCTGCCATATGGAGGGACCTGGGTTCGATCCCCGGGACCTCCGGGTAAAATTTAATAAATAAATAAATAAATAAATAAATAAATAAATAAATAAACAAACAAACACGGATACTTCTTTCCTTAAACATTATCATTAAGAATCCAAGTTCCTCTGATGTTCTCCAAGCATTGCCTTTGCTTTAGGCTGGCTCCCTTCATGGCCGCAAAATGGCTTTCACAGCCCTAAAAAAGGACTGAACCAAGAGGAAAAGAGCTATCTCAGAGTCTTCCTTGCTGGCTTCCCTTTATATCTCATTGGCCAGATTAGTGTCACATGTCCATGCCACAGCCAATCACTGGCAAGAAAGAGGAATTGCCATGATTGGCCTCAGACTAATATGGGTTGATATGTGATTCTTATGGTGGAAGAGGGGTATGGCAGGCAGCTTATAAAATGTCTCCCAATGATTGCAAATCCTGGAATTCATGCCTTTGTGTAATCCCCTCCCTTGAGTGTTAGCTGTCCCTAGTGATTTGTTTCTAACAAATAAAATATGGTTAAAGTATTAATATGTCATTTCCAGGACTGGATTACAAAAAGAATTTGGCTTCTGTCTTGCTCATTTCTCTCTTTTGCTCACTTGCTCTCTCTAATGGACTCCAACTTTCATTCTGCAGATTGCTGTGTGGAGATGCCCACCCAGTAAGGAATTGAGGGAGGCCTCCAGTCAGTAAACAGCGAGGAACTCAGGCCCCCAATCCAACAGCCTGTGAGGAATTGAATCCTGTCAAGAGTCATGAGTGAGTCTGGAACTAGATTCTTCCCTTAGATGAGGCTGGAGATGACTGCAGACCTGGCAACATTTTGCTTGCAAACTTGAATGAGAGACCCTGGGTCAGAGGACTCAGCTAAAGTATACCTGGTTTCTTGCCCCACAAAAACTGAGACAACCGATGTTTATTGTTTTAAGCCACTGAGTTTTGGTGTAATTTGTTATGCACAATTGATATCTGATATAGGGGGACACTTGACATATGGAACTCTGCCTGAAAAGAAGAGAAATACAATTGGAGAAGTGTTGTGGACAGACTCGAATGGGCCCTCCCATGGTCCCTGTCTCCTAGTGTTCATGCCTTTGTGTGATCCTGGCCTGTTGAGTGTGGATGGTACCTGTGACTTGCTTCTAACCAATAGATCTGGCAAAAGTGATGGGATGTCACTCCTGTAATTACATTATATTATGTAAGACTCCGTTTTGCTAGCAGACTCACTCTAGAGACTCTCCTTACTGACTGGATGAAGTAAACCACCCTGTTAGGAAAGGCCACATGGCAAGAGACTACAGGTGGCTTCTAACAACTCTGAACAACCTCTATTTGCTGAAGGCAGCCTCCAGACCACAGCCTGCAAGAAGCCAGCACCCTTCATTCCTACAATCATGCAGAAATGAATTCTGCAAACAACCCAAGTTAGCTTGGAAGTAGAGGTTTCCCTACTCAAGCCTCCAGATGAGAACCCAGTCTGGCCTACACCTTGATCAAAGTCTATGAGATGCTGTATAGAGGTCCCAGTTAGCCATACCATAACTCTTAACCCATGGGAACTGTGAGGTAATAAATGTGTGCTGTGGTAAGCCACTAAGTTTGCCTTAATTTGTTACTTGGCATTATAAAGCTAACACAGATAGGTGAATTAATGGTGTCATCTGCAGACACTAGCCTGTTTCTATACAATGACCTCCAGAGACCAGGAGCACGCTACATCTTTTTTTTTTTTTTTTTTTTTTTTTTTTTTTGCGTTCACTGTCTGCTCTCTGTGTCCATTTGCTGTGTGCGCTCTGTGTCTGCTTGCCTTCTCGTCTTCATTGTCTCTCCTCTGTATCTCCCTTTGTTGCGTCATCTTGCTGTACCAGCTCTCTGCACAGCACGGGCCAGCTTGCCTTCACCAGGAGGCTCCGAGAATCAAACCCAGGGCCTCCCATATGGTAGATGGGAGCCCAATCACTGGAGTCACATCTGCTTCCCCCCTCTACTTCTTAACACCCCCATTTCATAGTTGTGTAACTTGATTTGGTAGATGATTATTTCTAAGGAAGAATTAATTATACCATGCAAGGAGAAAGTACTAGGTTTAAACATATGAAACTGGCATCTTCTTGTAGGTAAAAAAAATGGTTGAAATTGGTGCTTTCTTATGGTTCAACTCACATGTGATTTTTTTTCCAGAAGGATTGTGTTCGATATTAATTGTCTTCAGACGGAAACTTTGTCTTCCTTTGGTTAGAAAGTAAAGTTTTCCCTAAGTCAAGGAAGAATTATTCCTTTTGATTTTCAAATTTTACAAAGACCTCTTTTACCTCAACTATGTTCCAAATATATGTGGATGTTTTTCAAAATTTCATAGAGTAGTTGCATCCTTTTAGTCTTTCTTGTACCTTTGTTAAAATGCATTATTTCTCTTTTTTTTGGTAGATAGGTAATTCAAACCGATATGAGTTATCTGTATCTCAGTGTGAAGGAATATCTTCTCCTTTCTTAAACTCTTAGAGGCCATTCTTGCCTTTCTAAGGTTTTATAGGAAATGAACTTTCTGCTATAAAACTTAAGTTGAGCCTTTATTGGTATAATCTCAAATAGCAAAAATTAGTGATCTTCCTTAAAATGTCAGTATGTGTGATGTGTATTATTCAACACACTCTACTATCTAGGAAACTAAATGGCCCTTGTGGATTGTGAAAAGTAAAAACTTTAAATTACTCTGGCATATTCTCTAAAGCTGGACACATCCTTGTTGGAAACCATACTACTTACCTTTAAATAAATGAAACATTTTAATAATTGTTTTACCATATGCATTAAGCACTTTTAAATAGGTTCCCAGCTTTTCTTCATAACAGATGTTAAAACCACAGCTTTCTTATGGGTCTCTTGACCATTAAAGCTAGAATGATATTATCCTTCTAATCATTAAAATTTCTGTGGAATTTAAAGAGCCATGGATTTTAAAAAAGGGTTTCCCAACTGGGGACCTGGGACTCATTAAACCCAGATATAGAAATGATAAGGGAAGTGCTGGGGCCCTAACTCCCTGACAGAAACCCACAGCTTTAGGAAAATAAACTCCCCTCAGTCTCTTTCTCCCCCTCCTCCTCCCCTTTTCTCCATGGAATCCACATCAGCAAGATAAGCACTCCTGCCTGCCCCTTTGAACTGAAATTTACAACTCTAAACAGATAATGACTCTTTTCCTCCCTAATGGCCCTCTGCTTTTAGGAAGATAAGCTAACCTGGGCTCCTCTGCTTTTGTAACCCAGCCTACCAGCTTGCTTAGGAATTTGCCCGCTTAGTGTTCCTATATAAACTTATGAAAATCGGGAAACAGGGCTCAGAATTTGGAGACTGAATTCTCCTCTGGGCCTGCACATAATAAAACTTCATTCATCCATACCCTCAAGAGTGCCGCTTGGGTTTCATTCCATTGGCCGCAACAGAAATAGATCTTAACAGAATCATAATAAGCCAATTTCCAAGAGAATTGACTTAGTTCTCTGTGGACACACATTCACTGTGGATAGATTCTTCTCACTTGTCCACCCAGTGTACCCTTGATGAGCATTAAGTTTTACAATAGAGAAAAAGGAAATTCCCCAAAGTATCTTCAAGAATTAAAAATAAGAGAAAATATTTGCACAAATGAAATGGCCTCTGATTTATAAAGATATTAAGTAGCACAGGCAATAAGTGAAATGGGAAAAGATTGCCCACAGCACTTTCCATATGTTATCCTGGGATTCTCTAATTTAGGAGTAAATTTTCTGCCTTTAACCTCATCTCTGAACTGTCTCTTACCTTACTCCATGTGCTTTCATACCTCTCCCCCAAAACTAAACATCCTCTAAAAAATGACTGATGTGCTACTTTTACAGGGTTTTTTGTTTTGTTTGTTTTGCTATGATCCAAGCATTAAGTTAAGGTAAATGAAAATTGGGTTTTGGAGGATAAGAAAATAAATTGGAATCTGGGAGTAAGTTCATCTTTCCTGGGGTTTGTCTCTAAATCACAGCTTAAAAGGTATAACCTCTCTGTTTTAAATCTAGTTCCTTAGGTAGATCCTAAAGTTCGAGGCATGCCATCATTGTTCTAGATAATTGTTTTAAAAAATGGGTGTAGCTCAGTGGTTTGAGTGCCTCCTTCCCATGTATGAGGTCCCGGGTTCAAACCCCGGTACCTCCTAAAAAAAAAAAAAAAGTTCTTCACAAAACTTCAGCATGAATTTTACACAGAAGAGCAATATGCTCTGCATATAAATGTGGAACATCTCTATTTGAAGCAGAAGTGGATGGGATCCAGGAACAGTGTGGCAGTTTGAGATTATTTTATGATTCTCAAAAAGAGAAAGCTTGTACATGGGAAGCAGATGCTCAACTACTGAGCTGCATCTGCTCCCCAATGAGAGTTGGGTGTTTTTGTTTTAGTTTTTTTTCATTTCTTTGTTTTTAGGAGGTGCCAGAGATCGAACCCAGGACCTCATACATGGAAAGCAGGTGCCCAACCATATGAGCTATATCCACTCCCCCAAAGATTATGTTTTTAAACTAATCCATTACTGTGAGTGTCATACTCTTTGATTGCATTAAATTTGGTTGAGGGTCCTTTGATAAGCTTACTTGATAAAATCACTTTAAGGCTTTTGATTGGACTACATCAGTGAGGCATGGCTCAGGTTGAGTCTCTGCCCTTTTGCTAGATCTAAAAAAAAACAGAGACACAGAGAAAGACAGACAGAAAAAGGAAGCCACCATTTTTGATCCTGCCATGTGAGAGAAGACTAGAGAATCACTTAAGCAAGAAGCTCCCAAGAGGCTGGACCCACGGAGCAGCTCAAGAGGAGAGAGCCCTGTTAGATGTCTGATAGCTTACAGCTGACTTTGGTGAGAAAACACCTCTTATGGTGCCTTGAGTTGGACTTTTCACAGCCTTGGAGCTGTCACCTTTTACTCCAAATAAATATCCTTTATAAAAGCCAACCCATTTCTGGTACTTTGCATTGGCAACCTTTTGGCAAACTTAAATATCTCCATGCTTTCACTTCCCTTAGCCTATATTAGTATTGGAGGGGAAAAGATTATTCTTTTTAATTGAGGCAAATTTTATGTAAAATGAATTGCACCATTTTTAAGTAAATAATTGAATACACTTTGATAAATATTTATACCACCACAATCAAGATCAGAATACCTTATCATTGGAGAAAATATCCTAGTGAAACTTTTCAGTCAATCTCCATTCTAAAATGTAATTACTGTTCTGATATTTATAAGCATTGATTATTTCTGCCTGTTTCTAAACTTAAATAAATGGAATAGAAAATTCATCTGTGTTGTTGCATGGATCAGTAGTTCATTCCATTTTATTTCTGGGTAGTATCCCATTGTATGGATATATCACAGTTTATCAGTTCACATATTGATAGATATTTAGGTTGTTTCTAGTTTTAGGATATTATGAATATTACAAATATTTGTATGGAAATTATTTCCTTTTTTCTTGGGTAAATATCTAAAAATAGAATTGCTGGCTTTTATGTTAAGACTATTTGATCTTATAAGAAATTGTCATTTATAGAAAACAATAGCAAGTGCAAGTTAATATATAGTGACAGAAAGCAGGTCAGTTAACTTTCAGATAAAGGGATGTGCCACAGGAAGGGATTACAAAGGGGTATGAGGAATCTTTTCCAGGCAATGGATATATTCATTGTCTTAATTGTGGTGATGGTTTCATAGGAATATACATGTCGAAACTTATCAAATTGTATATTTAAAATATATGCAGTTTATTTATATCAATTTTACATCGATAAAATAGTTAAACATTAAAAAGACTCAGTAAAGCTATTTGTTCCTGATTCCGGAGGTATTTTATTTCAGTTTGCAAAAGTAAAATCTGAATTAAAGTTTAGAGATAGATGAAAAATAAACGAAGTGCTTCATCACATACGCATTAGAGAAAAGATGACTAAAACAGTATCTACAATTTTCCCAAAGAAATTAATCACAATTACATTTACCTCACCACTTAATTTAATCCCATGTAATTAATTCTTGTTCCACCATAACCAGAATCATTAGTCTGCTATCACAACCTCATCTGCTTCTGGTCTGCAAAAAGTACTGGAAATCTTGTCTTTCATTCACGGTACGGTCTCACAATTTTCTAAATAATGCAGCTCAGAAACCTGTGGCCATGAGCTAATTTCTTTAAGGATCATTAGGCGCACCTGGTAGAGTCTTCCTCAGCAGATTGCCTTGTTTTGTTGATGACATAATATCTAGCCTGTAGCTTAGCAGAGCCTCCAACAAAGCAGGAGGTTGAATCAGAAACCACATGTTGATGATAAGACTGATAAGCTAGATAAGACTCTTACTGGTTAATTCATTGCAGTAGCATTAATAAACAATATGAGAATGAAGGAGAGGGAAATTCTCTACTGGGGTGTATTTGTAGAGCAAGTTGCTCCACCTTGCATCCTGGGGACACGAGCTTAGGCGGAGCAGAAACGGTTAGCAAAAGATGGCTTATTACTTACACGGCACAAAGGGTCCCAAAGAGGAGGACAAGAGACACGATCATGGCCAGCCTTCCGGGGAGGCCCAACACTGCTGGAGTCGGGGATGGTAGGTAGCAGCTCTGCATGCCCCACTTCACTCCATTTTGTGTCAGAGAAGAGAGACAAATCTATGCTGCCCAAGGGGAGGGTATTTATACCCAAGGGGAGGGGACCCTGCCACTGAGAGGTCCCTTCTTCCTAAGCAGCTGGAACTGCGCGTTCCCTGGTTTCAGGGCTTAGGGTAAGGTCAGGCCTTTTCTTTAGACCTGAAGCTTCCCCTGGGCTACAGAATGGAAACCTACTGAAACATCTGCACACAATTGAAGAGGGGGAGGGGTGTAGGTGAGGACTGGGAGGTGGCTTCCAGGTAAGTCCCACACTTCCCCAGCAGTAGTACAGAACTGTTTCCTAAGAATGTAATCAAGGTTTCCCCTGAGATGAAGAATGGACATATGATGGACAGACAGGGCACTGAAAAAGTTCCAAGGGCTTGTAGCTCCATTCAGTAAAGTGTATAATCTCTGAAACGTATTTATACTAATAATACTTTACCTCCCTAAAATGAAATAAAAGAAAACTGAGCTTCTTAAAAACTCTTCCCGTGAAGTTCTTTCAATGGTGCTTAGCTATTTCAGAAACAGGGAGCTTTCCAAACAAACCTAATTATTTTACCAGGTCTCAGTTCATAAGGTAAAAGAACAATCGTTGCAGTTGATCAGGGAACATTTGAGAAACATCAATATTGTAATGCCATTTTGAAATTTTAGTATTCTAATTTTGGGGTCTAAATGGGAAATAAAAGTCAAAAGAATTTTCAGTGGTTATTTAGTCACTTTTCTAAGATAGAAGCATAGGTATCGGAGACCAAGAGATGGATTGAGTTTAGCTACTCATTAATTGAAGTAAAAGATTACAATATTTTAAAAATAACCATAATTCTAGAAGAATGCACAATCATAAGGAAACAGCTCTTTAGAAGAGAGAAACTCTTTGTGTACTTGTTTTTTGTTTTAATAATCAGGAATATAAAATCAACATAAAGCAGAGAAGGCTATTCTGTTGAAGCCAGGGGATGATGGATTCCTCTAGGTTCTTGGCTATGTTACATAAAAGAATTTAAGAACATGCCGGTTTAGTTAGGCCAGGAGTTTATTGAGAAAGGGGCAAAGAGAATAGGATTAGCAACTAGACCTGTAGATGCCCGCTCCTCTAGGCAGAGAGTTTTGGGCTCCTGGCGCTACCTTTATTAAGCTATTTACTCCTCGCTTTCCTAATGTTGGGGGAGGGGCCCCAGGTGTTTGCTGTTCTGATTGGTTACCCCACCTGTTAGTTCCCCAGGGGGCCAATCGTGAGGCCCCTTGAGAGTATCCCGGGCTTTCCCTTGACCCTGAGAAATGTCAATTATGACCAGCATTTTAGCAGACTCACTATTCTCACCAATATATGTCTATATCTATGTCTGTCTGTCTATCACACTATCCTCCAAAGCCACAAACATCATCTTATATTTTGCTAAATTGGCAAAAATCAACATATTTGCTAACATACCCCAAATGTATAGCCACTCTGTAACATAAAAATGAGAACCATATGCCCATGTGCACACACACACATTATGCTTGTTGACTGATCTTTTAGTATGCCATATTACTTAGAAATCATTTAAGTATACAAAGCCTAATTCATTCCTAGTACTTTAAAGTAAATATAGAGGAAATTATACTTGACATCCCATACATGATTATCATTAATTCAAAAAATGTGTGACAATTATAATTCAGCTTAGTTGAACTCATGCTTTAAACTTTTTCAAAATCTTAAAAAGTATATGAAAATTATACTAATCTGATATGCAGATTAGTATAAAAAGTTTAGGAAGTTTAGATAAACTTCAGATGAAAAGAAACATAAATATTATAAAGTTAAATTGTTATGCTTTTATTATATGCCTCACTTATATGATTAGAAAAAAGAAATATAGCTGTTTTAAAATCCAAATATCAACAAGTCTGACATGTCCAGGGACTTTTCTTGATTACATGAAATTGGATTATTAAGGAATATTTCTTTTGAGATAATAGTTTGTGTGCAAATGTTTTTTGTTTTGTTAAAAATACATACATGTAATATATATGTATTTTTACTCAGAATTCTGGGACTATTAAATTTTATGGAAGTGCTTATTAGTCTTTCTAAACCAATAGAACAGCTTTTTTAAAATGAGATTTTTAATCTGCTATATCTATAAAACCTTAAAGGTAGGAAAATATTTCACACACACAAAATGAGACGTAAAAGCTTTGCTCAATTACTGATACCCAGAGAAGGAGCTAGCAACTACTCAATTATTAGAGTAACAACAGTACACAAAAATATGCCTTTCCTTATTTTTTTTAAAAAAGTTCTTTTTTCCAATGGAAATGAGATATGTTCTTGCACAAACAGAAAAGACCAACAAAATACCCTGACAAACCAGATTCTCTGTTTCCTCTCACTCAAAAGAGAGAGGAAAGGTCCCCATCTCTGCCTGTCAGAGATTATTAAATTGCCAGACAATAAATCAAATAGCCCATTTTTTCCTGCCACCAATGGGGAGTAACTTCGCAACCATTTGCAAACCAGATAAAGAACCAAACTTGACCAAAACAAGAAGTACACACATAAGAAGAAGAAAAAGAAAACATCACACACACACACACACACACACACACAGAATCAGGATAAAATAGAGACGCAGTGAATGCTGAATGCTTTTATCACTTGAGATTCACTCAGGGCTAGGTAAAGATGTGTCTTGATTTAAAGAACTCATGAGCAGTCCCTCTCAACAACCCAGTTTAATTGCCCATTTCGACATCTGACCAAGTGATGAAGACAGCCGTAAGTTCCCCTTAGTTTGACCAAATTTAGACAGGCTTCTCCCTGACTCCAGTCCCCTGGCCTCCCTCTCACCCCAGCCCTGACACTATCCAGTCACCTGAGAGGTTCCTAATTTAGTCCCTTACCTCCCTTTTCCTCCCTCCGGGACCTCATAGACTCCAAGTGGCCTAACAACAGCAAAGGAAAACAGTCTGAATCAAGTGATCCTAATTGCAGATTCAGTAAATCACTCACCCACCCCGGGTAATCAACCTCCCACCTACCTTCCAGTGCTTTTCCACTAACCCACCCCCAGCCATTAAAAAGCTTGCTGTCTTTTGTTTCAATGAGGATGAGTTCTACTCTCTCTCCCCTATCATGGTAGCTATGAAGAAAGCCATCCTTGCTTTAGTTTAACCAGAGCAAGTTTTTCTTTGACACGTCTCAGTAGAACTTCTCAAACTGTCAAAGTATAATTTTCAAAACTTAAAAGCTTAACTCTCAAGGAAATATAAAGTGAGAATATGCAAAATCCTTATTTAACACATTAATGAAGGAACCAGAAAAAGGATAAAGATGGTTTTTATATATTCACTTTGTGTCCTGTGCTGCTGCTAAATTAGATTGGTAGTTCTAGTAGATGTCTGGTTGATGTTTTGTATGTTATGTGGAAGTTCTTCAGGTGACAAAGAACAAACACAGATATAGCCAGCCCAGAATGCATGAAAGGACAGCTTTGTTAGTTCAAAGGCCCTGGAGGGGGAGAGAACGAGGGAGGCCTGGAGCTCCTGCGAGGGTCCTTGGAGGAGAGGGGGAAGAGGAGCACATGTGGGTCCCCGGCTCTTGCCTTTACAGTCACCCACAGGGGAGGGTTAGGGCTCTCAGGTTGATACGGTGATTGGACATTTCAAGCCGAATGACATGAAAAGCAGCAGCAGCAAAGGCTGTTTAGAGAAGCTGAGGGCAACTTCTGTCATCCAAGCCATATGGAAATACAGGCCTTGCTAGTAAATTATGTGACGTGAAAGGGCAAGGGGCCATTTCGAAGACAAAGCCGCAAGGACCATTTGGAGAAAAAGTGGCAAGGGCCATTCTGAGAAGCTAAGGGTGGCTCTCATCATCCACATCAAATGGAGGTGCAGGCCTTGCTAGTTGTGCTTATGCCCAGGGCTGGGCTAGCTGGGGTGTTCACTCAAAAGGGGAACTTATGACTAAGTGAAAATGATGAGGCACCAAAAATAATTTCTTTTATGCCATTAGAGGAGATTGTAGGTTGCTAAGAATTTCCTAGATGAATTATTATATTGCATATAAATTAAGACAAATTGTATTTCTTCCTTCCCAGTCCAAGTTATTTAATTCCTTTTTCTTCCCACAGTGCCCTGGCTAGAACCTTCCTTTCGATGTTAAATAGCAGTAATGAGAGAAGACAGCCTTGCCATGTTCCTAATCTTAAAGAGCTGTAAATATAGCACCACTAAGTTAGCTGTGATTTTTTTTTAATATACTCTTTATCAGATTGAGAAATTTTTCTGAGAGCTTTTATCATAATGGATGCTTTATTGTTAAATCCTTTTTCTGCATCTGCTGAGATGATCATAAGCTTTTCCTCTTTTATTCTGTTAATATGGTAAGTGATACATAGATGGAAGGATAGATAGATGATAGATTTCTTAATTTTAAATCAACCTTGAGTAAACCTCAGAGGTCAGGATGTATTTCCCTTTTTACATATTAAAGATTTATTTTGCCAATACTTCATTAAGGAATAATATCATAAGGATATTCATCAGAAGGCCCGTCCCCTGTCATTACAGGGGCAAACCCACCCTTTCCACAGATGTGGGTGAGCCCTCTCTCCTGGCCCAAGGAGATTTCTTCTGTCCAGACCTCTGCTTCCATGGTTCTGCCCTTGAAGCCATTCTTCCTTCCATTCGTTCCTTCTCTGTCCCTTTCAGTTCAGACGGGCAAGGCTTCTGCATATTTCTAACTTCCTTAGGGAAGGGTGGTTTAGCTACACCCTCCAGCTGAACCCCGTTCTCTGAGCGCTCACCTCCCTGGAGCTCAGGGAGGACCCTGATAGAGCTATTTTTCACCCTAGATTCAGAGCATGTGTTCTGAATTAATTAGTTAGTATTTTGAATTTGGGTCCAGGCGGAGGTCACCTTGGGAAACCAGGGTCATAATGCATGAGAAAAGATAGTTTGTTATTCACAGGTCCCAGAGAGTGGGGCGAGGGGGGGTGCCATGAAGAGTCAGCACAAAGCATGATCCCCTTGGGTGACTCAACCAGCAGTTGGGGAGCACAAAAGCAGAGCAAGAGGTACCCATGGGCTTGTGATTTTATTGTGGTTCAGGAGTAGGGGTTAATAGATTTCCCACAGGAGTCAAGGATTGGTTCGGTTAAAGCAAACGTGCCGAAAACAAAAAGGGCCCAGGGGCCCAAGGGTGGTCAGGATGGGTACCCTATCATTCAGGACTAACTGTGGGTTCTGGGTGAGGTATACGGGTGGTATCGGTGGGGCGGCCACAGATGTGGGTTTGAGTCTGAGAAGTCTAGGAGCCAGGGGTGGAAAACTTTATTAACTAGGCCAAAGGGGAACGTTGAGGCATGTGGCTTAGCCAAAGTAAGATGGATGTTGAGGCAGCATACAAAAAAATCTTGACAGTTATGATAGCACACTATCCAGATAGGCTTAGAATCTTCAAAGTCCTCAATTGCTGGTTACCTTCTGTGTAAGACTTCAGTTCTCACTTGATCCCTTTCCTCTCACATTTTACTATGAGCAGCAAGGAGAAACCAGACCATACACTTAGCTTGGAGACCTACTCAGGTAAATATCAAAGTTCATCATTTACAAGTTCTGCCTTCCATCTAACATCGGGACACCCATTTGCCAAATTCTCTGCCACTTCATAACAAGGATCATCTTTCTTCTCCTTTCCAATAACACATCATCATTTCCTTCTAAGGCTTCTCAGGAAGTACCTTTAATGTCCCTATTTCCACCAACAGTCTCTTTGAGGCAATCTAGGGTTTTTCTATCAAGTCCTTCATTCACAATTCTTCCAGCCTCTACTCATGGCCCAATTCCAAAGCCACTTCCACATGTTTAGGGATTGGTAATTGCAGCACTCCGCTTTCCAGTACCAATTTACCAGAGCTGCTATCACAAATACCACAAACTGGTTTTGGCTTAACAACAGTAATATATTGGCTCATAATTCTGAGGCGAGAAGAAGTCTGAAATAAAGATATCAGCAAGAGTTGCTTTCTTCCTGAAATCTGTGGTATAATTCTGGTACTAGCTGCTGGCAATCCTTGCAGTTTCTTGCCTTGTATTTCTGCCTCCCAACCCATGGTGATATTCTCTCCTTTCTTGCTTCTATTATTTCTGGGTTCTCTTTATAAGGCCTCCAGTAATCCAGATTAGGCCCTGGTTCAGGGCACCACATCTTAGCTAAAAATAACATATTCAAAAGGTCCTATTTACAATGGGTTCACATCCCAGGGACACAAATTAAGATAATTCAACCTACTGCACATGTGTCCCCATAGAACCCACGTCTCAAATGCTCCTTTCCAAATGCCATGGGTTTAATTCAGTCCACACATGTTGTATGGAATTCTCACATTCATATTGGTTTTTCCCTTTTCCTCACTTATGCCAGGAAATTTTTTCTGGCTAATGCTGCCATCTGTGTCCAAGAAGATAGACCAGACAAGGGCAATTTGGGTTTCAGTGAATGGTGACTCAAAAATCAGCTTACTTTACTTTAGTTTACCATCAAACCGTCAAAAAGGCACTAGAAAGGATATATATATATAATTAAGGAGACTAAGATACATGACCCCCATTAACTGTTACTCATGGAAGAATCTATTCTGGCCATTTTGTGGTTTCATGAGGTAATGCAGAATAAGGAATGAGCCTAGTCAAAGAACCAGGGCCTATTATTCCATTTTCAATTAGAAGAGAGATGTTACCATTAAAGAGTTAGTCTTAATAACATAAAAACAAATGTTTTCTGCACCACTGTCAACAAATCGTATTACTTTTACTTGAGATTTCAGTGTACAAGGCTACCCATGGCCTACAGTGAAGCTTTTAGTATTTTGTCATTTAAAGACCCTACAGCCCAAAAGCTGTTTTCCCACTCACTCATCCCTGACAGAAGCCTGACTGTTTACCTGTCCCAAAAAGAAACATGACAAGTCCCATGTCAGAATCACTCCTTAGAGGAAAAGCCTTTTGAAAAACAGACCTGTATTCACAATACAGAGGTAACATACCTTAGTGTTCATGGATTTCCAAGGTCCACACCAAGGATCTGCAAACATTTGAGGAAATTTTACTGCTTACATGAAAAAGATAAATATAATTAAAGAAAAATGGCTATCAGAGGAGTTAATTCTTCAAGTATATAAAACTTAGAAAAAAACCCACTTTATTAGTGTATCTAGAGTAGTTAAAGATATAGTAAAACTAACAAAACAGGATGCTATAAAAAGGCAATGATTGTAGAATAAGTCGAGTTCAGAGCAATTAAGGATATTATTACTAAAATAAGAGAATCAAACTGTTAAGGTTTAATATTGATAATCATTCTAGAAAATAGCTTAAAATAGGAAGATTTGAAAAGTATGAGAGAGATCTAACATTGAGAGTCTCTGTTCAAGTGCTACAATATCCACTAATAAGAGTCCTAGAAAGAGAAAACCAAGAAAACAGAAGGAAAATAGCAAAAGAAAGTTTCCTAAGGCAGAAAAAGAGATCTTAAAAATATAAAGGCTTATTGATTATTGATATATTTAAAAAAACAAAACAAAATAAAAAAAGACTTACTCATGAACATATCAGACTTTCAAAACACCAACCACAAAATGTTATCAAAAATTTCAAGAGGAAGAAAGAGAAGGCATCATACTTGTTATTAGCAATACTGAATGCGAGAATGTACTGGAATGTTTTTAAGGTTCTGAGAGAAACATTTCTAATCTGGAATTGTCTAAACCAGCTAAACAAACATCTTTTCAGACATACAATGAACCAAGCAGTTTATCTCCCAAACATCCTTCTGAGAATTTCCTCTGGGTTGTATTTTAGTAAAATGAGTAAGAAAACAAATAAAGAGGATTACATGGCATTCCGGGAAGATCAGGAAGATCACAGGATACCAGAGGTGGGGAATTCTCTTTTAACAATTGTAACCGTTGGCCAATTTGATGTAATTATGAATTCCAAAAATATAATTGGATCATGCTTGTAAACTGATCTGTTAATCTGGGCATGATTAGGTTATGATTAGGGCATTGAGCCCCGCCCCTTGGTGGCTGGGGAATCGAATATAAAAGGCAAGGCAAAGAACAGAGTTGAAGCAGTCTTTTGAGAAGCAGTTTTGATGTTGGAAAGAAGGCCCCAGGAGAAGAGAAGCAACCTTGTGGAGGAAACAGGAGCTAAGCCCGGAGAGAAATGCAGCCCCGGGAAGAGAGGAACCTCAGAAGCCTGAAACCTGGCAAACGTTGGCAGCTGTCTTGCTCTAACACGTGGCAATGGACTGTGGTGAGAGAAGAAACTTAACGCTTTACGGCCTGGTATCTGTGGACTTCCACCCCAAATAAATACCCTTTATAAAGACCAACCCATTTCTGGTATTTCACATTAGCGCCCCTTTGGCTGACTAATACAACAATGTATATAGCGGGCCTTAAAAGTACAGTTATTTGAGGCAGGAGGGCAAAGGCCTCTGAGAAAGAGGCCTTTGTGGAAAAGAGGCAACACTATCCAATATGTAGTATACTTCAGAAGATAGAAAAACCCAAGAATGTAATGAATGCTTTCATTCAATAAACATTTCTTGAGCACTTACCTTTTTCTGCATGCTTCTGTAGGTACCAAAATCGCAGCAGTATGTGGGGGGGGGCAACAAACACTTGCTTTTAAAGAATTATATTCTAGTGGCAGAAGACAGAGTGTCAACAAATAATAGGTATATAATATTTTGGGTGGTATTAGAAAGGATATGAAGGGAAAAGAAAACATGGAAAAGGAGAGAATGACTGTGGCTGTTATTTTCAGTAGGTTGAATGGAGATGTTCTCTCAAAAGCAAACATTTAGGCTGAAAACTAAAGTTCCAGTAACATGAAAGAGGTCAATCTGGCTGGGGTAGAGATAATAAAAGGAAGTTCTGGAAGAAAATATATAAGCTTAACAGGGGACCTTAAGGCCATAATAAAGACTGGAATTAGTTCTGAATGAGATAGGAGACCATCGGATGATATTGATGGGATCGATCAGTTTTATGTCATATAGACTGTTAGGGAAAAACCACTGAAGAGACTATTACCATAAGCCAGACATAAGATGGTAGTTACTTGGAATAGGGTTTTAAAAATGGAGATAACAAAGACGCGATTTAAAGGTAGAGCTGACAGGATTTGGGGCTGAAGTGGATGTGTGTGAGAAAAAAAGACAAGAGTCAAGATTGACAGCAAAGTACTTGGCATGAGGACCTGGAATAATGGAGTTTCTGTTTATTGGGACAGGAAGACTGAAAGAAGAACAGGTTTGAGGGGCAAGAAACCAGTAGTTACTTGGATATATAATGCTGGAGTTCATGAGAGATATTTGGGATAGAAACACATTATCCTTTTAAAAAAGAAAAATAAAAAGCAAGTAGAAAATTTTAAAAAAATAAAGCATTTTTAAGGGCAGCCATGGCCAAATATGGAGGAAATTAAAATGAAATATGCTTTTAAGAATTTCTGGAGTAGAAGAATATGTGTATGTATATATATATGTATATAAATGTACACAGATGCACACTTAGATATGTATAAATATCTCTGTGTGTGCATACATATTCTTAATTCCTACAATATTTTACTTCAGTTACCTTAGGATCAAGACACTGAACCAAAAAAAGAAACAATTGTAATCCTGGCAAACTGCTTGATTGGTCAGTAAATCCTATTTATACAGTCATATCTTGCATTGTATTTAATTTGCAGTGTATTTATTTTTAAATTGTATGTAGGTATATATACACATATACATATATATATAGGCAAATCCAGAAAGTTATGATCCTGGTTGAGGAAGAAAATGTAGCATTTAACAACCTTGACAAGTGTAAAACTAAATTTCTAGGTGACAGGTGACGGAAGATGAGAGAGGAAAGGAATGTGGAGATCACGGAGGCACTGATATCCCCATCCTATACTAAAGGAATACAAAGTACATACATTTTATAGAACAAGAAATCAAGGTGTGAAGATATTACCTAACATTGTAAAGTTGTCCAACACAACATAGTTATAACTATCAGCTATTTGGAGACAGGTGAGTTTGGGCAGTGAAATGAGCTGAAGTTTTCAGTTTCCCATTAAGGAGTTAATAGATTTGCTGCCAAAGTCAATCAAGGAAGATGTAGAATTATAAGTAATGTATATATTTTTAAGTTTGGGGAATTATTTCAAGAAAAGTCATATTGGGAATGGAACATGAACTAGGGATAAGTGACGAAGGCGACTAAAATTTTCAGAATAAGCCCCGTTGTATTAACTGATTTTTAATATTGATATAAATGTATGCACATAAAATATTTTTAAAAGTGATAAGAAAGGTATTTACAGCTAAAAAATCTAAGAGCCCTTACTAAGTATTAGGAATAATAAACTGGAATTTACAAGATACAGGAAAGTGAAAATGCTTCCTTTACCAAAATACAAATTCTTAATTCTTTCGGTATCTAAATTTTTCCTACAACTGTCAAGATTTTTCCCATTTCACACCCATTTCATCACCTAAACACAAAGCACTAGTGCTCTGAGCCATCATAAGCTATAAACATTGACCAACTGTCATTTTAAAATTGTAAGGTAATATTGTATTTGCTCTAAAGCCTTGTAAAAGAGAAGTAATCTTATGACCCTAAGTATGTGAAAATTTTCAGCGCTACACTGAATTGTCCTGCTAAGCCTGATAAAGCAGATGAAGACGAGGCTGTATAATGTTTACATTCCTGTAATCATAGACCAAGGGTACCGTTCACTCTACCCACTTGGAGACAAGTCTCAGCAAGATAGAACTCTATATACATGTTCTATTCATTATGATGATGATTACAATTCCTTTCCCTATGTTTGAGTTTATTAAATTAAAGATTTCAAAGAGAAGTAATTTTTAACCTTTATAACCACAAGGCTTGTAATGTTTTAACCAATAGAGATGATAATAATAGTAATGGACTGACTAGTCTCATATAATTCATTTCTCCATACAAAATACTGCATAACTCCTATGTTGGACAGAGAGCATTATATTCTATTTAGTCTGACCTTTCTTCTACTGCTGCAAGAATTATGTCCCTTAGCACTGCCTGTGGCAGTTCTGTTCAAACATAACATGAAATTTAATTTCTTCCTTGACTTCGTGGAGATTTTGGCCTTGATTCTTTGTTTCCCTGGTCCCAAGCCACCTCCATATAGATTATTTCTTCTTAAATACCAGCAACATGGAAGCTGGTTTCTTGGATAGCTTATCCCTTTTATGTCCAACTTGTCAAGTGAGAAACGTAAACTCTCATTAGGTGCCCTACCACTGATCATTCCAATTTATCATCTCTTGGTAGTTTCATGGCGGTTCAGATAATAAATGACCTCACTCTTCAGTTGAGATTCCCCCAGCATAAAGATAAATACTTGGTCTAACAGTGTTAAAAAAAAAAAAAAAAAAAAAAAAAAAAAAGAGGCCTTAAAGTTATAATAACCTTAACACCTAATCCTAAAGGTGTAAATGAAATGCATACATTAATCAAACTGCTGGATATCTTATAGGTGTACCCTGATGTTACTAGTCTGCATTATAGACCATAAAAGACATTTTCCTTCTCTCTTGAAAACACTTTTCTCCACACTTACAGCCATTGGAATATCTACCTCATACCTAGTCCTTACTTTAAATAAAGTTTTCCAAGGCAAGTTCAATTAACACCTCCATTTTTAAGGTGCTTCTCCATATAACTACCATGATGAACAGGTTAGTTAAATGTCTTTGTTTTCAACACATGAAATCTTTGACCTAGTTTTTCTCTTCTAGTGTGCATCCTAACAAGCCTTTCCTTCTAGATCTTTGTATAATTTAATTTTATTTCCCCCCTCTCTCTTACCGTTTTCATTTCTTTCAGATTCTTTTTTTCCCACATTCCCCTCTTGGACCTAGTTCATCTATCCCAGTAGAACCCAATGCATCTGGTAGGCGATTGTTGCACAACACAAAATTACAAGCACTAAGCAGCTGCATTTACAAATGATTTTCTTTAGAGTTAGCATATCCTTGCTGAGTTGAATGTTTATTGGATTGTGAAAATTTTCAGCAAAATTAACAGATCAAACCACAGATTTGATGAGATTGATCTCATCAAGTTTAGTCTTATCCTTTTTTAAAAAATGAAAATTATCAGATAGTGTGGAGAATATCTTTGTTTTTGGAGGAGATATACACTCATATATTGGATAGCTCCTTAAGCAAAATATGGTCATGGATAGATGCTGTAGCAGTTTGATATTGTTTATGAATTCCAAAAATAGTTATTGGATTATGTTTGTAAACTGGTCTGTCTGAGGTTTCACTTTTACTTGATTAAATTACGATTAGGGCTTTGATTGGGCTACGTCAGTAGGGTGTTAAGTCCCTGCCCCTTGGTGGGTGGGGACTCACAGATAAAAGACATGGCAAAGGACAGAGTTGGAGGTTTTGATTCTGGAGTTCTGAGCTGGAGCCTGGGCAGTAAGCACACAGAGGAGCAGAGCAGCTGAGCCCAGAGAGAATCAAGCCCCAGGAAGAGAGGAACCCAGGAAGCCTGAACCCTCGCAGACATCAGCAGCCATCTCACTCCAACACATGGCAATAGACTTTGGTGAGGGAAGTAACTTATGCTTTATGGCCTGGTAACTGTAAGCTTCTACCCCAAATAAATACCCTTTATAAAAGCCAACTGATTTCTGGAATTTTGCATCAGCACCCCTTTGGCTGACTAATACAGATGCCTTAACAACACTCTTTAGGGTTGGATGTTTTGAATGTGGTAAATACATTACAGAGGAGTTCTAAACAATCAAAATTGAAAATTAATGTTTCCCCTTCAAGGAAACTGAGCTAGGAATAATAAAACATGACTTAAAGTCTGAATTCAGCCTCTTAATATACCCTCTGCTCTGTGTTGCTGGAATCATACATGTGACTCTATTTCTCATTCTACCATAAAAGAATACTGAAAATGCACCCCCCAAGATACCACTTTATCATTCAAAAATGGAATTTTAATTATATTCCATGTCTTCCAATGTAATGATTCTAATAAGTCTTTGTTACCTAATGTCCCTAAATATTATTTGATTCACAGGATGGCATGGAGATTAGTCTTAGTTTCCCCAAATGGGTTGAAAGGAAAGTGAGCCACTATTTTAAAAAATGCTAACTATCCTCTGTTGATTCTTTCAGATGCATTTCAAGCACCCTTTTCCTCCTAATGGAGGGAAATATATAATTGGAAATTGTATATGCTCTTTGGAATTCTCTTAGTGCCCTATTTTTTTTTCTAGGCCATTTTGTCAGCCACTACATTATTAAGAAGCTATATTTTATAATCATTGCATTCCTTGCTATGGGATTTTAAAAAGTTATTCAAGAATAGGACTTCTTTTTTATTCATCTGCGTACCCCAATCATCAGTGAACCAAATCCATAGGGTTAGATAAATGTTGAACTGAACTTAAATTTCACTTTCTTTCTCAACCTCATTAAAAAACTTATACTTTTATGGGTAGCATTATCAGCTGAAAGAATGCTACATTTTTTTCTTTTTGGTATTTCCTATGATTAGTGTGATTCTGTGACTCATTGGATAAAAGTTATAGACTGACCTAAGAATTAGTTCTGGTCAGTCTATTATTTCTCATCTGCAATAAATTTTGATGTAGAATTCCTAGTTAGAATGCTATAAATATGTGTGAGAATGGCAAGACAATATGTATCAGTGTGAATTTTATATAACAGTGCTTAGCTTATCTCTAAAATTAGAATAAAAATAGTTTAAAATGCATCTAAGGGCAATCAAATTTCCATTTTCTTGATTTATTTTGTATGTTGTTATAAAATTTTGCATTTTAAATATATGACCAGAAAGTAGCTAATAAGATTCAAAATAATGACCCATATAATACAAGTCACTTTAAAATTGTCAATGTTGTTCCAAAACAAGCTGTTGTCATCTGAGTATTTTGAATTAATCATTTTTCAAGCTATGAAATAATTACTTTCTTAGTAACACTACAAACCAAGGATCAAATCAAACCACAGATTCGATAACTAGCCAGAGTCCAAAGTTGGATTTCAGTTTTTGCCAAACATAAATATTTAAAATAAAGGTAGAAAGATTTCCTTAAATGATATCTAAAACAAAATTTAAAAGACAATTCAAGATAATTCAATTGTTAAGTATAATATGATATCAATGTAATTTATGCCAAGTTTATGTTTAAAGAATTTATTCATTCAGGAACTATTTATTTTGTAACTATTTTTGGCCATGAACATACCAGGCATAGTCCTTGCATTCTTCAAGTCCATAGCCCATAACTAAACAGTTATAGAACAAGTAATAAAAAGTATGATAAATGTTAACAAAGAGCATTTTTAAAATTAATCATAGATATAAATGGGCATAGATTACCTTTTATGTTTGATTAAATGTGTATTTAAGACACATGAATTTTCTAAAGCATCTAGTACAATAGCTTGTGAATAGTATATGATGGATATATGCTAAATGGACAAATGAATTTAACATATAATATCCATGTTGAATGCCTAAAGATAAAAATGGTATATGAAACATGGCGTGCAAAAGGAATTACATGAGGATTAGAATGCATGTTTCCAAATATGGTTAGAGACAAAATAAGAACAAAATCAGATTTTCAAATAAAGTGTGTGGGACTTAAAATAGGTCTAAGTAAATCTTTCCAAAGAGTGACAGTCATTAAACATTATAATTTATTTCCAAATGAAGTTGTCAAATCCTTTTTACATGTCTTTGAAAATAAGATAGGAGTTTCATCTGTTCAGGATGCTTTAATTGTCTCTACATTATGCCAAAACATCTGCTAGTTTCAGTCAATAGTAAAAATTCCATACTGTCGATTCAAAGCAAAAAATCAACTCAATCATTTTTCTGGCATCATGTATCTCCAACAAGCCTGTTGGTTGACATTTTTATTTTTCTGACAATTATTTTAGCTTAATGGAACCTCCACACACTTGTTGTTCTGTCTTAAGGAGGCTTGATCAACTAAGTAAAGTTTCTAAATGCCTTTTTAGCTCTATATGCATAAAAATGTTTTTCATCCATGAGATATTAGTATAAAGTATATAGAACCTTTATGTATTTTGAATAGAACAGTCCTTAAGTACACTTGAAATATTTAAAGTGGGAAAATGTCAATATCCATATTTAAGTATAAAGGCAATTATCAGGACTCAAGAAATTGTACTAAATATTCAATGGTGAGTGTATTGTATATACTTGAGTTGAATACTCATCAAAAACAGTGACATGCAGGGGGAAAAAACTTTGGAAACAACATCATTTGTACTAGAGGTGATGACAAAGAGGAGGATATTGCCTTTTTTAAATTTCTGGAGAAAAATAGGGGCTTAATTGATGTTCAGTGAATACCTATTTGATAAATTAATCAGCTGTTTGCTTGGTGAGGCAGTGAGCTGAAGTACATATGGTAAGAAATGGTATAATTCATCTGTCAGTGAAACAATATTTAATCCTCAATTTTTGGCTAAGGGATTTTCCAGCAAGAAGAGGATAGTACACAGTAATGGTGCCTGAGGGAGAAAATTACCACTTGTTTCATACTCTCCTTGAGTTTGTGCCCTGTGCTTTTTCTTATAAAATGGTTATTGATAGTGAGCCAAATAAATTGGTTCCTTTTGAGTGTCTGTATATGTATATAAATAACCAATATTGTGATTTTAATATTAGACTTGTATAAAAGGTTTTCTTATGAACATAACATTAGACTAAGTTCTTTACATATCTTTCTTACTTAGGAGTTACATCCCCCAAATGCGACAGGTAAGTACCCATTGTAAAGATGATGTAATTAAGATAGGAAAAGGTCAATGGCCCCCAAAATTAATGTTTAAAAACAATTACTTCCATCATCAGTTATAGTCCTTATTCTTATAAAATAATGTAGACTATGATTTTGATTATAATTATTCACTTAATGTTACTTTTGTAAGCACATAGGTCATGGTATAACTAGTAGTTAATTGTTAAATATAATATGACATCAATACAGTTGAGACCAAGTTTATTTTTAAAGAGTTTATTCATTCAGGAAATGTTCCTAGCAGGTAAATATTTGTAATGGGTAAACCTCAAAACTTAATCTTACAAAAGATTATTCCTCATTCACATGGACCCAAGGAATGTGGCAGCCTCTAGAACCTGGAAAAGGCAAGAAACAGATTGTTCTGTAGTGCCTCCAGAAAGGAACACATCCCTTCTGACACTTTGATTTTAGCCCAGTGAGATCTGTGTCAGGCTTCTGAGCTACAGAACCATAGGACAATAAATTTATGTTGTTTTAAGCCACTAAGTTTGTGATAATTTGTTACATCAGCAATAGGGCACTAATAAAAACAACAATTCTCTCCCTCCATAAATACCCAATATACAATGGTGGTGCTGGAACAGGATAACTGCAAAAGCATTCCCATTCAGAAAATGGGAGCGATCCAGCAGTACTGGAGCATGGCAATGATAAAATGTTGAGGTGAAGGCATCATGAGCCCTACTCTGCTGGGAGAAAATTCCTTGTTTGGTAGTAGCCAAGGCCCTAAAGCTCCACCTTCTGCAAGGTTCCTCCTCTGTCGTTATTCTCCACTTAAAGTAGGTCTTGGAGAATATGCTTTCCTTGGTTTTGCACAGTTTGTATAGCCTGCTTCTTGCTCATGTAAATCAGGAGCTGTGGTATTTTTGGTAATATTATTACCAGAAGAAAAAAAATAAACTTAGTAGACTTAGTTTTTATTCAATTCTATATAGTCCCAGTGCCTGTAACTACATTGAAGTTGTTTTCAAGATATAGATCTAGAATATGATGCTTTCTTTGATTTATAACAGTGTTGTGCTGTAATCAACTGGTACTGGCTTGTGAGAGCTCTTTATTAAATTTTCAGGAATTTTGCAAGACAGTTGATATCATGTTGGTAGCTTGAAATTGGCTATGGTGAGAGGAGTTATACAATGGACATTGGCAATGGGTTTTATTTATTTACTTTTTGAGACCCAGCTGTTCAAATTTAATAACACATCCCTGACTATGTCTCCATTTCTCAATTTAGTAGAAGCTAACTTGACTCCCTCCGAAGGAATCACTGGGAATGCTGCATAACCTAATCTTTGCTGCAAAGCTGAATCTTACAAAGTATTTGGATTAGTTTGGAAATATTTGCCTTATAATTACAATTGTTATATTTATTTTTAAAATCTACAATTTGTAATCATAAGGGAATTTATGAATATTTTACATATTGCATATATTTTGGTTTTAAATTTTATTTATGTATGGGTTTTTATATTTTACATCTTAAGGTTGCATAAGCAAGGTGGTAATAGTGCCCCAAAATGTGGTAATTATATTATTTGACCCTTAAATTTCAGCAATGTATTACTAGAATTTAATTGCATTTAATTTAATGTATTATTAGAATTTAATTGCACTTAATTTAATTTTAAATTTGTCTTATATGTTTGTATATCACTTAGATTTTTAACAGTGGCAGTCCTCTGAGTATACTTTAGAAACAAAGTAATATGTCAATGCAAAGGGCATCAAGTGAATACATTTACATTAATATGATAAAGATGAACACACTTGTCAAGATTTATTTAATAGTACTGGGTGGTATGCTATTTCCTATTAAATTGTATTCTTTCTTAAAAAATACAAAGCAAGCCAGTATCTGACATAAATACATTTTTTGTTCCACTAAGAATTCTATGTTAATAATCAACTTCCCCCATAAATAATCTTATTTTGCAGAGTTATAAAATTTTGAAGTGAAATGGCAGCAACACCCTCATGCATTGTC
Source organism: Tolypeutes matacus (assembly GCA_026826555.1). Taxonomy (NCBI): domain Eukaryota; kingdom Metazoa; phylum Chordata; class Mammalia; order Cingulata; family Chlamyphoridae; genus Tolypeutes; species Tolypeutes matacus. The sequence goes on along the minus strand of JAKSZT010023082.1, from coordinate 10,491,675 downwards.
CATTCTGGCTACCGATCAAATTTTCATTTCTAGAAATCATTATCTCCAAAGAAATTCATAAGACAAAAGTATAATGTGCAGTACCATATACCTGGTTTACCGAATAACTTCACAGTAAAATTTCCTATCTCTGGAAAAAGAATGTGATGCATATTTAAATCAGAGGAGGTTAAGTAATACTGGTTAGACATGTGAGCCACAGAATCTGACTTCCTGAGTTTAATTTCTGGCTTAGTATAAAATCCTAGTCTAGTTACTACATCTCTTTGAGTTATAATGGTTTCACCTGGAAAATAGGGATTAAAAACAGGAGCTATTTTATAGAAGTATCATGTGGATTAAAAAGAAAATATGTATAACTCACTCAGCTCAGGGCTTGAGAAATATAAACAGTGAAAATTTTTTAGCTATTATAATTACTGATCACTTTTTCTGCTTGAATTACCGACATCGCAAATTGTCTTTACCGAGGAGTCGCTAAGCCCTGTTCTGTCTGGATGTTGGTGCTTCCCTACTCATCCAGCACTTTGAACTCCACTGATAAAAAGAGGAGTTTAATTCACATTGCACTTCACTGCCAAATACTGGAATTTTTCAGATTTGTTTAAAGTCCTTTACATTTTTATTTCTATGGTTTAGGTATACACATTATGTCTCCCAAAAATAGATTTCAGATGGACAAGCAATCAACCCATAATCACTTGAAACCCCCCCCCAAAAAAAAAAAAAAAAAAAAAAGGAAGAGTGGAAGAGTGATCACAACTTGGAAGAAGAGAGAAAATAGCATGTGTACATCCATGAAGACTAATGAGCCACTGAGATCCTTGTGATATCAAAAGGAAATTCTAGCAGTGGCTGGTCAAAGCCTTGCAGGACAATGGTTAAGAATTCTAGAGTTCTTACTATATGCCAGGCACATGGTAAAAAATATTTTCAATTCTAACTCATAGATTAACTCATTCCATATTCACAAACACGCTAGGAATTAGGTACTATTATCACCACTTTACAACGAGTCAAGTGTGGCATGATGAAAATACGTAGTTGTGCAAGGTTCAAAGGGGCAAAAACAAACATGATAGACCGTTTTCCCCTTGCCTTCGACCTTTGCTCCCTTTTCTTTCTTTCTTTTGCTATCTACCTCCTCCACCCAGTGAAATTTGACTAGCTGATAAACCCTAACGCTTGCCAAACCAGTTATCAAAAAATACTATTCCTGGTGGTTATCAGGATCTCAAAGGAAAAGGAAAATGGATTCATGTTCTATCCTACGGAATCCTGACCCAGCTTCATTTGAAGAATTACCTGGTATACAGGTGCTCCCTTATGTACATCAGCTGAATAAAGCTTTTAACCTCTATTTAAGTCACTTAAGTCGTTTTCCTTTGACAGGGTAACAATGCCAATAACTGGCAGGGTCGGAATTTGCATGAACCCAGGCAGTCTGGCTCATGCTTTGATGCCATTAGGCACTTTCTTTGAAAAATATGTTTTTCATTTAAATTTTCATGCATGCACAGAAGTAGAGAGAATCCTATAACCCCCATGCACCCATCATCTAGTTTCAACAATTATCAATGTGATGTCATTGCTGTTGCATGTATTATTCACCCCAATATATTTTGGGGTCTCTTGTTTGTTTTCCTGGTGTATTTTAACAAAAATCCAAGACATCATTTTCATTTCAATCACTAAAAACTTCATTATGCATCACTATATGATAAGGCCATTTTTTCAACATAACAAAAGTACCATTAGCACACTTACAAATGTTAAGGATAATTTCTTAGTATCATGTAATACTTTCAATCTGTATTTCAACAATGGTCTCAAAGATGTCTTTTTTTTTTACCATTGTGTTGTTCAAATCAACAGTCAAAAACGTCCATATGTTGCATTTTGTTAGGTTTCTTAAGCCTCATTTACATTGTAAAAGTCTCCCACGTCTCCAATTTTATGCCATTTATTGACAAGCTTCTTTTTACCTTGTGCTAAAAGGAGAGTTGATTAATCCATTTCATAGCCAGCATCTACTCAATTTGATTTGCTCTATTTTAAGTTATCATAACCAATCGTGTGTTTCATTTACTCTGTTGGTCACAATTTCAGGAGTCCCATTTCCTTTTTGTCTTATTGGCTCTTGCCCCAAGTGTCCTGGAACTGACTTCAAAGTGCATATGTACAGTCAATTCCTTCATCAGCATGGGTCAAGAATCATATGTCTGAAGATGGGGAATGAACAATGGACTAAAGCAGACTTTTAATTATTCTATTATTATTCTATTATACACTTATTATTATTTTAGCAATGGAAGAACTTGGATCATAAAGGCAGTGGCCACCAGAGGTTCTGAGGGGAGAGAGAGGGAAGAATAGGTGTAACTTGGGGACATTTTTGGGACATTGGAATTGTCCTGCGTGACACTGCAATGATGGATACAAGCCATTATACATTTTTTCAAAACCTATAAAATTGTCCTGGGCAAAGTGTAAACTATAATGTAAACTATAGTCCACAGTTAGTAGCAATGCTTTAATATGTGTTCATCAATTGTAACAAATGTACCACACTAATGAAAGATGTTGTTAATGTGGGAAAGTGTGGGAGGGGAAGGGGTGGCATATATGGGAATCCCCTATATTTTTGATGTAAGAGTTATATAATCTAAAGCTTCTTTAAAAATAAATATATATATTAAAAAATAATAACACAAAATAAAATGAATCATATGTCTGAAGAGAAAAAGGAATCCCCAACCTTCCCAGATAGCTGTAATTGGAACCTTGGCTTTCCCCTCTTTCGGGGGTTTCATGTCCCTTGGGGATCCTAGATAAATAGTTTTCAAAGTGTTGTTCCAGTATCAGCAGCATCAGTAACACTTGAGAATTTGTAAGAAATATGAATTCTGGGAAGCGGATGTGGCTCAAGTGATTGAGCTCCCTCCTACCACATGGGAGGCCCCAGGTTTGGTTCCTGGTGCCTCCTGGAGAAGATGAGCAAGAAAGCAAGCTGGAGCCACAGTTAGGCATGGTGAGCTGACACAACAAGATGATGCAACAAGGAGACACAAAGATGAAAGACAATGAGAGAGACAACAAAGCAGGGAGCTGAGGTGTTTCAAGTGATTGAGAGCCTCTCTCCCACATGGGAGGTACCAGGTTCAGTTCCTGGTGCCTCCTAAAGAGAAGACCAGCAGACACAGAGAGCAGGCAGTGAGTGCAAACCAACAGGGGGGAGGGGGGAATAAATAATAAAAATAAATCTTAAAAAAAAAAAAGAAATAGGAATTCTAATGCCCCACTCTAGACCTACTGAATCAAAAATTGATTTATCCAGTTTTTAAAATATGGCATTTTGGGTCTTTTCTTTTTGGCATTTTATCTTTGTTAAAGTTTAAGGATCTTAGTTGCTTGTCTGCCTTATAAGTTGGGTAATTTTAGCAGCTCATTGCTCATCTTTTATATATTATTCAAATTATTAAGAAAATTTTCATTTTCTAGACAAATTTATCAATATTTCCCTTTATGTTTCTATATCTCTTCTAATATTTAGATATATATACCCAATCCAAAAATCAGATAAATATCCACCTATATTAAATTCTAGTTTTTTCAAGGTTTTTTTTTTTCCATCTTTAAATTTTTAAATCATCTGCAGTGTACCTTGTTGTCAGGAATGAAGCATTTTTATAAATTTCCTTTTATTCTCAAATTTATATTTGCTTTCCAGTAAACCACCTTTATCCCCCGCTGAGATGGCTCCCTCGTCTGTTTTGCTCACTGTTTTTGCTTGTTGTTTGTACTTATTGTCTGCTCGTTGTTTTTTTGTTGTTGTTCATTATCTGCTCATTGTTTTTTTTTCTTTAGGAGGCACTGGGAAACAAACCCAGGACCTCCCATGTGGGAGGCAGGCGCTCAACTGCTTGAGCCACATTTGCTCCCTGCTCATTTTTTGTTTTTTTGCTCATTGTCTGATCATTGTTTGCTTATTATCTTGCTCGTTGCTTTTGCTCGTTGTCTCGTTGTCTGCTCGTGGTTTTTATTTTTTTTCTCATCTGCTTGTTGTTTTTTCTTGTTGTCTGATCATTGCTTTTGCTTGATGTCTGCTTGTTGTTTGTCTGTCTTCTTTAGGAGGCACCAGGAACCTAACCCAGGACCTCCCATGTGGGAGGCTGGCACCCAACTGCTTGAGCCACATCTACTCCCTCCAGTATACCACTTTTAATAATCTATCCTTTCCAACTCATTTGAAAGTCCATCATTGTAATAGTTTATCTCCTTATTCATGCAGGCATATATGTAAACTTTCGATTCTGTTTCATTCAAACCTTTTGATGTTTTGATGTATGGCACCATTCATTCTTCTTTTGCCAAATATACTTGAGCATTTCATCTTTGTCTTCTTCTAAAGGAATTCCAGTATCACTGTGAGACATTCATTTCCATCCCTCAGAATTATAATAGGAATTTAACTTGTATTAATTTGAGGAGAATTTAAATCATATAAATAACAAAATTTATCCTTCAAAAACAATGTTTATAACTTCATTTTTCATGTATTATTTTATGACTCTCATTTAGTGTTTTGTATTTTTCTTAATGTAGGCCCTCATATTATATCTAAAGCATATTGATAGCTGTTTTATGTATAAATTGCTAACTACAATGAATGGAAAAATATCCCATTATTTAAAACTTCAACCACAATATATGAATATATTCTCAATTTTATTAAACTTTAACCACAATATATGAATATATTCTCGATTTTTTTAAACTCCAACCACAATATATGAATATATTCTCAATTTTTAAAAAAAGAGTATTAAAGATAAGGCTCAATTCTTTCTTGAACATCACACACCAATGTGTATCAGTAGACTCTCCCATTGATTTACAGATTTATCTGTATTTGACACAAATCATATGGTATTTAAAAATATAACTTGTACATATCATTCTGCACTCACATTTTTATTACTCAGCCAGTTACCTAGGTTATAGTTGTAACTCAGTACAACTTATCAACCACAAAATTATTAATTACTGCAGAGTATTCCATGGTATTGTGCAGTTTTTGTCAATATCCTGTTGTGGGACATTTAGCTCTTTACCCACGTGTCACTACTAAATATACCAATGGAAAAAATAATAAATAAAACACTCTTGTGTATGCCTTCCAGGAGATGTGTGAATGTGTCTCTAATGTAAATACTGAGAAATGAAATGGTTGGGCCATAAATATGTGCTTTTTGTTTAAAATATTCTATTAGATTGCTCCTGAAAGTGGTTTAAAAATTTACAATCAGCAAAGTATGAAATCATCTCTTCTTCCTCACACATCAGTCCCTCCTCAATATTAGCAAACTTTAAAACACATTTGCTACTCCATTATTTTTTTTCACAACTGAAGCCAAAATTTTATTACTAAGCAAGTGATATTATAAAATAATGATATGCCAGTTCACAGTTTCAGGTGGTTTCAGCAGGTGTGGCTCAGTGGTTTGGTGCTTGCTTCCCATGAATGAGGTCCCAGATTCAATCCTGGGTACCTCCTAGGAAAGAGTAAAAGAAAAAAAAATTGACCAAGGCACCCTGTTTCCCAACCATAGGCCCAAAGGAATTGTCTATGATTGCTTTGCTTGTCGGGTACACCAAACTGAACCTTGGAAGTGTCTTTTAAAAAAAAAAGTTTTTCAGTGTTACTTTTCATAGGATATTATCACCTAGAAGGTGTTTTGAGTATTAACTAACACATCCTTCATTCTGTACACAATAAAACCAATGCCTAAAGCATGCCTGGCTGATATCGGAGTAGATAATAGGTTCTCAATAAAAGTTATTCATATATGCAGTTATTTTATAGTAACTTGCCTAATTTGAGTCAATTAGACAAAGATGAAATCTAAGATTTCTGATACTCATGAAAATTTTATTTCCAATCATATAAAACTGGCCTTTGATCTAAGAAAATTGCACTAACTAAAAATTATAGTATTCTCTATGATGAGTTGGCAATCTTACAGCATTCCTTTTGTAGGGAAAGTAAATTTAGAAAGCCAGGAATGGATAAAATTATAGAAACCTAACAAGTAGGTCATTCTAATTCAATCTATAAGCATGAGGACCATAGAAAGTACTTTTACCTGATTGCTTAATAAGGTTTGTTTGCTTTATTTCTTTGTTTATGTTTAGTGATTTTCAAAAATTTTATAGGTAGTGCACATTCATTGTTAGTAGAAATATTTAAAATTATATTTTTAGTTGTCCTAAAATACCATTTAGAGAGAGCATCAGTACTAACATTTTGATTTATTATGTTTGTGTCTGACTGTGTGCATAAAATATCCATATGTTCACATATTCTTCAGAATTATATTTTGTACAGGTTATTTTTTTAATTCTGCATTCATACACATATATGGATAAATATGTACACATATACATATATAAGCATATATATTCACATGCCTATGCATAAGCATTCAGGCTTAAGTACATGATTACCTATAAACACATATACATATGTATATATGCATAAATATGTAATGACATTTTGCTGTATATTATATAGCCTTAAATGGAAGATGGTAGAGTTGTTAAGAACAAGGCATATACAAGCTTCAATTTGACTCCCTGGCTCTGTCACCAATTGGCTTTGTTGACTTTGTGACAGACTTAGCCTGCATGATGCTGAGTTTCATGCCATCTTCTTATCATTATGAAATGATAGAAAGTCCTACTTAATTGGGTGCTGAACAGTACTGAATGGGTTAGGTATAAGGTATTTTCCATTTCCTTCTAGAATTAAATATTGAAGAGGAGTGTGCATTCTTCTGAGGTTTAATTATTTTGTATAAAAACACGTACTATTGTGTTTTATTTTATTTTTCTGCATTGATGCATGGGGAATTTTTCTTCCTCTTTATTTTCAAATGTTTAATTGGCCATATCTGATGATACCTCTTGGATGAAATTTTCCTTTGACTGATCTTCAAAATCAGCCTTTCCTCAGGGAAGATTTCTCCTATTTTACATATACACACTTTGAGTCCAAGTGTCCTGTAGGATGTCTAAGAAAGGAATACTGATGGACATTTAATTATAAGAGTCAGAGTCTGAAGTATGGACAAGTGTTCTGGGCCCCTTAAAAAATAAGTTATTTCCACTGAAGTCATTTTTGCTCCCATAGCCAGCATCCCAGAGAGAATGTAATGTACATGCTGAAAATATAAAAGAATGTGATTAAAATCATAACACAAGGAAGACTTACATAAACTCTAAAATGTAACTCATGGCCCTGTTTTTGGCCTGAATATATAAAAACCACACTCATTCATATCATCAACTTATAAAGTAAAAGCAAAAATAAAGTACAAACTTACTAATGCACAGTAAGAGAGAAATGTATAGGTTTAACTCAATGTATAAAAAAATTTAAAGTTCTGAAATCAATGATCTCAGATGCCATCATAGGAAGCTTGGCAAATAAGAACAAATTTAGCCCAAAGTAACTAAAAGTAATGAAACATTACATAAAAGTGAAGATATTAATAAATTTTAAAGAGAAGCAGAAGAGTAAAGCCAAAAAACTTTTTATTTGAGAAGAGCAATATAATCAATAAATCTCAAGCTACATGGATCAAGATTTTTTTTAAAAGATGCATTTTATCAGACAGGATTTCATTCAGGATCCCACAGAGCTTAAAGGACAATACAGGAATACTATGAACAACTTTATGGCTATAAATTGATAATTCAAAATACTTTAGATGAATTGTGTTAATTCCTTGAAAGACCCAAATTACCCAAACTGATAAAGGAATAGAAAATCTGAGCAAACCCAATATCTATGAAAGAAATTGAGTTTGTCATGAAAAAAAAAAAAACTTTGTCCAATTAAACACTATTCATAGATGACTTTCCTGGTGAATTCTAAAAAATGTTTAAGGAAGAAATTATACCACTCCTACTCAAACATTTTCAGAAACTAGAAGAGGAGGAAACACTTTCTAATGCATTTTGCAAAGCTAGGATTGTATTCATACCAAAACTAGAAAAATGTATTACAAGAAAAAAAAATCACAGACTGATATCCCCCTAAACATAGGTGCAAAAAACCTTAATACAATATCAGCAAATTGAAACAAGCCATATTTAGAGGTTAGGGCATCAAGCCTCAAAAAGATTCATACCAGAAATGAAAGTTTGTTTTCACATTCAAAAATCCATCAATATAATTCATCATATTAACAAAATAAATGAGAAAATCATATAACCGTCTCGGTATATGTAGAAAAAAAAACATTTGACAAGATTCAACATAGGAGGAATAGAAGTGAGCATACTCAAGCTTGTAAAGATCATCTATAAAAACTTATAAGTAGGGGAGTGGATGTAGCTCAAGTGGTTGAGCACCTGCTTCCCATGTACGAGTTCCTGGGTTCAATCCCTGGTACCTCCAAAAAAAAAAAGCCCGAACTAACAACAAAAAAATCCTTACAGGTAAAAAATCATAAGTTGGTGGAAAAGACAAGCATATCTGCATTCACCATTTCTATTCAACATTACACTGGAGGTCTTAAGCCATTGCAAAAAGACAATGAAACACAATAAAAAGCATATATGTTGCAAACAAGAAAGATAACTGCTTTTAATCATAGATGACCAGATGGTGTGATTGATGATTGTACACAGAGAAAATCCTAAGGCATCTAGGGGAAAAACCTATTATAAACATTAAAAGAATTTAGCAATTCCTCCAGATACAAGGAAAATATAATCATTTTATCTCTGTATTCTTGCAATGCATCTCTAAAAGAAAACAAAGCAAAAAGATGACAAATAAGCCCACACATATATGGTCAATTCATTTATTTTATTTTTTTTTAATTTATTGAAATATATCACTCATACGTAAACATTCATAAACAATAAGTGTATAGTAATAGTTGTGAACTTACAAAACAAACATACATAACATCATACAGGGCTCTCATATCTCACCCTACCACCAATACCTTGTATTGTTGTTAAACATTTTTAACTAATGATTAAAGAGCATCCTCAAAATATTACTACTAACCAAAATATTTTCCCCAACCCACCCTATTATTATTATTTTATATCATTTATACATGAATGTACATAAACAATAAGTGTACAGTAAAAGTTGTGAACTTAGAAAGCAAACATGCATAACATCATACAGGGGTCCCATATATCAGCCCTCCACCAACACCTTGCATTGTCATGAGACATTTGTTCAAATTATTAAAGAATATTGTCAAAATCTTACTACTAATTATAGTCCTTATCTTACATTTGGTGTATTTTTCCCCCAACCCACCCTATTGTTATTTTTAAAATATATTTTTATGGCAGAACTTGTAAGTTTACAAAACAATCATTCACATGTGCAGAATTCCCAAACAACACCCCTCTATCAACACACCACACCTTGATGGAACATTTGTTACAGATTATGAGATAATATCATCTGATTATTACCAGGTCCACAGCATATATTTGGCACACATTTTCCATACTCCCCCATTATCAACACAGCACATCTCTGTCACAGATGCATGAATATTACATTATTACTGTTAACCACAGTCCATAGGTCACTCCAGTTGTATTTTTCCCACACTTCTCAACATTCCCACCACCCTGCAATACTGATATACACCTACTCTAGCTCATAAAGGACACTCTTGCATCTGTACTGTCAACCACAGTTCTCATCTACTTCTGGGTTTACTATATTATTCAGTCCCTAGATTATTCTCTAGTTTTCTGTCCATTGGCATTTACATCCCTAGACTACCATTTTCAGCCACATTCCCATTTATAAACCAGCTGTTACTCACTATAATGTGTTACCATCAACTCTGTACATTTCCACACTTTTACAGTAAAGCTAATTAAAACTTCTACATACATAAAATATAAGTAGTCCATCTCAGTCCTCCTCTTATCTCCTTTAAGAATCCACCACCTACCACCAGGTCTTGAAGATATTTTCCTACATTTTCTTCTAGAAGCTTTATGGTTCTTGCTTTTATATTTAGGTTTTTTATTCATTTTGAATTAATTTTTGTATAGGGTTCGTCTTTCCTTCTTTTGCTATGGATATACAATTTTCTCAGCACCATTTGTTGAATGGACTGTTCTATCCGAGCTGGGTGGGTTTGACAGGCTAGTCAAAAATCACTTGACCATAGATATGAGGATCTGTTTTTTAACCATCAATTTGGTTCCATTGGTCTATGTATCTGTCTTTATGCCAGTACCATGCTGTTTTTACCAGTATAGCTAGGTAATAAGACTTAAAATCTGGAAATGAGAGTCTTCCAACTTCGCTTTTCCTTTTTAAGATGTTCCTGACTATTCAGAACCCCTTACCTTTCCAAATAAATTTGATAATCATGTTTTCCATTTATTTAAAAAATGGTGGTGGAATTTTTATCGGGATTGCATTGAATCTGTATATCAATTTGAGGAGAATTGACATCTTAATGATACTTAGTCTTTCAATCCATGAGCATGGAATGTTCTTCCAATTATTTAAGATTTTTAAAATTTTCTTTTAACAGTGAGTTGTAGTTTTCTGAATATGAGTACTTTAAATCATTGGTTAAGTTTATGCCTGAATGTTTGGGTTTTATCTGTCATATTTTATTTTATTTTATTGATATAATCTTCATTTCTAGATTCTCTTCCAGGCCTCTTTCTATCCTGTCTTTACTTTTCAGGCTGTAGCACACCCTTTAGTATTTCCTGCAAAGCAGGTCTCTTGGTTACAAACTCTCTCAGTTTCTGTTTGTCTGTGAATATTCTAAGCTCGCCCTCATTTTTGAAAGACGATCTTGCCGGATATAAGATTCTTGGCTGGAAGTTTTTCTCTTGCAGTATCTTAAATATATCATACCACTGTCTTCTTGCCTCCATGATTTCCGGTAAGAGATTGGCACTTAATCTTATTGGGTATCCCTTATATGTTATGCATAGCTTTTCTCTTGCTGCTCTCAGAATTCTCTCTGCCTTTGGCATTTGACATTCTGATTACTATGTGTCTCGGAGTTGGTCTATTCAGATTTTTTTGGATGGGAGTACGTCATGCTTCTAGGACATGGGTATCCATGTCCTTCAATAGGGTTGGGAAATTTTCTACCATTATTTCTTCAAATATTCCTTCTGCCCCTTTTCCCTCCTCTTCTCCTTCTGGGACACCCATGACATGTATGTTTGCACATCTCTTGCTATCCTTTAGTTCCCTGAGAACTTGTTCAAGTTTTTCCCATCTTTTCTTCATCTGTTCTTTTGTATGTTCACTTTCAGAGGCCATTTCTTAAAGCTCACCAATCCTTTCTTCTGCCTCCTCAAATCTGCTATTATATGATTCCAGTGTATTTGTAATTTCATTTATTGCACCTTTCATTCCCTTAAGATCTGCTACTTTCCTGTGTATGCTTTCAAATTCTTCTTTGTGCTCATACAATGTCTTCTTAATATCCTTAATTTCTTTAGCCATCTCGTTGAATTTATTAAGGATATTTGTTTGAATATCTATGATTATTTGTCTCAACTCCTTTATGTTATCTGGAGGCTTATCTTGTTCCTTTAACTGGACCATACCTTTCTGTTTCTTGGTATGGTTTGTAATTTTTTGTTGGTGTCTTGGCATCTGGCTTACTAGAATATTTATTCTGGGTGCAGTTTTTCTTTTTAGTTTAGGGCTTCCTGCCCTTTCTCCCTTGCTGGTTGTGTAGTAGGAGCCAAGGATATAGTTGGTGCTATAAGTTGTGGAGGCTCAAGCAGCCCTCATTGCCCCAAGGACCAATGAAGCTTCTCCCCACTTTCTCCTTTGCCAGGGGTAGGGACAGAGCCACAGCTGTGTGGAATAATCCAAGTCATGCAGGCCTAGACTGTAGTTGCCCAGTCCCTTTGAGTCCAAAGGGACTCAAAAAAAAGCTTCACGTCCCTTTCTCCCCTGCCTGGGGCAGGGATGGAGCTGCAGGTGTGGACAGCAGTCTATTCAGTGCAAGTCCAAGATGACCACAGTTGTCGGGGTAGATTTCCGATTATTCAGTCTGTGCCAGCTAAATGTACCTGCAGTTACCTGAATAGGCTCGTGCAGGGTGCGGCAGCTTCCTCCCAGCTAGAGGTAGGGCTGAAGCCTAGGCTAGGGCTGCAGGCCAATCTGGGTGGCAGAAAGCAGTCTCTACCATCACTGTGATTTTCAGTCAGCACAGCTTCCCCTCATGCTGGGGGTGGAGTCAAAATGGCGGCTACCAGCCTCCTTCTGACTTGGAAAGGCTCAAACTTTAGCTGTTCTTAGGGTTATACTTTAGCCAGCCGAATTGACTAATCAGTAGCTGAAATCGGTGGCCAACTGTCTCTTCCTCCCCTGTTTTTTGGGAAATGGAGCTTCCAATTCCTGCCACAGAATAGCTCCTGGGGTGGCTTGTGCTGCTAAAGTAGGATGATCACCGGCCTCCGAGGCATGGCCTATAGTTTCCCAGAGAGACTGGAGCAGCTCCCCCCAGCTTCCTCCCTGCCGGAGGTGGGCCTGGGGCTTAGGCTAGAACGGCAATCTGATCTAGATGGAAAGAAGCCAGTCCCTGCCAGCACTGTGATTTTCAGTCAGCCCTGCTTCCCCTCATGTCAGGCATGGAGTTAAGATGGTGGCCACAGACCTCTTTCTTACTTGGACAGGTTCAAACTTTAGCTGTTTTTAGGATTATACTTTAGCCAGATGAATTTACTAATCAGTAGCTGAAGTTGGTGCCCAACTGTCTCTTCCTCCCCGTTTTGGGAAGTGGAGCTTTCAATTCCAGCTGTGGAACAGCTCCCAAGGTGGCTTGTGCCTCCAGTGGAGGATGGGCGCTGGCCGCTGGCCGCTGTGTCATGGAGGGCTCTACTTAGGAATCTTCTCTGCAGATGGGCAGTCTCGTCCTTCCATTCTTTCAAGGATGTTGCAGCATGCACTTCTGGTCTCCTGCAGCCCCCAAATAAGTGCTCTAGTTAGTTGTGGGTGATTACTAGCTGCCCCATAGCAGGAGCTGATTCTAGGAACTCTTTATTCTGCCGCCATCTTGCTGGTTGTCCTGGTCAATTCATTTTTGACAAATGTGCCAAAGTAATTCAGTGGGGGAAGTGATCTTTTCAAACAATGATGCTGGAAAAAACTGGACATTGACATGAAATAAAGAAAAGAACCTCAACCCTCACCTCACTATATACACAAAAATTAAGTCAAATGTATCATATGTTTATAAGTACAATTAAAACAATAAAACTTCTAGGGAAAAAGCAGAGACAATCTTGGCAACTTGCAGTAGGCAAATTTTTTTTTGGTAGTGTACTTTGCATTTGCGTATACATTTTAGAATCAGATTGTCAATTTTTATTTTTACAAAAGACTACTGGCATTTTATAAGGATTACATCAATTTGGAGAGAATTGCCATCATAATATTGCTTCTTTGAAAATATGAACATGGAATGACTCTCCATTTACTTAGACCTTCTTTAATTTCTCTCAGCAATATTTTGCACTTTTCAGTGCACAAGATTTGTACATCTTTTTAAAAAATTATTCCTTGGTAATTTATTCTTTTTGATGTTCTTGTGAGTATAATTTTCTTAAATTTATATTCAGATTATTTTTACTAGCTTATAGAAATACAATTTTTAGTATACTCATCTTTTATCCTGCGATTTTGCTGAATAACCACTTTTCAATATATTGTATACCTTTGTTGATTTACAGAAACCTAAACTGGCAGTTTTTCACAATTAGTTCAGTTTTATTGTTGCTTTCTGAGGTGGGGATTTGCCAAAGTCCTCAGCCTGCAACATCGAAAATTCCACTACACTTTTAACAGTGAAAAATATTAAGAAAATAAATGGGCTAATTCTTGAAAGTAATTATAGAATATCTCCAACTGGGGTGAAATGCAACATCAAGTAAAAACTGTACTATAAACAAAGGTGAATTTAAGGAATTATTTTAATATTTCTGTGCTATGAAAATTGGGCATTTTCTTGGTCAGTAAAATATAAATAAATGGGAAATTTAAAATACAAGGAAAACATTGGAATTTTTATCAATTTTTCCCAAAAATGAATTTTAACACTTTCTTTTCAAAAATATATTATATGCCTGTTTTCATTTGGAAACTATTATGTGATTGGGATTCCTTGTCAAACCCAAAGCAGGTGCTGATTATGAAATCAGAGGCTTCTGAGAATCTAATATGCCCAGATCAATGCTGATGAGAGTTGGCCATACCTAATAGTTTCATTACAGGATACATAATTGATGATTATGCTTCACACAGAACCCATCAACCTCAGACAATTTAAGACTGATAAAGCCACCTGGCAGCTTCATGCATTTATCGGCAAAGAGCAAATTTTGCCCTTTTATTTTAAATATAATAATTTTAACATGTATTTTAGGGATAATGTATAGAACCAAAGTTGCTGTTTGCACTTCATATTTCGGAAGTAACCTAAACTAAAAGCAGAGCTATGTCAACAAAACCTGGTCTACAGAGACCACAACTGGCTGACAGTGACAAGGAAGGAGACACTTGGATTGGGAAGAAGATGGCTGGGAATAAAGCCAAAAGACATGGTGCATGTTGGAAACAAAATGTCCATCAACTCATGAGTGGATAAAGAAAATGCAGTGCTTCCTTACAATGATACATACTACAACATGGATGAACCTCAAAAATATGTTAAGTGTACGAAATCAGACACACAAAAAAACAGATGCTGTATGATTCTATTTATATGAAATGTCCAGAAAAGCCAAATCTATGAAGACATCAAGTAGGTTAGGGATTGCTTGGGGCTGGACATGGGAACAGGGATTAAATGTGAACAGGCATGTGGGATCTTAGTGGGGTGATTGAAATGTTCTACAAAACTGAACTGTGGTGATAGTTTCACAAGTTGTTAAATTTACCAAAAAAATCACTGCATTGTACACTTGAAATAGGTGAATTTTTAGTATGTAAATTATACCCCAATACAAGCCAAAAAATGGCCATGATCACCAAGAGAATGTGAGCATCAGGCAGTATAGTAAACTTATTAGGAATTTGAATCCTGGCTATGCCACCTACTGGTTGTATGACCTTGGGCACATTATTTGACCTCTCTAGCCTTAGTTTGTCCTCTGTAAATAAGGTATAATAATAGTATTGACCTCAGATCTGTAGTGAGGAATAAATGACAGAAAGCATGTAAACTATGTCTGGCACATAGTAACTGCTCAGTAAACATGAATTGCTATTGTAAAAAAAAAAAAAAAATACTACTGGAAGTATCAGGGTGCTTTCCAAAAGCCCTCTCTAACTTCAGAATTATGCCCTAAGAGATGGATGCAAGGGCTGGTGAAGAAACACAGAGAGGGCAATATAATTCCGGCTGGGGAAGGGTAAAAGTTAGGTTAGGCAGGGAAGGTTTCCTCAGTATTCTGCTATCACACGTCATGGCTTAGTCACTAGGCATTGCTGATGGGAAGGGTGAAGAAGAGAAGACCAGGGAGAACTGAGCAATGGGGAAATCTACCTGTGGCAGTTTGAAATTTTATGAATCCCCAAAAGAGAAATATTATGTTTTAAACCAATCCATTCCTGTGGGTTGAGACCCATTTGACAGGATTATGTCTGGGGGGCGGGGCGTGATTCACCTTGAGTCTCCGCCCTCTTGCTGGGTCTGATATAAAGGGAGATACAAAGACTCTGACAGACAGAGGGAAAGGGGAGCCGGCATATTTGATTCTGCAGTGTGAGACCGAGGCTTGCTTAAGCACAAAGTCCCCAAGGGGCTGGGCCCACAGAGCAGCTGAAGAGGAGACCAGTCCTGCTATATGCCTGATAGCTTACAGCTGAACTTGGGAAGAGAGTGCAACAGCCGAAATGGATATAGGAGTCCCAGAAAGAGACAAGCCCTATGCCTGGTTGCTCAAAGCTGAGCTCCAAGAGATAGTAAATTCTGGAGGGGAAGGCAGAGACCTCCACAGAGATTGGTGGCCATCTTGCTTCATCATGTGGAAAAACACCAGGATCAACAGAAGCTGACTTTGGTGAGAAAGCACCTCTTATGATACCTTGAGTTGGACTTTTCACAGCCTTGGAACTGTGTGCTTTCACCCCAAATACCCTTTATAAAAGCCAATACATTTCTGGTACTTTGCATGGCAGCCCTTTGGCAAACTAATACACTAGGCGAATGGACCTGGGGTCTGACCAGGTATCTAAGCTTCATTCTTCAAAGTAAGCTTTTACATTGAATAGGTCTGTTCCTATGGTGGGGGAGGGGGGTGCGGATTGGGAATGGGACAGGTAGAGACTATCTGCAAAGAACAGGAAACATCTGAGTCAGGGGGAGGGGAGGGGAGTCTCTGTTGCCTCTCACACTGGGACCAGGGCCCATCCTTCAGAAGAGGGAGCTGTGATAGTTGGTCAGCAGGTCAAGATACAGGATATGACACCAGGGCAGACTGGGAAGACCCAGATGAAGGGAGCTGTAATGTGGGATGGTGCTAGGTCCGGACAAATTATGGCTACCTGTATGGTGTCAGATTTCAAGGAAACCCTAACGTGGGCACGGGAAGATCCTGAGTAAATGAATCCAATAGACAATCTCCAAATTGTGTTTTATTTACAATTTACCTTCCTTTTTTAGGCCTGCTTTCAGAATGTTGGCTGTAAAATTCTTTCTCTTTAGCTTATGAGAGATACTATGGAAGAGAGGGAAGGACACTGAATGAGGAGAAACAAGGCCTACCTCAGGCTGGGAGGAGTGGAGACAGTATGAGTTTTAGAGGAAGTAGGACAGTCCAACTTCTGTCCTTTCAGCTGTATGATCTTGGGTTATTTCCTAAGCTCTTCGAGTCTTAGTTTCTTTTATTAGAACTGTTAGAAAGATTAGAGATAACATATGCAAAGCACCTAGCCCACTTACCCACATATATTAAGTCTTTAATAAATGAAACCCATTACTATTATTAATACTGATTGCAGACACTGCTACCTTCCCTTCCGGATTTTTAAAATTTAAATACCAAGCAGCTTTCAGGGAATCTAAGGTATCTAGGACCCAGAATACCAAAACAGTAAAAAAATGCTATTGAGCAAATAAAACTGAACACACTCCCTCGTACCCAGAGAGGGTATTTTAATTAGAGTGTGGGAAAATTAAAGCACCATACACTCTTATATTTTCCTTCTTTCAGTCCTAGCTATTTTCAACCAAACCATTGCAATTTCCACTCTTTTTTTTTTTTTTTTTACCGGGAGGTACCGGGGATCGAAGCCTAGTCTCTCCATATGGTAGACGGACGCCGAACCTCTTGAGCCACATCCGTTTCCCATCCACTCTTTTTACCTCCACTAAAAGCCCAGCCCTTGCCAAACTACTTTCAACAAATTCAAATACTCTTATAATGTAGCGGGATCTGACTCTCTCAAGCCACGGGAACGAGTGCCAGCCAACTGGCTTCCAAGGATCAGCTCAGGATAGTATAACACTTATTTTTTAGTACCTCCTTGGAGTTGATGTTTGTAAAACAATTACTTTGCAAACTGTTTTCAAATGCAATGGGAAAAGGGACTACCTACTTCCTCCAGTGAAGTTTCTCGCCAGTTTATCCAGAATTCAAGAGTAAGAGCTAAGAGGCGTTTTCCATTCCAGGCTTCAGTCTCTCAGTTCTGATATAGACCATCTGAAGGGCTGGCCATTGTTCAACACTCTCACATGCTTGACTTGCCACACATAGCTAAATTTAAAATTCAGTCCCACTGAAGAACTTGGCAGTTTCCCAGATGGACTTGCCTTAGGGCATTTGCACTTGACTGTGCTCATCTGAATGGACTCCGACCCCCCAAAATAATTGACCTTTTTAAAAAAATTATTCCTCTAGTATACCATATCTCACCATCTTCCTTACAAGATTATTGTTCCTAGACACACAAAAAACTAGTATCCCCAGGAATCTTTCAAAAACTAGTATCCCCAGTGTCTCTCAAAAAGTAGGTGCTCAACTAATGTTACGGAGAATAAATGCACCAAAGAGGACAATATCTTATTTATAAAGATTTAATTTCTCCTATATATATATATATTTTTTTTTTGCTAATTACCTTTCTACTTGGCTTTCTTTCTTTCTTTATTTTTTTTTTTCCTTTTTTTTTATTATGGGTAAAAATCAAAATTCTCACAATACATACAAACATTTGTAAAATGATATATAAATATATATGCATATATGTGTATTTGCTTACAAAAATGTTATTTATATATATATATATGCATATATTTTAAGAGGTGCTATTCTTAAGCTAAGTAAACCCAGGCATGTACTGTCCCGGCCCGCGGGACAGTTAACCTGGGGCTCCAGCTCCTATGAGGGAAGAATGATATGGGACAAGAGACACGAAGAACGACAGCAAGACAGGATTCTGATCAAGCTGCAAAAGTTTATTGAAGGGGCAGGGTATATATGCTCTCAGGGGAGAAGGGGTGGCTACTAAGTGGCTACTAAGGATGGGTGGCGGTCTATGATTGGTGGTCACTGTTGCTAGGGAGGGGTTAGGGCTTTCGGCGCGAGTTGCTAGGGCTTTGGGCGCGAACTGCCCAAGGCTTCCGGGAAGAAGGCTAATTAGCTTAGGCTGTTGTTGTTTCAACCCAGGCAGCCATGTTCCAAGTTGCCCGCATTGCTGAGGGTGATTATTATATGCTGCCATTATCGTCCCCAACAATGTACCATTTACTTTTACAGGACAATAGACTAAAAATAATAGGGAAGGCAAGACTTAATAATCTTTTATTTTATTTTGCTCCATTTCTTAATCTGAACAATTTAATTGCTGATTTATTTCATATTTCCAAAGAAACTCCTATTCCAATGCCGGGCTATACTGTTTCAGATCACAATGTATTATGGAAGGTTTCCCAATTTGGATCACAAAACAGAAAATCTCCTACTTTTCAGCCTGAAACATAGTAAAAAATGCATAACCAAAGTGATTCATAAACGTATACTCAGAAACTATATTTAAACCTTTCATAGAAAAAGGACATTTTTAAAATAAGCAAAAAGAAAGGGAAAACGAAGAAAAGAAAGATCTCTGAGTTACCACATTAAATGGGAATACAGAGATGAGATACATCCACAGTGAAGGAAATGACGTCCAAGGAGTCGAAACGCTCTATGTCAGGGTTAAAGCGAGTGATATGGGCCGTGTGTTCTAAGGGGAAGAATGTGCAACCTTCAGAGGAGGCAGCAGTGGAGAGCTGGTCAGCAGGCCAGGCTCCGGAATTGGAACGGCCAGCACACTAGGGAAGGCCCAGGCAAAGGGCGCTGTAATGCGGAAAAGAGCTGGCTGGACAAAAACATGAGCTCCAGGGCAGTCAGCTCTCAAGGAACCCGGGGCTAGGGGCAGCAGGACCCGGAGTAAATGAAACGCACTGACAATCCCCAGATTTTGGTTTATTCTCATACTAACCTTCCTGTTTTAGGTCTGCTTTTAATACTTTTTGGTTACAGAGCCCTTCTTTTTATTGCTTGAGATGCCTTTTGGAGAACCGAGAAGAAAAGTGAATAAAGAAACACAACCTATGTCTCAGGCGGGGAGGAGGGCAACAGTGTGGGCTCTACGTGACTTCAGACCAGTAGTCTAGTCCCAGCCGTCACTCTGCAGCCATGTGAATTTGAGAATATTGCAGATTCTTTATCTGCCATGTTAGTTGGATCAGACCTATCTTGTAGAACTTTTGGAATAGAATATCGAAACTGCAGGAAAAAAAAAAATCT
The DNA here is from genome assembly GCA_026826555.1 of Tolypeutes matacus. NCBI lineage: Eukaryota > Metazoa > Chordata > Mammalia > Cingulata > Chlamyphoridae > Tolypeutes > Tolypeutes matacus. Next base: position 10,471,836 of record JAKSZT010023082.1, on the reverse strand, counting down.
TCTAAGATGACTGGCAAATATTAGATCTTTAATGAATGAGAGTTGTCACTATGTGATTTTGAACCAAAATATTCCACCCTCCTTTCTGGAAATTTTTTTTTTTTAAATCCAGGAAATGTCAGAGAATATGCAACACTCTGGGACAAACCCCAAACCAGCCAAAAATTTACAATAACAAATAAAAGTAAAATTTCCACATTTGTGCATCTCTTATTTAATTTGGGTATGTGAGGGTCTTCTCCAGCTGGATGCAAACCCAATCTTCTAGAATTTGAGTCAAGGAACAATTCCTTCTTCCCCTTCCAGGTGCCATTTCATCCCAACCCCCTCTATTTTCATTCAATTCTCCATCACCACCACCACCCAAATCTAGAACTTCCTTAAATTTTGCCAAACTGCCTTCAAATAGCCTAATGAAAATACCCTTTTAATGGTGTGGGCACTGTCTCTCTTAACCCAGGAAAAAGAGTGCCAGCACAGTGGCTTCTTGGCATCTCACCTCAAGGAAGTCTCACCCTTATTTCTCAGAAACTCCCTGGAGACCAAGTGCATAAAATACTTACTTTGTGCTCTGTGTTGATTGGGACAAGAGCAAAGGCCGCCTGCCATTGCTGCCCCAGGTGAAGATTTCTTTCTGGTTTATCTACAATCCCAAAATGACTTGAAAGAGCTGTTTTCCCTTCCACGGTTCTCTCTCAAGTCTGAACCCTGCTCACCATTTCCACAGCCTTATCCAGCCACCACCCAGCTTAATTTATAATTACCTCCCACGGAAGCAGTTTCCCCAAGCCCCAAACTGCCTTGCCTCTGGATGTTTACTCTTGACTGCTCTCATCTGAAACACCCACTTTCTCACCCACTCTTTCTTACTTTTCCTGTAGGTCAGAGAAGGTATCTGCACATCTTTATGTGATTGCTGTCCCCAGATTCTAAAATCCTATGAGCAGGAGTGGGTCCTCTTTATTGTAGCATTCTCAGCTCTAGCAGTCTTCCAAAGAGCAGAGGTTCAATGAATATTTGCGCAACAAAAAAATCAGTGTACAAGGGGTCTAATCTATTCTGATTTAATTTCTCCCACGTATATGTGAGTAAGCTAAGCACATTGAGGTATAAATCATTTAATTTTACTAAACAAAAGAAAAAAAGGAGTAAGGGAAGACAAAAATTGATCATGCTTATTTTATTTCCTCTATTTCATTATCTCAACTATTTTACTGTGGGATTCATTCACATTTCAAGAAAAGCCCTTTTGGGTTGTCACACCATCTTAGATGGATGATCAAAAAGGATTTAGACCTCCCCAGGGTTAGATGGAGCTGCAGGACATGGACCTGGTGCTTCACTTGGGAAGGCATTAGTGCCAGCCCTGGCTGCAATTCTGGCTTGGGCTCTCTCTTCCTCATCTCTCACAGCCTCTTCATATTGGGATGAAAAAGCAGTGGGGACTGTGTCGTTGACCTTGGCCAAAAACTCCAGAACTTTCATCTTGCTGGTTTCTTCCTTGGCCCTGGGACCCCACAGGAACTCATAGCGTGGAGGATCGCTGTAGGGCACCTGTCGGTACTCCAGGTACTTTAGCTGCACCAAATCTCTGGCGATGAGCTTCCTGGGCTCCCCATAGATGAAGTGCTTCCTCCCAGGATATATATGCATCATATTCAGAAATTCCCAGATCTCCTCCTCAGTGGCGCGGTTGCCTTTCATGAAAATCATTCCCAGGAGTGTCATCAGGAGACCGGTCTTGGGCAAGCCCCTGCCACCACTTACCCTCCCGTTGTTAGGGAGGTCCAGCTTGCTGACGAGGGCATAGGTCTGACTGGTGGAGTCGACTTCCTTCACGTCAACTGCAAAGACCACTTCGATGCGTTCAGAGGCTCTCCGGAGTATCTCAGGAAACTGGTCCTTGTACTTTTGCTTGACAATCTTCAGCATGTCTTCCTTCATAATGGGCTCTCTCATTTTAAACTTGTGTAGCAGGAACTGCTCCAACAAACCCGCTTTCCTGGTTAAAGGGTCTCTGCGTGAGCTCTTAGTGGAGAGTGAGGCCCGGGAGTAACTTCTTTCCTCATCCTGGCTGTTGGTGGCTTCACCAGAGCTTGTGCAAGAGAAGCCTTTAGAATGAGTGGTGGCTACTGGAGCTTTCTGAGCCTCCTGGGAAGTGCTACTTAACCCGGCAGCAGGTGAGCTCTGGGGAATATCCCCAACAGGAAGAGAGGAGGGGAAGAGGAACTCTTCTTCCTCTGCTGCAGTGGCCTGAGCACACCAGAGACCCTTTGCCTCACCATGGGCCTGGCAGTGTTTCTCACAGGTGCGGAGCTTACTCTTCTGACCACGAGGCATAATGGCTCTGTCAGGGACAGCAGGTAGGAGTGTGGGCAGAAGGGCAGGTGATGTGGACCCACTCAAGGAGGGAGGATGAGACGGTGTGAGCCTGTTCAGCAGGGAGATGCTAGCTTGTCCACCTCGTCAGCCTGTCCCCTGAAAAGCCTATAGAGGAAATTAGAGTGAGCATTAGGCTGCAGCCTGCCAGTCCTGCCTAGGACTTACTGGAGCTGACAGCAGGGGTTGGTGATGGAGCTCTCTCTGGTCTAGGGTCTGGGGTCCTCTGAGTTCTCATTCAGGATCATCATGTCAGTTGTTGGCATGGCCTGGGCCCCCTACCCTCTATTACTCTGAGGTGATACCTCAAACCAAGGCCATCACTTCCCTGAGACAAGAGAAGAGGAAGAGAAGGGGCCCATTAAGTCCAACATCCATGCTCTGGGGCACCCAGTGCTGGCAGTCCTGTGAAGCCCTGAGGTCTGAATAGAGGAGGGCTCTCAGTTCTCCTTCAGGACCTTCATATCAATTGTTGGCCAGGCCTGGAAACCCTCCTCTCTGCTGCTCTGAATTCAACCCCTCAAAACTCCCTAGGACCCACAAGAAGGAACTTAAGGGGAACCTCAGATTACTACCCCAGGCAGGGAGAACCAATTGCTGACAATTCTGTTGAACTCTTTCTGTCTGGGGTATCTTGGGTAATCAGTTCTCATTCAGGTTCTGTACCTTGGCTCCAGGTTGGGCCTTGGATGCCTTCCTTCTGCTGAATGGTGACTGTACCCTCAGACCAAAGGTCTCACTTCCCTTAGTTCTAAAGCTTGGGGGACCCTTAGACTGACAAACCTACCCTGCGACTTCAAGGGCTGTTCCTTCTATTCATAGGGGGGTGGTCCCATCAGTCCCCTGAGGCCTATGCCCTCTTACTAAGGCCAGCACTCCCTGAGACTTCCTGGAAGGAAGTGAGGGCCGCCTCATCTGACCACACCTGCTGGTGTTTTCCCACAGCTGAGAGTAGGGGATGGGTTCTATGGCGCTCCCTCCCATTGTTTGGAAGTGAGTGGCCCTCTCTGTCCTCAGGGTCCTCACATTGATTGCTTCTTGCAAGGCCTACAAATCCTCCCATTACTGGCCATCCCCCTTTAAACCATGCCCCACCCCCCGATGACACCATGGGAAGGGTGGGTGTGACACATCACGTTAATAAAGCCTAGACAGGCCAGTGCTGCAGCAAGGGTAGGGCTCTGTGAGGCGCCCCCAGTTCTGGGGGCGGGCATTCCCTCAGTCCTCGCTCAGTGACCTCACCAAGACTCCTGGCCAGGTCTGGGTCTCCTTCCTTGAGGACACCAGGCTCCGCCCCTCAGACCAAGGCCTTCACACCCTGTTGCCCTCAAAGCTGTGACCTTCCTCCTGGGGCCTCCCAGGGCTGCAAGCAGGGGCTCAGCGGGACTCTCCGCCTTTTCCTGTTTTCTGAGAGCGCCGTACCCTCAGACCTGTTCAAGGTTCTACCGTCCACTCCTGTTAAAGCCTGCTACCCCTCCCTCTGTTATACTGGGGACACCCTTATACCAAGGACCTAATCTCCCTGAGACCCTCCAGGCGGAAATGAGGGGGCTCTTCAGAATGACCACGCTCCGCCCGGGGCCTCCGGAGACTGGGACAAGGGGTGGGGCTCTGCGCAGGCCTTCACTTTTCTGGGAGAGTACTTCTCCCATAGCTCAGTCCTGGTCCTCACCTTGGGGCCTGGTAGAGGCCGTCCCCTTTAGAGAAAGCTCCTCGCCTTCCCGAAATGCTCTCTGAGAAAGTAGTGCTCCCCCTTATATCACAGTGACTGGGCTTCCCAGGGCTGACAACAGGAGCGGGAATCTCTGGCGCCTCCTCTGTATTGGGGTGGGTAATCCCCTAAATCCTCGTACAGTATCCCTAATTTGACTCGTCCCAGGTCCTGCGACTTCTCCCACTGCTGATCTGGGGCGCCCCCCTCCCCTCCTTAGACCAAGGCCTTCACGGCCCTGTCACTCTCCTTGAAGCAGGGAGCCTGACAGCCCTGTATGGGGCCTCCCAGGGTGGAAAGTAGGGCGGTTCTGTGCCACCTCACTCTTCTAGAGTGGGTAGTCCTCTCAGTTCTCACTTAGGATCCTGCTTTTGATTCCTGGCAACACCTTCCTCTACTGACCTGTGTCTCACAGCCACAGACCAGGACACTCAGGTCCATTGGGACCCTGATGGGATGTCAAGGAATATCAAATAAGGCTACCCCTGCCTGGGACCTCCCAGGGTAACATCAAGTTCCAGGATCTATATTCATGGCCGTTATACACCATCAGTCCTCACTCAGGCTCCTGATCTTGATTCCTGGCAGACCCTGGGGCAACTCTTTCTCTTCAAACCTTAAGTCTCTCCCATAGACAAAGGCTCACCAGGCCTTGAGAACATTGAAGAATAAGTGAGGGGATACTCAGAGCCTGATAGCCTTGCATGGGCATTATAGGTTTGAGAGAAGGTAGAGTGGTCTCTGTGTGACGCCCTTTATTCTACAGTGATGTTCTCCTTAGTCCTCATTCATGGGAGACCTCAGCTTGGCTCCTGTCTCTTTTATGAAAGGTTTCCTGGGAAATGCCACATCCTGCAAACTTGTGAGCAGCTTCCCTGCTGCAAACTGTGCAGAGATTGGGTACCTATCCCAGGAGTGATGTGAGATAGGAAAGCTGCAGGAAGGCAGGGCACCAGGACAGGCTGTAAGAGAAACCACCCAGATCTACTCCTTCTTTTCACCAACCAAATAGCCTCTTCAGTGACTTCAGTTCCCATAGATTCATTTTCTCCAGAGAAGGGACTGCCTAAGATAAATTTGTGACGTTAACAGGCATTGCATAAGTAAATGGTCCTATGTCACCTAAGACTCTCTCTCTCTCTTTTTTTTTTTTATCAATACCTCACATTCCTTTTGGGATTCTTATGGCTAAGGCTATGGGTTCCAAAACAGTGTTTGTGTACAAGTTCCTTCTTTTTATTGCCTGGATTACATTCTGGGGTAGGAAGAAGAAAACAATTAAGAAAGAGGTCTGCTTCAGGCTGGGAGGAGTGGAACAGAGTGAGCTCTAGATGAATTCAGACCAGAGGCTCTAGACCCAGCTCTTACCAGCCGTGTGTTTTTGAGAATATTGCAAGTTCTTCATCTGCAGAGTGGATATGATAAACTCTATCATGTAGAACTGTATGAATATACATATGTTTGTAAAGCACTTTTAGCAGCGTGACTGACAGATATTAGGTCTCTAATGAATGGCAGTTTGACTGTGATTATTTTGACCCCAGATGATACCAGCCATCCCTCAGAGAATTTATTTTTCTGAGAGATTTTAGAAAATATGCAACACTGTAGTTCCAAGAGAGCCACATCAGCCAAAATGCTGCTTAGTATGATGAGCTAAATTTCCCCGTTACTGTGGGTGTGGACTTGTCTTCTCTGGCCAGATGCAACTCAAAGCTCTTGTCTGCATCAAGGACCAATAACTTCCCTCCTTCCTGCAGCCTTTCCCTCCAAACCAACCCTATTTTCATTCTTTTCATTACGGTTCAAAATCGAGTCCTCCCTTAGAATGTGCCAAAGCCCACTCAAGAAATTCTGATTAAATTACTTTTGAAAGGAGTGGACTCTGGCTCTCCCAGACCAGGACCAAGAAAGGCAGACCAGCGGCTTCTGAGCATCCCATCTCGAATGAGTGTCACCTTTATATCTGAGAAACTCCCTGGAGATGTGCAGAGAACACCCAGTTGTTTGTACTGTTTTAAAAATGCATTCAGAAAAGAACAAGGGACATCTTCATTCCTGACTCTGGTTGAGATTTCTCTCCAGTTTTACTGTCAATCCCTAGGAGCTGTAAAGAGCAGTTTTCCGTTCCAGGCTCAGTGTCTCAATTTTGAGATGTGCTATCTGAGTGCAGGCCCCTGCTCACCATGGCCACAGCCTCATCTAGCCCACCACCAGGCAAAGGTGATATTACCTCCCTCTGAGGGACTTTGTTTCCCACAGCTCCAAACTGCCTTGCTTGAGGGAATTTACACTTGACTTCTGTTATCAGGAATCCCCCCCATCTCCTCAACCATTGATTTTACTAGGGTTTTAGGTAATAGAGAGTATATCAATGTTTTCCCATATGAATACAGTTTGAAGACTCAAAAATTCATCGGGGGTGTGGCTCGGTCTTCTTTTTCTTACCATCCCTAGTAGTAGCAGGGAGCCTTTCAAAGAGCAAATTCTCAATTAATGATTGGGGGAATAAAATAAAAGAGGCAATGAGCAAGAGCTCTACAGTATTATGATTTAATTTCAAGTGCATTTAGTTCATACAGTAAGCAAAAGAATGTATATATCTTTTAATGCTATACACAGAGTAAAAGAAATAAGGCAAACTAAGAATATTTTTTCTATTTTGTGAGCTCAATTATTTTACTGAGGGATTCTTTCACATTCACATTTCCATGAAAATCCCTACACCAAAAAGAATTTACACTGTGCTGGAATATATATATATATATTCCAGATAAACAGCAATAAATGTGTGATCAATGACATTAGTAAACTTACATTTTGAAGCTAAATAAACTGTCTATTAAAAAGAAACATTTGATTCCTGCATTTTATAGATAATTGGTCTGTAAATCAGAACTTCTCTAATGAAAAAAAAAATTTTTTTAAAGGAACATTTGAAAAATAACAAAGAAGAAAGAGAGGACCTATAATTTAGTCATAGAGAACAGACATATAGAACATGAAAAAAAGAAGACATACACTTTGTTCCCTCCAGCCCACCTCAGCCACCACTCCTCAGAATGTCGACAGCCCTTTTCAACCACAAAGTGAAGAACTTGCCTCAGGCTTCACGCCCAGGAGAGTTATCAGGAGACCCATCCTGGGCAAGTCTCCAGCCCCACTCCCCTCCCATAATTCAGCCTCCCTTCTTTGGTGATTCCATTTAGGGCATCTGGCGACCTGAGTCCACCTGCCTCAGACCTAAACCTTTATTTTATAAGACCCCTACATGAGAGTTGGGGGTGTTGGGTTTAACAGCCACGTCTGGGACCTCCCAGGGCCGACAGCACGGGTGGAGTGGCATGAGGTTTGGTGGGGCTGCCTCTGTTCTGCATGGAGTCCCTGCAGATCTAACTCAGGATAATCACTTTGGCATCTGATAGGTCCTGGGATGCCTCTTTTCCCTCTTTGTGCTGAGCTAAGCCGAAGCTCTCACATGCAAGTGACAAAGCCTATAGCCACTGGAGGAGGAAGTCCAGGCGAGCCATTTCTGTCCACCCCACATGAGGTCTCCCAGGGCTGACAGCAGGGACAGGGCTCTGTGCAGCCCTCCCCACCCTGTTGGTGGGGGGAGCGGGTATTCTCTGGGAACATACAGGCCTTCTCCAGCTGTTGACTTGTAGCAGGCATAATTAAATCAATGCCCTCATTTCCCCGAGATCCCCTAGGACAGGGATTCTTAACAAGGGGTCTGTGAGCTTGAATTTAAATTAAAAAAAGCATTATTCTTGTGGGGACGTGTTGGTGCAGGTGTGGTATATTTATTAAATAATACACAGTAGAGTATGGACTTAGTAAGGGGTCCGTGATTTTCACCTGAGAGGCAAAGGGGTCCGTGGAGAAAAAAAGGTTAAGACCCCCTGCTCTAGGAGGATGAAAGGGTGAGCCTGAGCGTAACAGCCCCGCCTGGGGCTTCTGAGCCCCGACAGTAGGGGCGGGGCTCTGTGGGACTCCTCTGTCCTAGGGTCAGTGGTACTCTCAGTTCCTCACTCAGTGCCTTATCTGGACTCCTGTTAGGTGCTGGGCCACTTCCCCTCTGCTGACCTGAGGCCACCATCTCAGTGCAAAGACAATCCTTGAGATCCCTGAGGTACACCTCATGGCTACATCTGCCTGGCCTTGCAATGTTGACTCCTGGGTAGGGGTTGGGGGCGGAGGGGCAGACTCTCCCGTGTCCCCTCTCTTCTGGGGCTTGGAGCCCCTCAGTTTTCACTCAAGAACCACACACTGACTTCTGCCAAGGTCTGGGATTCCTTGCTTTTCTGACTTGAGGTGCAGCTTCTACACCCTCCACCCATCAAGCCCCTTAAGACTCCACAGGAGAGAGGGTAGGCTCCTTAGCCTGACAGCTCTGCCTGGGACCCCTCTTGACTGACATCAGGGGCAGTGCCTGAAAGTTTCAGGAAAGAATTCCTATCCTTATTATGCGGGATTCAGTGTGATACTCAGCTATTCCATTTCATTCCATTCCTTATATGCTATTAAACTGAGCATTAAAAAGGCCAGTTTTTACCCACTAAAGAGGCTCCAGGTGATTACTAGCCCAGTTTCTGTCGTCCTACTGCCTCAACCAACCCCAATTTTTGTGCTGTCCTAATATTGCCCCCCCGGGTAGTGGCGTCAGGTCAGAGATGCTGCCTCAGCTTCCTGCAGTGAAGGAGTCGAAATTCATTATCCCAAAGCACTCTGGGAAGACCCAAGGACAGAACTTTAAAGCTTTCCTCCAGGGGATCCTGCTATATCCCCTTCTGTTGCTGGCTACAGACCTGTCTCATCTCAGGTAAGGCCCCCACCTGCCCAAGGGCAAGTGCTAATTCAGCACAGAATTAGTGTCCCTAGGGGTTTCTCATTTTTTATTGTTTTGCTGCTGTTTATATTGTTCTTTCTTTATTACTTCTTTAACTTCTCCACAGTTGACTTGGGACCTGGGAAACAGAATTTGGTTGCCATCTGTATTAGTCAGCCAAAGGGGTGCTGATGCCAAGTACCAGAAATCTTTTGGCTTTTATAAAGGATATTCATTTGCAGTAGACGTACAGTTACAAGGCCATAAAGAGTAAGTTACTTCCCTCACCAAAGTCTGTTGCCACATGATGGAGCAAGATGGCTACCCGTCTCTGCGAGGTTCAGCCTTCCTCTTCCTCCTACGGCTCCTTGGTCCCAGCTTCTTCTGATCTCACCTGTAGGCTAGCATAAGACTTGTCTCTCTCCCTGGGGCATGTTTCTTTTCTGGCTTTCTCAGCTGTTCAGGGCTCTGGTCTCTTCAGCTGCAAACTATCAGGCAAACGGCTCAGCTCTCTCCCCAGGGCTCCAGCTTCCAAAACTAACCTCTCTGTGTTCTCCTTCTCCATGTATTTACTTCCCTGTGTTTGAGCATCCATTTCTATAGCCCACAAAGCAGGAGAGGGGGTGAGAGGGAGATGGGGACTCAAACTGAGTCACCCTAATGATGTGGTCAAACGAAAGCCCTAATCTTGATTTAATAAAGTAAAAGTGAAACCAGGCTGGGCAGTGCAGGCTTTAGTTTGGCTGGTACCCACCTCAGGGCTGGAAGGAGGTCTAGGTTCCCTGGGGCAGGCTGGAGGCTGGGTGATACAAAGTTAACAAGCTGTGGTCTCCACAGGGCAGGCCATCACAGGTTTATCTGGTAAAGTCTCAGCAGAATTTAGGGTTCCAATGTCCCCACCAATATTATCATCATCCCATATGTCTCCATCCCAATCCTCAGGGTTCCACTCCTTTCCAATCAATGCCTTCACTTTAACAGCAGACACCCTGTGAGGTTGAGATTTTAGTTTCCTTTGTAATTCTGCTACTCGTACAATGAGAGTCTGAGTCTGATTTTCAGAGACCTCAAGCCTGTGTCTGCATGAAACAAGATTTTCTTTCAGAGCACACATAGAAACTTTCACATCATTCATGTGACTTTTAAGTTGCAAATTTGAAGTCTTTAGCTCATCCCTTTCTTTTGTAACTGTATCCAGAGTATCTAGGAGGAGCCAGCCAACATCATTTTACCTTTTGACTCCACAAAGCTCTTTTAAGGTGTTGAAACACTCTCACCCGGATCCTTGCCTCTTATAAGCATGGAAGTAGGGGAATCCAGTGATGCTATTTTGTGTATCTCCATTGCCAACTCATGCCATGGACTGTTAGTGGCCTCTTCATTATTGGAAAGGGAGTCATTAGTACCCTTGAGTCCAATTAGAGTAAAGAGCCAATTGCAAAACTCCCAGAACCACCTCAGACATCCCATGTTTAAGATTATGTTCCTCAAGAACCACTCCTGGTACCAAGCGGTATTAGCGTTCTCTAGAGAAACAGAATCAATAGATTTCTACAAATAGTATGAAATTTTATAAAGTTCTCTCACTTGACCATGGGGATGCACAAGTCCAGGTTCCTCAGGCAGGCTGCCAGGGCCTCCGATGAAAGTCCGACAAAGGCCCTATATGAGTTCCTGGGAGACGTGGGCTGTCCAAAGACAAGCTGGAAAATTATCTCTGAATGCTGAAATCACTTCCCCTTTTAAGGCATTCAACTGATTGGATAAGCATCACTCATTGCTGACAGCAATCTCCCTGGTTGATGTAGATGTAATCAGCTGTCTATGCAGTAAACCCACTGCTGACTAAAGTCCATAAATGTCCTTGTGTTACAATTAGCCCAGTGCTTACTTGACCGAACAATTGGACACAATTACCTGGCCGAGTTGATACATTAGCCTAACCATCACACCATCTTTTGGTACTAAATCTATAAATAATTGTGGAAGTATTGATAACTTTAGAGTAGTGTATGTTCCCATGAGTAAACATAGTATACTGCTCTATTTGAGACTTCTTTTACCTGAATCTATCAGTATACTTTTACATTTGACTCCATAAAGATCTTGTACCTATTTGATGTCATTTTAGGTATATTTTGGCTGCTGTGAATGGTACATTTTCCATTACATGTTCCAACTAGTCATTAATTTTTTTTGAAGCCAGACTCCTGTTTGTGCTAGCTAGAGTGATTTTCTATACACGTGCTTTCTGAAGTTCCGTGTACATTTTAATATTTTCTGTACCATTTACTTTAGATTTTTTTAAAGTAAACTATTAAATTGTTAGTTATCTATTTCTTTGGATTATTCATACTTCTTATTTATTTTTATATTCTTGTGTAGTGTTATGCAATGGCTATGCATTCTTGTCCAGTTTTGAAAAATAGGGTTGGTACCATATATCTGTGTCTTGTTCTGGGTTTATTGGGCATGCTTATAATATTCCTCATAATTCTGCTTGCTGTATAATTCACGCCACATAAATTTCCTTCTAATGTAAGTTTGCTAAAAGTTATTACCATTGACTTGTGTTGAAGTTTTTTCAAAGGATTTTTCTTTATCTCTGTACATTATCAAATATTTTTTCTCCTTATGTTATTTCAGTGATTTCCAATTGACTGTATTTTATAATGTAATATAATATTTGCAGCCCTTGGATACAGCCTATTTCTTCATTTAATTCACTACTATATTGAATATGCTTTGAATTTATTTAGGATATTTGTCTCTATGTGAGTGAACTTGGCTCAAGTGTTCTTTCCTTGGGACAACCTTCTCTGGTCTATAGATCAAAGTGAGATACCCTGCCTCTGTTTATAAAGGACTTCAGTAAGAGGAATAAGATCCATCCTGGGTCCCACAATCTAATCGAAGCCCCTTAACTGAAGTGATCTAATCAAAAGGATCTAATTTAAAAAAACCTAACTGAATCTAATCAAAAGGCTCCATCTGCAAAGGGTTTACTTTAAGAACAGGATTTCCTGGGGTCCACAAAAAGCCAGCACATTTATTCATTTGCTTTTTGTTGGCAAGATCACTCCAGAGGTGACACTGCACTCCCATTAGAAGATACATAATATTTGTTGTTTCCCTTTGTGGTGACATAGGCTAAAATTGAGGATCATTACTATTATCCATTAATCCATTAGGGGCTGCAGAATGGTAATTCTCTAATTCTATCATTCTTTTGAGTTTATTACCTGAAATTTTTCTGTATGTAGAAACTTTTCCTTGCCCACCATATGTTGTCCTGAGATGCTGGTAAATTCATTTATAGTGTCTTCTTATAAATTTTAAATCTCTTCTACACCTCTATCTTGTAAAATTTTATTTATCTAATATCAATGATTTCTGCTTCTTTTGTAATTGCTAATGTTTATAAAAGTTGTTGTATAAATATCTTCAAGAATTGTCTTTCATTAATTGACTCCACTGTCTCCTAATTCATCGCTTTTACATTTATCTTCATTATTTCTGATCTTCTGCTTCTTTGGATTTAATATGCAATTCTTTTTCTAGCTTCTTGAATGTTTGGATGTTTTAGACATTTTTCCCAATAAATATATTTAAGGCTATAAATAACCTTCTGAATACCAGTTCAGCTGTATAAAACAGGTAGAGCTTTATGTGTAGTGCTCAAAGATTTTACAAGTGAAATAGATCTCCCTATTATGTTCTTATAATTTTGAATATCTCTAGGTATATTTTACACTAGTGGGTGTAAAAAATATTTTTGAGGCTATAAGCAGAGAGTTATTTTGAGGAGGGTTCAGGGTCCAAGGGATATTTTACTTTGTTTTATTTATTAATAGAAGAGACTTACAAAATTTAACCATCAGTGACAGATTTAAGATTAACCTAGGAATGAAAGGACTGGCATTAGAAAATCAATCAGTACATTTGGCCAACTGCAACATTCAGGGACTAATCAAAACACAAACTCTTCTAAATATATAATTAGAGGGAATTTATTGCAGGAGAGTGGTTATTCAAGTGGTGGAGTAGGAAATCAGGAAAGAATCGAGCAAAATAATACTTAGCAACTTGAGGAAGTCATTCCTACCTCTAGGCTACAAAGACAGGAGGTAGTTTTACTGGAGCCTGGTAATTGGGGTACAACCATGGTGAACTGGTCTGATGGGGTCTGTAGCCATTAACATAGAAACTATCTGAGTCAGAGAAGGAGAAGGAGAAAAACTGTGTGCACTCAGTTTTCCTGGGCTCTAATCTCCTTTTGTTGCCACCTCTTGGCTAAACCAAGCTGGCATCCAGACATTGGAGATAATAGGAATTGGAAGCCAGCCCTTTATAGTAAAGAACAGAGCAAGGGAAGCATGAGGAATGGATCTGAGGGCAAATAGGTCCAGGGCTAGAATACCTCATGGACAGATTAGATAAGAAAAAGCTTATCTAATTTGATACAGAAAGGTGTTTTATAAAAATCATGTCCTGATAAAAAGACATGTTATACTATAAAAAGGATATCTACCAAAAAAAACTGAGAGTAAAAGTCATAATTAATGTGGAGATGTGAAATATTTTCATTAAAATTGGGAAGTAGACCAAGATGCCTGCTATCACCATTTCTATTCAACATTTTAATGAAGATACTATATAGTGAAGGCATGGAAACCAGAAGAAATCAATGGAAATACGGATCAGAAATAAACACAGCTATTATCATTAACAGATGAGAACAGCGTATGTGAAGAAAATCTACTAAAGATAAACTCTTAAATCAAAAAGTATTTTGGAAGGTTGCTGAGATAATCACATGACTATGCACTGTGTTTCTGCATCAACAAACATTGTGAAGATGAAATTAAGGAAAATATACCTTGTAAATTACCATAACAAAATACCTGCTACCTAAGAATACACATAATAAAAAAGTGTAAGTGCAATATGGAAAAAATATACATCTTTTATTTAGAAAAATTTATGAAGACCTAACAAAATAGAGAAATATTATATGTTCATAGATAGGAAGATTCAATATTGTAAGCCTATTAATTCTCACCAAATTTAATCTGCAGGTGAAGATAACCCCTTGCCAAACAGACACACACAAAAAAAACAATAGGCTCTAACTAAATGTGCATGTATGTCTGAAACTTGACAAACTAATTCTAATATTTAAATTGATTAACAAATTTTCAGTAATAGTCAATATACTCTTGACAAAGAACAAAGAACATAAGAAAATATAGTCTTCCAAAAATTAAGTATTATATTTTTTAAATACTGTAGTAATTAAGATGTGATATCATGATGTAGGTGTAGGGAAAAGCAAATAGACCAGTGGGACGAAACAGGCCATATGCATGGACTCCTGATTTATTAAAAATCACTGTACAGAGAAGTGGGGCAACAGTAGACTTTTAAATAAGAAATGACAGTGGAGCAACTATTGAAAACCAAATGCATTGGAACCTTCTTGCACACAGGATACAAAAATCAATTCCAGGTGGATTTAACACATTCCTTAATTTTTTTTAATATAATGTTTTTCAAACATAAATGTTTTAGTTTTCTGGCTGCTAAATCAAATGCCATACAATGGTTTGGTTTTAACATTGGGAATTTATTGGCTCACAGAATTGAGGCCAGGAGAAGTCCAAAATCAAGGTATCATCAAGGCATGCTTTCTTTCAGAATACTGGTGTTCTGAGTGTAGCTGCTAGGATCTTTGGTCCTTGGCTTTTCTGTCACATGGCAGTGCACATGGCAGCCTCTCCTGGCTTATCCTTTCCCTTCTGGACTCCGTTGACTTCCAGCTTCTGGCTGCTCCCTCTGGCTTTCTCTCTCTGTCTGAATTTCATTCTGCTTATAAAGGACTCCAGTAATAGGATTAAGACCCATCCCCATTCAGTTGGGCCACACCCATCGGGAATGGATTAAGATTAAAGAGATGTTTTTTCTGGGCTACATAGCTCTAAACCACTACAGTCCACCCTTTGGATCCAAAAAAGACATGTTATTCCCACATGCAAAATATATTCTTTCCATCACATCATCCTAAAAGCCTTAAGTCATTTCAGTAACAATGCTAAGTACAAAGTCTCATTGTAGCTGCGTTTCCAATCCTGACTTCCACCGAAATGGCTGGCTGGGTCCATATTCAGCTAAACTCTCATAATACATAACAGTAGAGACTAGAAAAAAAGATCCTTCTTGTACTCCATCAATGAGAGAGCCATCAACATAAGTCAAGCAGGGTTCTGGAGGGAAAAGGACTGAAAGAGGCTGGAGACATTGGTCAGTTAAGAAACAGCAGGGCTGAGGATGATATGAGCTGGAAAGGAGGAGAAGAAGTGGCATCCCATTATGAAAAACAGCAGCTCCTTCAGCACCCTTGTCCCTACATTAGTGGGCCTCAATACTATCATGGGCAATCACATTCTAACAATAGTGCATGAAACTTAGCGTTGGCTTCACAGAAAGCTGCCAGTGCCAATGATCTGTTCATTCCATTTACCTCTGCACCCATGTCTCTGCTGAATGGTGGATCTCTGGATCTCCAAGAAGTGTAACCTGGACTGGACTGTTCCATAGAGTAGTCTTCAGGGGATATAGGGCTGATGATTACAGACACACTGAAAAGAACCAAGAAGTATTTAGTGACTTAGAGGCAGATATAGCTTGTCCAGAAATGCTAGGAGCACTGTCCTATCTCCTTCCCCATCAAGATGGGTGCTCCGTTCATGGAGTGAAGAAGCTGGGGAGCTGGGCCTTGCCTCATTTGTTTCCCCGGTGTAGGTGTTTGGCACAGTCTGCTGTTTAGCATAGAGATCCTTGTGTATAGGTTCTAACTGGGATTTGAAGGACTTAATGTAGCAAGGGAGAGGTCTTTCTCCTTGCAGACATCAGGGGTACTGAGTGGAGAAACGACAGGAAGCTAGTAGTGACCCCGAGCTAATTCCATGGTGGGCAGACAGCTTCAAATGATCTCATTGGTAGGGTGTTCCCGAGAAAATGAATTACTGTCACTCGGACAGGATATGTCCTGGAAGTATCTAAATGAGGACTTGCCATCATCCTGGTTGGAAAAGTTTAGGCTAGCTGTCACCCTAAATGTGGAAAGTGTCAACAGAACTAGGTCCATATAGATATAAATTGAAGGGGAAGTGGAAGATGATAGATGCCATCTGGGTCATGTCATTAACCATGAACTTATTTCTGCCTGTCACCAGGTAGCCACTTTAGTCTGAGAAAATTGGAACACAAGGAATGAAGTAAGACTTAAGAAATGATTAATATCTGGGTAAATAAATTAGCGTATTCTTCTTGTATTATTTTTCTATTGCTGCATAACATTACCACAAACTTGGCCGGTTAAAAAAACGCAAATTTATTACTTCACAGTTTCTGTGTGTCAGTTGGGCTATGTGAGGTCTCACCTGGAGAAGTATCCACTTTCAAACTCACTCAGTTTGTTGGTATAACTCATTTCTTTTTTCTACTGGAATAAGAGTTTAATTTTTTTCTGAGTATTGATTAGAGGCCAGCCTCAGTTCCTAAATGCTGCCTATATTCCATCCATGTGCCCATCTCCATAAGTTGTTCACACATGGCAGGTGAACAACTTATGGCAAACAAGAGAGTAAGAGTGTTATCTTTTAGCAAAATTATGGCTTATATAATGTCTATAATCAGGGCCGTGACATCTAACTTTTGATATATAGTGTAACATAATCCCTGGAGTGACATTCTAACACCTTTGCCATTATCTATTGAATAGCAGCAAATCACAGAGCCTACCCAAACTCAAAGAAAGGACTATTTAAGGCTTAACCATCAGGAAGTATGAATCATGGGGTCCACATATGATTCTCTCTGCCATAGTCCATCCTCTAGCCCTCACAATTCATGTCCCTACCTTATGCAAACTACATTCACCCCTCACAAGATCTCCAAAAGTTTGATCCCCTTATAGCATCAGCTCAATATCTAATCAGATCATTTAAATCCAGTCCACATGCATATGATGAGGCTCTTGGAGTCTCGTTCACTAAGTATACCAACTGGGCACAATACAATATTTGTGGACCTGTGAAACAAAAGAGAGATGTTATCTTTACCAAAATACCCAACTTACAATGTTGTAACAGGATTGGGATAACATTTATAGTTATTCTTGTTTAAAAACAGTTGAAATGAGAGATACAAAAGAGTTATTGGCCAATAGCAATTTTCAAATTTCACTGGAGAAATGTTGTCAATTCCTTGTTTGAATTTCAAAGGAAGAAAATGATTATCTCGGTTATTAGCTCTATCTTGTGGGCTCTTGATTCCACCCTCTGAGTCATCCTTTTGTTATTATGGGAGCCATCATGTGTTTGGAGTTGAGTATGTAAACAAGTGCAAACTGGTCAAATGTACTGGACAAATACACAGGACACCTACCCTACCTCCCCAAATGGAAAGTTTCTCTTTAGTTTATCTAGGGTTCAAGAGTAACTGCTAAGAGTCATTTTACATTCCAGGCTTTCAGTTTTTCAACTCTGAAACACACCATCTGGCGTTCAGGTGCCTGTTGACCACTTCTCTAGCCCTACCTCACCCACCACATGGATAAATTAAAACTTCAGTCCCACTGAAGAACTTCAGCTTCCCAAATGCTCAAACAGACTTTTCTCAGGCCATTTACACTTATCTGCTCTCACCTAGACCCCCACCTACTCACTTCCCCTTTCTAATTGTTCTTGCAGGCTACCATGATGCCTCACCAACATCCAAATGTTCCTATCACAAAAAATCCTAGCATCCCACACAATAAAAGCACAGTGTTTTCCAAAGAGCAGATACTCAATGTTTAGGGAATAAATGAGGCAATGAATATGATATCTAAATTTATTAATAATTTATCTAGCATTTTTGAATAATTAAGCAACTTCAAGTATGTGTCTTTTATTTTATATAATGACAGGCTGAAAGTATTGGGGAAGCTAAAAGTTGATAGTCTTTCAATTTATTTATCTCTATTTCTTGAGCACGACAATTTCATTGCTGAGTTCCTTCATAGTTTCAAAGAAACATCTACTTCCATATAACATTATCTGGATCACAAAACAAGATGGAAGGTTTCCCAATTAGTTTTACAAAACACCATATCTCCTTCTCTTACCATGACACCCCACAATCAATGTATAACCAAAGTGATTCCCAAATGTTTATTCTGAAGCCATTTAAACCTTCTATTAAAAGGAACTATACTCAAAAACAACAAAAAAGAAAAAAGGAAGGAAAGAAAGAAGGAAGAAAAGAAGGAAAGGAAGAAGGAAAGAAAGAAAGAAGGAAAAAGAAGTAAATTAAAATTCCCAATGTACCACATAATACATTAATACAAAGATGTTCCTTCCAACCTGAAACCAACCTCCACAGCTTAGAACATTGACTGACTTCTTCAACTACAAAGTGAAGAACCTGCCTCAGACTTGATTAGAGGCAGGAGAATCTGCTGGACAAGGATCTGGAATGTGCACTGGCTGTGGTAGCAGTACCAGACCTGGCTTCAACTCTGACTTAGGTTCCCTCCTCCTCATGTATCAAAGCCTCATCATCTGGGATGGGAAAGCCCTGGAGATGGTATTATTGACCTTGTCCTGCAACTCCAGGACTTTCATCTTGCTAAGAAAAAAAACACCCCTCCCCATGCCATATGAGTGCTTGTTAAAATTTTTGCAATCTGAATTAGATTGCAGTTCAGTTAATGATATTGTACCACTGTCAATTTCCAAGTTTTCATATATATACTATCACCACCTAAACTGATAGCTTTGGGTGAAGCTGGGTGAAGCATTCCCCAGAAGCATCAGCACTGTTTTCACAATTTCTATGCGAATCTATAATTCATTCAAAATAAAGTGTCTAATAAAACCAAGGAGGCTGCAAATTATGGTTCATGTTAGAAATGTCCACCAGTGTCCAGTTCATCTTTCCTTATAGGACCGCATTTCTCAGCCCCATTGCCATAGTTTGGGCCACCTGAAGTGAATATGCATCTGATAGAGGCAGTGATTTAATTAAAATGCAGAACTATACAAAGGCAGCGGGATATGTTAGTATTGCTTATGTAAATGTGGAAGGAGCAGCAGGAAATTATCTTGGGTAATGATTGCTGGAAATACTCAACAATAAAGGATGTAGAGGGGAAAAAATCTGCTATGGGGAGAATATACCAATTTTTCCCAAATAAGTAATACCTGTAAATGTTTACTATAAGGAGAAGATTGAGAACAATGTATGTTGAATAACATTGTTTCTTCTTCTTATGTTTAAGGAGCCATAGGATCTCCCTCTTTCTCTCTCTCTCTCTTTCCTCCCACCCCTCCACTAACTCTCCCTCTCCACACTCCTCCTATCACTACTTAAACTCTCTCTCTCTCTTTCTTTGTCTCTGCCTCCATCTCTCTCTCTTTCTCTTCCTCTCACACACAACATGTAGTACGGAGGGAACAGCTATGCCAGGCAACAGCTTTGGTTTTTGTCTTAGGAGCATTATAAATTGCTTACACATATGTGCCTTTCTCTTAGTATTGCATGTTAGAAACAAAAGGAACAAATTTAAGCCCCAGATGAACAGGGCTACACAACAAACTGTGTACTGACTTCCTTGTTGAGTTCTACTTATCGCATCTACTTTCATTTTTAAATCTTTTTAAAAAATTATTTTCATTTTAAAATTTTATGTTATCTTACTGTACAGTATGTTTCCCAAGTAAGCCTCCTTAAATTTTTTATGGGTTGAATGGGGTGCAACTACATTAGTGAATAAGTCAAGTCATATATAAAGGGAAGGCAAAATGCTTAAGAAAAACATTTGGAAACATTTTTCAAAGAATATAGGCAACAAAGGGATTGGGGGGGGAAAGTAACGTCAGATGGTATGAGAATTGCCATAAGTTGATTATCAAATCAAAGTAAAATGCAGAGGAGTTTGGAAATTTGCTTGTGGAGATATGGACATGCAGGGGCAGAGAAGCTAAATATCCAGGGTCAGTCTAAGCCAGGGGTTCTTAACCAGGGGCCAAGGAGCTTGAATTGAAATTCAAAAAAGCATTATTCTTGTGGGGACGTGTTGGTGTGGGCGTGATATATTTATTAAATAATACACAATACAGTGTGCACTTAGTAAGGGTTCTGTGGTTTTCACCTGACTGGCAAAGGGGTCCGTGGCACAAAAAATGTTAAGAACCCCTGATATTAAGCAATTAAAATAACAGAATGTTGAGCAGAAGTCTCTTTGGACACAGCTAAAACTTTAGGAAACTGTCCATGTTCAGCAGGGGATATATGCAGCAGGAGTTTGCAGAAAGGGCAAAAATGGCAGAACATGTATTATAACCGTGTAAAATAATAATCACTGCCTCATGATGTAGTAGTAAAGTGTTAATGTTTAAAAGTAAGGAAGAACCAGCACGTCATTTATATCTACAGCAAATTCATGTTAAAGAAACAACAGGAGAAAGTAGAAAAAAAAGGAACATTTTTTTAATTTATAAGGTTGAAATGCTGGTTGAGATAGTAAACAGTAATGGAAAAAATACTGGTATTTATTCATCCCTTTCATCATTCTTGGAGAATTACCCATATTTTTAAAGGAGGAAATAGAAATAGTATAAGATAATGTACTGCCCCCAAAATAATGTACGTGCCTTTTATAATGGAATACCTGCAGAATCACTGTTGGATCAAAAGCATTTGGTAAAACTAAAGGACTAATGTGTTTTGGAAAGAAAGCCAGGGTTCAGAACATAAAAAGAAAAATGCTCACAGTGAGAGAAAGGGTGTGTGGTTCTTCTAAAAAGGAAAAGAAAAGAACTTGGAACAGAAAATACCATGGGAGGGAAATTTCTTAGCTAGGAAAACAATATGGAATCTTATCAAAGTGAGCAAAATTATTCATGAGTTTGTTAGCAGGAAAATGTCTGAATGAAAACGTTATAATAGTGGGATTGTTAGTGCAGAAAATAAGTGTGCGAGGTATTACTAACAACTAGGAATGTAACAGCATTTACACTAGAGAAGAATTGTGACAGGCAGGACTCCCAGTTCTGTTTACATGATATTCACTTTGTCAAATATACTCACAATTTAAATTCATTAAAATAAGAAACACTCGGTGTTGAATTATAGTCTATGAAGGAAATTGATAATTTAACTTGCATTGGTCTTATAAAATCAAAGATTTTAAAAGATAAAAGTACACTTCAGAAACAACTTGGAATTAATGACAGCAATGAAGAAAGAATATATTTTTAAATTACCCATTTTCTTTATTATAAGCTTTAACTAGAAACATACAAACACAAAACTTATAATACTAATGGTTGTTTTTTTGCTGCCAATATTGCCAGCATACAGTCCTTCATATTGTATCCAATCATGTCGGGGAGAATATGTTTTAGATGGAAATATAAATTCCCCCTTTAAAGTATGTTAATACTTTTGCTGAAGGTGTGTGTGTGTGTGCGGGGAGCTTTACATTGGTTGAATACATATAGCCCGCCACTTGAATTTCAAAATTTCCCCCTATTTATAAAAGGGTTAAGTAAAGCAGCGGCTGAAGAGAATTCTGCAAGAAGTTGATCAATTAAAAAATAAAAACACGGAGAGGATATTTATTTTTGGTCTCTAAACGGCATTTTAAATATTTATTATTTTCTAGTTATAATAGTAATGCATATGTGTTTCAAGAGTGTTGTAAAACATTGAAAGCATAAATAAGATAAGCAAATCACATAACTTGCCACCTGCAAGAAAGGATCATTGTTGATATTTTACTGTACAAGTTTATATTCTCCTCAGTATATATAGATACATATGTGTGTGCCCCAAAGTCTTTCAGTCCTAGTGTTAAGTCCAACATGTTTGAAATGCTAGTTGGATTGCATTATTAGGACATGTACCTGCCGTGATAATTTAGATTTTAAATTTGGATTATACTACTTCTGGCACAGGGACCAAATTTAATCACATGCCTGAAATAACTGAAAATCCAGACAAAATTACAAAATATATATGACAATATTTTCATTATATTGGACATCAGGCAAAAAAGACGGTATTCCCTGAGAGATGGAGAACAAATGAGCTGCGCCTATAATTGCCCCAGCTGGCTGCCTTGAGCTCAAGCCCGGGGAGGGGAACTCAGGTAAAACCTGGTGGGCCGCTTGGGTTAAGAAGATAGAGCTGAAGGTCTAGGGAGAACAAGGTGGCTAGAGTTCACAGCACAAAGTACCAGAGAGTAGACAGCTGTTTAGGGAACTTCAGCGCCCACAGAGGGCTGAAAATACTTCCTGTTCCCACCAGTCAGAGTGGAAAACCGTGCCATTCCCATTGCATCAGGGAGAGTACTCAGAGTTGTACTAGGCCTCTGCTAGTGTGGTCACACCCAACAAAGCTTAAAAGCAAGAACTGAAAAGATCATAGTTTTCCAAGTAACTTGAGTCCCAGTACCAAGCTCAAGAGTATGCATCATTGAAAAAGAGTATCCAGCACAAGGGTGCCAAGAAAGTCTGAGCAAGACAATCCAATAAAAAATGATCAGGCCTGCAGAGGAGCAAGAAAATATGAGAAGAATAACTAATTGACCAAAACCGATCTAGAAATGATGCAGACAATAGAATGAGTAGAGATGGACATCTAAAGAGTTATTACAATTATATTCCATATCTTCAAGAAACAAGAGGAAAGATTAACCATGTTAGAGTCATGGGGAGGAAAAAAAACACCCAAAAGGAATTTCAAGAAGTGCAAACTGCAATGAATAAGATAAAAATATATACTATTTTGGATAGAAGAAAAGAAAGGTGAACCCATATGGGGAGTGAGTTTTCAGGGCACAATGGAAACTTTCAGCAAACGTTTCCTTTATTGTACAGAATAAAGAGTCCAGAGAAGGCAATTCTCCTTGTCACTTGGCACAAAGAGTTCCTGCAGCTGCTCTCCCAGGGCTGTCGAACACTGCCCTGGATCTGGGGCAGACCCAGGGTAGAGAGATGGCAGCTCGGCATACCCCAATTCACCCCTGAGAACAGAGACCAACCTAGACTGTTTGAGTGTGGTTTTTATTCACCTGGGGGAATCCTGTTTGATGTTCCAGGACTCCTGGTTTAAAGTCTGGCTGGGCCTTTGCATTTGACTTAAACTCTCCGGCAATTTGTGGAAGGGCACATAATAGAAAAGGAGGTGTGGGTGGTGGAAGACCTGCAGATGGCCGCTTAGCCTGTGTTTGTGACTTCCCCAAAAAGATGGGGGTAGGTGAGGGCTGGGCGATGGCTGCTTAACAGATGTCTGTGATTTCCCTAACACCATACCTGATGAAAAATTACAAAATATTTTTATCTTACTGTACCAAAGTACGAAAAAAAATCAGCTTTAAAATAATATCCAACAGATGCTAATTGTGTTCACCACTGAGGAGGGTGCCAAATTTACTAGCAACACTATAAAGGGAGAAATTGTGATTTCTCAATATTGTTAGAAGTTTCTGCTACAAGAATATATCCACCCTATCTTTGTAAGCAAAATATTTAAATAAGCCTGACAACAGAAATAGTAGCTGTGTGTTAGTCTGATAAAGTAACTGCTAATGAAACGAAACCTGAAATCGGAAGAGCTTACCACAGCACAAGCTTATTTCTTGTACACCTAAAATCCACTGGGGCGCATGGGCTCCCTGCCACAGGTGACCCAGGGGCCTGGGCTGCTTCCATCATGTGGTTCCACATCTCAACACGGGGTCTCTGAATAGACAGAAAGCGTGGGGGTGACATACTGGCTCTCAAATGGCTTGGCCTGTAAGTGACAGAGATCACTTCTGCTCATATTTCAGTGCCAAAAGTAATCACATGGCCCTTCATAACGACAAGTGGCCTGGAAATATAGTGTCCCCATGAACTCAGAAGAGAGGGCAAGACAGGATGTGGATGAGCCCTTGCCATCTCTCCTATGACTGTTAGATAGTAGGTGCCCAGTAGTGAGCATGCATTAGAATTTATTGTGGGAACCACCCTCTCTATTTCCTGCTGGAGTTTCTGGGGAGGCTAAATTTGCCTTTCAATTCTCAAAGTCGTGTAACAAGTGCTTCCTAATACAGGATCACATCTAATTTCAAAATACTCCTCTAAACTCTCAGCAGGGAAGGTTCACCTTCTTCACTCAATAGTCCCTTTCTGCATTGACCTTTCTACTAACTTTTAGAGTCTCAACAGGATGAGAATGGTCTCCTTTCTTTTGGGACAATGGCAATATA
The DNA here is from genome assembly GCA_026826555.1 of Tolypeutes matacus. Classification (NCBI taxonomy): domain Eukaryota; kingdom Metazoa; phylum Chordata; class Mammalia; order Cingulata; family Chlamyphoridae; genus Tolypeutes; species Tolypeutes matacus. The sequence goes on along the minus strand of JAKSZT010023082.1, from coordinate 10,447,617 downwards.
TTAACTTGTGACTCCCTGCTACCCTCACCATGACTGAGCATGCAGAACTCTTTTTCCAGTTCTACTAGGCACAGAAAATCCAGGATTTTCCTCTGGAGCCAGAAGTGGGATAAGAGGCAAAGAAGTTATGGTCCATTTTCCCCCTCCTAGAAGGACTTTGTGTTTTCAGGAATTCAGCCTCAGTCGCTGTTTGCTACACAGTGATTTTTGTGGTCTTCCATCATCTACAGCTTAAGAGAGAAGTTTTGCTTATTGACTGCCTAGGTAAGCCCACCCATTGCTGTTATGTGTTCAGCAGCCTGTCTCGAAAAAGGCACACCATTAAATGCTAGACCTCAATAACCAAAGTGACCTGGTATATGGAAGGGTCTGTGGTTCTGAGAGGGCTTGCAGTGTGACGGAAGCACCCGCCAGGGAGGTGGAATGCTCTACGTCAGGAAGATGCCGGGCTGTCTGTTCTGCTGGGAACAGGGCACATCCTTCAGAGGAGGATCCCACAAAGAGCTGCTCAGCAAGTGAGGACCCAGTTTGAACAGGAGGGCACACTGGGGAGGACCCAAGGGAGGGGTGTGGGAATGTGGGATAGAGCTGGAGCTGAACAAAAATGCCAGCCCCTGGGCAGAGTCAGCTCTCAGGGAACCCACGGGCTAGGGGCAGGGGGACCCTGGGTAAATGCAGCCAACAGCCTATCCTAAAATTCTGCTTTCTCTCATATTACCATTCCTTCCTTAGGACTGCATTTAGGACTTTGGCTGCAGGGTCTTCTTTTTATCTCCTCAGAAACATTTTGGAATAGTGAGAATCAATGTGGATTAAGAGACACAAGGTCAGCCTCAGGCTGGGAGGAGTGAAATATTGTTGGCTCTAGGTGAATTCAGACCAGGGGTCTAGTCCAGCTCTGACACTGACCAGCCATGTGAACTTGAAATAGTAGCAAGGTCTTTCTCTGTGAAGAGAATTGCATAAGCCCTATCTTGTAGGACTTTTAGAAAATATGTACTGTATAGAAAGTACTTGGCAAAATGACTGGCAAATATTGGGTGTCTTAAGAATGGCAAATTTGTTATGATTATTTTGACCCCAGATGATATCATCCTTCCCACAGAGAATTTATTTTTCCAGAAAATGGTAGACAATATGCAACACTTAGTTCAAAGAAAGCCATATCAGCCAAAGTGCTGCTTAGTGTGAAAAACCAAGTACTATTTCCCCATTAGTGCGTCTCTTATTTAATGGGGTATAGATTTGTCTTCAGCTGGATCCAACTCTCAGTTCCTGTTTGCCTCAAGGATCAACAACTTCCCTCCCTCCCAGCTGCCTTTCCATCCAAACACCCCTATTTTCATTCTTTTCATCATCATTCAAAACTGAGGCCTCTCTTAGTGTGTGCCAAGTTCCACTCAAGACATGCTAATTAAATGACCTTTTAATGATGTGGGTTCTGGCTCTCTCAGACCAGGGAAAAAAAAAAAAAAAAAAAAAAAAAGGTACCCAGTGGCTTCTGGGCATCCCACTTCAAAGGGGTATCACCCCATTTTCTGAGAAACTCCCTGGCGACAATGTGCATAAAACCCCTAGTTTGGGCATCGTTCACATGCACTGGGAGAAGAGCAAAGGGCACCTTCAGGCCTGGCCCTGGTGGACATCTCTTTCTGGTTCATCTACAATCCCAAAATAACTTGCAAGAGCAGTTTTCCATTCCAGGCTTCTGTCTCACAACGCTGAGGCACACTGTCTGAGGGTCTGGCCCCTGTTCAACACTCCTACAGCCTCATCTAGCCCAAAACCCAACTCAACGTAAAATGACCTCCCTCTGAGGAACTTTCACTTTCACACAGCCCCGAACTGCCTTGCTTCAGGGATTTTACACTTAACTGCTCTCATCTGGAACACTCACCTCCTCGCCCATTCTTTTTACTTCTTTTTTTAGGTATTACAGAGTATCTTAACATTTTCCTATATGATTTCTGCATCAAGACTAAAATTCAATGTGCAGCAGTTCAGGCTTCTTATTATTACCATCTCATTCTTATTGTTTCTTATTGTAATAACAGGAACAGATCCTCAATATATGTTTGGAAAATAAAAGAGAGAGTGAGCAAAAGGTGTACTTTATTACAATTTAATTTCTCATACATTCTTGAATAAACTAAGCAAAACCAGGTATATATCTTTTAATTTGACAAAGAGTAAAGTGAATAAGACAGACTAAACACTACTTTTTTTCACCCATTTTGAGATCTCCACTATTTTATCGTGGTATTCTTTCACATTTCCATGAAAATCCCTACACCAATGCCAGGTTATCCTGTTCTGAAAGAACAAAAAATATTGCAGGTTGTTCAAATTTTTTCACAAACACAAAATATGAAGTATTAAAACAAATAAACAGCAATAAATGTATTAGCCAAGCCATGCTTAAATTCTAAAGCAAAATAAATTTTGTATTAAAAAGAACATTTGATGTGAACAAAGATAAACCAACAAGTTTCTCTTATGGAAAATGAAAATAAACATGTATTTTGTTCCCTCCAGCCCCACCTCCGCCTACACTACTTAGAAGGATGACTGCTCTCTTCAACCCCACACTGAAATCTCTGCCTCAGCTTCACTTGTGGAAGGAGCTGCTGGCCGAGGCCCGGGGCCTGGCCCTGACCAGGGCGGTCATGCCAGCCCTGCCTGGAACCCCGGCTGCAGCCCTCTCCTGCTCATCCCTCAAAGCCTCTTCATACAGGGCAGGGAAGGAGCTGGGCACGGTATCATTGATCTTGGCCAAAACCTCCAGGACTTTCATCTTGCTGGTTTCAGCATGAGCCCTGGAGCCCCACAGGAATTCATAGCGGGGAGGGTCGCTGCGGGGCACCTGCCGGTACTCCAGGTACTTTTCCTGCACCAAATCTATGGTGAGGAGCTTCCGGGGCTCCCCAAAGATCAAGTGCTTCCTCCCAGCAAATACCCCCAAGGCATTCAGGAACTCCCAGATCTCCTCCTCGGTGGCGCGGTTGCCCTTCATGAAGATCACGCCCAGGAGAGTCATCAGGAGACCCGTCCTGGGCAAGCCCCCCCCACCACTCAGGCTCCCCTCGGTGGTGAGGTCCAATTTGCTGACCAGCGAGTAGGACTGACCGCTGGGGTCGACTTCCTTCAATTCCAGGCCAAACACCAGCTCCATGCGCTCACACGTTCTCCGGAGGATCTCGGGGAACTGGTTCTTGTACTTCTTGCTGACAATCTTCAGCATGGCTGCCTTCGTGATGGGCTCTTTGGTTTTATACTTCTCGGTCAGGAACTCCACCAACATACTCGCCTTCCTGGTTAGAGGATCTCTGTGGGCGCTCTCGATGGCGCATGCGGCCTCAGAGGAGCCTGGGTGTTTCTCATCTCGGCACCTGTTACCATCATCAGATCTTGGGCAAGAAAGAGCTTTAGTGGGAGTGCTGGGGGATGGGGATCTCTGAGGCCCCTGGGGACTGCCAGAAGCAGGGGAGCTCTGGGGAGTGCCCCCCAAAACAGGAGAGGAGGGGGGAGTGGGTTCTTCTTTCTCTGCTGCAGTGGTCTGAGCAGCCTGGAGACCCTGGGTCTCACCGTGGGCTTGGCGGCGTTTCTCACGGGCACGGAGCTTACTCTTCTGACCGCGAGGCATGATGAACCTGCTAGAGAGAGCAGGCAGAAATGTGGGCAGGAGGGTAGGGGCGGGGGTTGTGGGCCCACTAGAGGAGGAAGTATGAGAGGGTGTGCACACCTTCGGCAGGAAGATAATCTCCTAGTCTGTATCGAAATGGACCTCTGTAGGTTTCCTTGAGGTCAGTGCTCTAGGAACCCACAAGGCTTCTGTTCTCCTGATCAGCCTGTCCCCTGAGGACCCTGTGGAAGTAATTGGAGTATGTCTTAGGCTGCAGCCTGCCAGCCCCAGTGGGGCTTGTTAGGTGACAGGAAGGGTCCGGCAATGCCACCTCCGCTGAGCCGCAGTGTGTGCGTGTGCGTGTGCGTGTGTGTGGAGGTCCTCTCATGCCACATACAGCACCATCATATTAATTGTCGGCAGGGTCTGGGACCCTTCTCCTCTGCTGCTCTGATACTGACACCTCCAAATTTCCTGGGACACGCCAGGAAGAGAAGGCAGAAGAGAAGAGGCAGCTTCGCCCACCCCGTGGCAGCGGGCACCCCTAGAGCAAGATCCCCACCTCCCCGAAAGCCTGGATGAAAAAGTTGGGCACAGCTCAGCCCGCCGCGGCCTCCCAGCCTACCCCGGCTGTGCCATGGGCTCTGGGCAGGCCCTCTGCGTTGGCATACACAGCCCTCCCCGCCCTCCCTCCGGGTCCCCTCCCTGCCTCCATCTGGGATTTCTTCCTCGGGTGCCCTGAGTCTACCAGTCTCAGACAGAAACCTTTATTCCCTGAGACCCAGAGGCGGGTGTGAGTGGCCGTTGGGCCTAAGCCATCCCTGGGGTCAGCGGGGGCCGCGGGCTGAGGGGGGCACGGCGCGGGGCCCCGCGGGCCCTCAGCTCTCGAGCGCGGCCTGGGCAGCTCTAAGTCAGGGTATTCACCTCGGCACCTGCCCTCTCCTGGGACTCCCCCCTCTGTGGAGCGGACGCCGCACCCCTCTCGCAGAGGCTTCGACGCCCACAGCCGCCGAGGCGGAAGTCCAGGGGAGCCTCTTCCGGCCACCCCGCCTGGGGTCGCCCGGGGCTGACGGCAGGGGCCGGGCTCGTGCAGCCCCCTCTGTTGGTGCGGGGAGGGGTTCCCCGGAGAACTCGCAGGTGGGCCTTTCGTCCACGCTGGCTGGGCCTGGGTTCTCTCCCGCTGCTCACCTGAGGCAGCCACCGAGGCCCTCACTTCCTGGGACACCCCCAGGGGGCAGCAATGGGGAGCCTGAGCTTGGCCGCTGTGCCTGGGGCATCCCAGAAATGACAGTAGGGGCGGGGCTCTCTGGAGGCGGTCTCCACTATGGAGTGTGGCGGGGAGGCCCCTCAGTCCTTGCTCAGCGTGTTCTCGTGTTGACTTGCTGTGGCTGACTGTGGGGGAAGCGGGGCAGACTCTGGTGTCCCCTCCCTTCTAAGGCATGGAGCCCCTTCGTCCTCATGCAAGTACCTCACATTGACTTGTGCAAAGGCCTGGGGCCCTCCCTCTTCTGATGTGAGGCTGTGCCCCTCAGCCAAGGCCCTCAAGACTCCCAAGGATAAAAAGCAGGGGCTATTTAGCATGACAGCTCTGCCTGGAACTCCCTTGACTGAAATCAAGGGCCTTGCTCAAAATTTTCAGAAAAGAATTCTCATTCTAATTAGGTGAGATTCACTGTGATAGTTACTACTCTATTTTAGTCCATTCCTTACATTAAAATAATTTAAAATGCCAGTCCTCACCCACTAAAGAGGTTTCAGGTGGTTATTAGCATAATCTCTGGAGTCATACTCCCTTATCTATTCCAAACTTTTGTGCTAATACCCTATGGTTCAGGCAACAGTGGTCTCAGTTGCTGCCTCAGCTTCCTGCAGTGAAGGAGTCAAAGTCCATTGCCCCAAAGTACACTGGGAAGAAACAATGGCAGAACTTTAAAACATTTCTCCATCGGATTCTGTTATCTGCCTTCTATTACAGGCTACGGATCTGTCTAAAGTCAGGTAACAACCCCACCTGAACACACAAGGGGATAGTTCAACAGAGGTAGTGTCCTTTGGGGGTTTCTCATTTTTGTCCTTTTGCTGCTGCTGTTGATATAGTTCTTTATTATTCCTTCTTTAGTTTTCCACGGGTTGACTCTGGGCATGGGAAACAGCAGCCCAACTTTGGTTGTCATTGTGGCAGCTACAGATGAGGTACTACATCTGTATATAACTTTAGAATTGACATCTTTACAATATTCTGTTCTTCATGAATAAACATTGTATATTCTTCTATTTTAGACTTCTTTTACCTATGTCAAAAATTAAATTTTTATAGTTGCCTCCATAAAGATCTTGTACATTTCTGTAGGCTTTCATTTTAGGTATATATTTTGGGTATCATTACTGTTGTGCATAGTATATTTTCCATTACATGTTCTAATTAGTTATTGATTTTGAGTGGCCAGATTTGTGATTTTGCTTTGTTTTCATTGTAACTACCCCTTTTTTAATTTAGTGTTCTTGTTTGTGGCTGTGTAGTAGCTATGGTCCAGTTTGGAACGGAATAGATGCTTCTATATATCTGTGTGTTGTTCCTCACTTTGATGGGGTGCATGTAATAGTTTACATTTATGTATGTTTACTGTAGAATTTACAAAATGGACACTCCATTCTAATCTTAGTTTGCTTAAAGTTAGTAACATGAACTAGTGGCAAATTTTTATGGAAGGCTTTTCTTTGCTTCTGCACATGATCAAATGCTTTTTCCTCTTTTTCTGCTAAAGTTCTGATTTCACCTTGAAAGTATTTCTAATGTGATATCATCTTTGCCTTCTTTGTGCACAGCCTGTTCTCATTCCATTCACTGCTATATTGGGCATGCCATGGATTTACTCGGGATATTTGTCTCTAAGTGAGTGAATTTAGCTCCAGTGTTCTTTTCTTGGGCCATCCTCATCTGGGTCAAGGAGTGCTGACCTGTTAAAGTGACTGTGTTCTTTCCATCTTTCTGTATGGTATGGAAGAGTTTGCATGAGATGATTATGAATTTTTCTCTGACCATTGGTGTAATGGGCTTCCAAATCTGGCTTGTCCTGGAGCACTTTGAGGTGGCTAGGGTAGGACTACATTTTTCAATTAAATTTTTCTATTTCTTTATGGACTTATTTAGACATTTGTATTTTGCTAAAATTGTTCCAATTAATTTGGGTTTTTAAACGTAAAGTCATGATATTTACAATAAAATCCTTTTACTGTAGAAATTCTCAGAATAAATGTACAGCAGTACAGAGAATAGAAAAATGAACCCAATCTACCTGACACTCAGAATCAACAATCCTCCATAGGCAGAATCTTGTTCAGATCAAGTTTTTGTTATTTGTTTGTTGGGAAAACTACTCCAGAGGTGACGCTGTGCATTTCCATTAGGAGATACATGAAATCTGTTGTCTCCCTTTGGTGATGTCGTCAGTCATTGAGGATCATTGCCTTTCTCCATTAATCCATTAGTGGCTGCAGAATGGTAATTCTCTAATTCCATCTTTCCATTTCATTTATTACCTGAAATTCTTCTATAGGTAGAGTCTTGTCCTTTTCCACCAAGTGATATCCTGAAATAATGCTAAAACTTATTTACAGTCTCTCTTCTGATCTTTAAATCTCATCTGCAGCTATATTTTATACTATTTAATTTATTTAATATCACTTGTTCTGCTTCTTTCTTTTGTAACTGATAATTCTTATGAAAATTGTTGTATAAATCTTTTCAAAGAACTGCCTTTTATTAGTTGGCTCCACTGTCTTCTAAGTCATCATTTAAAATTATCTTCATTATTTCTTATCTTCTACTTCTTTGTGTTTAATATGCTATTATTTCACTAGTTTCTTGAATCATTTGGAGGTTTTAAACATTTTTTTTATAATAAATACATTTAAGGCTATAAATACTCCTCTTTCTACCACATGAAATTTTCATACAGGTAGTGTTGTAGAGCTTTATGTGTAGTGTTCAAAATTTTTACAAGTTGACTATATCCCCTTATTAAGTTATTAGAATTTTGTGTGTATATATATGTATACATACACAGCAATAGACAAGATAAAGGTAAAATTAAGAAAATGTAATTTGTAAATTACCATAACAAAATACCTGGTGCCTAAAAATTGATATAATAAAGAAAGCATAAGAACTCTATAGAAAAAAATGCAGGTATCATTTGGAAAAATAATGAAAACCTAACTAAATGAAGAAACATGTGTTCATGGATAGGAAGATTCAATATTGTAAGCATATTAATTTTACCCAATTTTAATCTATAGATGACAGTAATGCCACCTCACTCAAAAATAAACAATTGTTATTGTGTGAATGTCTGTGTAAATATCCATGTGTGTAAAACTGACAAGCTATTCTAAAATTTTAATTGACTTGCAAATTGGCAATAATATTCAATATGCTGTAGAAAAGGAAAAGAAGATATGGGGACTTATTCTATCAGATATTAGGAATTATTTTAACACACTATATTAATTAGTGGTTTGTAGTGTAAGTGCAGGGATAAGCAATTAGACCAATGGAACTGAATTCAGCTTCCCAAAACAGATCAACTTATACATGGTCCTCTGATTTACTAATATTGTCACTTTAGAGAAGAGGAACACACTATCTTAGTAAGTAATGGCAGTGGAATAACTTGATATACATATTGAAAACAAAAGGCAACTGGATTCCTCCCTCACACTGGACACAAAAATCAATTCTGAGTGCATTTAACACCTTCTTTTAAAAATTTTACTATAAAAATGTTCAAACCTAAATAACAGTAGAGAATATAAAAATTAATATATATTCTATCAACAATATGCTAGCAGGATAGATCAAGTAGGGTTCTGTAGGGAGAAGGACTGAAAAAGGCTAGGGACATTGGTCAGTTGAGAAACAGTAGGGCTGGGGATGATATGAGCTGGTGAGGAAGAGAAGAAATGGCATCTCCTGAAAAATGGCAGCCCCTTCATCCCCATTCTCCCCAAATAATTGGCCTCAATACTTTCATGTCCTTTCACATTCAAAAAGTAATGCTGGGGCTTTGTGGTGGCTTTGGAAGAAGCTAACTCTGCTAATGATCTGTTCATCTCATCTACTTCTGTACCCATGCCCCTGTTGAATTGTGGATCTCTGGACCACCACCAAGTGTAAACTGGACTGGACTGTTCCAGAGAGTAGTGACCAGGGCATACTGATGACTAGAGACACACTGAAAAGAACTAAGAGGACATTAGTGTCTTAGAGGCACTTCCGGGCTGTCCAGATGTGATGATAGCACTTTCCTCTCTCCTTCCACACCAGGGTGAGTGCTCCTTTCACAGAGTAAGGACATTGGGGATTTGAGGTTCTCCCCATTTATTTCCCAGGTGAAGGTGTTTGGCATATGCTGCTATGTAGCATGGATACCCTCTTGTATAGGCCCACAACTGGGATTTGGAGTACTTAATGGAGCAAAGGAGAGGTCTCTCTCCTTGCAAACATCAGGAGTATTCTGAGTGGAGAGAGGTTAGAAAGCTAATTTTACAGTTGGCAGACAGTTTCAAATGATCTCATTGGGAAGACTCCTTCTTGAGGAAATGAACTATTACCACCCAGACAAGATGTGTCCTGGAAATGTCTAAATGAGGACTCTCCACCACTTAAATCGTTGGAAAGACTTATGCTGACTGTTGATACCTAAATGTCGAAGGCATCACTCAGAAATAGGTCCACAGGGTGATAAGCTTGGAGAAACTAGGGAAAGATGGACATCATCTTGGTGATCTTTTCAACTCTGGGGGCTTCTCATGCCAGAACAAGGCCTGCCCCCACCTCTGTGCCACATACTTCCTTCCAGCTGCCCACACCCTCCTCCACAGGAGTGAACAACTCCTACTTACTCAGACATTTCATGAGCCTATCTCTACCTGTCACCACTTTAGGCTGGAACATAAGGAAAGAAGAAAGACTAAAAGTCATCATTAAAATCTGTGTGGAAAATTAGAATATTCTTCTTATATTAGTTTTCTATTGCTACATAACAAATTACTGCAAATGTAGCTGGTTAAATAAACATAAATTTATTATCTCACAGTTGCTGCATGTCTAGAGTCTAGGCTTAGCTCAGCTGAGCTCTGGGCTTTAAAGTCTCACCAGTTTGCAATCAAGGTGTCAGCTGGGCTATGTTCTCATCTGAAGGCTCACCTGGAGAAATATCAACTTCCAAGCTCACTCAGTTTGTTTGGGAAAATTCTTTTGCCCCTGGTCTCCAGAACTAAGGTGGTTTTTTTGTTTTGTTTTGTTTGGGGGGCGGGTGTTTATTTACTGGCTGTTGGATAGAGGCCAGCATCAGTTCCTAAATGCTGCCTGCAATTCCATGGCCCATTGCCTTCTCCATAGGCTAGTCACAATGTGGCAGGTTTCTTCTTCAGGGCAAGCAGGAAAACAATAGCCTATCTGCTAGCAAAATGGTGGGTTATATAATGCCTGTAATCAGGAGAGTGACATCTCTCCTTTGACATATAATGTCATGCAATCACTGGAGTCACATGCCATCAGCTTTGCCATAATCTGTTGGTTAGAAGCAAGTCACAGACCCTATCCACACTTAAGGGAAAGTGTAAAAAAGGCATGGACACCATGAGGAAGGAATAATTGAGACCACATTGGACTCTGTCATCCACAGTTCCCCTCTAGTCCCCATTGATTCAGGTCCTTTCCTTATACAAAATACATTCATCCTCTCCCCAAATCCCCAAAAGTCTGATCCCATTACAGCATGAGCCCCAAATCCAAATCTCACTCATCATCTAAATCATATCCATGTGCAGATGTTAAGGCCCTTGCTAAGTTACTAAGTATACCAAGTGGGCACAGTACATCTATTTTTGGACCTGTGAAGCAAAATAGACAAGTTACTGGTACCAACAAATCAAACGTACAATGATGGGACAGGCATAGATAACAGCTATAGACATTTCTGTTTAAAAACAGGCAAAATTGGAGATACAAGAGAGTCACTGGCCAATAACTGTTCTGAAATCCCAATGGACATATGCTGTCATCACTCTCCTGTGAATTCTTGGTTACACCCTCTGAGTAATCCTTCTTTATTTATGGAAGGTAGTATGTGTTTGTAGGTGAGGTTTTAAAACAATCACTTTGCTAATTGTGATCAAATGCACTGGAACAAGTATCTGAAACATCTACCCTTGCCTCCTTTCTAGGTTATCTGGGATTCAAGAGTAACTGCAAAGACCAATTCTGCATTCCAGGCTTTAGACTCAACTCTGTGATGTACCATCTGAGGGTCTAGCACTTGTTCACCACCCCCACAGCCTTACCTCACCCACCTCTTAGCTAAGCTTAAACTTCAGTCCCATTGAAAAGCTGCATTTTCCCAAATGCCCAAAGGAATTCTCTCAGGGCATTTATGCTTAACCTTCACCTTCAGCTCCAACTTCTCATTCCTTTTATTAATGTTCCTCTGGACTACCATTATACCTCATCAACATCCAACTACTCCTATCAAAAAAATCCTAGCATCCCGAGCAACAGCATGGTGTTTTTCAAAGAGCAGATACTTAGTGTTCAGGGAAGAAATGAGCCAATGCACATGGCATCTGTATTAGTTTCGTAGGGCTGCAGTAACAAACTACCATGAACTTGATGGCTTAAAACAACAGAAATTTATCGTCTCACTATTCTGGAAGCTAGAAGTTGGAAATCAGGGTGTCAGCATGCCCTTCTTTGGGATGCAGTTTTCCCATCTGTAGAATAAGGGGAATGAACAATTCAGTCTAGGTCCCTTCATATACTGAAAAAATTAAGAAAATTAAGAATAGACTTGCCTGTCAGAGGAGAAATCAACAAGAGTTCTCCCAAAAGGAGGCAGAATAGGGCCAGCATAAGAGGACACACTAAGAAGAAAAACAAGGCAAAGAGACATTAGGAGATTAAGAGAGTCCCCATCAAAAGCTCAGCAGAGCAGGAGAAATGTGAGGCATGGAGGGAGACTGGCTGGAAACCTACACGGTCCATGTGTTCCTCGGAGCCACTAAAACCAGCCAGTCCAACACACGGTTGTGCACCTGGGATACCTGTGAAAAGTGTTGTCATATTTACTGTAAGGGTAGGATTGAGCACAGTGTATACTGGATAATGTTGTTACCTTATTTCCTCTTCATATGTTTAAAAAGCCAAAAGAGACACCTCTTGTCTGTCTCTGTCTCTGTCTCTGTCTCTCTCTGTCCTTGTAGTAACAATGAGAACTGTGCCAGAAGCTGGCCTTGGATTTTATTGTATTTGCATTTTAATTTACTTATCATATTTGGGTCTCCTTTTGGTGTTGGACATTAGGACCAGATTTAGTCCCCAAGTAAACAGGACTATATAAAAAACATTCTGTGTACCAAATTCCTCTTTGGGTTCTAATTACCATTTCTATTCTCATTTTTTATGTTATTTTAATCATTTATGATTTACAATTTTTATATTATGTTACAGTTCAGTACGTTTTTAAAACAAACCTCCTTAAATTGTTTCTGGGATAAATGGGGTAAAATCATATAAATGAATCATTAAAGTAGTATTATGAAGGGAAGAGTTTTAAGGTATAAGAACATGACTTAAAAACATCTTTCAAAGAATAAAGGATAAAAAGGGCGTGGGGGAAAAGTAATGTTGGATGGCATGAGAATTGCCATACATTGACAATCAAATCATAGTAAAATGCAGAGGAGTTTGAAATTTGCTTGTTGAGGTAGGGACAGAGAAGCTTAAAATCTGATGTCAGTATAAGAAATTAAAAAAAAAACAGCACATAATATTGAACAAAAGTGGCTTTGGATACAGCCACTTTGACAATATAGGAAATTATCAATGCTCAGCAAGGGATGTATAATACAGGGGTCTGCAGAAAGGGTAAAAATAACAACACATAGGATAATCATGCAAAATAATTATAACTACCTTATGTATGGAAGATCCACTATATCAGTTAGATACATAGCAAATGCATGTTGAAAATGCAGGGTGACAAAGTGGGAAAAGAAGGAATGGTTTTTATTTGCAAAGATAGAATACTGGGTAAAATATAAAATGGTAATGGGGAAAATGCTGGTGTTTATTCATCCCTTTTTATCCTTTTTTTTTTTTTTTTTTGGAGAATGTTAACTTGTATTTTTAAAAGGAAAAATAAAAATATTATAAGATATTTACCCTCCCCCTCAAATAATGTACATGCCTTCTGCAATAACAATAATGTGCAAAGAATCACCTTTGAATCAAAGGCCTTTGGTAAAACTCATGGATTAATAAGTTTTGAAAAGAGGGCCAGGGTTAAAAATATAAAGAAAGAAAAATGCTCACAGGAGGAGAAAGCATAGATACGTGGTTCTTCTATAAAGGAAAATTTCTTAGGCAGAGAAATAATATGGAATCATCTCAATGTGAGCAAAGTCTTTAATACCCTTGTTAATGGGACAATATATGAGTAAAAACTTTATAACAGAGGAATTGTTAAAGCAGAAAATAAGTTTGTGATTAAATATATCTAAGAATTAGGAACATGACAACATTTACAGGAGAGAAGAATAATTATGACAAGCATAAATCCCAGTATGTTCACTTTGTGAAAGATGCTCACATGTTAACTTAAAAAACATTGTTTTGAATTATAGACTATGAAGGAAAATGTTAATTTACCTTGCATTGTTCTTATGAAAATTAAGGAGTGTTTAAATGAAAGTTCATTTCAGTTATGACTTAGAATTAATGGCAGCAATGAAGAAAGAGCAGAGCATTGACTAAAAACATATAAACACAAAATTTATAATACTGAAAGTGATCAATGTTATTTATTGCTGGCAATTCTGCCTGCGTACAGTCTTTGATATAAATCTAGTCATGTTCGGGAGACTATGTTTAAGATGGAAATATAATTTCCCTTTTTAAAATATAAGAGATTAGCTTCTGGCATAGCATCACAACCTGCTCCCCAGTGAAACTGTTGAAAATTATTAAAACAAACAAACAAAATCCCAAGACATTTAAAGCTTCTGAATATGATCTTAAGGGCATAAAGCAAATAAAGAAACATCTATTCAAGAAAATCTATGAGAATTTGTGAAGAAACGTGAGAGTCTGTGTTATTTGAACCAAGATGGTTCCCTCACTCCCCACTTGTGATGGTTAGGCTCATGTATCAACTTAGCCAGGTAATGGTGCCCAGTTGTTTGGTCAAGCAAGCACTGGCCTAATTGTACTGTGAGAACATTTCATGGACTTAAATCATCAGTAAGTTGATTGCATCTGTGGCTGATTACATCGACAATCAACTGAGAAGATTGCCTTCAGCAGTGAGGTGGCTCATCCAAGTTGAAGGCTTTAAAAGGAGTTCCCTAGTCCCTGCTCACAGACCTCAGATGAGGGGACCAGAGACTGCCAGAGGTTCCATGAGCTGAGTTGTGATTAAGAAGTTCCTTTGCACCAATAAACTGTGCAGCACAACAAGCTGTTCAAACTTCAATGAAAAAGAATGTCAAGCTCTTTAGGATTCCTTTCCTCAGTGGCCTGAAGCGATCTTAGAGACTGGGTTCCTCACTTCCGTGATGGAAGAGGTTAATCTCATTAAACTTAGTAAGGGAGAGGTCCGTGTGGGGCACAATACAGCAGTGCCCTGACAGCCACCACCACCAAGATGGCGGTGCTCAAGCAGCAGCAGCAGCAGCAGCAATGGTACTGGGGCAGCATTGCCTATGTGTTGTCTGACAACAAGTGGGCCCACACCACACTCGCTTGGGTTCCATTGTGCGGGGTCAGTGGTGGTAGCTCTTCACATGGCTCCCGGAACCTCCTGCCTTGAAGACTGAGGGGAAATTGCATTTATTGGGCCTCTTAGATACTGGGGTACTGGTGACTGTGATGTCTGCAATTCCTGGCACCAGGATGAAGGAAAACTGGTTTGGGGGCTGAGGCCACAACCACCAGAACCCTTTCCCAGGTCCCTTCAAGCCCTTACAAACTTCCATTGCTATGGCCTCTGCTCCTGAATGTATTATTGATATAAATGTATTGCTTATGTGAATGCCTGCTCATCTTCACCCCCAAACCCTGATGGGATATTGTTGCAGTTAGGGCCATATTAGTGGGACATATGGAAGACCATAAACCAACCCAACTACCTTCACCTGATGGCATTGTCCCTGATGGCTCCTCCCAGTTAACTTCTAACAGGATGGAATGGGAAGACAGCTGTCATCCAACCCGAGGGAGACCTGTCAGTTACTGAGCACATCAAGAATACCTGGTACAATGGGCAGAGCTTTATGCAACAGCCCGGCCACACCAGCAAATGAGCCATGCTATATTTTCACTGACTCCTGAGCAAACAGCCTGACCACTGGCAAGCCTAGGACTGGCATGTAAAAAAGCCTCCCTGTGGGGATGAGACATTCGAATAAAAGTCAGATTTTAAGAAAATGCCTTTGGCCTTCATCTGCAAATAAACCCTTGCTCGGGATTAGATGTGTTAGGCTGGCTCCCAGACTGGGATGATAACTGTGGGGTGACTCCCTTCTCCCTGCCTGTGCCTGGAGATAAAACTAACCCCTAGCAGATAGTGGCCTGCTGGCACAAAGGATCCCCTTTGATCCAAGCATATGTAAACTTTCACTACAGACCCCTTGGCTAGGTAGGCCAGTTTTATGGTCCCTGGCCCACCCCCACTGCTATGTCTGTTCCTAGCAGGGAGGAAGTGGGGTCCCTCACCTGCAGCACACGAGAAGGAATCATGTAGATGATTCCTCTCTGTCAGCTAGAGCCAAACCTACTGGCCAAGTTGTTCCATCCAGGGCCTGTGTCTTTCCTGGTGACACCCCACCACCTGTATTCCAGGGGGTTGATATCTCTTTGCTCTCCATGTGGTAGGAATCCTCCGCGGAGGTAGTAACAGATGGCTATTGCCCCAACAACGTGTGTTTATTTTTGGAAACTAAATCATAATTTAAATCTAATTATAGTATCGTATTATAAAGGTAATGCATATGTGTTTAGGCAATATTGGAAAATACTGAAGCCATAAATAAAAAATAAAGAAATCATGTAAATTTCCACCAGCAAGAGGGGAACATTACTGATATTTTTCTGTACAGGTTTATAGTCTCTGAGTGTTACATAACTGTATTTATGTGAATATCTATAGATAGGGGTGTGTTCACCACAGTCTTTCAATCCTAATCTTAATTTGAACGCATTTGAAATGTTGGTTTGTACTTTTGAGACAGTTGCATGCCACATGTTCTGAGTATAGCAAGGAGCTGTGTAAAATGACAGTTCCCACCAAACTGAGAGGGATACATCAGACCAAAGAAAGACTTGGACAAGTCCAGCTTGGTGAGTAAGTGAGTGTTTATTAGGGGCTTATGTGGGGCCTCACCCTCGGTGGTCAGAGGAGAGATCCTGTCTTCTGGAGAGTCTGAGCCTGGTCATGGCCTAGGTCTTCGTCCTTGGTGGTAGAAGAAGAGATGGGCGCTTCGGAGGCGCGACGTCTGCACTCACCACAAAGCGAAAGGGGTCTTTTATACTATATGTCTACATGCAAATGGGGAGGGCGTGTGAGGGGGAGCATGATTACAAACGTAGTGCTCAGGACAGATCATGAAGGAACAGACATTCACAATGTTTCTTAGCAGGGCAGAAATTGAACTTTTACAGTTACTGCGTAAAACGATCATTGTAGAGCTGTAGCTCTACAGTAATTACTTAAGCAGCCTATTGATTTGAAGGTGGTCAAGCAGTTCACAGAACAGATCATCCTTAGAGTTTTGGAGAGACAAGTCTAAGCATTTATGATACAAGATTGACTTATCAGTCACAAGCTCACAAACAGTTATTTCTCAAGGCCTGCTGTGTAACTATTAAGAAATGAAATGCTGCTGTAACTAGAAGGGGAAAGCACTGGAAGGGTTGTGGGAAAATGCAAAGTCACATATGTTACACTACAATAATTTAGGATTTGAATAGGGATTATACTATTTCTACTTCTGGCAATGACAGAATAGCAGCAACCAAATTTAACCACCTGCCTGAAACAACTGAAAAAATATACAAAAAAAGCAAAATATCCATGACAATGATTTTCATTATAGACATCAAGTAATGAAAGACAGTGATGCCCAGAGAGATTAAAAAAAAAAAACAAACAAACAATGAAGTGAGGCTATAACTGCCACAGCTTGCTGCCTTGAGCCCACAATGCGGGAAGTAGGAACTCGGGTGAAAACTGGCAGTCTTCTGTGTTGAGGAGGTGGAGCTGAGGGTCTGTGGAGGACCAGGTGGCTGGTCTCAAGAGAGCTGCACAGTCAGGCCATCAGGGAGAGTACTGAGGATGACCATCAGCCCTAGACTTATGCTGATGTGGTCACAATGACCTTTGCAGTAAATTCTAGAGTCATGATAGGATGAGAATGTATTCCTTTCTATTGGTGCATGGTCCAAACCTTAACTTGTGAATCCTGACAATCCTCAACAAAAGGAACGTGCAGAACTCTTTCACAGGTACCATTAGGCACAAAGAGAACCCAGGGTTTTCTTCTGGGGCAAGAACTGAAGCCACGGGCAAGTCATAACCGATTTGTGGGGATGTCCTCTGTTCCTGTAACCTGTTCTTCTGAGCTTGTTTTGCAGGTCGCCAAGCTTAACCACAGGTCGTATAACCTGAGCATGCACAGAAACACAGACTCTTGTCCTTCAGATGACCTTTGAGACGAGGAACAAAGGTCACCTCCCTAGGAACTAAGATTATGAGGACAAGGAGACACTGGAAGCAAATTATATATGAGAGGTTCTTCAATAAGGAAGATCCAGCCTAAAATCCACTCTACCACATATGGATAACTCTATAATTAACCAATTGGACCATACCAAGTCAAACCTCCCCACTTCTGTCCCCGCCTCTCACTTCCCATTCCCATAAAATCTCCCTTAAACTCTCAGATTGGTAATACAGATTTGAGTTTTGCCTCTTGTCTCCTTACTGGTTGACCTTGCAATAAAACTCTTTTCTCAAAATCCCAATGTCGTAGTATTCATCTCTGTTCGCGTTGGGCAGTGAGCCCTTGCATGGTAACAGAACTGATAAAAGAGACAGTGGAAAAGATGGTGAATTATTTTATCGTTGCTATTCAAAGAGCATGTCTGAAAAAAAAACAAACATAAAAAACATTTTTCAACTCCTAAAAGGACTCTGGGGCTTTGAGGAATAGGAATGTTTGCTACACAGCAATATCTGTGATCGTTTCTTGCTGAAACTTATGAAGGAGGCTTTCGTTATTGACCACCTAGGCAAGTTCAGTCATCAGTGTATGTGTTCAGTAGTGAGACTGAAATCAGACACACTATTAAAATTCTACTGCAGATATCAGAGTGGTTTTCAAACCTTGCTCTCTACCTACAGGGTTATATTGCAAAACTCAAGATAACCCAAATTAACATGTACTTATAATGGAGTGGGCTCTGACTCCCCCACCCTAAGGCTTGGTGGCATCTCACTTCAAGGGAGGAACACCCTCATCTCTCAGAAACTCCCTAGATATTATGTACATACAACTATTGTTTTGTGTATGTACATAACAATGGTGACAAGGGCAGAGGACACCTTATAATCCTGCCCTGGTTGAAGATTTCTCTCTGGTTTACCCACAATACCAAAGTAAGAGCAGTTTTTCATTGCAGGCTTAGTCTCTTAACTCTGAGTGGCACCATCCGAGTGCTGACCCTGCTCATGATTCTCACAGCCTCATCTAATCCACTACCCAGTCTCATTTAAAATTACCTCCTACTGAAGGGCTTTCAGTTTCCCACGGCCCCAAACTTCCCTTGTTTCATTTACACTCAACTGTTCTCTTCTTGAACCTTCCTACTTCCTTGCTCCTTTTTACTTGTCCTTACAGTACATCTCACAATCTTCTTTATATGATAGCTGCTTCAAGGCTTTAAAATCCTACTGGTATTGGCTCAGTCTTCCTTTCTTACTGAAGGGGACCCACGCAAGTTCCCTGGGTTCTTTTGTCCATTTCAGAGAATTGGAGTCCACACCAAGGTTTGATTACACAAGGGAGTTTTTTTAGCTGGTGGCGGTCAGGAGACAAAGTCTCAAATCTGCCCCCCAAACAAAGGAGGCAAGGGTTTGTATTAGAATTAGACAAAGAGAGGTGGGGACAAGGATGCCATTGACTGAGTCTACCTGCAAGCTAGGGTCAGCAAAGTGGGCATCAGAGGAGGGGGAGGTGGGGTGAGCTCACAGCCACTGTTTGTGCCCACTTTAATTGCGTTCTTTTGAGTGTCCTTGGCCTCAGGCTTCTCCCTCCAGTGTATGTTTTATTAGGTTTTAGATAAAAGGGGAGAAGAAAAACAGGAGCTAGTTAGGGAGCAGAAAACAGGAAATTGCTAGGGAGTGGAAAACAGGAACTTGCTTTGTGACTAATGACAGTTTTCATTAATAAGCAACGATGCACAGCTACATGCTATGAATTACAGGTGTGAGATTACATAGTTAAAATGAAAATACCATTCGTTAGTTCAATCTAAAAATTAAAGCTGTTGTGTAATATATATTGTAGGACTGTTTTTGGTCTCTTTCATTTTCCCCCCTTTTATGGAACAATTCACCAATCTTGGGGAAGAAGGGTGATTACTGTTCTAACTGCTTCCAGCTGAAGTAGGGCATTGAATAGGGGTCTGCTGGTGAAATATTAGTTCCATTTAGTGGAGAAATTGTTGGTTGGATAATCTTTCTCTTAGACCACAGGATTGTAGGAGGTTTTGATTTTCAGGGAGCACCCGGAGATATTCTTGAACTGTAGGGGTTAAGGTTACCTTCGAGAGCAACATATGATTGGTTATTTGGGTAGAATGTCGAGTAACTAAGTGAAAAACTATTTTGTATAGGAGAAATATTCCCAGAAAGATCAGTAAGAAGAGCATTAGTCCTTGTAAAAGGGGTCGAATAAAATTGCCCAGGCCATCAGGGAGCCAGGAGAAGATGTCAGTGAAGGAAATGAGATGATCCCAGGATGACTTAGAGAGCCCGAAATTTTGGAATGAAGTAGCAACTTTTCGAAGTTCTGCAATATCATTTATAACTTGCCCTGATGTATTAATATAAAACCACATTCCTCTCCTAGGAAGGTACAAGTCCTGCCCTCAATGGCAAGCACAGTATCTAAGGCTCTGCCATTTTGGAGGACCATTTCTGCCAGGGACTGCCACAACTTGTAGTTGTAGTTCAAAAAGGCCAGCTTGGGTATGACTGAACCCACTATATACTTGCAAGGAAATATTTTTAATGGCAGTTTCTAAGTCTAAGCAGCCATAGGTAGGAAGGAATAGGTGCGGAATAGCATAGCCTGTGCCTTGCTTTTCTGAGAGTGGATTTGGAATGGTGTCTCATTTCTGTTGTTTTTGATGAAAGAACTGGTACAAGTTTAGAAATCCCAGGTTTGGGATTTGAGAAGAGTTCATTTGTTTTCTATAAAGTATATCAGGCATTAGAGATCCCCAACCACAAGTTCCATACCAAGAATAAGGGAGGGCTATATATGTTTTTTGTTTCCACATAGCCAGAAACACCCTGTGCCTTCAAGGGACAATGACAGGAGAATAAAAACTTGCTCTGGACTTGAAGTGTTTATCCACATTGTCTCACAAGGGGCACAGCTATTGTTTCTCTGGCAGGCAAGTAAATCAAAGAGTTGGGATAATAGGTGGATGCCAGTATAATCATCTGGACTCTCATAGTTTTCAGTATTAGAGGAGCAATTCCCAGGGGAGGATTGATTGGAATATAGATTTCCACTAGTTACATTTATCCAGTAGGACGTTTTAGGGAAGTAAACTTCCTGTGTTATCCAAGTCCAAGAATAGGAATTGGGGGAATAGCTAGAGTTAATAGCTATCGGGAAGGGCCCTCAGGTTTGGTGATAGAAGGTAGAAGTAATGTTTAAGCAGGGCCATAACGGAACATGTTCTCTGTTAAATTGGAAGGACTGTTCATTTTCATCTCGACTGCTAGGGTAGGTATAGGATGTATACTGTCATATCTTTGATGAAAACAGATTTAGATGAGTTAAAATTCCAGCTGCAGTATTTGAGAATAAAATTACAAAATCATAAAGGAGTATGTCCCGTCTATACTTGACAGGTGGTATTAACTTCTAGGTGACCTAGAGGATAGGGAGTGGGGGGTTCATTTCTCCATTGGAGAAAGGATAAGCAACGACCATGAGCTGGGCTGTAAATACAAAGGGAAAGCTTTCGGTTAAGTATATTAACTGTACCTATAGAGACTCCTCGGTAATCGGGAGATGAAGGGATGCCAGAACTATTATATAAGAAATGTCCTCCCGTTCTCTGGCAAGAGGACCTCCCCATGAGTATGAATTATAATCTTCCTAGGTACCATTAAGATGTAGCCAGGCATCTAAGGGTGCAGGATTGGCTATGAGGGCAGGTACTGGTTCATAACGGTGATTTCTTAGGCGGAACCAACATTGGGTTTTGTTAGCTATCTCAGCTATTTTCTGTTCTGACACTTGATAAGGCGTGGAGGTGTTAGCTGCTGTTGAAGACAGGATTAAGAGTATTGAAGCAAGCAAAAACCATTTTCCAGATTTTTCTATAGCTTGCATCTAAATTAGCTAGTATTCAAGTTGGTAAGGCTATATTCTAAGGTTTAGATATCAAGGTTTATCACTACCCAAAAGAGTCCTCCTATTATTAAAGCAACAAGTATGAGGAAACAGGGCCAGCAAGGGTGCCAGGTAAATTTTCATTACCATCTAGGAGCATTTCTTGGGGCATTGGGGTGGTTTTTTAAAAACAGTACTTTATGTCCCTCTAGGGGTTCACAGGCATGCTCGGGGTCCTGATGGGGGTCAGCTGACAATGGTTTGTGGCATAAGAGAGGGGTTTCTTCATTCTGGAACATTCGTCCTTTTCCTCTGATGTGGTGAATCCATGGCACAATTCCCTGCAAGTTAAGAGAAGAGTTAGTGACAAGTAGCACTAGGTAGGTAGGTGGTGTCCAGTCCACTTGGGGCTGAGCTGACAGAATGGGTAGCTTTCCAGATGAAAAGCCACATCCAATCTCCTGGTTCAATATTATGCAGTGGGGTATCTGTTGGGAATTTAAGATGGCTAGAGGCAAAGTTTTGAATTTCATTCAGAGTTGCACCCAAAGATCTAACATATTGGATAGTAGCTAATTCAGAACCAGCAGGACCATTACATGTATATTCATTCTTAAGGAATGGCCTTCCATAAATCATTTCATAAGGACTTAAACCAAGTTCTCTTCAGGGAGCAGTTCTTACTCACAGCAGGGCAGTGGGCAAGGCTTTAACCCACTTGAGGAGAGTTTCTAAACAAATTTTAGCTATGGCTTCTTTCAAGGTGCGATTCATTCGTTGTCTTTCCAGTAGATTGAGGTCTCCAGGGAGAAAGCACTTGCCAATTTATACCCAACAGTCCAAATATATCTTTGGTTACCTTAGAGATAAAGGCTGCTCTGTTATCACTTTGTATGGAAATAGGAAGTCCGAACTTCGGAATGATTTCTTTAAGTAAAATTCTTACCCCTTCTTGAGCTTTTTCTGATCGGCGAGGGAAAATTTCTACCCATCCAGTAAAGGTGTCTAAAAAACTAGCAAGTATTTGAAATTTCCTGGCACTTTGGGCATTACCTGTGAAGTCAGTTTGCCAGTCCTCTCCCCCTCCCAGGCCTCAGTATTGTATTTCCTTGTTTAAAGTCAAAGTCTGGGGGTTAACTTTGGCACAAGTGACACATTGGGCTTTCACAGCTTGAATGGTACTTCGTAAGTTAGGACCAACTAGAAATTTGGATGTCTATGGGAACATAGTTTCTCGCTCATAATGTGTTTTCCTGTGAAAGTGCAAGATAATATGTTTGAGTAAGTTCTCAGGGAGGAGGATTTTACTAGGGTCATCAAAATCAGTACTTTCTTTGATCAGCCATCCATCCATGTTAAGTTTAGTAAATCTCCATTCTTCAGCTCTGTAGATCCTTTTCAGTATACTTGGGCTTCCCAAAGGGCAGTACATTAGGTTCAACAGTAGGGTAAGTTATCAACAAAGCTAAAACCTCAACTGGTTTTAGCGGCTGCCTGGCAGCTGCTTTTCCCGCCTAGTCAGTTAAATGATTGCCTTCAGCTTCACTGGTATGACTGTTTTGGTGTCCTTTTCAGTGGACTACTGCCAATTCCCTGGGAAGCATAACTACTTCCAATAATTTAAGAATCAAGTCAACATATTTTATGTCCTTATTGGCAGAACTGGGCATTCCCTATTCTTTCCATATGGCCCCATGTGCATGTAATAGTGCAAAGGCATACTCTGAGTCTGTGTAGATGGTGACTTTCTTTCCCATGCCCAGTTTGTAAGGCTCGGATCAGAGCTATTATCTCTGCATTTTGTGCTGATGTCCCAGCAGGTAGAGCCTCAGCTTCTAATGCTTCATTGAGGGTAACAATAGCATACCTGGCACACTGTTTTCCATGGTCCATAAAACTGCTACCATCCGTAAAATGTTCTAGGTCCGGGTCAAGGAGCAGCACATCTCTGAGTCTGGTCTATTGGAATATACTTCATCAATCATTTGTAGACAATCATGTTTAGGAGATAACCATTGAGTTTCACCATTGGGGTCTGGCATGAGGGTAGCTGGGTTTAGCTTAGCCACTACCTTCATTTCAACACAAGGAATGTCTAACAATGCAGCATGGTACTTTCCTAATCTTCCCATGGTAAGCCAATGCCTGCCCCCCTTTTTTCTAACAATGTTAAAACCTAGTGAGGAGTGAAGATTACAGCCCCAATTAAATTTAATACAATTGGGAATTAAAGTCTGATTGACAGTCTAATTAGTCCCCACCTGAGAAATTTCTTGATTAGAGGTAAGATGGCAGCCCTAGCTTCTCATCTCAGAGGATACTGTTTCAGATGTGGTGGAGTGGGTGTTAGGCCCAGTCTCACCTTGACTTCCCGTGCTTCAACTCCCACCCTTGGGGTCCGCTGACAGCCCATTTCTCAGCTAGCACCTGTTGTTTTATTTCTTTGGGAACTCCACACCTCTCGGTGTTCTCAGCCAGACCTAGTACGGCTGCTTGGAGGGCACAGGTACGGATAACTGGGACCTGTATGTTCACTTCATTAGGTGTAAATGAAAGGGAGGCTTGTAATTTAGAGAGCAAGTCTCGGCCGAGGAGGGGAATTTCTCGGGCACGTAGAGAAATTTATGAGTTAGTTGAGTTTCTCCAGCCTGACGTTGCAGCAATTGTAAGAATGGCTTAGGGCTTTTAGTCCCCAAAACGCCAATAATAGGGACTCATTCACTGGTTTCTTTACTTAGCCTCTGATTTAAGACTGAATAAGTGGCTCCATTGTCCACCAAGAAGTCAACTAACTTCTTCTCCACTTGGAATGAGACCCGAGGTTCGGTGTAGGTGATTGGGATGGTTTGCCAAAGGGTGTAAGGTGCCTCCGGGCCCCGTCACTCCAGGCTGCTGTCTTCATCCCTGGCTAACTGTGGGAGCTGGGCCGCCAGGCAGGATGTCCTAGCCTCTCTTCCTGGGGACACTTGGGCATTCCCGTTTCCAGTGTCCTTCTTCCCTATATTAGGCACATTGCTGGGGACCCAATGGTCTTCTAGGGGCCCCCGGGAGTCTGACCCTTCATTGAGCATCCCCGTCGTCTTTTCCTCATCTCAGGGTCTGCAGGTTTCTGAAGTTTTTTTTTGTTTGTTTGTTTTAAGAACGGCTCCCATTAGGCTGACTTTGTAGGCTGCATGTTTCTTTTGCTGCTTCTCATGGGTAGACTCTCAGCTGCGAAAAACTTTAAAGGCAATTTCAATGAGTTCAGACATGGGTTTGCCCAATTCCCCCTCTAGCTTTTGGAGCTTTCGTCTTATATTGGGAGCACTTTGACTAATAAAGAACATATTAATGGTGTGCAAATTAGTAGGGTCTTCTGGATTAAAATTAGGGTATTGGGGAGGGAGGAACAGAATAGATCAAACGGGGTATTTAGTGGTCAGGGGAAATGTTTTTCATTACCTTACAGTGATGGATACAGGACATGGTAAATATCATCAAAAATTATTGAATTGTACCATCTAAATTGTAAACTATACTGTAAACCATTGACAATGTTTAGTAGCTATGTTTCACTATCTGTATAACAGTTATAACAATGCTACCATCCACATACAAAAAGGTTTTAATATGGGGTGAGGAAAGGGGGAGGAGGTTGGGTATATGAGAGTCTCTAGTATTCTGTGTGTGACTTTGCTGTGACCTAAAACTTCTTTGAAAATTAAATGAAAAATTGGGAGACATTGGGGAGTGAGAGGGGGAAGGTGCCACAGTACAGACTGGGCACCTGATAATGCAGTGATAAAAGGAAAAATGCTAAAAAAAAATTTTTTTTTAATTTTTTTGTTTTTTCCCATTTTTCGAATATCACAATCCTTTAATTTTATTTTATTTTTAGTGTTTTTTTTAAAGTTTTCATGTATTTTATCTCTTACATTTAAACTTATCATTATTATTTCATTTTCCTATTAATTGTATTTGGCTATTAAATGGGCTTCATTTTTAAGGAAGGTTTAGATCACAGAAGGGTTACAATGAGGGTGGGAGAGGATCGTTGGTGGGAGGTGTCAGGGATGGGGGTTTCATGGGAGGAAGTTCACCTGAATATACATGAAAGATATATAAAATTGTTCAAATGATCAAGGGGTGGGGCATGGTCACAGTGGGTGGAGAATCAGTCAATAAATGAGAAAATACTGAATTCCCAGTCTGGAGAGCTCTGCCATATTCTCCAAGGGAGCAGCAACAGTCCCCCGAGTGCACGGCCAGTGCCTGGCTAAGGAGGATGGTCTACTGATGGGTTCTTGTTATTGATGACTAGCCTTACCAGTCTTTGCTCTTTTAATTGAAACTTAGCCTATTGTTATGGGGTGCCTAAGGGTTGCTGCCTGAAAGCCTCCTTGTTGCTCAAATGTGGGCTCTCTCTAAGCCAAACTCAGCATATGAATGCATTACCTTCCCCCCAGCGTGGGACATGACTCCCGGGGATGAGCCTCCCTGTCAATGAGGGATTAGTACCAAGTGCCAACTGGCAATACGACTGGAAAAAGACCTTGAAAAAAAGGGGAAAAAGGTAAAGACAAATGAGTTCATATGGCTAAGAGACTTCAAAGAGTGTCGGGAGGTCATCCCAGAGGTAACACTTACGCACACCTCAGTAGGATCTCATAGAACACCAAAGTGGATATCACCCCAAACAGAGGGGCTCCTGAGGGCTCTGGAGACACCCAGGTCCTATATAAGGGGGAATAGCTCCAGAGATTGATGCCTTATCTGTGGGCTATACTTTGGAATCTGTGCTCCTGAGAGTGACAGAGTTGGACTCAAATAAGTCCTCAAATAAGGTCCATCAGTCCCTTCTATTCAAATCTGTATGTGGTGCTAGAGTTTGTAGGTGTACTTCCAGAGACTGGAGCCTTTGGCCTGCCCATGTGCCAGCTAAGCCTGGAATCTTGGTGGAGCTGCAACTCCTACTCTACAGCTCAATGGACTCACCCAAGTAACCTGGCGGGGAGATGATGATGGACAATGGCCATCCCAGGGAATGGAGAGAGCCTGCAGCTGCAGGCAGGATAATCCCATCCATCTTATCCTTGGGATATAAGCCCCCTCTCACTTGGAGGTGGAGTAGACATCATCATCCCAGACTCCTCAGGATGGGGGGAAGAGCTATGGACTAGAGTGGACTTACTGCTATTCTGTTGTAGACATATTGTGATTCAAGCAATGGAAGAAATTACAACATTGATGTAGAGCCAATGGCCACTGGAGGCTCTGGGGGCAGGGAGAGGGCAAAGCAGTTGTAATACAGGGGCTTTTTCAGGACTTGGGAATTATCCTGAGTGACTTTGCAATGACAAATATAGGCCATTTTACATCAGCATATACCATGCAGAACTGTGTGGGAGAGAGTGTGGTCTACAATGTGAACTATGGTCCATGTTTAGTGGCAAAGCCCCAGGATGGGTATATCCATTGCAGGCAATGTGCCATACTAACGAAGGATGTTTATGTGGGAGGTTGTAGGAGGTGTGGGAAGTGGGGAACATGGGAATCCCTGTAATTTTTGTGTAACATTTATGTAATCTAAGCATCTTTTAAAATATTTTAAAAAAAAAAGATTAGTGTACTGCCAATAGGCTTTTCAAGCAGCCATTCTAAATAGAAGGCTGACAGGTTTTCTTCAGGGCTTTGGACTATTTCTTGAATTTTGTTCCGGTGTTCCTTTCCTGAGACCTGTGATAATGCAAGCTTTATAATGATCCAATTTGGTCCTACCCATTTGTTCATGTGGATTCCAATTTGGCTCAATTCTGGGAACTGCCTGAGTTCCTGTGACATGTACAGGGTTGTCCGGGTTATTGTTGCTCAGTGAATCGGCATAGTCATGGGCTTTTTCCAATACTGTCTGGTTCTCTTCAGAGGTTAACATTACATTTAGCAGCAACTGTATGTCTGCCCAATTAGGATTATGTGTGGCAAAAATGGAGTTAAATAGCTTTTCCATTTTCTGAGGATCTTCACGATAACTGGGGACTCAGTCCTTCCAGTTGTCCAGATATGAAGTTGAGAATGGGGTGTGGATATAAAGGTAGCCTCTTGGTCTCCCCTGATAGTCCATTCTAGCTGGAATCTCAATGGAAATTGCCCATCTTAGAAGGATGCTTCTTGACTCAATTGGGTACCACTCTGGGTGTGAGCCGGGGAGGCCATTTCTGGAGGTTCTAAAGGTAACTCGGGCTCATTCTCCCCACTCTCTGCCCTGCCCTTATGAGGAGGCAGAGGGGCATTTGGAGTCTGGAGAGAGTCCATTTCGTCATCTGAGGGGTTTGAATTAGAAAGGGGTTTCTTTCCTTTCTTTGGTTTCTGACTTGAACCTGGCCTTCGGCTAGTGAACATCACTCCATGCCAAAATCATTGATGCTGAAGTTTGGCATTGTTGGCTAAGGCCATAAAACAATGTACATGAGGTATTTCATCCCATTTACCAAGCTTTTAAAAATATAATTCTAACTGTAAGATAGTATTATATTCAAGATGTCGAAGTCCCTTTGATGGCTATTCCTGACCATCCTCTAATTTATACTGTGGCCACGCAGATTTGTGCAAAAATATCATTTTTTTTTTTTAGCCATTGACTCATAACCAAATTGTTACCAATATTTCAAAATGCAATCTGAAGGATAACATTCCTTCCTCTCCTCCAAATTGTCTATTACCCATTCCAAACCACTCCTCTATTTCCAGGAGACCTGACAATTCACAATTCACAATTCTCAAATCCCAAAGGACACCTGTGTGACTGCCCAGGCACAATGGGGTCTCCTCTACCAGGGGGCTGCTCCCCTTTGGGCACTGCAAGACTCTAAGTGTCCCCAAGACCAAGACCAAGACCAAAAAACCAAAGGTGGTTGAGCTGCCTACAGCTTTGGCAGGGAGATTTAAATGCACATCTACAAGCCCAAGTTTGAATCAAAGAATAATTTGAAGGATAGGTACTCACCAGAGTTGAGGAAATGGATTCCCTATTTCCCTTATTGATCTGCTGCTCTCTCAGGAACAATGGCACCTGGGGGCTCTTAGAGACAATTGGCTCAGGGAAAACTTACCCCAGGGGGCAGATGAGTTCACCAGGCAGTGATCTCCTCAGAGATCACAGGGTCCCAGTGGAGTCGCCAAATTGAAGAGGACCCATGTGAGCTCCCTGGGTTCTTTTGCCGGGCACAGAGAATTACAGTTCACTCCAAGGTGTGATCACACATGGGAAATAGTTTTATTAAGCCAAAGGAGGTCAGGAGGCAAAGTCTCACATCTGCCTCCCCGAACAAAAGAGGCAAGGGTTTTTATTAGAATTTGACAAAGGGAGGTGGGGACAAGGATGCCATTGGCTGAGTCCATCTGCGAGATAGGGTCAGCAAAGTGGGCATCAGAGGAGAGATAGGGTGAGCTCACAGCCACTGTTTTTGCCTACTTTAATTCCATTTCTTCTAGTGTCCTTGGTCTCAGGATTCTCAGCCTGGTGTGTGTTTTGTATGTTTAAGGTAAGGGAGAGAAGAAAATCAGAAACTTGCTAGGGAGTAGAAAACAGGAGCTTGCTAGGAAGTGGAAAATGGGAATTTGCCAGGGAGTGGAAAAACAGTAACTTGCTAATGACTAAAGACAGTTTTCTTTAATAAGCAATGATGCACAGCTATATGCTACAAATTACAGGGGTGAGATTACATAGTTGAAACTAAAATATCATTTGTTAGCGCAATCTAAAAGTTAAAGCTGTAGTGTAACATATATCATAAAACTGCTTTGGCTTTCTTTCATTACCATCTTCAGAACTAGCAGGAAGCTTTCTAAAGAAGAGAGCCAATTAATGGCTAAGAAAAAAAAAAGACAGTAAGAGGTCTTATTTAACATGATGTAATTCCAGAGTAAATACAGATTTTAAAATAATAATAATAATAATAATGAACTTAATTCTCCCTGTAGAACTTAAGGGAAGAGACTTCCTCTTCCCTCCCATCTCTCTTTGCACTTACTTTAAGAAAACCTGTAATTTTAAGTTGCCTTTTTCTTTAAATATATATAAATTTAAATATATATATAAAAGGTTGCATCCTGAATGACATTGCAATGACAGATATAGGCCATGTTATATCATCATATTTTTGGTGTAACATTTATGTAATCTAAGTATCTTTTTAAAAATAAAAAAAAATTATTATTAAAAAAATAAAATAAAATTATGTAAGAGGCAAAAAATAAATAAAAGTTGAATAAGCCTCTTGCAAATTTCACCACACAAGGAAGGAATTCATTTCTTTGTAATGTAATCAAGGAAAATATTGCCCTTATCTCCCAGTTTCCTGGGAGGAAATTAATATAACTTCCAGGGGGCTTCTGGCCCCACCTTTAAAACCACCTCAGAAATATCTTGAGAATATGTATGTAATGGGTTGCATCTGCTTATCCACTTAGCCACATAAACAAGGTGAGTTTTCTGTCTTTTCAATCTCTGTGGATTGCCTCTGATAGAACAAATTCTGTTTTAATGCTTATTCAATGATAAAATTGTTTTCCTTTCTCTTCTACCTTTGTGTAGAGATGTTCTGAGTTGGGAGAATCTGTTCTTTTTAATCATATTTCCCCAACATTTCTCATCCATTCTTGAATGAGCTAAGCAAATCCAGGTAGGCATCTTCTAATTTTACAAAAAGAAAAACTAAAAGGAACGAGGCAAATCAAGAGCTGACCACTGTGATGATTTGGAGTTATGTAGCCCAGAAAAACATGTTTTTAGAATTGGTCCATCTCTGTGAGTGTGAACTCTTGTAAACGGGACCTATTGATGAGGTTACTTCCCTTAAAGTACGGCCCAGCTGAGCCAGGATGAGTCTTAATCCTGTTACTGAAGGCCTTATAGGGAAGGTCACAGAGAGAGAGAGAAGCCAGAAGCTGACTGTCAGTGGAACCTGGAAGAGAAGAGAAGCCAGGAGAGGCCTCTATGTGCATTGCCATGTGACAGAACAGCTAACAACCCAGGATCCCAGGCCTTCAGCTTCACAATGCCACAGTCTTCTAGGAGAAAGCATTGCCTTGATGACGTGTTGATATAGGGCTCCTCCTAGCCTCAACACTATGAGCCAATACATTTCCATTGTTTATGCCACCCCATTGCATGGTATTTGCTTTAGAAGACAGGAAAGCTAAAACAATTACCATTTCCTTTTCTTTTCTCTATTTTTTATACCAACTATTGATTGCAGGGTTCTTTCACATTTCCATGAAAATCCTTATTTCAGTGCCATGTTACCTTGTTAGGAATCATACAAAAAGAATGAAGGATTTTAATTTGTTTTACAAAATCCCAAAACCCTCACTTTTCAGCCTGAGAGACATAAATGAATGATTCAGATCATTTATAAACATAATTTCCCAATCTAAATAAAACTTCTACTAAAAGGAATGCCATTTGAAAAATACAAAAAAGAGATAAATCTCTAAGCTTCCCAAGTATAACAGAAACATAAAAAAAGATGTACACTGTGTTCCCTCAAGTCCCACCTCTGCCCTCCAGTACTTAAAAGGTTGACTGCTGTCAACCACAAAGCAAAGGTTATCTGCCTCAGCCCTCACTAAGAGTGGGAGAAGCTGCTGGCCGAGGCCCTGGGCCATACCCTGGCTGGGACAGTCCTGCCAGCCCTGCCTGTGACTCTGGCTCCACCCCTCTCCTGCTCATCTCTCACAGCCTCTTCATACTGGGTCTGGAAGGCACCGGGGACAGTATCATTAACCTTGGCCAAAACCTCCAGGACTTTCATCTTGCTGGTTTCAGCACGGCCTTTGGACTCCATAGGAACTCATAGCATAGAGGAGCACTGTGAGGCACCTGCCAGTGTTCTAGATACTTTTCCTGCACCAAATCTCTGGTGATGAGCTTCCTGGACTCCCCATGGCTGAAATGCTTCTTTTCTTTCTGAGGTCCATGTACTCAGAGGTTCTCCTGAGGATCTCAGGCAATTGGTCTTTTTCCTTCTGTTGACAATCTTCAGCATGTTTGCCTTTGCAATGGGCTCTTTCATTTTATACTTGTATAACAGGAACTGCATCAACAAACCTGGCTTCCTGGCTGGATGATCTTTGCAGTGGATCTCTCAGTGGAAGGTTGGACCTAGAAGGAACTTGGACTTTTCTCATGTTGGCCCCTTGGCACCTTCATCAGATCTTGAACATGAAAGAGCTTTCAAGGAATTAATGGTGGATGGGGTTCTGTGAGGCCCCTGAGGACATACAGAGAGAAGTAATACAGGAGAGAAGGATGAGGGGAGTCTGTTCTTCCTCTGCTGCAGTGGCCTGAGCACCCTCAAGAACCTGGTTCTCACCCTCGGCCTGGCAGCATTTCTCATGGGTATGGGGCTTACTCTTCTGACTCTAAGGCAAGATGGCTCTGCTCAGGGACTGCAGGCAAGAGCATGGGCAGGAGAGCAGAGGGAGCTGGCCCACTGGGTCAGTGAGTATGTAATGATGTGTGCTCTTTCAGCAGGGACATATAGCCTTGGATTTAAAGAAAGCTCATTCTCTGAGTTTCCTTGAGGTCACTGCTCTAGGAACTCACAAGGCTGCTTTTCTCCTGGTCAACCTGTCCCCTGATAGCCTTATGGGAGAAGTTAGAGTGAGCATTAGGCTTCAGCCTGCCAGCACTGCCTGGCGCCTACTGGGGATGACAGCAGGGATTGGCAGTTGGGCCACTTCCATTCTGAGGTGAGGGGTCCTCTCTGTTTGCATTTAGGGCCATCGTGTCCTGAATGTTGATGGGGCCTGCACTCCCTCTCTGGTGCTCTGAAGTTGACACCTCAAAACTCCCAGTGACTCACAAGGAGGAAGTAAAGGGGTACCTTAGCCACCACTCCAAGGGATACCACACCCAGTGCTGAGAGATCTGTTGGGTCCTCTCTGTCCTGGGTTCTTTAGGTTCCTCAGTCCTAGCCAGAGGACTCGTCTTGGCTCTAGGTATGTCCTGAGATGCTTACTCTGCTAATCAGTGGCTCTGCCATCAGACTATGGATGTCTCCTCCCTTAGACCTGCTGTAAAGAAATGATGGAAGTGCTGCCACTGACTACAGCGCCCTGGGCCTTCAAGGACTGAAACCAGAGGTTGGGCCATATTTTTTCTTGCCCCTTTTATTCGCATTTATCCTCATGCAGCTTCTATGTTTTGACTCCTAGGAGGGTCTGGGTCTCCTCTCTCTCTCTCTCGACCTGAGGCCTATTGTCTCATAGTATGGCCTGTACCACCCTGAGACCCAACATAAGCAAGTGAGGGTTGCCTCATGTGGCCACATCTGCCTCTGGTGTCTCAAGGTGAAAGTCAGGGAAGGCAGGGGGAGGTGATTTGGTAGGTGGTCCCATGGGTCCTTACTCGAGGTCCTAAGTTTGACTCTGGAAGGCAGAAGATTCCTCCTTCTTCTGGCCTGGGACCATTCCCCTCATAACAAGGCTCTGACTTCCTTGTTTACCCTAAGGAGGAACTGAGGGATGCCTTTGCCTGTCATTTATGCCTGAGTCCTCCCAGGGCTGACAATAGGAGAAGGAGTCTGTGGTGCCATCGTCGTTATGGGGTTCAGGCACTCAGTCCTCAGGTTCCTCACCTTGACTTCTGGCACAGCCTGGAAATCCTCCTTCTACAGACCAAAGTCCTCACTACCTGAGCCCCCAGAGGCTGAAGTCAGAGTGAGCCACATCCTGCCACAGCTGTTCCAGGATTCTGAGAGGTACCAGCAGGGGCAAGACTCTACGGGACCTCACTCTTCTGGGGTTGGTGATCCTGTTAGTTCTCACTCAGGCAAGGCCAGAGACTTCTCCTTCCACTTACCTGAGTCTACCAGTCTCAGACTAAGCCTCTCGCCTCCCTGAGTTCTTGGGGCTGGAAGTGAGAAGGTGGTACATCTGGCTATCCCTGCCTGTGGCTTCCCAGGTCTGAGAGGGGAACAGATATTACAGAGTCCCCTTTCTTCTGGGGTGCGTATTCCCTTCACTCTTCACTCAAAGCCTTCACCTTGACTCATCCTGTGACCTGGAAATCCTCCTTCCCTTTCTCAGGCCTACCACCTCATACTAAGTCCTGTAATCCCCAGAGACACCCTAGGCTAGGACAGGGGTTCTTAACAAGGGGTACATGAACATTATTCTTATGGGGACGTGTTGGTGCAGGTGTGATATATTTATTAAATAATACACAGTATAGTGTGGGCTTAATAAGGGGCCTGTGTTTTATACCTGTCTGGCAAAGTGGTCTGTGGAACAAAAAAGGTTAAGAACCCCTGCTCTAGGAGGAAGTGAGAGTTGCCTGGTGTACTAAGGCTGAGAGTAAGGAAGAGATTCTGTGGTACCCTTGCTTTTATGATTTGAGTGGTCCCCTGGCTATAAGGCCTAAATTAGGGTCCTTATTATGTACTGTCTTGACATCAGGTAAAATTGGGTGGGCCTCGAATGGCTTACCTGAAAGTGCCCTCCCCTTCTGTTCCCACTGAGAAGGTCCCCTAGTCAAGCAACCCTCCTTATCAAGTGCCAGGCACCATCTCTTCTTATCCTTGAGTAGCAGACTTCAGTTTCCTGCCACCCTGCAGAATTATTCAAAAAAGCCACTCACATCCTCCCTCAGAAACCAGGGAGCTCCCCACCCTCTTGATACTGCAAAGATTGCTCCCTACAGCCCCTAGTTGTTCATTCTCTTCCCAAGTGGCTCTGTGGGGCTGGCAGTGTCTTCCTCCCCTGGACCGTGAGTCTATGTAACTAATGAACTGCTGATGATCTCATTTGTCCAGTGTAGGATGTTGTCTGGTGGGCCATTCCCATAACCCTGGGGTGGGTATACCATTCTCATCAACGGGGTGTCAGGAAGTAATTAAAACAAATGGCATCAGGAACAGAATGTCCCAACCATGACTGAGGACACCTGATCAGCTTTAACTCACTGCTCTTTGCTAACGAACTGGTTCTGTGATACAGCAAAGGCTGCCTGGGATGGAACAGCCAACCACTGTACTTTAGCTTGCACAGAGCTTTTTCTCTTGGTCAGGTATTGCCATCTCTTTCCACCAAAACACTGTCAGACCCAGGAAGAGAAATGTTGTTAATTGACTACATCCCGTAGTGATGTACTGTTGCTTGCGGCCTGTGTTTGGCAGGTGGTCTCTGTAGTTCCCACCATAAAAGCGGTGACAACACAGTACCCTAACTGATTGGCTCTTGAGTCTTGCTTACCAAAGATTGCGCTAAAGCTCTCTGGTCACTGTGTCTAGCCTGGTGACCGTCACTGGTTGCTTGAGGGCAGCTCTATGAATATTGTTAGTAATTGGGCACCTTCAGGACAGCCCAAGGACAGTCCTTTGTGGAGTTTGCAGAAAGGAAAGAGACCACCAGTCCAGGGAGAATTAAGCATGGCACCCTGGATGCCTAATAAAGTCATTGTTGTTCAGGCAAGGGTAGTGACCTTGCCCATCTCCTTTGCTGCTGCTTCTCTTGCTTGCTGTTGTGTCTGTTCTCCTGACTTCCAAGGACATGGAAGGGCATGTCCATGGAGGCCTGTAGCCCAGGTGCTGATGGATAAAAAAGAAAAGGAGAAGGAGCATTGGGTACCAACTCTTCCCCAAATCGCCGAAGGAGGTAACTTAACTACTCTTGCAATGCAAAACCCCTACCCAGTATTCCTGGACTTTCCTTAGCACTACTGCTTACCAGCATGTCAAGGGGCTCCCATAGTGGGTGTGGACCGTGGCCACAGGGAGATTGACTGGTACTCCTGGGCACTACGAGGTGGGCCACCAAGCTCCTGAACATCCCCAGTAACAATCCATGAGGTCTGTACCACGGGTGATTGGCTAGAAACGGAAAGTGAATGCCATGACTTTTTTTGGCTAGAAATCAAAAATATTCTGAGGGAATTTGTACAGAGAGAAAAGGGAGAGAGTATAAAAGGAAGCCCGTGCAGCAGAAAGGTGGGGCTGTAGCTGAGGATGGTTTCTATCCACTGATCTTGGGGTTTGGGGCCCAGATTTTTCAGTAGCATCACTCTATTGCCTATGCCTCTGTTGCAACAAAAATCCCAATCCTCAGGGTTATAGTGGGAAACACCCATGTCACCCTTGTGGCCCAGCAAAGGGGTAAATTCACACCCAAATTAAGCTCAGGATCATTAAATCCTATAAAGCAACTATTGCCATGGAGGAGGCCTTTAGCCCTAACAATACTGATTTGAGGCTTTCTGGAGGAAGAAATTTATGAATATGAGCAGGATAATGAGAATGTTCCACCCTATGTTGAAATATATCCAATGACAAACAAATAGAAAAAAAGAACTAGAAGGAGAGAGGAGGGAGGGAGGGAGGATGGAAACTGGTTGTGGGGGGAGGAAACAAAAAATATTAAATTGAAACAAAGGTCCACAATTTGGCCCAATTAGAAATCCGAATTGACTAAAATAATTTATACAGCAAGATAAAAGGATGTTGATTGGCATTTGTGTCTCTACAACATATGTCTGAATTAACTTTTAATATCTGCTGAAATGTACTGATTGGCAAACCTTCAAGGACTTAATCAATTCAGGGGCTCAAATTGCAGTTATACCTGGGAATCACACTAAATTTAAACATGGCTCCCTCTATAAACTTAGGAGAGTAAACGAATATAAAATTGAGGACAAAATAGAGGGCACCTCAACCATCAGGACTATTGTCTGGCCTAAATTCCCCATGTTCATATCACCCATTGCCCTAAATGGGTGGTATTTAGGGCATAGAGGGCATGGATGCTCTGACCCAATGAGTAATAAATTAAAATTCAATTAAAAGTCTTTGGCACTGACACATTGGCTTGGAAAAAAATGGGACCTCCCACGAGTTAAATAGTTAATATAGTCCAATGTGAATCAAAACAGAGCCTTCAATGCTTGAAATTTATCATATAAGACCTAATAATTAAAGGGGTAATTATCCCCACTGCCTTTTCATTTAACAGCCCAAATT
Source organism: Tolypeutes matacus (assembly GCA_026826555.1). Lineage (NCBI taxonomy): Eukaryota > Metazoa > Chordata > Mammalia > Cingulata > Chlamyphoridae > Tolypeutes > Tolypeutes matacus. The sequence continues at coordinate 10,411,308 of JAKSZT010023082.1, read as the reverse complement.
GGTCTGTTCTTGAACGTGGAAAGAATGAATGGTGCCTTAAGGTGGATTACTGCAATCTTAGTGCTGCAGGGCCATTCATAAAGGCCCCAGACCTAATGACCAATGTTATTGAAGTTATTGATTCCATCCAATTAGCAAATGGTACATATCTTGTTATCATAGATTTGGCTAATATGTTCTGTTCGGTGCCTATTTCAACAGCCTTCACAGCCACAGTTGACCTTCCCCTTCGAAGGGACACAATAAACCTTTAGCAGGCTACCCAGGTGGTGCCTCAGCAGCCTTGCAATCATACATATCCTTTGCAGGCAAGACCTTACCTGCATCCACCTTTCTCCAGGCATAAAAGAATGGCATTATATTAATGACATCCTCCTCTGAGGAGATTCGTTTGACACACTCCTTAAGGACATACAAATACCCCCAAAAAAGAGCTTACAAAAGGAGGACGGGCCAATGCCCCATACATAATGCAAAGCTCTGCCATCTTGGTTAAATTCCTAGAAATTATTTTGTCTATCACTGACACTGTCTAGAAACAGTTATTGACCCTGTCAGCACCAAAAATGTTAATAAAAGTCCAAACTCTTTTAGTCCTTTTGGATTCTGGTTTCCTCATTTAGAGATTTTACTTAATCTCACTGATGTGTTACTTGCAAATTGGCCCACCTTGAATGGGGCGCCCTCCAACAAAAGCATCTAGAATCTGTCCAAATTGAAATCAACAGGCACTCCTGTTAGTGCCCTCAGAGACTCCTTCACTGTAGAGACTTTAGCAATCTCCTCTCAAGCCTCCTGGAGTCTCTGGACCACCAGGTGGCCATAAGTTGTTCATAGGCTTCCAATGATCTCAGAAACAGCAGAAACTGCTCTCCTTGGCCCTGTATTGTACACCATTAGAGCAGCGTTTGCTGGCCACATCTGAGCTCTCCTGGAAATAGAGGCTCTCACAGGCCCTGAGTATCCAGCTACCCAATATGCCTTGGATTATGAAAGCAGCAACTTGTCAGCTTGGCACTGCTACTGAGATCTCCCTGATACAGGATGGCGCAAAACCTGGGCCCTCTGGCATATTCCATCTGTAGGAGAAGGTGGCCCCCTCTGTCCTCAGTCACTTGCCAGATGCCATGATTCTGGAGGAGGTCACTCCTCTCTCAGACCCCTTGGGAACAACCGAGTGAACAGCAATGGGAGTTCACATTCTTTATGGACAGCATTACCAACATTACGTATGATGGAACTCCATGGACTGTTGCTGCTTTTCATTCTTTAACCAGGATGTCCCTGAATCAGCACAATTGGCCACACTTCAGGCAGTCATCTTGGCACTGGCTGCCCTGGCCAGCAAATAGCCCTGTCTATTTTTACAAACTCTTGGACTGTTGCTTAAGAGTTTCTGCCTTGGGGGTAAAGAACTCTGGGAATCTCTTGCCTCACAGATACTCAAAATATAAATCAAGGTGTTGCAGTTGGGCAGTCTGATGTAATTATGAATTCCAAAAATATAATTGGATCATGCTTGTAAACTGATCTGTTAATCTGGGCATGATTAAGTTATGATTAGGGCATTGACTGGGCCATGTCAGTAGGGCATTGAGCCCCACCCCTTGGTGGGTGGGGAATCGAATATAAAAGTCAAGGCAAAGAGCAGAGTTGAAGCAGTTTTTGAGAAGCAGTTTTTGAGAAGCAGTTTTGATGTTGGAGAGAAGGCCCCAGGAGGAGAGAAGCGAGCCGTTTGCCTGATCGTCTACAGATGACCTTGTGGAGGAAACAGGAGCTAAGCCCAGAGAGAAATGCAGCCCCTGGAAGAGAGGAACCCAAGAAGCCTGAACCCTGGCAAACGTTGGCAGCTGTCTTGCTCCAAAACGTGGCAATGGACTTTGGTGAGAGAAGAAACTTACACTTTCTGGCCTGGTAACTGTGGACTTCTACCCCAAATAAATACCCTTTATGAAGACCAACCCATTTTTGGTATTTCACATTAGCACCCCTTTGGCTGACTAATACACAAGGTAATGGATGTCTCTACATATACTAAGACCACAATATAAGGCCTCACCAGGACACTCATTATTCCCTTTCAGAGTTCCAAACCTTACCAATAATGACCAAGGCACTCATTTCACTTCTCAGAATACACAATGCTGGGCTCTTGAAGAAAGAAATCAATGGAAATTCCAACTCCCCTCAAAGCCCCCAGGAGGCTGGCTTACTTGAGAGACATAATGGGCTCCTCAAAGAACTCCTATTTAAGTAACAAAGTGGCAGATGGACCCCCTGCTGGGTGTCACTATTGCCACAGGCCTTGATTAGTCAAAATTCATACACTCCTTGTGATGGTTTGGAGCTATATGCGCCCCAGAAAAACATGTTCTTAAACTTAATCCATTCCTGTAGGTGTGATAAGGCCGCTCCCCTAAGATCAAGGTCCTGACCTCTCTGAGACCTCTGAAGTGGTCCCTGAGTCCTTAGAGGGAGAAGTCAGGGGACACCATATCTGGCTTCCCCTGCTTGGGTCACTCCAGTCAGACAGCAGGGGTGGAGCTCTGAGGGGACCCCTCTCTTCTAGGGGCAAATCACCTCAGTCCCCAGTCAGGGTCATCACCTTGATTCCTGGCAGGACCTGGCATCCTCTTTCTAGTGACCTGAGGACATCCCTCTTAGACCAAGGCTCTTATATTCCTGAAAACCCTGAAGACTATGTGAGGGGGTGCTCAGCCTGACAGCCCTGCCTGGGGCCTTCTTGGTCCAGGAGCAGGTGCCAGCCAGTCTCTGTGTGGCCCTCTGTTCTCTGGGGTGTTGATCTCCTCAGTACTATTCATCAGGGTCCTCTACTTGCCTCCTGCCCCTTTGACAAAAGGTTGCCTGAGAAATGGCACATCTTTGCACAATCTTTAGCAGTTTCCCTATTGCAAACTGTGCAGGGAATGGGTCATGTACCATCCCAGATTGATGTGAGATGGGGAAGCTACAGTCCAGGGCAAAGGCCCCTGGACAGGAGGTGGGCTGTCAGAGAAAAAAAACATGCTGATCTATTCTTTCTCTTCATCAGCCAGGCTTAGTCGCTTATTTAACTTTGGTTATAATCTATTGGCTTTCATAGGGAAAGAGCTGTGCAGGATGATTTTGTGAGTCCCTGATCTTTTGAGGTCATCTGACACTGCATAAGTTGATTGATAATCCTGGCACAGAATATCGCCTCTTAATTTTCTTTATTCATACCCTTCATTTATTTTGGTATAGATATTGCACTGGCTATGTATTCCAACCCAGTACTTGAGGTAGAAAATCCTTCTTTTCATTGCTTGAGATACATTTTGAAGGAGTGAGAAGAAAAGTGAATTAAGAGACACAAGGCCAACCTCAAGCTGGGAGGAGTGGAAAGGAGTGGGCTCTAGAACAGGGGTTATTAACCAGGGGTCCATGAGCTTGAACTGAAATTCAAAAACCATTATTCTTGTGGGGACATGTTGGTGCAGGTATGATATATTTATTAAATAATCCACAGTATAGTGTGCACTTAGTAAGGGGTCCGTGGTTTTCACCTGACTGGCAAAGGGGTCCATGCAACAAAAGAGATTAAGAACCCCTGCCCTAGGGGACTTCAGACCAGCCCTTCCACTTACCAGCCATGTGAACTTGAGATAACTGCAAGTTCTTCATTTGTGAAGTGAGTCTGAGAAGCTCTATCTTGTAGGACCGTTACAATATATGTGACGCATCTAAACACTTGGTACAGTGACTGGCAAATATTGGCCCTTTAATGATTGGCAGTTAGCATGTGGTTATTTAGACCCTGGATGATGGTACCATCCTCCCACTGGAGGTTTTTGGTTTTTGTTTGTTTGTTTGTTTTTAATACATCAGCTATCAGAGAATATATAATTCTCTTGGGAAAAACACAGCTAAAATGCAGCTTAGTGGGAAGCGGTGTGGCTCAAGCTATTGGGCTCCTGCCTACCACATGGGAGGTCCCTGGTTCGATTCCCAGTGCCTCCTAAAGAAGACAGTGACCTGGCGCTACAGGCAGGCGTGGCAAGCTGATGCAACAAGATGACGCAGCAAGAGACACAAGAAGAAAAACACAATGAGAGACACAACAAAGCAGGGCGTGGAGGTGGCTCAAGCAATTAGATGCCTCCCTCCCACATCAGAGGTCCCGAGTTTGGTTCCCAGTGCCTCCTAATGAAACAAGGAAGATGAACAGACACAGCAAGTCCAAACAATGAGGGGGTGGGCAGAAATAAATAAATAAAATAAATCTTTTTAAAAAATGCTGCTTAGCATATAAAACTATGTAAAATTTCTCCCCTTCAAGGATATGATATTTAATTTGAGTGTGGGGGAGTCCCCCCAGCTGGGTGAAACACGGAGGTTCTAGAATTTATGTCAAGAACCAACAACTTCCCTCCCTCCCAGCTGCTTTTCCCTCCTAGTCACCCCTATTTTCATTCATTTCTCTACTGCTGAAAATCTAGCTTTAGTTTAGAGTTTGCCAAATTACACTAAAGTCAACCAAATTAAAATGCAGTTTTAATAAAGTGGGCTCTGATCCTCCTAGCCTAGGGTAAAGAGTGCCAGCCTAGCAGCTTCTGAGTATCCCACACTCATTTCTCAGAAAGTCCCAACACTATGTGAATAAAACTAGTTTGAGTACTTTGTTCAACTGCACTGAGACAGGACACCTTGACTCTTACCCACTTGGAGATTTCTCTCTGATCTACTTACAATACCAAAGTAACTGCTATGAGTGGTTTTCTGTTTCAGGCTTAGGCTCTCAAATCTGAGACTCACCATCTGAGTGTCTGGTCCTGCTCAAGATTCCAACCCACCTACCAGCCAAATGTAAAATTACCTCCCTCTGAGGGACTTGCAGTTTCCCAAAACCCCAAACTGCCTTGCCTCAGGGCATTTACACTTGGGTGTCCTCATCTGGAAACCCTCCACTCCTTTTAAATTGTCTCTTAGGTTCTAGAGAGTATCTTAAAGTCTTACGTATAGGATTGCTTCTTCTACTGTAAAATTCTATGGGCGGTGGCTCCACCTTTCTTATCTTACAAAACTCCAGGATTATCAGACAGCCTTCTAAAGAGCACATGTTCAATCAAAGGTTGGGGTGGGGGAAGAAAGGCAGTAAGCAAGAGTTTATAATTTATTATGATTTAATTTCTCATAAATTCTTGAATAAGCTAAACAAATCCATGTATGTAACTTTTACTTTTTATAAAGAAAGAAATAATAATGCAAACTAAGAAGTTACTACTTTATACTTTTTTCACCCTCTATTTTGTGATCCCAAATATTTTACTGTGTGGAATTTCACATTTCCATGAAAATCGTTATCCCAATGCCATGTTATTTTGTTCTGGGTCATAGAAATTTTGCAAACACCAAAACTCTAACTCTAAACCTAAAAAACAACAATAAACCTATGAACCATGTTTTTCATAAACTTACATTCAAAAAAGCTAAATATATATTTATGCACACAACTACAAGTATTAACATAGAACAAGAAAATGAAGATATGTATTTTGTTCCCTCCAGCCCCACCTCCGCCTACACTACTTAGAAGGATGACTGCTCTCTTCAACCCCACACTGAAATCTCTGCCTCAGCTTCACTTGTGGAAGGAGCTGCTGGCCGAGGCCCGGGGCCTGGCCCTGACCAGGGCGGTCATGCCAGCCCTGCCTGGAACCCCGGCTGCAGCCCTCTCCTGCTCATCCCTCAAAGCCTCTTCATACAGGGCAGGGAAGGAGCTGGGCACGGTATCATTGATCTTGGCCAAAACCTCCAGGACTTTCATCTTGCTGGTTTCAGCATGAGCCCTGGAGCCCCACAGGAATTCATAGCGGGGAGGGTCGCTGCGGGGCACCTGCCGGTACTCCAGGTACTTTTCCTGCACCAAATCTATGGTGAGGAGCTTCCGGGGCTCCCCAAAGATCAAGTGCTTCCTCCCAGCAAATACCCCCAAGGCATTCAGGAACTCCCAGATCTCCTCCTCGGTGGCGCGGTTGCCCTTCATGAAGATCACGCCCAGGAGAGTCATCAGGAGACCCGTCCTGGGCAAGCCCCCCCCCACCACTCAGGCTCCCCTCGGTGGTGAGGTCCAATTTGCTGACCAGCGAGTAGGACTGACCGCTGGGGTCGACTTCCTTCAATTCCAGGCCAAACACCAGCTCCATGCGCTCACACGTTCTCCGGAGGATCTCGGGGAACTAGTTCTTGTACTTCTTGCTGACAATCTTCAGCATGGCTGCCTTCGTGATGGGCTCTTTGGTTTTATACTTCTCGGTCAGGAACTCCACCAACATACTCGCCTTCCTGGTTAGAGGATCTCTGTGGGCGCTCTCGATGGCGCATGCGGCCTCAGAGGAGCCTGGGTGTTTCTCATCTCGGCACCTGTTACCATCATCAGATCTTGGGCAAGAAAGAGCTTTAGTGGGAGTGCTGGGGGATGGGGATCTCTGAGGCCCCTGGGGACTGCCAGAAGCAGGGGAGCTCTGGGGAGTGCCCCCCAAAACAGGAGAGGAGGGGGGAGTGGGTTCTTCTTTCTCTGCTGCAGTGGTCTGAGCAGCCTGGAGACCCTGGGTCTCACCTTGGGCTTGGCGGCGTTTCTCACGGGCACGGAGCTTACTCTTCTGACCGCGAGGCATGATGAACCTGCTAGAGAGAGCAGGCAGAAATGTGGGCAGGAGGGTAGGGGCGGGGGGTGTGGGCCCACTAGAGGAGGAAGTATGAGAGGGTGTGCACACCTTCGGTGGAGAAACTATCCTGGTTTGAAAGAAGGCCACTTCTGTAAGTTTCCTTGAGGACACCGTTTTAGGAACCCACAAGGCTCCTGTTCTTGTCAGCTTGTCCCTTTTGAACCTTGTGGAGGAAGTTAGAATGAGCATTAGGCTACTGGCTGCTAGCCCTCCCTGAGGCTTACTGGGGTGACAGCAGGGGCTGACAATAGGGCCACCTCTGTTCTGTGGTATGGGGTCACCTCTGCTCACCTTCAGGACAATCATATCAATTGGGCCCCCTCTTTCTGCTGCTTTGAAGCTCAAACCTCAAACCTCCCTATGACCCATGAGAAGAAAGTAAAGAGACTCCTCAGCATACCACCCCTGGCAGAGGACACCCAGTTCTAATAGCTGTGTCTTCCTCCCTGTCCAGGGTTCCTCGTGTCCTCAGATGATCAAAATCCTCATCTTGTCAATTCTTAAGGCCTAGGATGCCTCCTTTCTGTTGACCAGTGACTGTTCCTTCAGACCAAGGATTGCATCAGACCTGATATAATGAAGTGAGGGGAAGACTCAGTCTGACAGCCCTGCCATGACCCTTCAAGGGTTGACTGCAGGGGAAGGTCCATATTCTTCATTGTCCCCTAGTCTTTACTCAGGGTATCCCATTTGACTACTGGCAGGGCCAGCAGTTCCTCTCTCTTAACCTGAAGCTTCTCTCTCCATACCAAGGCCAGCACCACCTTGAGACCCATTAGGAGGAAGTGAAGATCACCAATGTGGTCGCACTTGCCCGGCTTCTCCCAAGCCTCAAAGTTGCCACAAGCAGGTTAAGGACCTATGGTGGATGGTCTCACTGGTCCTCACTCAAGATCCAAAGTTCAAATTTTGGGCTGGCCTTAGATTCTTCCCCACTTTAACTTGTAACCGCCTCTCTCAGATCAAAGCCTTTACTTCTCTGTGATTCTCAAGGAGGAAATAAGGAGGCCTTCTGCCTGAAATCTAGCCCTGAACCTCCCGGATCTGACAACATGGGTGATTTAGAAGTACTTTCATTCATATAGGGCCTGTGGTGTCCTCACAGTCCTCAACCAGATTCCAAATAAGACCTGGAAATCCTCCCTCTGTTCACCCGAGGTCGGCCCTTATCAAGGCTCCACATCCCTGAGATCTCAAGGACCTAATGAGGGCAAACCTCAGCCCTGCAGTCCTGCCTAGGGTCCCCTGGGGTCTACTGAAGAAGCAGGGTGGGAGGGGGCCCTGTGCCGCCTCCACTGTTCTAAAGGGGTGGGTGTGGAGTGTCTTACTCATGATAGTCACCTTGAAGCCTGATCTCTCCTGGGACTCCTCCCTTTGACTGAGGCCGCACCTCTCACGTAAAGGTGCCTGGGCCTACAGTCGCCGAGTCGGAAGTCCAGGTGAACCACTTCCGCCCACCCCGCCTGGGGTCTCCCAGGGCTGATGGCAGGGGCCGGGCTCTGTGCTGCCCCGTCTGTTGGGGGTGGGGGTGGGGGATTCTTATAGAACTCATAGCCCTTTCATTGAATCCTGGCTGGCCCTTGGACTTCTCCAGCTGTTGAACTATGTCAGCCATAATTAAATCAATGCCCTTATTTCCCTGAGACCCCCGAGGAGGATGAAAGGGTGAGCCTGAGCGTAACAGCCCCGCCTGGGGCTTCTGAGCCCCGACAGTAGGGGCGGGGCTCTGTGGGACTCCTCTGTCCTAGGGTCAGTGGTACTCTCAGTTCCTCACTCAGTGCCTTATCTGGACTCCTGTTAGGTGCTGGGCCACTTCCCCTCTGCTGACCTGAAGCCACCATCTCAGTGCAAAGACCTGGAATCCTTGAGACTCATGTTGTAGACGTGCTCGTGCACCTCAAATGGCTGCTTCTGCCCAGGCCTCATAAAGCGGACTTCTGGGTAGATGGGGGGGGGGGCAGGCTCTCTGGAGTCCCCTTTTCTCTGGGGCATGGAGCCCCTCAGTTTTCACTCAAGAACCACACACTGACTTCTGCCAAGGTCTGGGATTCCTTGCTTTTCTGACTTGAGGTGCAGCTTCTACACCCTCCACCCATCAAGCCCCTTAAGACTCCACAGGAGAGAGGGTGGGCTCCTTAGCCTGACAGCTCTGCCTGGGACCTCTCTTGACTGACATCAGGGGCAGTGTCTGAAAGTTTCAGGAAAGAATTCCTACCCTTATTATGCGGGATTCAGTGTGATACTCAGCAATTCCATTTCATTCCATTCCTTATATGCTATTAAACTGAGCATTAAAAAGGCCAGTTTTTACCCACTAAAGAGGCTCCAGGTGATTACTAGCCCAGTCTCTGTCGTCCTACTGCCTCAACCAACCCCAACTTTTATGCTGTCCTGATATTGCCCCCCCGGGTAGTGGCGTCAGGTCAGAGATGCTGCCTCAGCTTCCTGCAGTGAAGGAGTCGAAATTCATTATCCCAAAGCACTCTGGGAAGACCCAAGGACAGAACTTTAAAGCTTTCCTCCAGGGGATATTGTTATCTGCCTTTAATTGGTGGCTACAGACCTGTTTCAATTCAGGGCATGCCCCCACCTGCCCACACACAGGTGCTAGTTCAACACTGACTTAATGTCCCTCAGGGGTTTCTCATTTTTGTTATTTTGCTGTTACTACTTTCTTATTCCTTCTTTAGTTTCTCCAGGGTTGAGCTAGGCATCAGAAACAGCAGCCCTACCTTTGGACGTCTTGGCAGCAACGGGTAAGGCAGTAAATCTATAAATAATTTAAGGAGTACTGACATCTTTACAATTTTGTGTGTGTCCTGTGAACAAACACAAAATACCGCTCTGTTTGAGACTTGTTTTACCTAAGTCTATCAGTAAAATTCTTTGAATTTTCTGCTTCTGTAAAGACCTTATACATTTCTCTCATGTTTCTTTTTAAGTGTATTTTGGATATTGTTGCTGTTTTGAATGGTATATTTTCTATTACCTGTTCTAATTAGTTACTGATTTCGTGTGGCCAGACTCCTGATTTTGCTACAGTGATCGTCTATACACCAACTTTCTGGTGTTTCTTATACATTTGAATACTTTATGCACCAATTCCTGTGGATTTCTTAGAGGATTACCATTATTATCTCTTTCTCATTACCCATGCTTTACTTATTTTGGTATTCTTCTGTATAGCTGTGTACTGGCTATGCATTCCAGAAGTGGTGTCCCCTCCCGTGCCATCGCCACCCTGTTGTATGTATTACAGGATTTGTATTTTTTTCCTTTTTTTTTTTTCTTCTTCCTTTCCTCTTCCTCCTCCTCCCCCCTACCTCTTGCAGTCAAGATTATGAAACTTTGCTGTGGGCCCTGCCCTTCCTTTTCTCTTCCTCTTGTTCACCCTGGTAATGTGGTGATGTGTGGGTGAGATGGGGAGGTGGGACCCCCAATTATATATCAGCATTGTCAGATGAATTAGTTGGAGTAATTTTTTTTTTTTGGACTGTGTCCTCAAATATAATGGATTAATATGTCTTGTGTATATAAAAAGAAAACCTCTACCTTGAAAAGCAAACAAACAAACAAACAAAAACAGGAACAGTGGATTGGTACCATATATCTGTGTCATGTTTCAGGCTTTATTGGGAATGCTTTTAACATTTCACTTTTAAGTATGTTTCCTGTCGATTTTACAAAATGGGCATTCCTTTCTCATGTTAGTTTGCTGCAAGTTATTACCATGAACTGGTTTTGAATTTTTATCCAAGGTGTTTTTTTTTTTTACTTTACCCTTGCACATGATCAAATGCTTTTTCTCTTCTCTCTGTTAATATAATGAATTCGAATTCATTTTTTTTTCCTGATGTGATATTTTCTTTGTTTTCCTTGGACACAACCTACTTATTCATTTAATTCACTGCTATATTGGAGATGCTATGGGTTTATTTAGGATATTTGACTCTGTGAGTTAGCTTGGCTCAAGTGTCTTTTCTTGGGGCAACCACATCTGATCAAGGAGAGCTAGCTTGTTAAACTATGGGAGCAATTGAGTATTTTGAGTAATCTTCCATTTTTTGTATGGTTCGGAAGAGTTTACATGAGATGGTGATTGGGTTTTCCCTGACCATTGGATGTAACAGCCCTCCAACTTGGCTGGTCCTGGAACATTTTGAGGATTCCTGGGTTTTGGACTACAGTTTTAGTTCATGTTATTTGATTTATGTTTTTTTCTTTATAGGCCAATTTAATTGTCACTTATATTTTGCTAATTTTTTTTTTCCATTTCACTTGGGCTCCCAAATTCAAAGGCATGATATTTATAATAAAAAGCTCTGTAGCATAAAAATTTTCAGGCAATAGTATGGAGAATAGAATAATGAACCCAATATACCTGCCACCCAGCATCAACACTCCTCACTGGTTATAGGTTGAAGCTTGATCAGCTTAAGATTTATTTATTTGTTTGTTGGCAAGAGCACTCCAGAGGCGATGCTGTGCTCTTCCATTAGGAGATATGTAATGCCTGTTGTCTCCATTTATGGTGACATTGGCAGTCATTGAGGATCATTGCCATTATCCATTAATTCATTAGATGCTGCAGAATAATTCTCTATCATTTTCTGAGATTATTAGCTAAAATACCTCTATTTCTTGTCCACCATTTATTATCCTGAGGTAACAGTACCACTTATTTATAGTACTCCTTTTAATCTTTAAATCTCTTTTGCACCTGTATCTTTTACAATTTTATTTACCTAATGGCACTTATTTCTGCTATTTGTGATTAATAATACTTATAAAATTGTTAAATAAATCTTTTCAAAGAGCCGGTTTTCATTAGTTGGAGCTACTGTCTTCTAATTCATCATTTTGGCATTTATCTTCACTATTTCCTAACTTCTCCTTCTTTGTGTTTAATATGCTATTCTTTTGCTAACTTCTGGAATCATTTGGATGTTTTTTTTTTTCTAATAAATATATTTAAGGCTACAAATATCCCTTTGAGTCCATTTGGGCTCTTTCTCATAGGTAGTGCTATAACCTTTATGTATTGAATCTCTCTCTCTATTATACTCTTAGTATACATACACATAGGTGTTGTGACTGAGGAATGTCCTTTCTTATATTCTTGTGATTTTTCTGCAAAGCCATTGAGGAAGGATCTGTTGTGCAAATCCTGGATAGAGTGTCTGTGGTGCTCCCTGGGGAAAAAGGCAGCTAACTTGGTTACTATGTGCCTTCTGAAAGAAAAGGGGTATGGCAGAAAGTGGCAGTCCACACCATCCAGCAAAAGCTGAACAAAATGAGCCCATGGAAATAATGATACTGGTTTAGTTCAAAATGTAGAACCAATAAAAATAGCTTACCAAAAGGAAAAGCCTTGGCTATGTATTAAAAAGTTCTTTCTCAAGAGCTTAATTAGAAGGAATAAAATTAGCTATAGAAGAATTAGGGAAAAAGGAATAATAATTTTTTCTTAACAGAAAAGGGCACTCATCGTACAATACTCCCATACATCTAGTAAAGAAGGAAGGTAAATTTTACAGTGATGGTCGACCACTATATAGATTTTACGGTAGGTTGAATGATGTATCCCAGAAAACAACATGTTCTTAATACTGATCCATTCCTGTGGGTGTGAACCCATTGTAAATGGGACCTTTGGAAGGTGTTATTTTTAATTAAGGTGTGACACAACTGAATGAGATTGGGCCTTAATTCTATTACTGGAGGCTTTATGTGACAGAGAAGCCAAGGACCAAGAATCACCAGCAGCCAGCCCAGAATCCCACAGTCTTTGGGGAGAAAGCATTGCCTTGCTGACACTTGGATTTTGACCTTTTCTTAGCCTCAAAACTGTAAGCCAATAGATTCTCATTGTTTAAACCAATCTATTGTGTGGTGTTTGTTTTAGTAGATGGAAAACTAAGACAGATTTGTATAAGATTTTCCAGAAGTAAATAAATTTATTGTTCCATTAACCCCTGTATTTCTTAACCTTGCAACTATTCTGACTTCTGATTTTGGTATCGTCATCTGCAAAGTTTTTTCCTGTAGTTGATCTATGTTCTGCTCTTTTGTTTCTCTCTTTCTGTTCCTCTATCTGATGAGTCTAAATTCCGGTTTGTGTGTGCATATGAAGGAGTTTATTATCTATATGACAAAGCTTTCCTCACGGGTTTTGAGACTCTCCTACTATTTTCTGTAGTCATTTATAGGAAAACAGAAATCTGTCCCACTAGAGCAATCTATAATTAATTCATATGTAGATGATTTACCAGTAGCCTCAGAAACTTAAGAGCAATGCAAAACTGATACTTTGGTTTTTTTTTTTTTTTTTACTATTCTTCCCTTCACAGGGGCATAAAGACTCTCACTAGACAAATTGCAATATCGCCAAATTTTGGTAAAATAGATAGGGTATCTGTTGTCAGCTGAAGGCCACAAAATATCAGAAACTAGGAGTCAGTCAATTTTGCAGATGGAAGAGTCTACTACTACTACTACTACTACTACTACTACTACTACAAAAACACAGGAAAAAAACCTTAGATAATATTAGGGAGTAGTAGGGTATTATAGGCAGTGGATTCCAGTTTTTGAAGAGTGGACAAAACCTCTGATGGAGGAATTGCATGATAAATCTCCAGATGCTCTGGATTTGTCCCTGGAATCTGAAAAGGATTTTGACAACTGAAATTGACTGTAACCTCTCCCTCACCTTTGGGGGTTCTATATTTTGAAAAACGTCACCTGATTCATCTAATTATTCTTGTTCAAAATGCAGATTTGATAATGTTTGCTGATGGGTCATGTACTTGGGATAAGTGGCCAATGTAAACCTTCATATGCTCTGGAAATGTCTCATAAAATATTGCAAGCTTATGTTTTGTCTGGAATTAAGTCTGCACAAGCAGATGAGTTAATAGCAGTTACAAGAGCTACAGATCTTGGTTCTGGATTGTAAACGTGTGTTAGGTGTCTCATGAAAGAGGGCAAATTTGGGAAAATAGGAGATTCTTGACTTAGATTGGAACTAAAATATCTCACAGAAAATTGATCACTGACTTGTTAGAGGCTTTATAGCTGCCTATGCAAATATCAGTAATCCGTTTTAGAGCTAACCTGAGGGGAGAATGATAAATTTTCTAAAGGCAATGATTTTGCTGACAGAGCTGCAAAAGTTACTGTTAAAACATGATAGGTTCCAAACTTAATAGTACCACTTTCAAGTCCCTATTTGATTGGTTACTGTTGTTGTCATCAATAAAATCATTTGAGTAAAAGAGGGACCTTAAAGAACTAGACTCTTACTAAGCCTACCAAAAAGATAAAATTATTCAGAACCTATGAAAAAGATGTACTATTTGTCAGCAGAATTCATTACAGGCCATTACCAAGCTAAGCATGGAAAGTTCTCCCCAGCCAACTTTACCAGGAACCTGGTGGCAGATGAAAGGTAAAAGACTGTGTCTAGTTATGGTGATTATGGTGTCTGGAAAGCATAAAGTCTTTACCTTTTCAAAAGGAGATGATCAGGCAGTGGCAAAGTCTTTCTTAATACACACAATTCCCATTTGGGGGATACCAGAGCATATCGAATCGGACAGAGAAAGTTCTACTGTCCTCCAGGAATTATGCAAATATTTGCAGATTCCTCCAAACCTCAGGCCTGTGAATAAGTAGAATGGATGAAATGAACTCTTAAAAACTCATTGGCCCCAGGATGTGTAAGTCCATTGAGGGTGGTGGGCCACACTTGTGGGAGATGTTTGTGTCGGATGTGGTGGGAGGTGGGGAACATGGGAATCCCAGTGGGTTCCGTGTAATATTTTAGGTAATCTAAGCACCTCTTAAAATATGTTTATATATATATAAATTACATTTTTGTAAGCAAATGCACATATATGCATAAATATTTATATATCATTTTACAAATAGTGGTATGTATTGTGAAAATTTTGATTTTTACCCACAATAAAAAAAAAAAAAAAAAAAACTCATTGGCTATGATTCAGCAGTCTACTTGGTGAAAATGTCTAGAGCTTTACCACTAGCTTTGTTAAAAATTAGAATGACCCTTACAAGGAAGCACTTATGTTTGGCAGGCCTATGAATTTGGATCTGAGACCATGTTCTATGATCGATTTAATTGAATTCTCCCATAATTATGTTCAGTGCCTAAGACAGTTTCTCTATTCCTGTTTTAGTTTGCTAGGCTGCCAAAATGCAATATACCAGGAGTGGGTTTGTTTTTACAATGGGGATTTATTAGTGTGAAAGCTTACAGTTTTGAGGCCATGAAAATGTCCAAATCAGGTGGTGCTTTCTCACCTAAGACCAGCTGTCTGTGATCCTGAACTCCTCTGTCATATGGCAAGGTACATGGTGGCATCTGCTGGTTTGCTGGTCTCCCTTCTCTTCCTAGTTTCGTTGCTTCAGCTTCTGGCTTCCTCTGGCTTTCTCTCTCTCTCTCCATATTCATCTAGTATATAAAGAACTCCATTAAGAGGATTAACACCTACCCTGGGTCACGCCTTACTGAAGTAATCTAATCACAAGGCCCTGGATTGAAGTAACCTAATCAAAAGGTCCCATCTACAATAGGTTCACTCCCACAGGAGCGGATTACCTCTAAAGACATGATTTTTCTGGGATCCATAAAATGGATCCATGGTCTCTCCTTCTGGTCCCTTCTCCACTCTGTGCTGACCTCTGAATTCAGAATCCTGACTGCCCATCTGCCCTGGGCTCTCTGGACTTGGTTTTGCTTGTGTACTCTCTCATGGACTCTGGCAATTGCTCTGCCTTCAGATCATGAATAGCTGATCCTGTTTGGTCATTCTGACTGAGACCTTGCTTCTCAAAATAAAGAAGAAATGTCTCATTGAGATTTCAGAATGGAAAGCATGCCTAGAAGAATCCTATAGACATCACTGCATAAATCCAGCTTTATATCAGTGTAGCAGATTAAATAGTGCTCCCCAAAAGATATATCCAAGTCCTAAACTCTGGTAGCTGTGAATGTGACATTATTTGGAAATAGGATCTTTGCATATGTAATTAAGTTAAGGGTCTCAGGATATCATCTTGGATTTAGGGTAGGTCTTAAATTCAATGACTGCTCTCCTTATAAGAGAAAGGAGGGAGAGAGGGAGAGAGAGACAGAGAGAGATTTGACACAGAAACACACGGGGAAGGCCATGTGAAGAAAAAGATTTGAGTGATGCAGGTACAAGCCAAGGAATGCCAAAGATAACCAGCAGCCACCAGAAGCTAGGAGAGAGACTTGGAACAGATTCTTCCTCAGAGCCTCCAGAAGGAACCAACCTGCCAACACCTTGATTTCAGACTTCTGGCCTCCAGAACTGTGTGAGAATAAATTTCTGTTGTTTTAAACCACCAAGATTTTGGTAATTTGTTAAACTAAGACAATGGGTGAGAGATTAATTTAATTCTCTGCTCAACCTAATGTGAAAAAGGGAAATAATTAAAATAACAGTGAAACAATACCTTTCATCTCAAAATTTGACAAACATCTAAAAGATTGATAAAATAAAAATGCCTATGAGGATGTAGGGCATTCACACATTAATTTGAGAGAATAAGAATCGCTTCCACATTTTTGGAATGGAATTTCAGCAATATTTATGAAAATTTACAATCTTCATCCCCTTCCCACTTTAACCCAATTTATACTTCACTGTCTTTCCCATAAGAAAGCATACCCCGTTGCCCAATATTTTATGTTCAAAGCTTTGATTTCAGCCTGATTATTCATAGCAACAAATGGGAAACAACTTATGTGTCCATCAGGAGGAGAATGGTTAAGCTAATTATGACACATACATACTTTAGAATTATAGGGAGTAGTTAGAAGAGTGAGGTAGATCAATATGTACTTTCATGGAAAGATCCTGCATTCATGTAATTCAGTGACAAGACAAGTAGCAGAACATAATGTACATTGTTATCCAGGTATGGTTTAAAAAAAAAAAATCACGATATCTATTTATAGATCATGTATATATGAAAAAGCTTAGAATTATCTGTAAGTAAATATATACCAGACGGTTACTTGCGGTCAACTTGAGGACAGTGTTAGAGAATTCACAGACATTAAGCGGCCACTGCCCAGACCTCACCTACCTCTACCTCCTTCTCTGGTGAAGTCACAAACACATGCAAAGCGGCCATCCTCTGGCTTTCTGCTTTCCCCGCCTCTGCCTCCTTTTCCATTGTGTGCCATTCCACAACCTGGGGGAGATGTTAAGGCTAATGAGTCTTGGAAAGATCTTAAAGCCGGAATTGGGGAACAAGCAGCCCCAGATGCTTATCAGAACAGGAATTCTAAGTGGAAGCCCGCCACCCCAAGGTGGTAAGAGCCACACTCAGAGTATAGATTGGTCTCTCTGCTCTGGGATGCAGTGTGGCGGGTGGGCAGAGCTATCATCTATCCACCCTCACCCCAAGGAGTTTTCGGCCACCCCTGGGGACCAGACCTTCCGTGATGGGACTTCTTCCCCTGCTCTTCTGTTTTTTTTTTTGTACTATTAAAGTGACAAGGAAATTTGCCTTTTCTGGACTCTTTATTCTATACAATAAAGGGATCCTTTGCTCAAAGTTTCTGTTGTACCCTGAACCTGTGTTCCCATGATGCACTGCTGTAGTAACTCGCTCCACAGACCGGGACGAATTTTGTAGGGACTTTGTACAGATGGGGAAATTTGATTTAACTGTATTGCTCGAACTATTTTTGCAACTGGAACATATGACCTTTGTCATTAAAATATTTAAGTATATCTAACTGCAGAAATAGTATCATGCCACAGGCAAAATGTGAAATCTGAACAGCTTAACACAATGAAAGTTTATTTCTCGATGTGGATTGACAGGGACTCTGTGCTGACAGGTGACCCAGGGATCCAGACTACTTCCATCTTGTGGTTCCACATCTCAACTTGGGGTTACCGTGTTTGCTGCTGAATGGAACAGAAAGCATGGAGGTGGCACACAGGCTCTCAAAAGTCTTGGCCTCTAAGTGACAAACATTGCTTGTGCTCATATTTTAGTGGCAATGGTTAGTTATATAAGGACGATTTGTAAGAACTACTCCCACCCAACTTCTGTCTTCCTCTGTTAGGCCCTGTTAAGCTAATCTTAGCCTTGCAGCAATAGCCAACCAATCAGAATAGAAAATAGTTAGCAGCTTTCCAGTTTGTAACGAAGACTCAGTGGGGTAGTCGAATGAATTTAGCTCAATTTTAGGTCATTTTTTAAATAGTAACCTCTCCACCTCTGGATGGGATGGAGATGCCATTTTCTGTACATGCAATGTATGACTAAGCATGTTAAAGCCTATAGTGCTATAGAGCATGCACGAGATACAACTCCTCCCCACCTGCCAAGCTTGTAACCCAACCCCTCCAACTCCTGCCTTACACAAGCCAATATAATGTTACTACTTCTGCTGTTCCGGAGGCTGAATTCAGACTTTGTCTCCCGACCTCCGCCGGCTCAATAAACCCTCTCCCTTGTGTGACCAAACCTTGGCGTGGATTCCACTTCTCTCTGCTGGGCAAAAAGAACCCGGGGAACTCGTGAGGTCCCCTTCGGTTATAGGACACTTCCTAAAGACTGGGCAAGGCAGGCTCCTGATGAGCTCAGGAAGGAGAGCAATGCAGGATGTGGATGAGCACTTGCAGTCTCTCCCGTAAACTGTTACATAATAGGTGTTCAATAAAGAGCAAGTGTTGGAATTTATGACAGCAACACTCTGATTTCCTGATGGAGTTTCTGAGAAGGCTAAATTTCCCTCCCAATTCTCCAACTTTTTGAGAGCCTGCTATGTGACAGGTAGTTCCTATTGGAGGATCACATCTAATTTTCAAAAGGATCCAGTAAAATCTCAGCAGGTGGGATTTGCCTCCTTCACTCAATACCCCCTTTCTCCACTGATCTTTGCAATAAATTCTGGAGTCTCAGTAGGATGAGAATGTATTCCTTTCAACCCGTGTATTGTCCAAATCTTAACTTGTGACTCTCAGCAACCCTTAACAAAAAGGAAGTTGCAGAACTCTCTTACAGTTATCATTAGGCATAAGGAAAAAAACCACAGGATTTTCCTTTGGGGCAAATACTGAGACAAGAGACAGAATATGGATGATGAATATTTTTATCTTTGCTAATCAAAGCTAGGATGCCTGCTAAAAAAACATTTTTCCACCTCCTAGAAGAACTCCAGGGTTGTGAGAAATTCATCCTCCATAGATGTTTGCTACACAATGATTTTAGTAATCTTTCCTCATCAGCCTCTTAGAAGGGAGGCTTTAGGTTTTGACCATCTGGGTAAACTCACTCATCTGTATATAGTGGTGAGTCTCAAGTAACACACCCCTTTAATATCCAACGGAAAATATCTGGGTTGATTCCAAAACGTTTCTCTACATTCGGTTAAATCTCAAGAACCAGTATCTTCTGTGCACTCTCAGAAATCAGACTAATCACTAGCCCATTTGGAATACATTTTGAAAATGTGCTGAAGTTGCCCAGGGGAGGAGGGGCAGTAATCAGGTGTGCAAACTCACTGTCAAGGTTCCACTGCGAGGGATGGGACCTCCATGGGACATCTTAAGGGTGTGGAATGCTCTAAGTCCAGGGGACGGCGAGTGATTATTGATTGCCTGTGTCACAGGGAGCAGAGTCCAGTCTTCAGAAAAGGAGGCAGTGAAGAGCTGGTCAGCAGGTCAGGTTCCGGTTTGGACAGGAGAGTACATGGGAAAGACTAGGGGTTGGTGCTGTAATGCGAGAAAGTGGTGGGACAGGGCTCATGTGCTAGCATCTGAGAGTCAGCTTTCCAGGAAACCTAGGGCTAGGGGCAGCAGGACCCAGAGACAATCCCCAAATTGGACATTACTCTCATGTTAACTTTCCTTCCTTAGGACAGCTTTTAGTACTTTGATTGCAGGATCTTCATTTTTATACCTTTTGGAGTAGCGAGAAGAAAAGTGAATTCAGATTTAGAAGGTTGACCTCCGGGAGGAATGGAACAGTGAGTACTCTAGATACATATAAAGGTCTCGTCCAGCTCTATCACTTACTGACCCTGTGAACTTTGAGAAAATCACAAGTGCTTCGTCTGTGAAGTGAGCCTGGTAAGCAGGGCTTACCAGTCTTGTAGGACTGTTGGAATATATGTGATGCATGTAAACACTTGGCACAGTGATTGGCAAATATTGAGTTTAATGAATGGCCATTACTGCTATGTTCATATGATGCAGTTCCTCCTTCCCTCTGGAGAGTTTTTTTTTTCTTTTAAATTCAGATGTCGGAGAATATGCAGCTTTCTAGGACAAGTAGCACCAAATCAGCCAACAGTGCTGCTTAGCAAGTAAAACTAAGTAAAATTTCTCCATTAGAGCATATGTTATTTAATTTAGGCATAGGGGAGTATTCCCTAGTTAGCTGCAGCTCGTTGCTCCTAGAATTTGTGTCAAGGACCAAAAACTTCCCTCCCTCCCAGCTGCTTTTCCATCCAAACCATGCATATTTTCATTTATTTCACTCCCACTAAAAATCTAGCCCTTGCTTAGAGTTTGCCAAATTACACTCAAGATAACCTAATTAAAATGCTCTTATAATAGTGCAGGCTCTGTCTCTAACAGGCAAAGAGTTCCAGCTCAGTGGCTTCTGGGCTTCTCACTTTAAGGGAGTATCACCTTTATTTCTCAGAAATGTCATGGACAGGACTGCATAAAACAGTTTGTGAACTATGTTCCACTGCCCTGGGGCAAGAACACTTTCCATTCCTGCCCCAGTGGAGATTTCTCTCTTGTTTATCTGCCATCCCAAAGTAAGTGCAGTTTTCCATTCCAGGGTTTTGTCTCAACTCTGAGACACACCATCTGAGGGTTTGGCCCAAAGCCCCAACCAAACTCAGGCCATTTGCACTCCAGTGTTTTCCTCCGGATACCCTCTTCTCCTTCCCCACTTCACCCCCCACTTACCTCCTCACTTCTTCTTACTTGCTCTTTAGGTTTTTGAGGGTATTTCACCATCTTCCCCAAATGATTCTGCTCCCAAACTGTAAAATTCTAAGGGCAGGGGCTGGGTGTTTTGTATCCAGTTTCCCCATTTCTAATACTGGCAGTTTCAAAGAGCAGATGCTTAATTAATATTTGTATACTAAATGAGCCAGTGAGCATGAGTTCTAGTTGATATAATTTTTATTTTGCCTACATTCTTGAATAAGCCAAGAAAATCCAGGTACTTATCTTTTATTTTTTACAGAACAGACTAAAATGGATATAGGAAATCAAGCACTGACCAAGCATTTTTTACTCCTGCCCTCCTTATTTCATGATCCCAACAATTTTACTGCTGAGATCTTTCACATTTCCAAGGAAATGCCTGTTCTGATGTCATGTTTTCTTGTTCTGGATTACTGTGAAGTAAGATGTCCCAACTTGTTTTAAAAAATAGCAAAACTCCTACTCTTAAAACTATGAAACAACAAATATGTAGAGGAATTCATTCACAAACTTAGATTCTGAAGCTATTTCAACCCTCTATTAAAAGGAACCAAAAAAGAAAGCTGAAACTCCAAGTTACCCTCATAAAACAGGAACACAAAAGTAATAGACATTGTGTTCCTTCCAGCCCCACCCTGGCCCTCCACTGCTTAGGATGTTGAATGCCCATTTCTTCCACAAAGGAAAGAATCTGCCTCAGACTTCAGTATTTGAAATATAGCCTAAAAAAAAAGGAAAGAAAGGTAAAAATTCAAGTTATCCAAATAGAACAGGAACGCAAAGATGATTATACTATGTTCTCTCTGGTCCCACCCTGCCCCTCCACTACTTAGTATGTTGACATCCCTTTTCAGATGAAAAGTGAAGAATCTGCCTCAGACTTCACTTGGCCTGGGAGAGGCTACTAAACGTGGCCCTGGAACATGCACTGGCCATGGCAGTGGTTCGAGCCCTGGCTGCCATTCTGGCTTGGGCTCTCTCTTCCTCATCTCTCACAGCCTCTTCATACCAGGATGGGAAGGCACTGAGTATGGTATCATGGACTTTGGCCAAAAACTCCAGAACCTTCATCTTGCTGGTTTCAGCATGGGCCCTGGGACCCCACAGGAATTCATAGCATGGAGGATCGCTGTTGAGCACCTGCCGATACTCCAGGTACTTTAGCTGCACCAAATCTTCAGTGATGACCTTCTTGGGCTCCCCATAGATGAAGTGCTTCTTCTCAGCATATACCCCCATCATATTCAGCACTTCCCAAATCTCCTCTTCAGGGGCACAGTTGCCTTTCATGAAGATCACGCCCAGCACAATCATCAAAAGGCCAGTCTTGGGCATGTTCTCTTCATCACTCAACGTTCCATCCACGGAGAGGTCTAGTTTGCTGACAAGGGCATAGCAGTGCCTGATGGGATCAACTTCTTTCAAGTCAACACCAAAGGCCAGCTCCATGTGCTCAGAGGCTCTCTTGAGGATCTCATGGAAGTGATACTTGTACTTCTTGATAACAAACTTCACCATGTCTGCTTTGGTAATTGGCTCCCTCTTTTGATACTTCTGCAGCAGGAACTGCACCAACAAAACTACCTTCTTGTTTAAAGGGTCTCTGCGTGAGCCCTCAGTGACCTGCGAATAGTTTGAACTTCTCTCATCTTGGCTGTTGGCACCTTCAGCTGAATGTGTGCATGAAACAGCTGCAGCAGTAGTGGTGGCAGAATGGATTCTCTGGGGCACCTTAGGAGTGTTGGGTGTCCCAGGAGCAGGCAAGTTCTGGTGTGTTTCCCCCAAAGGATGAGAGGTGGAGAAGGGGGCCTCTTCTACCACTGGAGTGGACTGAGCACCCCCCAGACCCTGGGTCTCACCTCGGGCCTTGCCGCGTTTCTCACGGGCTCGGAGCTTACTCTTCTGACCGCGAGGCATGATGACTGGTTAGCGACAGCAGGCAGTAGTGCAAGCAGTTGGGATCCTAGAAGAGGGAGGATGTGATGGTGTTCACAGCCTCGGTAGGGAGATTCTATCTTGGCTGCAAAAACGGCTGCCCCATCAGGTTCCCTTGAGGGCAGTGCTCTAGGAACCCACACGGCAGAAGCAGGGTGGGATGCTCTGAGGCCTCCTCTGTTATGTGGGGCCTTGACACCTCAGTTCTCACTTAGAGTCTTCACACTGACCTCTGACTCATCCCGGAACTCCGCCCTCTCCCGCACTGCAGCTGCACCTCTCAGAGAAAGCCCTCACCTCCCAGAGTCTCCTAAGGGGGACCCATGGGGACATTGGGCCCATTCCTGGGGCCTCCCAAACCCGACAGTAGGGACCGGGGCTTTTTCGGGCCTGCTCTGTTCTCTTCCGGAGGGAGGTAGGTGTGTTGGGGGCGTGTCCATGCAGTTCTAAGTCAGGATACTCATGTTAACACCTGCCAGGACCTGGGACTCCTCCCTCTGTTGACCTGAGGCCACACCTCCCAGACCCAGGCCTCACCCCTCTTAGTTGCCAGTGGCGGAAGTCTGGGAGAACCACTTCCGGTCCAACCCTGTCTGGGGCCTCCCAGGGCTCTCAGCAGGGGCGGTTCATTCTGCTGGGGGAGGGGCTGGTAGCGGGTGTTGGGTGGACCCCTCAGTCCTCACTCTGTGTTTGACCTTGACTGCTGGTGGGTGCTGGGCCCCTACGCTCAGCTGACCTGAGGCTGCCCTCTTCAGGTAAGGCACCAAATCTGTAATTTAAGGATAATTGATATCTTTTCAATATTCTGTTTGCCATGACTAAACACAGTATACTGCTGTATTGGGGACTTCTTTTACCTAAATTTAGCAGTAAATTTTTATAGTTGCCTCTATAAAGATGGTGTAGATTTTTGTCAGGTTTCTTTGTAGGTATATTTTGGGTATTGTTTTGTTTTGAATGGTGTATTTTCCATTACATGTTCTAATTAGTCACTGATTTCGTGTGGCCAGACTCCTGATTTTGCTATTGAGATCCTCTATACGCTAGCTTTCTGATGTTTCTTATACATGTGAATATTTTGTTTGCCAGTTCCTTTGGATTTTTTAATTAGAGGATAGTATTATCTTTCTTTTCATTATTCATATATTTCTTATTTATTTTTGTATTCTTCTGTATGGCTTTGTATTCCAGGTTTGAACAGTAGAGGTTGTACCATATATCCGTGTCTTGTTTTAGAATTTATTGGGACTGCTTCTAACACTCCACATCGAGGTATTTTTGTTGTAGATTTTAGGAAATGGGAATTTCCTTCTAATATAAGTTTTGAAAGTGTTATTACTATGAACTGGTTTTGAATTTTTATCACATACTTTCTCTTCACCCTTGTACATGTGATCAAAGGCTTTCTCTCTCTATCCGTTAACCTAGTGAATTCAAATTCACAGTTTATTTTCTAACGTGATATCTTCTGATTTTTTCCCCCTTCCTGGACACGGCCTATTTCTTCATTTCATTCACTGATTTATAGGATATTTGTCTCTGTGTCAGTGAACTTGACACAAGCATCCTTTTTTGGAACAACCTCATCTGGTCTTTGTGTCAAGGAGAGCTAGCCTGTTAATGTGGTTAAGTAATTTTCCATTTTCCATATGACATGTAAGACTTTACATAAAGGAGTGGTTAGTTTTTCCCTGACCATTTAGTGTAATGGGCCTCTGTATTAGGACTTTCCAGAGAAACAGAACCAACAAAGGAAAGAGAGAGGGAGCTAGAGAAAGAGAGGGAGAGAGAGATTGTTTAGTAATAGAAATTGACTCATGTGACTGTGGGATTGGCAAATCCGAATTCCGTAGGGCAGGCTGCAAGTTGGGAAATTCCAGTGAAGGTGAAGTTGAATTCCACAGGAGAAGCTGGCTGGCTGAAGTAGAGGCAGAAGTTCTTTTGGACTCAGTTCTGGCTTTTAAGATCTCCAACTGATTAGATGAGGAGACTCTACTGCTGGGGGCAATCTCCTTTATTGATTTTTAGGTGCCATCAGCTGTAGATGCAATCAACTGACTATAAATGCAAATCCATCTAAGGAATTCTTTCACAGTAACAATCAGGCTAGTGCTTGCTTGACCAAGCAACTGGACACCATAACCTACCCAAGTTGACATGTGAAATTAACCATCACAGCCTCCTGGAACATTTTGAGGGTGTCTTGGCTTTATACTACACTTTCAGTTTGTACCATTCAATTAAAGTGTTCTATTTTTTGTGGACCTATTTAGTCATTTATATTTTGCTAAAAATTGTTCCATTTCATTTGGGTTTTCAAATTTAAAGAAATGATATTTATATTAAAATCCTTTTTATTATCATAGAAATGCTCAAACGTACACAACAGTACAAAGATTAGAATAATGAACCCAATATACCTGACACTCAAAATTAATGATCCTCAGTTAGAAGTTTGATCAGATTAAGGTTTATTTATTTATTTGTTTGCTTATTGGCGAGGCCACCCCAGAGATGATGCTGTGCATTTGCATTAGGAGAAACATGATGTGTGTTGTCCCACTTTGTGGTGATGTTGCCAGTCATTGACGATCATCATCTTTATCCTTTAACCTATTAGAGACTGCAGGATGGTAATTATGTAATATTACCATTCCTTTGGAGATTATTTTCTGAATCATATCGATCAGTAGAACATTTTGTTATCCACATTTGGTTTTAGAGGTGAGCCCTACAATTGCCTTGAAAGATAAAGAAAACTGAATCTCTCTTTGCCTCATTAATATCAGAAAACTTTTGAGTCCAAATTTTTATTCTATTTTTTGTAATTTAAGTAACAAAAATTTTGCCTGAAAACTAAACCAGAAGTTAGTAAACTCATGAATTAATGGATCTGTAATTAATTTTCATTAATGAGTAGGATTGGAATAATGTTCAGGACCAAGTCTTTGTCAGATAGGGATAGTGATTGAAAACTTTGCTGTGACTTATTCAAAACTACCTTTCTTTGAAGGGATATAGTCTCTGTGCTCTTTATACATAGCTAACCAGTCAGTATGCCAGTTGAGTTTTATAAATTCTAACATGGGTATGGCAAGTGGCACGAGTGTTATGATTATTTTAACTTTTGTCCCTTTAGACACGAGAAATACATTGTGACGTTCTTTCCTCTGGGCCCACACACCTATTTAATATAGGGCTATTCTCACGGACTTAATTATCAAGACTATTTATTACTGGGGTGAATGCAAACTTATCTTATTTGTTTGAATAAATATGCTATGTTATCTCATTATTAAAAGAAATTCACCAATGTCTCATTTCACTTGTTAGTAAATTAAATATTTAGATTTTCAAATGGATATTTACTTCTAGAGTAGGTAACTCTTTGGACAAATTTCGAGCTTAATAAGCCTAGAAATAGATTGTTGTAGGGGAAGGACAGTCAAACTGTGGGTAAGGTGTCTTAGGTTAGGAACCCAGGTTTATCACCATTCAGCTGTTAGAACTAATTTTAGAGCTCTTTAAAAATTATAAGCCCCACCCTGTCACTGCACTCTTCCCTGAATGGTATAACAACACCTTTTTGAGCAGAAAAAGGCATATGGCGTGATCTGGCCCCTGGCATCGATTTGAGCCTTTGAGTGACTGAAGACCTTGTTCACCTCTACACTGAATATTGCTCCAGTCCAACCTGGACTAACTGTCGACCCTTTTTATACCTGCTGTTTTCAATACCATTTCAAACATTTCAATGGCCACACTGCTAATGAACGACTGAAATTCTGATGGCCTTCTCATCACCCTTCTTCATTCTCTAAGACATTGGCTCTAGCCGAGATGAATGATATTAAGGATAAACAGAACAGGTTAGTGATGGAGACCACTTTTGAGGAATGGATGCATCATCCTCAGTGGGCCCAGTACCTGTGGCATTGTGCTGAGCCTGACATAGCCAGGAGCCAATCTGCCAAATAAAGGGAACCATCTTTTTGAACACATAACTTTGTCACTTGCCAGGCAACCAAAGTAACTGAGTAGAGTGTTTATTTCAGAAGACAGAGAACATGCTAATACATAGAAGATAAGGAAGAGTAAGAGGGCACATGCTATTGAGTTAAGTCCTGGACTAGGGTAAGGTGAATGAGGAACAAAATATCAAAATTTTAAATCAAGGCAGGATCTGTCCCTTCACTTACATGACCCTGAGAATGAGTGCCTCACTTGCCTAACCCTAATCCCAGCTCAAGAATCCTGTATTTAAAAGTTTGTTTTACTCATTGTAATTGTTTTTGCATTTTAACTTTTTAAAATATTGAATTAAAACAACTTATTTCTATTACTGAGATTTTTGAGCACCTCCTCCCTTAAATTTTGAGCTCAAGGTGAATGCCTCACTTGCCTCACCCTAGCCCCAGCCTTGTTGAGTCATAAGTGTTTAATAATAATCCTGACCCCATACTTTGAAGAACATAGTCACTTAATTATATCTTGCCTTGCTTTAAATGTTAGACATCATTTCACTACTCTCTTCTCCATGATCTTGAACAAGAAAATTTTCACTGTAGAGCCTTTGTTTAAAAAAAAAAAAAAAAAAAACTGGAGAGGAGAATCAGGATATTTTCTTTCACTGACTTGGTGGGAGGATTAAATAAAAGTATATGAGAAAATACTTTATAAACTTTAAAAATTACTAGTTTATAAATATTTATTGGATTGAAACTTTGAGAGAACCCCCAAAAATCAGTCTTGACCTATTGATACCTAGTGTATTCGTTTTGTTTTGCTGCATTACAAATTTAGTGGCTTAAAGTAGCACCCACTAATTATCTCATGGTTCTATAGATCAGAAGTCCAGATGCCGCTCATCTGTGTTTTCTGCTCAGGTCCTCACGCTCAAGGTGTGGCATCAGGGGGGCTGCATTTTTAGGAGGCGGCTTTGGGAAGGATTCATTTCCAAGTTCATTCAAGTGGTTGCCAGAATCCACTTCTTGTGGTTGTAGGACTGAGGTCCCGGTTTACTTGCTGGCTGCCAGCTAGGGGCCTGCATTCCTTGCTATATATCTCTCTCCAGTTTTAAAGCCAGCAAGGGAGAGCTCCCCTCTTATTGAATTGCCCATACTTCAAATCCCTTTTGCCAGGCAGAGTCTTGTCCCTTTTAAGGGATCACCTGATTAGTTCAGGTCCTCCAAGGATAATCTCCTTTTCATTAAAGTCAACTGTGCTATGTAACATAACCCAACATAGGGGTGATATCCCATCATATTCACGGGTCCTCCCACACTCAGTGGGAGGGGATCGTGTAGGGGCATGGTTCTTTGGGGATCATCTTTAAAACTCCGCCTAACATACCTAGAAAGAAAAAAAGGATAATCTAGGGAATGTATAATATAGTGATTTTTGGAGGTAGATGAAGATTGTGGTTAATAATAAAAATAGAAGAACGTTCTTCTGTTACAAGGTTTTAAGAATATGTGATACATGGGAAAAATACAACTAATATAACTCATAGACTATAGTTAACAATAATATTGTGATATTATTGTAGCAAAGGCAAAGAAGGCGCAATATTACTGCTAAAGGTAAAAAATAATATGGGATTTAGCTTTATGAGATATAATTATGATCAGGCTTTTTTTTTTTTTTCATTTTCTTCATTAACAAGGAGACCTCAGTCATGTCATTTAACCAATCTGTGCTCATTAATTCATCTTTCGGAGCTCTGGAGAAATTATTGAGTTTGTTTATAGGATTAAATGAGATAAATGTGACTGGACAGGATTTTTTTTAAAGTAATGCTTCCATAATTTGTTAAACTGCCTTTAGTCTGTTATTTTATTTTTTGAAGTTGAAATAAGTTTTAAAAAATGATTTGCAGAAGTTATGACCACAACAGTAGCTGGAACTCCCAAGTTTCATATTCTGTGCTAAATTTGGAATGAAAGGTTTTCAAGTCTCTAATGCCATAGATCTTTTACCTTCTTTGAGACAATCGTGCCTGATGGTTGCTAGCAACTATCAGGCAACACCTTAAATGGAATATTTGACCCAATAGACAAAATTCAAGCCCCTAAGTCCCAAACTGAAAGCCTGCATATTTATAAACATTGAACTTTACAGAGTCTTCATGGTTACATTAACTCAGGAACTACTTTCTTTCTGCTTTTCGTTTAATTCACAAATACAGATAAAGCCAAGCACGGTGCCAAGAATGAGGTATGGTGTAATGAATGAGCCCTTCCATCTGTCTTCAAGTATACTAAATGGAAATAAACAGGGTTTTCAGCTCTCATCTTCTTCCATCATGGTAACTTTTTAAAATATAAGAAATAAGCCTATTTGAAGGTATAGCGATGGCTGTATAACACAATGAAGAGTGACTGAAGGAACACTAAACTGGACCCAGGACACCTGGGTTACACTTACGGCTCAGTTACAACATGCCTCTGAACTTGACCATCCCTTTACCTGTCTAGGCCTCAGCTTCTATGGTAAAAGGTTGTTGGACTAGCCTGTTCTAAGTATGTATTGTCACTCATGCTTATTAAGACCAGAAAAGGATTTTAGATTTTTAGGACCTGAGCAAGTCATAAACAAGAAATTTCAAGTGAAATGGTATTAATTCATCTGGAAAAGAGCAATCTGCCAAACGAATCATTAACAACATATTATAATATGGTAATTTGCAACCAGTTGCCAAAATTTTCCTAGGCTGAAAAAGGAAAATTATAGGAAGTTAAGGGGAAAAAATAGTTGCCTACCAAAGAAACAAATTTAGTTAATTTAAACACCAGGGCCTTGTATATTTTGTCTGTGAAAGGAGTATGTTAGAAATCTCTGAAAGAAATTAAGAAAAATGTATTTAAGGATGCCTACCAAGTAAAGGAAAAAGTTTGGTTAATTTGACACTAGGTGTTACTGAAGTGATATATACACATACACACACTCACACACTCACACACACACACATTATAAGTGTGTGTATCAGATCATATAATTTACCTGTAAAGAAAGTACTCTGAACGCTATGAATAGATACTGGGCTATTTGGAGCATTTGAAATCTGATCTGCTAAGAGGTTTTGCTTTGTAGTTCCTTTGTTTTTATTTTCACTTTTAGTGGGATATTTGAACTTAAGCCTATCAGTGTATGTGTATACACTCATGGGGTAGGCAAGAAGGGATGGAAAGACAAGTTAGCAACTATTACAAGAAAATTGAGATGTGTCCCAAGCAGGAGGTAGTTGTGACTAGAAAACTCTAACTATGCTGGTTTCCTAGACAGCTTTGTAGATCTGAGTTGTGACTGAGTCATGGAATGGGTCCACAGGTAACCCCAACCCATTTTCTAAAACATCTGTATGTTAATTGGCCATGGGAGGAGTATGAGAGAAAAGAGTAAGGAGGTAGGGCAAATACTTAAAAATAAAAATAACAACAGATTTTTATCGAGGATCCATGATGGGCCAGGAAGTGTGCTATATGCCTTGTTGTACTTAGCCTGTGGTGTAGGTTTTATTAACTGGGTTATACCGGCAAAGAACCCGTAGTTCCTAAAGAGTAAGAAGATGTCATTCATTCATTTAGTTTATATTTACTATAACTAGGCACTTGCCCAGAGTCATGAAGATAACAAGGGCTTAGACCATACAAGAGATAGAGAAGTGGGTTGGTCAGAAGTGGGAGATATTCCTTGACAATGTATAAGCAACTTTATTTAGTTTCATGTGGTACAATCAACAGTGTTTAATACTTCCTGAGGATGAAATGGTGAGCAAAATGTGGGCAGAACATGACTTCATGGAGCTTATCATATAGTGGGAGAGACAGCTATAAATCCAATAGAGACATATATGCATTATTACAAATTATTAAAGGCTATGAAGGAAAAGGGCAGGGAGATAAAATAGTGAGATACTGTCTGATCCAGTGAGTTTGAAAAAACTCTCTTGAAGAATTAGTATTAGAACCTGGAAGAAAAGGATGGATGTGAGTTAGACTGAAAAGGGTAGGGACAGGTTTGAGGACTGTTTCTCAAGAAAACTGCCTGTGCAAATGACTGATTGGAGAATAAAATGACTGATTGTAGAATAAGCCTGGCACGCATAACAGACTGGAAAAAGGCCCCTTTGACTTGAGTGTAAAGGTCACTGGGGAGAATGTGGTAAGGAGTTAAGGTTTCTTCTTAGGTGCAAAATAAAACCACTGAAGGTTTTAAAGCAGAGGAGTGGCCTGATCCTATAGGCATTTGGAAAGGACCATTGTAGCTGGAATGTAGAAAACAGATTTAAGAGAAGGAAAAAAAATATATTGATGCAGGAAAAAGAATTTGGTTGCTCCTAACAGTGTTCCGGGATGGTGACATTGGACATGAAAGCAGTTGGATAAATTGGAAGGCTGTCTAAGAGTAGAGTTTGCAGGACTTACGCGTAGTGGGGATATTGATGGCGAGGAAGAGGACAGTGTCAGAGTTGCCTGCTATATCCCTGGTGTGTGCAACTGGATTTACAGTTGCATCACTTACTGAGATGGGGAATTCTGCAGTGTATACTTTACTGAGAGTGGGACTGATAAGAATGGCTGTAACTTAGAGGTATGATTGTGAGTTCAAGTTTAAAAAGGTTGTATTTGAGGCACCTTTGAGAAGTATCCAAATGAAGATCTCAGGTAAGCAGAAAGATAATATGAAGCTGAGATTAAGGAATAGGTCTGGGCTGGAGAGGTGCATCTGAGAGCCATGAGCAGGCATTTGAGAATGGAAGCAATGGACATCAATGAGCTTATGAAAGAAGAGGGTACACAGTGAGATAAGAAACAGGAAGGAATCCAACATTTAAAGGATGGATAGAGATGCATACTCAGTGTAGAAAACTTAAAACATAGAAAAAACTTAATCACCCATAATTCTGCATGTACATAAAAAATTACATTTTGGTGTCTGAGCTTGCAGTCCTTGTGAATATCCAATAAACATTTTTACTCTTAATTTACAGAGAAAGTGCTCATTCAATGCCCATGAATAAATTAATCCACGTAGGATATTGTTAAACATAATAAAATAACAAGTATATTTCTTAAAGAGCTAACCCTATATAATCAGTACCACTAGTTATGGTATCTAGAGAATCTTGCTAAATGCAACTAAACATGTGCTGTTCTACACTGTATTTGTTTCAGAAAAACTCATCACCGTCTGAAAAACTGCACAAAGCATATGTTCTGTTGATGGTGGCATCATATTGCTATGTGATGGATAACACATTAAATGCACATTATGATTGCAAAGTAGAATAACTCATTATCGGCATTTCATAGCCTAAGTCATTTGTGTTCCTATTAAAATGAATATTAACTGGTAGGTTCTAATTTGACTTCAACTTGAACAGCTTTTAAAATTATCAATGTCTGCAAGCACAAAGCGTTCTTTTAAAATACACCTAAATTCATTTTAAAGAAAAGAAAATGATTGTGCACATTATATTTATTTATGTAAATGAGGAGTTGATGGCAAAGCTTATGATGATTAATGTGTAATATTTTGCATTTACATTAGAGAGGTCCTTTTCTACTTTCCGTGGCGCAGAGTTTATGGCGTGTGTTGCAATCATATTGTGTATCATGTAAGACTCCAGCTGAGTCTTGGGATGAGTATGATATTAAAAAGTTTATTTTCTCAGAATGAATCAACAAGCTTTGAAGTAATTAACTTCTTTATTGTTTAGTTACAGTCGTGCTTTTTCAGAATTTAGTAAACTCTCTTCAGGATGATAAATTTCTGGTTCCATTACGTATGCATTTAATGATAATTGTGATAACTATTGAGACATGTGTAGATTTATTGTCATTTTAAGGAAGTTATCCATTAAGGACCTTGGGCTTTTAAGGCAAATGAAGTATTTCCTATTAAATTTTAGGTTTAATCAAGGTATTTAAATAAAAATTTTGTCCTAACTACTGGATAGTTTTGTTTATTCAATTTTTATTATTTGACAATTTTTAAAGTTGTGGGAGAATTTAAGCAAACAGAAATCTCTGAGATGTTCATGGCAATGAGATATAGTATATTTGGCTGTTCAAGAGAAGTATATAATTCAGAGATAATATTTGGAATGCTCAAAAATGGTTTAAACAAACCTCGTTTTTATACTTCTCCTACATCAAACCATTTACTATTTGAATGAAACTAGATTTTATTTCCTTTCCCTGGTTCTTCGACTGATGACTAGATAAATGGCCAAAAGACCAACACCAAGAAAGCAAGGTCTCTAACAGTGACCAAGCTATAGGTGAATCAGACACTTTAACTTCAAAGGAAGACATTATGGAGAAAACAAAATGAACCCCCCCCAATAAAACACCCTATTTACATGTTTTATGAAACATTTACGATCCTGGTGCAAAACTTACCAATCTTAATAACAATCTGTTTTGGACCATTTGGACCGTTATGTAGTAATAACCTCACTTTCAAGTATATCCATAATATCTCTGCTAGAATAGAAATTAAGGGGAAATAAAGGTTTCCCACTTAAAACTTTTTTCCTTCTTTTGTTAAAAGGAAACTCCCTTTCATTTAGGGGAAGGATCTGTAAAAGAGGGTAACAAAAGCCAATAAGGAAACAATAATGCAACAGAAAAGTGCCTCTAGATAGAAAAAAAAAAAAAAAGATTTCCATTATTTTAGTGTTTCCAGACACGTCATTTGGTCATCTCGATGCTGTGGAGTGTGGGTACATATTATTATTTCCCACATCTCACAGATGAGGAAGGAATCTGAGACCCAGAGAAGCTAAGTGATCTGCTAAGAAAAGATAGAAAATACATTTCACAGAGGATAATGGTGAAAGGTTAAATATTGTTAACATTCTTTCCCCTGTTCCCAAGAATGGAACCAAATTGCTCTGAATTAAAAATATGGGTTTTCTAAGAGAATTTTCTTCTTGGTGTCACTTTATATAAAATGTGATAAAAACATAAAGTAGTAAAGAGGTAGAGAAATAGAGTGAACAGTAATAGTAAAACTTCTGGAACTAGCTCAGTCAGCAGGAAGGAGTATAGTAACCAATGGAGAAACCATGAGATGAAGATGATGAGGAAAATGGGTCAGAAAATGGGTCCCGTTCCTATTGAACTGCTGACCACTCCCTGTGAACACCTGGTCTGGGGACTCTAACCTATAATAGACATTAATATTTGTTGACTGTCATGATGAGCATACAGTTGGTAGTACAAGAGAACTGAATTGTATGTGTATTTTAATTTCAATGCTTAGTAATTTTGCATAAATTATATTTGTAGAGAATGCTATTTTTAAGTAATCCCAGGTTGTTATAAAGTTTCAGTTTAACAAGTCCAGCAATGAATCTAATGTGCCTAATCTGGGTAGATATTATGGATCATGGTTTGCCCTGGATGAGTTTAAAAATACCTGCTTGCTTAGTTCTTTGAATAGTCCTCTGAATCAGTTAGCTATTGCCACAATTGTGCTGAATAATAATAATATAATAATAATAATAATTTTTTAAAAAGTCCTCATACCCAATTCATGCAGCAAGTGTTTCTTTTCTCTTACGTTTTGTGATCTTGGCTGAGCTTATTTGGGTTTGGTTCCAAGGTGCAGCTAGGGTTCAGGTCTGCTACATGTGCCTCCCATCTTTGCACCAGGGGCTACCTGTGGCATATTGTTATAGCAGTGATAAAATGTGCAAGAGGACAAGTCCAGTCACAACCACATTTCAAGTCTCAGCTTATGTCATGTCCGCTAAAATCCCATTGGCCAAAAGGAAGCCACAGGACCAGACTCACCATCAGTGGGTCATGGATGTGTACTCTTCCCATGTACATGGGGCAGGGGGTAATGTAGGGAGTGAATATTTGCTTAACAATAATCTAATCCACCATGTATACCTTAATTGAAATGGAATCTGCCTTTGAGTTTTTATTATGGATCCCTGGAACAAAAAGTCTTTACTATTTTCTTAGTGTAACAAAAAGTAGAAAAGTAGTTAAAATTGTTTTAAGGTCAGCAGCTCTTTAAGACATTTTCTTGATTCAGAAATAAATAACTAAACCAATAATTTATTTCCTTCTTACAGATTATTATGTCCAATATTTAGAGCTATAATATAAAAATTAGAATTATGTTATAATTAATCTCGATTATATTAGAATTATTATTTACATTTACAAATGTTTATTGCTATACGATCTATTTCTTATAATTGATTATATTAAGTCTAACCTGGCCTTGCACTGTCTTCTAAAATTTGTAATCTTTCAATCTATTTTTCTATTTATTTTGCAATTTTACAATAAAGGACATTTTAACAGCTAAAAAAAAGCCATTGATTATATACTTTGGATAGATCATATGGTATATGAATATATCTCAATAAAACTGCTTAATAAACGAATAAATAATTGTTCAAGAATAGCCAGAAATAGCAGCAATGTACAGCAGGGGAAACAGAGATTGAGAGGGGAGGAATTTTCTTGTTTGTTTGTTTTTATTATTATTATTGAAATAATAAAACTTTAATAATTGAGGTCATGAATGCACAACTATGTGATTATACCAAATACCGATTGATTGTACACTTTGGATAAATTGTATGCTTTCTTAGTATGTATCAATAAAATTGATTTGTTTAAAAAATAGGGTGGTTTGGAAAATACACAAATGTAAGATATGGACTATAGTTAATAGTAATATTTTGACGATGCTCTTGCATAGTTTGTAACAAATGTCTCTCAACAATGCAAGGTGTTGGTGGAGGGGTGATGTACGGGACGCCTGTATGATGTTATGCATGTATATTTTGTAAGTTCACAACTTTTACTATACACTTATTGTTTATGTATGTTCATATATGAATGATATACTTCAGTAAAAAATGAAAAAAAAAAAGAATGCAAAAACTTTAGTGTATGTATATACCCCAGGTCTAAGTAATCAGAGATCTCATATATATATATATAAACATTTTGCTTATAGTCTTACTTTTTTCTGAAATTCTTCATCAACATTTATAAAAGGCTGGCAGGATTCTCTAGATGGTAGAATTTCATATTAATATTTAGAAACACGAAGGCATAAACTGTAATCCACTGCTTTAGTACGATACTCAAAATCATTGTATTTTTAATTAAGAGATTTGTCAAGGAGAGGAAAAAATAGAATTCCAACTACAGAGTTCTTGATTGGCCTTAATAAAGACTTGGGATTTTTGAATAAGCTGAAGATTGGCAATTTTCTTCACAGGGCCATCATTACTTAGAAGCAAACGTGATAATCCCAGTTCTGTGATGGAGACTGAGCTATCATGGTGCTTTCTGTGAGGAAACAATGAAATTTGATTTACTACTTTCTGTTTTGAAAGCCATTTGGAACTGTAAGACCTCCCCTACTGTAACACAGCCTTTATCGAGTTGCTTAATTTGACCACTTGCTTATATTTTATCTGAAATTTTTGGAAGTCACCTGACGTTTTACATCAAAATGTTTCTGCATAAAGGAATTACTTGAACTTGTTAAACAAAAGACTTCTAAAACCACATTCAGAAAAAAAAAAAGAGAGAGAGCAAGAGTGTTACCTCATTCCTGAAGCTCAACATACTGTTGTTATACTGAATTATATTGGTACAAAGTTAGAGGTGAAAAAGTGCTGTTATTCCTCATCAAGATTGCTTTTGGCAGTTGAATCACTTTATTCTGCATAATGAAATGATTTTTCTGACAGTAAAGGAACTAGTCTTGACTGGGTGTGCACCTGGAGAACTGAGTGGGCCACGTAAAGAGAACAAGAGCCATCTCAGGGTTAGAACTCAGGGAAAAGGCTTTTTACACGTCACTGGCCCTCTTCTGAATAGATAATAAAGAGCTTTCAACTAACAAGCATTCTTTGGTACATCTGTCTCAATAATCATAAAATTTCTTTATTTTTCTCACTTTCTGATAAACATATATGATAATATAAATAAAGTGAATTATATGTTCCTAATACAGGTATAAAAATGCCCTCAATCCTTATTTGCTGAATGACTGAATGATATTTTGTCTATGCATATGTTTTTTTCATGTGCATATATAAATAAATATTCAGGTTTTCTAATCAGGATTATATGCTTTCATAGTTAAAAGTATATTGACACATCTAAAGTCAAGTGATTTTTGACAAGGCTGTTAAGCCCACCCAGCTGGACCAGAACAGTCTATTCAACAAATGGTGCTGGGAGAACTGGATAGCCATATCCAAAAGAAAGAAAGAAGACCCTTATCTCACACATTATACAAAAATTAACTCAAAATGGATCAAGTACCTAAACATAAAATCACCAACCATAAAAGTTCTAGAAGAAAATAGAGGAAAACATCTTCAAGATCTTGTGGTAGGTGGTAGTTTCTTAAACCTTACACCCAAAGCATGAGCAACAAAAGAAAAAAATAGATAAATGGGATATCCTCAAAATTAAACACTTTTGCACTCAAAGGACTTTGTCAAAAGAGGGAAAAGGCAGCCTACTGAATGGGAGAAAATATTGGGCAATCACATAATTGATAAGGGTTTAATATCCATGATATATAAAGAGATCATACAACTCGACAATAAAAAGACAACCTACCCAATTAAAAAATGGGCAAAAGACTTGAACTGTCAATTGTCCAAAGAAGAAATACAAATGGCAAAGAAAAACATGAAAAAATGTTCAACAGCACTAGCGATTAGGGAAATGCAAATCAAAACTACTATGAGATATCATTTCACACCTATTAGACTGGCCGCTATTAAAAAGTCGGAAAACTGTAAATATTGGAGGGGATGTGGAGAGATAGGAACACTTATTCACTGTTGGTGGGAATGTAGAATGGTACAGCCACTGTGGAGGACCATTGGGCAGTTCCTAACGAAGTTGAAAACTTGCTGTGAGACCTGGCAATACCATTGCTAGGTATATACCCAGAAGAACTGAGAACAGTGATACGAATATACATCTACACACCGATATTCATAGCAGCACTATTCACAATTGCCAAAAGTTGGAAACAACCCATGTGCCCATCAACTGATGAATGGCTAAACAAATTGTGGAGTATACACACAATGAAATATTTTGCAATGGTAAGAAGAAATGAAGTCGTGAAACATATGACAACACGGATGAACCTGGACAACATTCTGTTGAGTGAAGCAAGCCAGACACAAAAGGACAAATACTCTATGATTGCCCTATAATGAACTTAATATATTTTGTGCAATATAAATATGTGATATGAATATGGGCAAAATTGCATGTATAAGACCGTTTTTCTTTGAAGCTGAAGAGATGTAGGTTAATACTAAAAAAATGTTAATATCAGACCAAAAAAATTATGCTAAGTGAAGGGCCAGACACAGAGTACTACATATTGTATGATTCCATTTATGTAAAATGTAAATATAAATCAATTTATAAAGATGAAATTAGACTAGTGGTTATGTAAGGCTGAGGAAGGAATGCTAAGTTGTGTGGAGTCTTTATTTTGAGAGTAATGAAATTGCTCTAAATTTTTTGAGGTGAATGTGCAACATTGTGATTATACTAAAAGCCATTGATTAGACACTTTGGATAGATCATATGGTATGCGAATATATCTCAATAAAACTGCTTAATAAACAAATGTGCAAGAATAGCCAGAAATAGCAGCTATGTACAGCAGGGGAAACAGAGGGAGATTGAGAAGTGAGGAATTTTCTTGTCTGTTTTTCATTATTATTATTTTTGAAAGAATGAAAATGCTCAAATAATGATTGAAGTGATATACGCACAACTATATGATTATACCAGATACCATTGATTGTACACATTGGATGAATTGTATGCTCTATTAATATGTATCAATAAAATTGATTTGTTTTTTTTTAAAAAAAAGTATATTGAAGTTAGGATGGGCTACATGATTTGCCAGGTCTACCTGGTGCAAAATGAAAGTGTAGGACCCCTTGTTCAAAACTGAAAGGATTTCTAGAATGTGATAGAGTTTTGTTTTTTGTGTGTGTGTCAATAATATGAGATTTTATAAAAGTCATGCGAATGTGGGGATGCACAAGTCCAGGTTCCACAGGCAGGCTGCAAGCTAGGGGTTTTGATGAAACTCCGATGAAAGGTCCTTGATGAGTTTCTGGGAGAAGTTGGCTGTCCAAAGACGAGCTGGGAAATTCTCTCTGAATGTTGAAATCACTTCCGCTTTTAAGTCATTCAACTGATTGGATAAAAGCGTCACCCATTGCTGATGCAATCTCCCTGACTGATGCAGATGTAATCAGCCATCCATGGAGTAAACTCACTGGTGATGAAAGTCCATAAATGCTCTTGTATCACAATTGGCCCAGTGCTTGCTGGACGTGATAGAGTTTTAAACCAAGTGTAGTGCTTTTCTAAGCACACTCAACTGCACAGGAAGCACCCCCAGGAAGCTAGCCCTGACGGAAGTATTTGATATGTGGAAACTACTGTTAGAATGCCCTTTCTTTCATATAATAAAAACAATAAAACATTCTTTGGGAAGGTAAAAAGAAAAAATCTCTTTTAGCATATGTATACATGTAAAATAGATAGGAATATATGCATATATTTATTATATTATCTACATTATATTCAGAGAGTCTACTTTATATAATTATACTACTACTATTTATTTGGGTTTACATAAGCAAGGCATTTGCTAGGAGGTCTATGGTATATGGTTCTACACCTTTCCTGTCAGGATCTTGTCTCATTCTTATGTTGATGGGAAGGGAAGATCAGCAACCCCTCCATCTTTCAGAGCCAGCCTTAAGTTCTTGGTGTATGGTTTGTCCTTCTCTAAGATTTCCTCCCATTTAAGAGAAAAGCCAGAGCATCTCAAGTCATTTCAGATGTCTCAGAATTACATCACAATTTTTGTGTAGGCTTTCATTTCCCCTCCTGAATAAAAATGATCCTTGACAGAAGTAATTATGACACCATCCTAAAAAACTATTCCTCACCGCTCACCTAACAATAAGAACAAGAACACAATTTATATGCACCTGATGTATGCCAGTCCCTTTATACATCTCTCTAATTCTTATAGCAACTCTCCAGGGTAGTAATATTATCCTAGTTTCATATCTGGAAATGGATGTTCAGACAGGCTGTTATTACACTGCTTTGCTTAACTCAGAAAGAGTAAGCCTGAAATCCACCCCCAGATCTGTTTGACTATAAATTCCCAAATTGCCTATACTTGCTTATGCCACTTCACCAGATGATGTGCTTGAGTTCACCACAGCTACTCTGGGGACGGGACAAAGGTCAGTCTGGGACTGTGAGTAACCAAAAATAAAGAGACAATGTTTTGTTGGTTTCCATTGTTGACCGCCATCAGTTCCTTCCTTTTCTGTGTGCACATGATGAAGAGATGGAGTCAATTTCCCCTTCCCTTGAAATCTGAGCTGGCTTTGTGACTTGCATTGACTAGTAGAACATGGCAGGTGTGATACATTGTGAGTTCCAGGCCTCCTCCATATGAGGTAGCATCTGCTTTCTCTCTGCAGGATTCCAGCCACCCTGTTGTAAAGAAGCTTGGACTGGAAAAGTGAAGGATGAGATGGGACATGAGGATAGAAAGGCCACGTTGAAGAGCACTGAGGCACCAGGCATGTGAGTGAAACCTTCTTGTACCTTCCAGATCAGCTCAGGCACCAGCTAAACGCAGCCATTGACGTGGGGAGCAAAATTGCCCAGCCAAGCCCTGCCTGAATTCCTGACACACAGAATTGTGAGAAATAATACGTTGTTGTTGTTTCAAGCAGTAAAGCGATTTGTTTCATAGCCATAAATATTGAAACACAGAGAAACGTAGGGATTAGCATGATTTAGCAAGCTGACCATTTCAGCAGCTTCCAAGACCTGGCTGACTGGCTTGAGTAGAGGTATGCTTGGGAAAAGAAGTTACTTAGGACTCCGTTGGGAGAAAATGCATCTGCAAAAGGTTGGATGCTATTTGATTTTGTCTCAGAACTGACCAGAGGTGACTTTAATTGTTGGAGGAATGAAGTATCTAGGGAGGAATACCCTGCTTGGCTTATAGCTAAATTTACCCCTGCTGTTTCCTTCCCAGGATGTGTCCTGTTCTCTTCTTAATAGTCTCTGCTCTTCTGAGAAAATAAAACACAAAGAAAATAAACTTTTCATGGAGGATACTTCTGAAATTCAACGCTATACATAACTTCTTCCAATTTCTAAGTTTTCTTTATTGTTCTTTTTGATCATATTCTTGCATTTGCAACAGAGCACTTGTGGATGAGTACTCGAGAATTTTAATACAGGCTCAAATTTGATGTAAAAAGGACAAAAAAAATCATCTTGAAAAAATTTCCATGTTAATTTCATTTGATGGGGAATTATATGGAAAATGCAGGCACACAATCAACTCTCATCCATTTTTAGTAGAATGCAATTGTTTTTTTCTGTTCCATCAAATAGAGAATGTAATAGAAATCTGGGGCTTCCTATTATACCTTTTCAAAGTCATGATTCCAAGGAAACTAACTGCTAAGTAAAAGGTTGCTCTTCTTTTAATACTAATGCACACTATAATGTTGAAAGATCTAAGAGGAGATCATAAGAGCCTTTTGTCTAAAATATATATATATAACCAGAATTTTCTTTTTTAAAATTCAAACTTTATTTCAAATTAAAAAAATAAAATAATAGACAAAAGGCAACTTAACAAGTTATAGAAGCATTACTCCAAAAAAGTTCTGTCCAGGTACTTTTATCTCATCCAATCCCCCAAACAAACTCAGTTTCTCCATTGTTCAGAAAGATACACAGATGAACACAGATTGGTCAAATGACACCATCAAGGTCTCCTTGTGTTAATGAAGAAAATGAAGAAGAGGGAAGAAATGCTTAATTATATTCATATCTCACAAAACTAAACCCCACATTCTTTTTGTTTTGATCTTTAGCATTGATACAGTACCTTCCCTGCCCTTGCTGCAAAAACATTACAATGTTATTGTTAACTATAGTCTATAAGCTACACTAGTTATATTTTCCCCTTGTTATCACCACATTTCCAACACCTTGTAGTAGAAGAACATCCCTGCATTTACATTAACTACAATCTTCACCCCCCACCCAAATCACTGTTGTACATTCCCAGCTGTCCTCCAACTAACACTAACCTCCTAAGAATACCTGTTTCAGCCAGAATCACATCCATAATCAATAGTGTTTGTTACACTCATTATAATGTGCTACCATCAACTCTATCCATTATCACATACTTACAATTGACCTTATTAAACACTCTACCTACAAAATTTTCACTAGTGTCTTCATGGAAAAATTAAACTTCTTTGAGAAATAGAGAATTATTTTTCAACAATACAATATAATACATTACACTAAAATAGGTATTGTGGTGGTTTGGAGCAATGTACCCTTGAAAAACATGTTATTAGACTTGGTCCATTCCTGTGGGGTGTGGACTCTTGTAAATGGGAACTTTTGATGCAGTTACTTCACTTAAGGTGTCAGGATAGGTTAGGATGGGTCTTTATTCTATTACTGAAGTCCTTATAGGGAATGTTACAGGGACAGAGAAGGCCAGAGAGAGCAGCCAGAAGCTGAACATCAACGGAACCTGGAAGAGAAAGAAGCCAGGAGAGGCCACCATGTATATTGCCATGTGACAGAAAAACAAAGGACGAGTGATCATCACAACCAGCCCCAGAACTCCAGAGTCTTCTGGGAAAAAGTATTGCCTCAATGATGCCCTTATTTTGGAATTCTCCTAGCCTCAAAACTGTGAGCCAGTAAATTCCCATTGTTTATGCCAACCCATGGCATGGTATTTGCTTTAGCAATGAGAAAACTAAAACAGGTATTATCTGGCATTAACAACAACAGCACTTTGACTTTCTCACTTAGTATTTTTATGTGATGCTGAGGCATAGAGAGTGGTTTGGTGCTTATGTCTTCTAAGGTTCTCCCTGTATCAAAGTCTTTTTCTGCCTTTCAATAATTTTATGACACTCACCTAGTCAATGAGTAATCAACAAAAGGGATAGATAATATTTTTGCTTGATTTTCCTACACAGTTCTGTCCAAATGAGCCATGTAAATAATGTCACACCTAACAAGAGTAGAAAGAAAGAACAGCATAGCAGTCTCAGGAAATAAACAAACAACAAGAACAACAAATCCCAAACCCAGCAACCTCAATGAAATCATTACAACCTTCTTTGGCCTTTGGTTTATAATAATAGTATTTGCCCTTTTGCCTAGTATATCAAGACCAAACAGCTCTATTTGTCAGTTAAGGCCTTAAATATTCCCATTCCTATGAAATCTACTTGCCAACGTAATCTTATATCTTGAAATATTTCTTCCTCTTTGTCCTGACAGTTCAATTCCCACCTCTGTGTCTTTCTTATGTTGTTTCCTCTTCAAGGAATGCTGCCTCTCTACCAAGTCAATGTCAGCTTATTTGTGTTTTCAGTTCAAGCCTTACATTCCTTATAGCCTTCCCTGCCCATTTCATCTATCACTGAGCTTTGTTTATAATTAATTAATTTATCCTTCCAGTCCTCAAAACACACATTAAGCCCTCAAAGCTTGTAGACATTCTGCTTAGTGCTGATTATATAGAAGTAGAATGTGCTCACCCAGTCTTAAGGATGCTAATAATTTCTTCAGGAGAACAGATAAGGAAACAAAAGAAGAGTGCTTGGAGAGAGTGCTTCGATGGAGATATAGAGTATGAGAGCAGCAAAGATTATAAGCACCTAACTCGTGGGGTGAAAGAAAGGGGCAGAAGTAACTCTAGGAGGACTTTTGGTTATTGGGTGTGGGTCCCTGGTCCTAATTCCAGAAGGATCAGAATGACTGTGGTGCATATATGAGACCAATCTATTGGTAGCCCGAAGGACTCAGACCTTAGCTTGCATGTAGAAGGCAGCTTACAGACTTAACTACATATCACTGCGGGAGGGCAGTCACATTGTGGCTGCCCAGGGCAAGGGATTGCTGGATGTAGGACATATAATGCACTGCCTGGGACTGTGAGGGAACTGTTTCCTAGGGAGAAGGGGACATTTGTTTCTGTGTAAACGGGGCGATTCCTAGGGCCTCATGTGCGTGCCTAAGATAACACACACAAGCAGAAAGGATCAGAGGCCCTTATATTTTAGCCTCAAGCTAGTTTCTAAACTCATTGTATGGATATGTTCTAAAGTAGAACATTCACTCACACAGATTACTCTGCAGACCAGAAAAGGCATTTTCTTTTTGTCCTTCATTTTTTTTTAGCTCCTGGCAGTCAAGGAAATCTCTATCATAACAACTAGCTGGGGGACAAACTTAAGGAACAGATGCCTCAGAGTCTATATTACAGTGCTAACACATTAAAATATCAAAATATCCAGTTTTCAACAAAAGATTACAAAACATTCAAAGAAACAGGAAGCAATAGACCAGGCAAAAGAGATGATTAAAGCATTAGAAACCATCCATGAGGAGGGCCAGACCTGGAACATACCAGGCAAAGTATTTAAAAATGGCCCTAAATATGCTCAAATAGCTAAAGGAATTCATGGACAAATAACTAAAGGAAA
Source organism: Tolypeutes matacus (assembly GCA_026826555.1). Classification (NCBI taxonomy): domain Eukaryota; kingdom Metazoa; phylum Chordata; class Mammalia; order Cingulata; family Chlamyphoridae; genus Tolypeutes; species Tolypeutes matacus. The sequence goes on along the minus strand of JAKSZT010023082.1, from coordinate 10,367,020 downwards.
TCAGGAAAACAATAGAAAAGCACAAAGAGAACATGAATAGAAAGATGGAAATTATGAAAAGAAACCAAGTAGCGCTGACAGTCACAGTGACAGAAATTAAAAATCCATAGAGGGTTTCAATAGCAGATTGAAACTGGCAAAAGAATGAATCAGTGAACTTGAAGATAAGACATTTGAAATCATCCAGTCTGAGGAGCAGAAAGAAGAATGGATAAAAGTGAAGAGAGTTTGAAGAACCTGTGGGACACCATCAAGAGTACCAATATACACATTGTGGAAGTCACAGAAGGAGAAGAGAGAGTAAGGGGCAGAGAGAATAACCAAAGAAATAATGACTGAAAACCTCCTAAATTTAATGAAAGACATAAATGTACATGTCCAAGATGCTCAGTGAACACCAAACAGGAAAAACCCAAATAGATCCAAATCGTGACATATTATAATCGAACTGTTAAATGCCAAAGATAAAGAGAAATCTGAAAGCCTCAGGAGAGAAGCAACCTGTCACATACAGGGAGACTTAATAAGATGAAATGAAAGTTTCTCATCAGAAACCGTAGAGGCAAGAAGGCAGTGGGATGACATATTTAAAGGGCTGAAAGCAAAAAATTGCCAGCCAAGAGTTCTGTATCTGGAAAAAAACTTTCAAAAATAAGGGAGATGCGAAGACATTCCCAGATAAACAAAAGCTGAGGGAATTTGTCACTTCTAGTCTGGCCCTGCAAGACATGCTAAAGAGAGTTCTTCAGATTGAAAGGAAAGGACAGTAGACAATACATTGAAGCTGCATAAAGAAATAAAGATCTCTAGTGAGGGTAATGACATGGATAAATACAAATGCCTGTGCTATTGGTTTTTGGTCTGTAACTCTACTTTTTAATTCCTATGGGACCCAAAAGGCAAATGCATAAGATGTAATGATAAATCAGTGGATTTGGACTCATAATGTATAAATGTGTAATTGGTGATGATAAATGCCTACGGTAGGAGGAAAGAGGAGTATAGGAACATAGTTGGTGTGTATTATTGAAGTTAAGTTTCTCTGCCCTCATCAAAGCAAATGAGATTGTTATAGATTTAGGATGTCAAATATAATCCCCATGGTAACTGCAAAGAAAATTTCAGAACAGGCAGGATCACAGAGATAGAAAGTAGAGTACAGGTTGCCAGGGGCTGGGAGCAGGGGGAATGGGGAGTTAATGCATAATGGGTATAGGGGTTCCTGTTTTGGGAGATGGGAAAGTTTAGTAATAGAAGGAAATGAGGGTACAGCAACATTGTGAATGTGATTAATCCCACTGAATCTTATGCTTGGGAGGGGTTGAAAGGGAAAGTTTGTTATATATATGTTCCCACAACAAAACAAAATGAAAGAGCAACTAAAGAGACAATGACAATTAGATACAATATGTGATCCAGGGTAGGATCTACTAAGGGAGGAGAGAAGGCCCAGAAGGAAATTATTGGAAATTTGAAAATATTGGAATATAGACTCTAAGCGTTATAGCCATGTTAAATTTCTTGACTTGATAACTGCACTTAAGGTGGATACATAAGTGAATATCCTTTTTCTTGGAAAATGTATCTGCCATATTAAGTTTTCCAAGAGCATGAGGTCTGCAACCTACACTCGAGTTTTCAGAAAATGGATTGATAGATAGATGGACAGACAGACGGATATATAGATAGATGGAGTGACAAATGGATAAAGAGAAAGATGCTGCAAATGTGGCAAAATATTAATGTTGGTATATCTGGATATCTGAAGGGATAGGGTATAGGTTAGAATTCTCTGTGGGGTTTGTTTTATTTTTGTAACTCTTATAAGTTTGAAAGGATTTCAAAATAAAAAGTTTAAAAAAATAATAATTACATCTTCAAAATGTCCCATTTACAATGGGTTCACACCAACAGGAATGGGATTAAGAACACCTCCCCCCACTCCCCCACCGGGTTATATAATTCTGCTACCCCAGAAAGCATTGAAGCAATCAAGCCTGTGGCTTGTTGGGGACTTGTAAAGACTTTTTGAACTCCTATAGCTTTCATTCATCCATGCTATAGAATTTTTATTTATTTATTTATTTATTTATTTATTTATTTATTTATTTATTTATATTTTTTATTGTGGGTAAAAATTTTTCACAATACATACCAATATTTGTAAAATGATATATAAATATATATGCATATATGTGCATTTGCTTACAAAAATGTTATTTATATATATATATAAATATATTTTAAGAGGTACTTAGATTACCGAAAATATTACACGGAACCCACTGGGATTCCCATGTTGCCCACCTCCCACACCTCCCACCACATCCCACACAAACATCTCCCACAAGTGTGGCCCATCACCCTCAATGGACTTATACATCCTGGGGCCTTGCCATCAACCATAGACCACAGTTCACATCATAGACCACACTCTCTCCCACACAGTTCTGAATGGTGTGTGCTGATTCAAAATGGCCTACATCCGTTGCCACAACGGCACTCAGGACAACCTCCAAATCCCGAAAAAGCCCCTGTATTTCAACTGCACATCCCCTCCCTGCCCCGAAAGTGTCCAGTGGCCACTGGCTCCACCTCACTGTTATAATTTCTTCCATTGCTAGAATCACCATATGTGTACAACAGAATACCATTAAGTCCACTCTAGTCCATACTACAGTCCCACCAGCAGTGGATGAGGGTTCCTATTCCTCCACATCCTCTCCAACATTTAGTGCCTGCTGTTTTTTTAATAGCTGCCATTCTGATGGGTGTAAGATGGTATCTCATTGTTGTTTTGATTTGCATTTCCCTGATAGCAAGCGATGTTGAGCATTTTTTCATGTGCTTTTTAGCCATTTGTATTTCTTCCTTGGAGAAGTGTCTTTTCAGGTCACTTGCCCATTTTTTAAACGGGTTGTTTGTCTTTTTATTTTCAAGGAGTACGATTTCTTTATATATGGAGGATATTAGGCTCCTATCAGATATATGGTTGCCAAATATTTTCTCCCATTGGGTGGGCTGCCTTTTTATTTTCTTAATAACATCCTTTGAGGTACAGAAGTTTTTAATTTTGATGAGATCCCATTTATCTATTTTTTCTCTTGCTGCTCGTGCTTTGGCTGTGAAGTTCATGAAACCATTTCCTATTACAAGGTCCTGTAGATGCTTCCCTACATTATCTTCCAAGGTCTTTATGGTTTTGGCTTTTATATTTAGATCTTTGATCCATCTTGAGTTGATTTTTGTATAAGGTGTGAGATGGTATTCTTCTCTCATTCTTTTGGATATGGATATCCAGTTCTCCAAGCACCACTTGTTAAAGAGGCCATTCTCTCCCAACTGAGTGGGCTTCATGGCCTTGTCAAATATCAGATGACTGTATATGCGAGGATCTATATCAGAACTCTCAATTCAGTTCCCTTGGTCAGTAGGTCTATCCTTGTGCCAATACCACACAGTTTTGATCACTGTAGCTTTGTAGTATGTTTAAAGTCAGATAGTGTGATAACCTCCAACTTCATTTTTCTTTTTCAATATGTCTTTGGCAATTCGGGGCCTCTTGCCTCTCAAAATATATTTTGTGGTTAGTTTTTCCAGTTCCTTAAAAAATATATTGTTGACTTTTATTGGGATTGCATTAAATCTTTAGATTAGTTTGGGTAGGATAGACATCTTGATGATGTTTAGTCTTCCTATCCATGAACAGGGAATATTTTCCCATTTATTTAAGTCTTCTTTGATTTCCTTTAACAGTGTTGTGTAGTTTTCTGTATATAAGTCCTTTACATCTTTAGTTAAATTTATTCCTAGGTATTTGATTCTTTTAGTTACTATTGTACATGGTATTTTTTTTCCTGATTTCCTCCTCAGTTTACTCATTATTGGTGTACAGAAATGCTTCTGATTTTTGAGCATTGATCTTATAGCCTGCAACATTACTGAACTCCTTTATAAGTTCTAGAAGCCTTGTTGTAGATTTCTCAGGGCTTTCTATGTATAGGATCATGTCATCTGCAAATAATGAAATTTTTACTTCTTCTTTTCCAATCTGGATGCCTTTTATGTCCTTTTCTTGCCTCAGTGCTCGCGCAAGTACTTCTAAGACAATGTTAAATAGTAGTGGTGATAGTGGGCATCCTCGTGTAGTTCCTGATCTCAGAGGGAGGCTTTTAGGATTTCACCAATGAAAATGATGTTAGCTTTGGGTTTTTCACATATACCCTTTATAATATTCAGAAAGTTTCTGTCTATTCCTATCTTTTGTAGTGTTTTTATGAGGAAAGAGTGCTGTATTTTGTTGAATGCTTTTTCTGCATCTATAGAGATGATCATGTGATTTTTTTTCTTTCAATCTGTTTATGTGGTGTATTACATTGATTGATTTTCTTATATTGAACCATCCTTGCATACCCGGGATGAAACCCACTTGGTCATGGTGTATAATCCTTTTGATATATTGTTGAATGCGATTAGCAAGTATTTTGTTGAGGATTTTAGCATCTAGGTTCATTAGAGAAATTGGTCTGTAATTTTCCTTTCTTGTGGTATCTTTATTTGGTTTTGGTATTAGGGTAATGTTGGCATCATAGAATGAGTTAGGCAATATTCCTTCTACTTCTATTTTTTTGGAAGAGCTTAAGTAGAATTGGTGTTAGCTCTTTCTGGAATGTTTGGTAGAATTCAGCAGTGAAGCCATCTGGTCCTGGGCTCTTCTTAGTTGGGAGGTTTTTGATGACTGAGTCTATCTCTTTACTTGTAATTGGACTGTTGAGTTCATCTATTTCTTCTTTCATCAATGTAGGCTGTTTGTGAGTTTCTAGAAACTTGTCCATTTCCTCTAAATTATCATTCTTGTTGGCATATAATTTTTCAAAGTATCCTCTTATGATACTCTTTATTTCTGTGGGGTCAGTAGTGATATCCCCTTGCTCATTCCTTATTTTATGTATTTGCATCTGTTCTCTCTTTTTCTTTGTTAGTCTGGCTAAGGGTTTGTCAATTTTATTGATATTCTCGAAGAACCAGCTTTTGGTTTTGTTTATTGTTTCCAGTGCTTTCTTATTCTCTATTTCATTTAGTTCTGCTCTAATCTTTGTTATTTCCTTCTTTCTACTTCCTTTAGGTTTAGTTTGTTGTTGTTTTTCCAATTCCTCCAAGTGTGCAGTTAGGTCTTCAATTTTAGCTCTTTCTTCATTTTTAATATATAAATTTATGGCTATGAACTTCCCTCTCAGGACTGCTTTTGCTGCATCCCATAGGTTTTGATATGTTGTGTTGTTGTTTTCATTAGTTTCAAGGTAGTTAATGATTTCTTTTGAGATTTCCTCTTTGACCCACTGTTTATCTAAGAGTGTGTTGTTTAACTTCCATATCCTTGTGCCTAACCTGTTTCTCTGGCCCTTAGTGATTTCCAATTTCATTCCATTTTGGTCAGAGAAATTACTTTGTATAATCTCAATCTTTCTGAATTCATTGAGAGTTGTTCTGTGGCCTAGCATGTGGTCTATTTTGGAGTATGTTCCATGTGCACTCGAGAAGAGTAAATCCTGCTGTATTTGGGTGTAGTGTTCTGTATATGTCTATTAAGTCCAGGTCTTCTAATGTATTGTTGAGTGCCTTCGTTTCTTTATTGATTCTCCATCTAGATGTTCTTTCTAATGATGATAATGGTGTATTGAAGTCCCCTGCTATAATTGTAGAGGCATTTATTGCTCCTCTTAGTTTTTCCAGCGTTTGCCGCACGAATTTTGAGGCACCCCGATTAGGTGTGTAAATGTTGATGATTGTTCCCTCTTCTTGAGAGATTACTCCTTTTACTAATATGTAGTGTCCATATTTGTCTCTTACAATAGTTTTGCATTTAAAGTCTATTTTGTCTGATATTAGAATAGCTATTCCTGCCCTTTTTTGGCTATTGTTAGCTTGTAAAATGGTTTTCCAGCCATTCACTTTCAGCCTCCTTGAATCCCTGGGTCAAAGGTGGGTTTCTTGTAGAGAGCATATAGATGGATCATATTTTCTTATCCATTCTGCCAATCTGTGTCTCTTGATTGGTGAATTTAATCCAATAACATTCAGTGTTATTACTCATAATGATTTTCTTATTTCAGCCATTTTTTCTTTGGGTTAATGTATGTCATATGTTGTTTTGTTTCTCTTTTTGTCTTTTCAGTTGTTTTTAAACTCTCCTCCAACTCTCTCTCCCTTGTTTTTTCCTTTCAACTTGTAGAGATTCCTTTAGTATTTCTTGAAGTGCTGGTTTCTTCTTGACATACTCTCTTAATTTCTGTTTATCTGTGAATATTTTGAACTCTCCATCATTTTTGAACCCCAGTTTTGCTGGATAGAGAATTCGTGGCTGGAAGTTTTTTTTCTTTTAGTATTTTGACTATGTCATACCACACTGTCTTCTTGCCTCCATGGTTTCAGCTGAGAAATCAGCACTTAATCTTATTGTGCTTCCCTTTTATGTGATGGTTCTCTTTTCTCTTTCTGCCTTGTGTATTTTCTCTTTGTCTTGAGCATTGGATATTTTGACAAGTATATGTCTTGGAGTTGGCCTGTTGGGATTTATACTATTTGGGGTGCACTGTGCTTCCTGGATCTGCACATCCATCTCTCTCAATAGGGTTGGGAAGTTTTCAACCATTATTTCCTTCAACACTCCTTCTGTTCCCTTTCCCTTCTCTTCTCCTTCTGGGATGCCCATAATGCGTATGTTTGTGTGTTTTGTATTATTGGTTAATTCCCTGAGTCCATGCTGGATTTTTTCTATCTTTTTGTCTATCTGTTCTATCTCTTTGATTTCAGCTGTATTGTCTTCCATATCACTAATTCTTCCTCTGCCTGTTCAAATCTGCTGTTATGTGAATCCGGCATCTTTTTGATTTCTTGGGTTGTGCCATTGTTCACCATCATATCCATTATCTTTTTTTTTTAAAAACTTTATTTTGTACATTTAATAATTGAAAACATAAACAATTAGAAACTAAAAAGTAAACACAGATGAATAAATATATACATTTCTCATTTAAATGTAATGGATACATGTAAAAAAAATTTTTTTTGAATCAAACAATATCTTAGGCATGTTTGCAATTTCTTCAATGTGTTCTCCCAGTGTCTTCTTTATATCCTTAATCTCTTCCTTCACTTCTTTAAGTTGGTCCATGATATTTGTTTGCATAGCTTTGATTAGTTGTTCGATGTTCTGCATCACTTCCTGGTTTTTAATTTGTTCATTGGACTGGTCCATGTTTTCCTGTTTCTCAGATTCATTTGTACTTTTTTGTTGCCCTCTGGTCATCATATTATTTTGATGGGTTTGTTCAGTTGATTAGCTTTTCTCTATGCTCTAGAGTTTTATTTAGCTGGTGGTTCTGCGTGTGTGTTAATTTTTCTCTTTGGCGCTTTTTCGTCTTATTTTATTTCCTTGCTTCTTTCTATGTACCCTTGAAGGCAAAAGATTAGGGCCAGAGGAATCAAAAGATGTAAGGAAGGCAGAAGGATAATAGTAATATTGATAAAAGTTAGAAGAGGGGTCAAATGAGACTTAATGAGATGAATGTTTAACTCGTGTCGGCAGTGTAGAGTAATAGGAAAAAAAGTGGAGTTCCTACAATGGACTGGGAAAATAAATAGAGGAATATATATATATAGTGATTTAGAAGGCTAGAATTATGAGGAGGGAGAGAAATAGTGAATAAAGGGCTGAAAGGAAAGAGTTAATACTAATAAAAAAAAAAAAGAAGAAAACAAAATAGATGGAATAGAAATTGACACCCTTAAGTTGTGGGCCTATGAAAAAATGTTGTATCTAAGAGCCACAACAGAAAGCAGAAGGTAGAAAGATGAAGGAAGGATAAGCGATAGTTTGGAATACAAAATCAATATAGACCGAGAGTGAGAAATTACTGAAGAAGCAGCACAGCAAAGAAGCGACAAGTTAGCAGCACCTAATTTTAAAAAATGAAAGAAAAAAGAAAGGGGGGAGGAAAGAGAAGCAAGAGACAAGCAATAAACAGAGAAAAACCAAAGAACCACACAGGCAAGCAGTCAAACAGAGCTAAGGAGGGTCAATGATTCCCCTAGAGTCCATGTGGATCCTCTCTGCCTGCTTGTGTTTATCAATCAGTTTCCCTGCAGAGTTCTAGATACGGTCCTGAAACAGCTTTTAGCTATTAAACTAAATTAAAAGGAATTTATTTTTCATTTCTTGAAGTGACCTTCTCACTTTTTTTGAGGGAGGGGGGAATACAGGACCCAAAATAATTCCTCCTCTAGACCCTTACGGAAGGGACCCTAGCTGGGCTCGTGGAAATTAATCAAGCACGTCCCACTTCCTGGACTCCCCAGGGTAGCTGTAGCTCTGATGTTAGTCAGTGCAGAATGCTAAAGACGGCTGACTCTGCCCCTTCTGGAGCCGAGCCCCAGCGTCACCGGGTTGCTGTGTAAATCAGGTTGACTCAGCAGATTCGCCTCTCCTCTCAGCCTGTTGCTGCTTCAAGTCGGCTTATCTGCTCCCCAAAGAAATCTCTACTGTTCCGTCCATGCTGTTAATCTGCGCAGATAGATGTCCCAAGCTTCTCATTCCACGCGCGCACAGCACAGACCCCCAGGCATGACCCTGTCCACAATCCGCCTTGCTCTGGGAGCTTGCAGTGTGTGCCCTCCTACACTAACACCATCTTGGCCCCTTCCATGCTATAGAATTTATAGGGTTTAAAATATAGACAAGTTGAGTAGTCATTTATTTTTACTCTTTTTATGATCACCTATTAGAATGTGCACCCTCAGGTATGTTCAATAAAGAGGCACACCATTCCATGCAGGATTGTGCAGTAAAATAACTCCTCCTAAGAGGCAAGTGGGGACTGAAGTCCTGCCGCCCTCTGCTTGCCAAGCCATGGCCTCTGCCCTGAGGAAGAGGAACGTTTTGCATTTCACAAAAGCATTCTGCTTTTTATAACTCTCTGAAAGTTTTCAGGTGGGCTGTCAATAGGCATGTAAACATGCATTATCTGTTTGGTCATTTTTTTTTTTTAATACTTCATTTCCTGAATGTCAGGATCTGGGTGGGTGTTGACCCAGGTATTTAATACCTATTTTTGGAGCAGATATAAATATAACCTTCCCATTCTAGTTCTCTTGCCTTATTTTGTGAGTCTTCTCCTTTATCTTCCAAACCATGTAAAAGGGAAACATAAGTAGGATGCATTTGTGTAATCAAAAGTAAAAAATAGATAAGGGACAATCAGGTAACAGTAAATAGAAACACACATGCAAAATAGAATTGCAGGCATTGAACTATGTGTATTGTGATAGATATAATTGGTCTAAATTCTTCTAGATGGATAGAAAGCAAAATCCAGCATATTTTTAGTTTAGTGAGACAAACAAAAAAATGGTCAATTAAGGAACAGTTTAAAGTTAAATTGTTCTAATTCAATGGATCCCTGCTTTAAATGAACCCTGAAATCCAATAATGGTATGAGATGAGCCTGAATATAATCCTTCCTTCATTAAATGTTGAGTCCTTAGCATGTGATAGGCACTGCATCAGAAATTGGTGCTTGTCTTCGTTATCTATAGCAATAGACAAATTACCACAAACTTAGCAGCTTAAAACAGCACTCATTTATTATCTCACGGTGTCTGTGAGCCAGGAATCTGGACACAGCTTAGCTGGCTCCTCTGCTTAGGTCCTCACAAAGCTGCCATCAAAGGGTTGGCCAGACTGTTCCTTTCTGGAACCTGGACTCTTCTTCCAAGCTTACATAGTTGTTGGTAGAATTCAGTTCCTAGTGCCTGTTGGACTGAGGTCCCCATTTTCTTAAGGACTGTCAGGTGGGGACCACGCTCATCTCCTAGACACTGCCTTCATGGCTCCTTTCACGCTGTGGCAGCTTAACTCTTCAAGGCCGGCAGGAGAATCCCATACTCCAGTGTGCTGAGAGACTTATGAAATGTAATCACAAGAGTGTTGATTTCATCACCTTTGCCATATTCTATTGGTTAGAAGCTAGTCATAAGTTCTACTTGCACTTAAGGAGCAGGTATATAGAAGGATGTGACTCATTGGGGGTCACCTTAGAGTGTGTGAACCACAGTGGTCAAGGCTAATCCGGAGTTTTTTGGGGGGCAATTTAATTTGGGAGTCCTCTTGAAGAAAGTAATCTGAACTGATGAATATAAGTTCAGTGTCTCTGAAGCTTAAACTTCACTAGCTTCATGGTAAATCAACTTATACTTGACCTACAATAGCTTCATGGGCTTCATATCACAAAGGGAGCCACAAAAATTAAACAAGTAAACATATAAGTAGACTATATAAAAATTATAAGTAATATGAGGGAAAAAAGCAAATGGGATGAAAATAGTGGCATGGTATTTGGCATCACGGAATAGAGGGTCAGAAAAGGCCTCTGTAAGTGGCTGTCATTTAAGTTGAGCCCAGACAACAAGAAGGAATTGGACAAAAACCTTTCAAGGCAGAGGAAACAACATGTGCAAATGTCCTGAAGCTGAAAAGGGCAGGCAGTACTCAAGAAATATAACAAGTGGATTTCCCATGGTTTAAAATGAAATGCAATCAGTTATGGAAGCTTTCTAGATAAGAGTTGTGAGTGCTGGTCTTTTTATTCATTTCTTAAGTTGTGTGAAAATTTTGGGGCCGCACATTAGCATGGCATTGGGACTAAACTTTTTTTTCTTATTTCATTTTGAATAACATTTTAATATATATGCTTAAGTTCCCAGAAATACAATGGTTTTTGATTCCTACAAAATATTGCCCATATTTCACCTTTATACTGGTAATGGTTTTTTTTTTTTTGTGGGGGGGGGGAGGGCAGCGAAAGGTATATGATTACTCCAAGAACTAAATCATTCAACTAATGACTAGCTTAGCTACTTCTGGGCTTTTCTTTAACCATAATCATATCAAAGAGGGTAAAAAGATTCAACTCTTTGCTCACTTTGAAGTATATGTTTTTAATTTTCCTTTTGATTCTTTTAGTCTTACTATTCATAAGCCAAGAAGTAAATCGATAAATCTTCAAGGAAGACTGAGTTTATGGGAAAATCTAGGCTCAGAAAAATAATTTGTTCATTCAGGCAAGAGTGTTCTTTTCTGCCAACACCAACTTTTCAAGAAGGATTCTCTGTTAAAATGAGGCCTGACAGAAAACACTTCATAACTTACTTCCTATATAGTAAATCTATTGTAATCCTCTTTATGATGAAACCTGGGAGTTTCAGAAGGTCCCTGGTTCCTCAGAAGAGCACTACAGCAAAGGTAAAGTGTTATATGTCCACTCAGAGCTTCACAATAGAAAACACCGGAAAAATGGGAATTCAGAAATGAAGCTTTACCTCAGTGAAACTCTGTACTATATTAAGTAAGTTATCAAGAACTGCAGGCAACAGAATTGCTTTGGTAATCTAAAAAGGAAATTTCAAAAGTTCCAGTGCCTGAATGACACCAAAACTTTATCTTGTGAGAAAGAACTTTACACTTGAAAGGTCATCCATCTATTAGGACTACCATCCTTTTGGCCAAGTCTAAATATATGCTCTTTGGTCTGTTTGTATTGGTAGAGCAACGTGAGACTGGTCAAAAGTAAAAACAACAAATTTATTTGAACACATTTGAATATATATGATCACGCTTAACATGCTTCAGTGAACTGGGGATTATGTTTCTCATTTATGGCATTACCAAGGCAGATGCAGCAGTGAACAGACAGACATAGCTCCCATAATGTAATGACAGTGGTTTGACCCTATAAGTGCTTGAGATCCGTTGACTCTTTGGTGGTCACACGGTGGTGATGAATCATGCTTCTCTTACCTTGAATACTCACTCTGAGAAAGCATAATTTTAAGGTCTCCTCCTGCAAGTAATCAGAAAGTTTTAGAATTTCAGATCCGGAAAGTACTTTTGGGACCCCTAGGGAGGCAGGACATAGTGGGGAGAGCATGGCCTTTGGAATCAAGGGACCTGGGTTTAAGTCCAGGCAGGGCAACTCACCAGGAATAGAACTTTAATCAAGTAACTAACATTTATAGAGTCTTCATTTTGTAACGTGTGAATTGAGGATATTAATACCTGTAGTTTTAGCTTCCTGGGTTGTTTAAGCAAATACCATGAAATGGGTCCACTTAAACAATGGGAATTTATTAGTTTATGGTTTTGAGGCTAAAAGAAAGTCCGTATCAAGGCAGCATCAAGTTGATGCCTTCCTGTGAGTGGGTTCACACTCACAGGAATAAATTAACTTTAAGAACATGGTTTTCTGGGGTACATACAGTTCCAAACCACAACACCTGTCATAGGAAATACAAATTTTAAAAAGCAAAAACATCACTTCTTTATGCATGTGTTATGTTCATGTGTGCATGCACACGCATGCATATGTGCTTGTGTGTTTGTCCTTATAAAACAGTGGATGCTTGTTATAGATTGCAAGGATGCTTCTAAAATTAGCAGGAAGATATTAAAGTCTGCAGGGTGCCTTTGTGGAAACATTATATATCAAATTGCAGGTGTAAGAAATCCTGGGGCCATATAATGCTAGCCCAATTCCTAATATAAGAAGAAATAGGTTTCGCTGTGTGGCCTGTTTAGGCTTTGGAGAGCCTGATTCTGGCAGTTCCCACCTGTTTGCCATTATCCCCCTGGGAATAAGTAGTGAACACATGGGAATCCAAAAGAGAATCAAAGCAAGGGGTGTCTCTACTATGTCTGGCTCATCATATGCTTTCAACACTGACTAATGTGCACAATTTTCTTTTCACTCATTGATGATAAATCTTTGCTTTTCTTAAACAAATCGTTTTTATTGATACATATTAATAAAGCATAAATCCGCCCCAAATGGTCAATCAGTGGTATTCAGTATAATCACATAGTTGTGCATTCATCATTTCAATGATTTTTAGAGCATTTTCATTATTCCAATAAAACTAATAAAAAACAAAAAACCCTCATCACCTCTCAATCTTTCTATTCTTCCTCTTCCATACATACCTGATATTCTGTTTCCATCTCTCTAGTTTATTTGTATTTATATTTTGAAAAAACAGTCATATATGCAATAGCATCCATATTCGTATTTTACATTAGATTTTACTATGTTATACAGTCCGATGTTACATTTTTTAGCTTTCCTTTTAGTTATATACATGACCTTAGACTTACCCTTTTAACCACTGTCATACCCATATAATAGCTCTGCTAGTTACAAACACTAAAATTTGCTTTCACCATTTCTATTCGTTTCCAAAGATTTACAAACAACCTTTTTACCAGTTTTGCACACCCTTGGCCTTCCATTCTCTACTCTCCTTCTATTTTCTGGTGACCAATATTCTAATTATTAACTGCATGAGTTTACACAATATAGTTTATAATAGCGCAATCAAATAGTATTTGTCCTTTTGTGTCTGGCTTGCTTCACTCAACAGAATGTCTTCCAGATTCATCCATGTTGTCATATGCTTCACAACTTCATTTCTTCTTACAGCTGCATAATATTCCATCATATTTATCTATTCATTGGTTGATGGACACCTGGGCTGTTTCCAACTTTTGGCAATTGTGAATAACGCTGCTGTGAACATTAGTGAGCAGGTGTCTATTTGTGTCACTGCTCTCAGTTCTGGATATATACCTGGTAATGGTATTGCCTGGTCCCTTGGCAAGTCTATATTCAACTTCCTTAGGAACTGCCAAACAGCCCTCCACAGTGGCTGTACCATTCTGCATTCCCACCAACAGTGAAAAAACGTTCTTTTCTCTCCACATCCTCTTCAACACTTACAATTTTCTGACTTTTTAATAGTGACCATTCTAATAGGTATGAAACAATACCTCATTGTAGTTTTGATTTGCAATTCTCTGATTGCTAGTGATGTTGAACATTTTTTCATGTGTTTCCTTACCATTTGTATTTCTTCTTTGGGCAATTGTCTTTTCACGTCTTTTGCCCGTTTTTAAATCGGGTAGTTTGTCTTTTTATTGTTGAGTTGTATGATCTCTTTATATATCATGGATATTAAACCTTTATCAATTATGTGATTCCCAAATATTTTCTCCCATTCAGTTGGCTGCCTTTTCCCTCTTTTGACAAAGTCCTTTGAGGTGCAAAAGTGCTTAATTTTGAGGAAGTCCCATTTATCTATTTTTTCTTTTGTTGCTCATGCATTGGGTGTAAGGTTTAAGAAATTACCACCTACCACAAAACCCTGAAGATGTTTTCCTACGTTTTCTTCTTGGAATTTTATGATTGTTGTGTTTATATTTAGGTCCTTGATCCATTTTGTGTTAATTTTTGTATAAGGTGTGAGATAGGGGTCTTCTTTCTTTGTTTTGGATATGGCTATCCAGTTCTCCCAGAACCATTTGTTGAATAGACTGTTTAAGCCCAGCTGGGGGTTCTTGACAGCCTTGTCAAAAATCACTTGACCACAGACGTGAGGTTCTGTTTCTGAACAATCAATTCAGTTCCATTGCTCTACGTGTCTATTTTGATGGTAGTACCATGCTGTTTTTACCACTGAAGCTAGGTAATATTATTTAAAGTCCGGAAGTGAGAGCCCTCCAACTTCGTTCTTTCTTTTTTAGATGTTCCTGGTTATTTGGTGGCCCCTTACCATTCCAAATAAATTTGACAATTGGCTTTTACATTTCTGCAAAAAAGGCTGTTGGGATTTTTATTGGGATTGCATTGAATCTGTGAATCAGTTTCAGTAGAATTGACATCGTAATGATATTTAGTCTTCCAGTCCATGAACATGGAATGTCCTTCCATTTATTTATGTAGTCTTTGATTTCTTTTAGCAATGTTTTGTAGTTTTCTGAATACAGGTCCTTTATGTCCTGTGTTGAGTTTATTTCTAAATATTTGAATTTTAGTCGCTATTATAAATGGAATTTTTTTTATGATTTCCTCTTCAGATTGCACATCAGTAGTGTATAGAAATGCTATTGAGTTTTGCATATTAATCATTAATCTTGTATCACACCACTTTGCTGAGCTTGTCTATTAGTTCTAGTAGCTTTGTTTTTTTATTTTTCAGGATTTTCTAGAAATAGGATCATATCATCAGTGAATAGTGGAAGTTTTACTTCTTCCTTTCCTATTTGGGTGCCTTTTATTTCTTTACCTAGCCTAATTGCTCTAGCTGGAACTAGCACTATATTGAATAACAGTGGTGACAGTGGGCATCCTTGTCTTGTTCCTGATCTCAGTGTGAAAGCTTTCAGTCTTTCACCATTGAGTACAATGCTAGATGTAAGTTTTTCATACATGCACCTTACCATACTGAGAAAGCTTCCTTCTATTCATATCTTTTGGAATGTTTTTATCCAGAAAGGGTCCTGTATTTTGTCAAGTGCCTTTCTGCATCAATTGAGAGTATCATGATTTTTCTTCTTCAATTTATTAATGTGGTTTATTACACGAATTGATTTTCTTGTGTTGAACCATCCTTGCATACCAGGGGTGAAACCCACTTGGTCATGCTGTATAATTCATTTGATGTGTTGTTGAATATGATTAGCAAGTATTTTGTTGAGGTTTTTAGCATCCAGGTTCATCAGAGAGATTGGTCTGTAATTTTCTTTTTTTTGTTGTATCTTTATCTGATTATGGTATCAGGGTGATTTTGGCTTCATAGAATGAGTTTGGTAGTGTTCTTTTCTGTTCAATATTTGGAAGAACTTGAGCAATATTTGTATTAGATCATCTTGGAATGATTGGTAGAATGAAGCCATCTGGTCCTGGGCTTTCCATCTTCGGGAGGTTTTTGATGACTGTTTCAATCTCTTCACTTGTGAATGGTTGATGTCTTGTCTTTCTTCTAGGGTCGGTGTGGTTTGTGTGTTTCTAGGAATTTGTCCATCTCCTCTACATTGTCTAGGTTTTGGCATCCAGTTGTTCAGAATCTCTTATGATCTCTCTTATTTCTCTGGGGTGAGTGGTAATGTCCCCCCTCTTATTTCTGATTTTATTTATTTGCATCTTATCTCTTTTTTTCCATTGTCATTTTAGCTAAAGGTTTGTCAATTTTGTTGATCTTTTCAAAGAACCAACTTTTGGCTTTGTTCATTCTCTCTCGTTTTTTCTTTTGTTCTTGATTTCATTTATTTCTGCTGTGATCTTTACTATTTCTTTCCTTTGGCTTGGTTTGGAATTAGTTTGCTGTTCTTTTTCTAGTTCCTCCAAGTGTGCAATTAGATCTTCAATTTTAGCTCTTTCTTCTTTTTTAATGTAAGCACTGAGTGCTATAAATTTCCCTCTGAGCGCTGCCTTTGTGGTGTCCCATTGGTTTTGATATGTTGTGTTCTCATTTTCATTCATCTCAAGATATTTGCTGAATTTGCTTTCAATTTCTTCTTTGACCCACTGATTATTTAAGAGTGTGTTGTTTAATCTCCATTTAGTTATGAATTTCTCCTTTTTCCCGTCCATTATTAACTTCCAGCTTCATTCTGTTATGATCAGAGAAAGTGTTTTGTATAATTTCAGTCATTTTAAATTTATTGAGACTTGTCTTGTGACCCAACATATGGTCTATCCTGGAGAAGGATCCATGAGTACTTGAAAATAATGTATATCCTGCTGTTTTAGGGTGCAATGCTCTATAGATGTGTGTTAGATCTAGTTCATCTATCATATTATTCAAGCTCTTTGTTTCTTATCCTCTGTCCAGATGTTCTATCCAATACTGAGCGTGGTGTATTGAAGTCTCCAACTAATATCTTAGAGACATCTGTTTCTCCCTTCAGTTTTGCCAGTGTGTGCCTCATGTATCTTGGGGCACCCAGGTTAGGTGCATAAATATTTAGAACAGTTATTTCTTCTGGGCAAATTGCCTCTTTTATTAATATATAATGACCTTCTTCATCCCTTATAACAGTTTTGCATTTAAAATCTATTTTGTCCAATATTAGTATCACTCCTGCTCTTTTTTGGTTGCTATTTGCATGGAATATCTTTTTCTGACCTTTCACTTTTAACCTGGTTGTGTCCTTACATCTGAGGTGAGTCTTTTATAGACAACATACAGATGGCTCATATTGTTTTATCCATTCTATCATTCTATGTCTTTTGATTGGGGCGTTCAAGCCATAACATTCAGTGTTACTACTGTCAAGGCATTACTTACTTCATCCATTTTGTCCTTTGGCTTTCTGTTGTCATATCTTACTATTGTCTGTCTTTTTACCATTCTTAATTATTTTTATTTCTACACTCTTCTCCAAGTCTCTCGCCCCTGTTTTTTCCTTTCAGGCTGCAGCACTATCTTTAGTATCTCTTGTAATTCTGGTATTTTGGTAACATGCTCTTAGATTTGTTTGTCTGTGAAGACTTTGAATTCACCCTCATTTTTGAAGGATAGTTTGGTCAGATACTGAATTCTTGGCTGGCAGTTTTTCTCTTTCAGTACTTTAAATACATCATACCACTTTCTTCTTGCCTCCATGGTTTCTGATGAGAGGTCTGTACTTCATCTTATCGAGGTTCCCTTGTATGTGATGCTTTTCTTTTCTCTTGCTGCTTTCAGAATCCTCTCTTTATCTCTAATATTTGTCATTCTGAATAGTATGTGTCTTGGGGTAGGTCTATTTGGATTTATTCTGTTTCAGGTGCATTGTCCTTCTTGGATGCTGATATGTCTTTCATAAGGGTTGGGAAGTTTTCAGTCATTAATTCCTCACATATTCTTCCTGCCCCTTTTCCAATCTTTTCTCCTTCTGGGACACTGATAATGCATATGTGAATTTCTTGTTATCATTCATTTCCCTGATACCGTATTCCACTTTTTCTATTCTTTTCTCTTTCTGGTCTCCTGTTTTTTTCCAGTGTAGATGTTCTGACTTTGAAATCATTAATTCTATCTTTGAGCAATTTAAATCTGCTCTTATGTACCTGTAATGTATTTTTAATCTTATCCATCGTGTCTTTCATTCCGATAAACTCTGTTACTTTTCTTTGAAAGCTTTCAAATTGTTCTTTATGCTCTCCCAGTGTTGTCTTAATATCCTTTATCTCTGTAGTCATATTTTCTTCCAATTCTTTGAATTGATTTAGGAGATTTGTGTGATTATCATTGATTAATTGTCTTAAATCCTGTATTTCTTAAGGATATTTGGTTCATTCCTTTGGCTGGGCCATCTCTTTCTGTTTCCTAATATGGCTTGTAATTTTTTGCTGATGTGTAGACATCTCATTATATTGGTGAATTTACTCTGATGGCCAATTTCTTTCCCTTGCCTGTTTTTTTTTTTTCCCATAGCTTTTTTTTTTTTTTTTTTTTTTTATTTGGTTCAATTTATTCTAAGTCTTTAAAATTGCCCAGCTTTAATTATCAAAATCAGGCCAGGGACTCACTTATGGGGTGCAGATTTTCTCCCAGGGGTTCAGGTTAAGAGAGTTCTAAAACCAGTTTTTCTCCATGCAGTTTCCATACCAGCCAGAAGACGGTGTGTGTTGGCGCACCTTTCTGAGGAGGTGTTTCTTTCAATCTCTGCTTTCTTGTGTTTTCGTCTGGAAAGAGCCGAGATTCAAAGGGGGCTATGCTGGCAGAATTCACTGAAGAGAGGCCCCTTGAATCCCCCTCCCTTTTCCCTTGAAACAGCTTACAGGGGGATCTTCCCCTCTCAGTCAGCTGTAGTGAGCCAAGGGTTTTATCCTGGCTTGAGGGTGGAGGGTGGGAGCTATTCCTGGCTGCCACGGGGGTTTGGTAACTCGCGTTTGTTGTTTGGGTTCTTCGTCTCTCTGTCCCTTGTCCTCCTGAGAGTGGTGTAGCACTGTCCTGGTCTGCTGACACCCAAAACAGGTCCCTTGGACAGCTTTTGGCCCTTTCTCCATTGTTTTTGTGAGAGAGTTGAGCCCTGCCTGCCTACTCTGACTCCATCTTCTTGGAACTCCTAAATCTTTGCTTTTAACACTCTATGAGTGTGTTTTAGAGGGTCTTTTTGCTCAGTCAAGAGAACTCCCAGCTCAGAGTTGTTTTAAGGATAAAACTAGATAATATTTCTGAACAGTCTTGAAAATCACAAAATAAACAAAAAGAGTTTAGGAAAATGCTAATGTATTAAATTACAGTCTATTAGAATGTCTGCATTTACATCACTTTTTTACTTCATTGCTTTATTTATACAGGTAATGAATGTTAATTCTAAGTTAAAAAAGAAAATACTTATACATAGTATTCTGAAAACTTGTACAGGCATAAAATAGTTTTTTTTCAGGTCCATTTAAAAAGTTTTATTAAGCTGTATATTGCTTAACATTATTTAGTGGTATCCATTACTGCTGCCACCTTGGATTGAAGCTGTAGACTGAAAAATAGTTAAGATCATAGGCTGTAGAGCTGAAAACCAGGGTTCAATGTCGGTTCCCTCACTTTCTGACTGTGTGTATTTAGGCAAGTCAACTTGCCTAGCTGGCCTCAATTTCCTTATTTGTCAAAGGAACAATAGCAGTATTTATTCCATTGGTTTGGAATGAATCATCATTAACATCTTTGGACTTACTCTACTGTTTCTTCAGAAATTCTGATAAACAACATGTTGCCCTAACAGTATAGAAACCATCTTGCTTTTGTCTTTCTCTTGCTTGCTAGTGGACTGATAAGTCTGCCTGCATACCTTCCCCTCCCTGTCCCCCCCCTTTTGTGTTTCCAATAGTTTTGGGTACCCAGGTACATTTTACTACCCCCACTCCCCAGTCCCTGGGCACAACCAAATGCATAAAGCACCGGCTGATTCTATTCCCAGGGAAATGGGCTGAGCTCTGCTACCTGAACCAAATTAGCTATGAGGGTGGCTCCAGAAATGACCCTGCCCTGCAAGGCCCATCCTGCAGCTGCAAAAGATCAGAGAGCTAACCAAGTTAGATAAAACTAGGGCAGGTTATTTTTGGCATACATCTGTACTCCCTTACATACTTTAAACTGCACTTATTCTTTATCAGGCAGTGTTTAGATACAGATGTTATTTGGAATTTACTGCAGTATAAAATTTTCTTTCATATTTAAATTTATTCTTTTTAAAATATGAGTTTGCTGTATATAGTCTCTTTAGTCCCAAGACCCTTGATGGGCAAATTATTAAGCATGGGTATAACCTGTCAGGAGTGACGTACAACTGTGCCTGCTATAAAGAAACTTTTCAATTAAAAAAAAAAAAAAAAGGTAAGATCATTAGGTGTACCCAACAAGTATAAAGTTCTAGGTAAAAAGTTTCTTGTGATTCTATACAATGCTGCACATGAACAAGGAAACCACTTAAGTTTTTGTTGTAAAGTTTTTTAAAAATAACCCGTGGAGAGAGAGGATGGACCTTTAAAAATATAGTTTAAAAACTCTTTAAGTACCTAAGTTCTTTTCTCAAATGAAATCTTATAGGGAATCCTGTTTTTTAATTTCATGCTTATAAAATATTTATTTATAAAAACTACACTGGTATTCTACTATAGACATTGTGATTCTAGCAATGGAAGAACTTATATCGTTGATGTGGAGGCGGTGGCCACTGGAGATTCTGAGGGCAGGGAAAGGAAAAACAGGTGAAACATGGGGGCATTTTTGGGTCTTGGGGATTGTCCTGAATGACATTGCAATGACAGAAACAGGCCGTTACATATTTTGCCATAACCTACAAAAATGTGCAGGAGAGAGTGTAAACTACAATGTAAACTATAATCCATGCTTAGTGGCAATGCTCCAAAATGTGTTCATCAATTGTAACGAATATACCACACTAATGAAACATGTTACTGTGGGAAAATGTGGGAGGGGTAGGGAGCGGGGCATATAGGAGTCCCCTAAATTTTTATGTAACATTTATGTAATCTAAATATATCTTAAAAAAAAAAAACAAAAAAAAACTATATAGTGAAACTTACAAGGCAGTTTTGATTACCACAGAAATATAAAAATATGAGGAGTGGTGAAGGTAATTATTACTGCTCCAATGATCAATTAATTTGTGCATTTTTAGTTGTTGGGAGACAATTCTCCATGGGTCTGTCGTTTCTTCTTGTCTTGCAAGCAGAAGCACTGACAGCTTTTAGCTTTTGTTCCAGTCTATCTTTTCAAGAATGTTTCTCCTATAGCCTTTGTCCTCTTATGAAAGCCTTCACTTCGTTGTCCGATGCAAAGGTGCCATCATCCTTTCTAAGGCGGTAGAAGAGTTTGACATCCTTGAACTCCGTATGCTCATCACATACATGATGAATGATGCCCCGGTCTGCTTATTTCTGCATGAGTTTAATTGCCCTCTCTCTGTTGGAAACTTCTTTGTGTTCAGTCAGCCAGTCAGTCAGTTCTTTTGTGATAAAGCAGTTTGGGGAGGTTTTGAAATGATGTCTTCTATCGTTAATAACCTTTTCTTCATGCAGCCTGAGCTGTAGCTGCTCCCCAGTGACCAGGACCTCAGCCATGCCCTCTAGTTCCCTTTGCTACACCCCGCCACTCCTCCTAGTGCTGCTTTTGCTGCCAGCACTGCCAGTGCCGCCGCCCTCCTCCATGGTTGGGGCTGCACCGCTACCTCTGTCTTTGCTCTCCGTCACGGGTTCCTAAAATTTTTTATATCATCATTTGTAATGGTGTATATTACTCCATTATAGGGTGTAGCATAATTCACTTACCACACCCCCTTTGTTAGATATTTACATTGTTTCAGAGAAAAAAAAGATTCTAAGCAATACTATAATGAGCATCCTTGTGTCTCTATTTGTATCTACCTATGTATGTATATACACATATACATATATTATTAAAGAATTTTAATATATTTTGACAAATCATGATCTAGGAAGTTGCCAGTAGATTACAAGATGCCTATTACACAGTATTCAAGTCAGAAATGGCTAGTGTCATTTTTTTTTTTTAATCATTGGCAGTTTGATCAGTTGAAAGATATAATTTATGGTGTTTGGATTTGCAGTGCTTTGGCTGAGTGTACAGCTGTATTTATTTTTCATCTCTATTGACCATTAATATTACTTCCATTAAACTGTAAACTTCATGTAAACTTCCAAGAAATTATAAGCTTCAAATATTTATATTTATTTCCCAAAATGCTTGTTCAGGTCATTTTTTTTTTTCAATTGGAGAGTTTATAGTTTTCTTATTAATTCTCAAGAATATTAATATTTAGGATATAGTAACTGTTATATAATGTATATCTTATTTTTCATATACCAAATAAATGAACCCTTTACAATGTATGTATGCATGCATACAGGAATAATGTATATACCTACTATAAATGCATATATTTACCAACAGTCTATACCTACTATATTATAAGAATGTATTTTCCACTTACCATTTGCCTTTTAATTTACATATGAAGTACGTTGCTAAAATATTTCTACTTATTACTTAAACTATC
Source organism: Tolypeutes matacus (assembly GCA_026826555.1). Lineage (NCBI taxonomy): Eukaryota > Metazoa > Chordata > Mammalia > Cingulata > Chlamyphoridae > Tolypeutes > Tolypeutes matacus. The sequence goes on along the minus strand of JAKSZT010023082.1, from coordinate 10,344,606 downwards.
AGCAAACATATCAGTCTTTTATTTTAGGGTAATACTTTTAAAAAGTTTTCTCCTCCCCCAAATTATATAAATATGTATCCATGTTTTATTCTACTAATCACATGGTTTAACTTTTTATATTGGATAAAATCCATCTGGTACCTGTCCTACAACGTGAGGAGGGTTTTGAGTTAGCTAAGCTCTTCTGTTGTCTTTTTCTTTTTCACAACAAGAGCACATCTACCTCTTAGACGTGATGAGCACACAAGCCATTATTAGCAATGATGCTAGTTTGCTTTTAACACCAAAGGTAAGGCAAATACTTGCTGCCAATTTTCTATATGCCCTGGTACAACAATGCTTACCAGTAACCTGGTCTCCTCTTATGACCATCCAGGCAACGAAGGACCATCCTGTTGATGCTTGTTCATTTGTTGCCAGTTGGCTTTCTTTTCCGCCATTCAAATTTCCTGCAAAGATGCATCAACCAGTCATTAATATCGGTCTGCATTTGTTGCCCTCTAGTGGAAAAAAATAACCCCAATAGCTGCCCAAATCTTATAGTGAGCAAGTTGCATTGTCCCTCTGAATGAACTATGGGAAAAAGTGTCACTTCTCATATCAAGTAGAAAACTGAGCTCTCTCAAGCCCTTTTCATAGAGTCTCTGGTCAGGAATGTGGCTCTACATGCCTCTTAGTCAGCAGATGTGCCCACCTTTGGCCTGGCTTCTGTTGCCAGGCATAAACCGAATAGAGCCCATGGGTGGAAATAACAGATATTGCAAGGGAATACCAGGGAAAGCCAAAAACAACTAGCCAGATGAAAGCCAGTAAAAGCTTAGCATCGGTCACATGTACTGAATCCTTGCTCTTAATAAAGGGCTCTATACTGTATGTTTCCATTTATATAGCATTCTTGAAATGAAAAAATTATAGAGATGAGAAACAGTACTAGGTGTTAGTGACAGGGGAGTATGCCGCTATGAAGGAGAAGCACAAAGGAGGCCCTTTGTGGTGATGGGACAGTTTGGTATCTTGACTGTTGTAAGGCTTACACAAATCTACACATGTGGTAAAATTGCATAGAACAATACACATGTGCACAAAGACATAGGCACACATACACACAAGTGCATATAAAAACTGGTGACATCTTGGTAAGGTCTGTAGTCCTGGTTTCGATATTGTACTCTTGTCGTCTAAGATGTTGCCATTGAGGGAAGGGTGCACAGGACCTCTCTGTACTAGTTTTGGAACTTCCAGTGAGTCTATGAGAATTTCAAGGTAAAATAGTTTTTAATAATTTACTAGAAAGCCCCTTCTAAGAAAGAATGAAATTTGGAGTCGTTATTTCTTTTCTACAAAGTCTGAGATAGAGAATAGGCCAGATGCCATGGCATCTTTAGATTGAAGAGAAAGCCCTGAACTTATCTAGTATCTTCCATGCCTTAGAAACAAGCTGGCTCCAGGACTGGAAGTCAGTGAACCTTCAAGGTTAGCTTCACTTTTTACATTCTCCGGGAAATCTTTTTGAAATCCCTAGCATAAATAAGTGCTTCTTTGTTTGTTCTCCCATAAGACTTTGTTCCTTTTTCTGTTCCTAAATTTATCACACTGTGATGGGATTTATTTCCTTACCTATCTTACTCTTCACTGGACTGTGAACCAGGAAGCATTCTACTCATATTTTTCTCCCCCATGGTGTGGCATTCCTGGAAAGTATAGGTACTAATGAAATTCTGTTGGAAACAAACAAACAAACAAACAAAAACTAATTAACTAAACCTGGGTCAAAGCATAAAAGCAAGAACAAGGAGGATGTCAAAGACTATATTAACATAAAATACACACCTGTGTCCTGTAGATCCTTGATATTACAATGTGGTTACTGTCTCTCATTTTATATGTTAATTTGCTCTATATATTTTCATTATTTCTTATATTTTGTGAGACTTCTGGTAAAAAATGGGTAGGGTTGAAGTCAGAGTTAGGGTCAATCCCCAGTATAATAGGGATAGAGTGATAGTGAAGAAGGTGAATCACTAACCTGTATTAGTTAGGCTGAAACGTTTAAACAGATTGGTGGTAGATTAATTTGAATTAAATAAGAAATAAGGTGATTTCTCCATTACATAACAAACAGTCCAGAAATGAGTAATGCTGGCTGGCAGGACAGAACTGCTCTACAGGCACACTCAGGGACTAGTTTCCTTCTATCTTTTTGCATCCACCATCCACTTTGCTGGTTTTCTCTTCTGCGTGGTAGAACTATATTGCTGCCCTGTCCAAATTCCAACTTTGAGAACAGGTAAATGAGAAAGTTTAGGGCAAGCAACTTTGCCTCTAAGGAGATGACATGAAAGTTGAATGCTGATGTCTTGAGCCTTTTTAGCTGCAAGAGAGTCTAGGAGATATAGTCTGTACCTGAGAGGCATTATGCCTAGCTCAAATTTTTAAGGCTCTGTTTTGAAAAGAAAGAAGATAATAGATACTTGAAGCAATTTAGCAGTTCCTCTTAAATTGTCAAGAAACCATATATTTATTGAAACTAATTTTAAATTGGTTCCTTTCAAACAAATGCAGACAGGTAATAGCACATGACTATGCACTTTCTACATTTGAGAATCAATAAAATGTATTTCCTCACTAACATTTTTCATCCTATTCATTTTGATAAGGCCATTTAAAAAAATTCATATCCTAGTTTCACAGCTTACTAGGTATGTTGACCTTGCCTCTCAGTGTCAGTTGTTATTCATCCTTAAATTGTTATACTCACAACTTGCAAATTGCTGTGTGACAATTGTGACAATTGAGAAAATTTATTGTATGATTATATGTGATAATGAATGTAAGTTGCTTATCATCATTTCTGATTATTTATAGAAGGTCACAGTTCATTGTAATCGTTTAAAATACTCACTAGATTCCCTTATCTGCAAGACTGTTACTGTGGCAAATAATCAGTGTGGTTGGACAAAACTTATATTTTTGGCTTGCTAGTTTTAGTAGAAAGTTGAAGGTTAAATTTCTTAATGCAATGCTGTATTAGTCAGCCAAAGGGGTGCTAATGCGAATACCAGAAATGGGTTGGTCTTTATAAAGGGTATTTATTTGGAGTAGAGGTCCACAGTTACCAGGCCATGAAGCATAAGTTTCTTCTCTCAACAAAGTCCATTGACACATGTTGGAGCAAGACAGCTGCCAAAGTTTGCCAGGGTTCAGGCTTCTTAGGTTCCTCTCTTCCCAGGGCTGCGTTTCTCTCTGGGCTTAGCGCCTCTGTTTCCTCCACAAGGTCAGCTGTAGACTATCAGGCGAACGACTCGCTTCTCTTCTTGGGGCCTTCTCTCCAACATCAAAACTCCAACATCAAAACTGCTACTCAAAACTGCTGCAACTCTGTTCTTTGTGATGCCTTTTATATTTTCTTCCCCCACCCACCAAGGGGTGGGGCTCAACACCCTACTGACGTGGCCCAGTTAATGCCCTAATCATAACTTAATCATGCCCAGATTAACAGATCAGTTTACAAGCATGATCCAGTTATATTTTTGGAATTCATAATTATATCAAATTGTCCAACGGCTACAAATGCAGAAAAAATTACTAACTTACATGTCAGTTACTAGCTGCAGAACCAAATGTGCCAGCAGTCAGTTTAATTCATATGTGGTAAAGGCAGCCACTTTAAGACATTTGAGAAATATTTTCCAGTAATTTTCAAACTTAATATATTCCTGGATTTTTAATATCTTTGAATATATATGAGAAAGAGAGAATGTATTCTGGGAAATTTTAAAACCGTGCATTTATCATGTTGATGACTTTGCACTCTGCAGTTTTTGTAAATAAAAGACACCGATATAAAAGAAGGAAAAATGTACATGCATTTAACATATAACCTATACAACAGGGGACAAATGATTGCTATAAAACAATAATGAACATGTGATTCTTATGCTTTAATTAAAACATGACTACTTCTAGATTTAAATAAGAGCTGAATTATCTTAATGAAAAACTTTAATATTCTTCACATTTATATTAAGGTTAATTTCTGGTATATATACAATGCACTAGATAAGGGATGAGAAATGGAGTCTATCTTGCATGCCAGATTCTGATCAATGGCTGGCGGTGGCCTGCTGGGTTGTGTTGATAATGATTCTGAGGTCGTTTGGCATGAGTGGGAAAGAGCGCGGGGATCAGTTAGTGATGTCTGTTACGGGCATTGCGGAGAAAGCAGAGGCATTTGTTGGGGTTCCTGTCACCTTGCATTATAATGCAGACTGGCTCTTTCAAGATTAGTGGATGGCCTGGAGCAAACATGGTAATTGTTAGCTTAGTGAATAGTCAAATGAACACCTTTTTACTGATTTCATTTTGTCCAAGATAAGGCATCATTATGGTTTTATTTTAATTTAAAATACTCTCCATTTCTTTTTCCTAGCCCCTATGATAATTCATGTCAAAATTGACTTACAGAGTAAATATGCTGATTTATAAGACTAGGTGGATTATTTTAAAATTGGCAGTAGAATTGACTCTTATTCAGTGGTTTGGTGACTAAGTCAAACTATATGGTGAAATTTAAGTATAGTCAAAAGCACACCTCTGATGAAATACCTGTTACACGCAGTATTGGGTGTAGAGTCCTGAACAGCAATGCTGTTTTCTCGTGCACCCCAAGCTTTGAGGATTCCTGAGTCAGGCTAAAGGAAGATAGAAAAAGAAAACCTATATGGAGATATCTTGGTATTCAAAATGTTCTGCCTCTAAGATAATCATAAAATCCCTAATAGCAAATGAAAGAAAGGAGGAGAATTTAAATGATTAAAGCTCACTTGCAGGATTTACTCTATTCAAATTAACATGAAGCCTCTATCATTTTAATACATATGAAGAGATTTGGAAACTGTCGTGAGGATCAAGTGAGATAGTGGAGTAGCATTTTATGCAGGCATGAGATTAGAAAGTCAGTTTATACTCAGGCTGCTGAGTAGTAGTGGAGAAAATCATATAACTTCGTAGAGTGATACGTCTACAAATTTATGGACACATGCTTTAACTTGGCCCTCAGCACAACTCCCAAATTTCAATTTTCCCTAGTCAGCTTTCTCTCTTTCACTTCCTCCTCCACAAAAGTGATTTCATATTTTCCCTCTGCATGCCTCAAACCTTCCCAGTCACTTTCTCATTATCTGATGTCACCTCCTTCCTAATAGACAAGCCATCCGAATGTAACCCCCCAGACGTTTTCCTTCATTTGTCACCATCTCATCAAGCTAGCTTTCATCACAAACATAAGATGCCCTTCTCCCTTGCCTCTCTCTCACTATGTGTTTTGGACCCTGTTTTCTCCCACTTCCCCAGAAGCCTCACCCCATCAGTCACCCACTCTCACCTGTATCTTCAGCCTCTCCCTCTCTAGGGCTCTTTTATCTAGCAAGCCTAAAAAACACTCATCTCTCTTCCATCTTCAAAACAGATCTCTTGACCTCACTTCCCTTTCCATCTCCCACCCTATCCATTTCCTTGTTTCCATTGAGAAACTTCCAGAAAGTTTTCGCTTCACCTCCTTTTCCCACTTCCTCACTTCCCATTCACTCCTCAGCCCACAGCAGTCTGGCTTCCATGGCTACAAAGTCACGGAAACAGTTTTTTCTTATATTACCAATGCCATCCTTGTTGAAATATGGGAATTTTCCAGCCTTTTCCTCCTTGGATTTGTAGGCTTCATTTGACATTGTTGCACACTGTCTTCCATCAGCTCCCATAACACCATCTTTCCTGTTTTTTTCTTCAGTATCTATTAACAAATCTATTTTATAGACTGTATTTTCTCAACTAACCCTTTAAATATTGGTGTTTCACCTTTAAATATTGGTGTTTCTTGGGGTTCTTGCCACAACAGACTTCTAAACTCTACATCCTTTCTCTGGACCTAGTGCCATAGATTGAAATGTCATCAACATTTTGGGGGCTAATTCTATTGCTACTATTCTCAATCCCCTTTGTTTCTTGCCACCTCGTACTTTAAAGGCAGTGAAATGTAAGGGAAGTTTCTGGTAGGAGGCTTCGAGATAAAAGTAGAGGAAAATCTGTTGGGCCCATCCCTTCCCTTTTCTTTTTTGACCTCAGGCATGATGCCTTGATCTGTGGCAGCTAGCTTACCATTAAGAGACACTTTTTAAAAGAGCACTCTCAGTTATAGGAGTACAGAAACCTAAAAAAGAAGTGAGCTCTTAATGGCATCTTTGGGCAACTAAAACAATGTGTGATGCTGCCTGCCTCTGCGATTGCTTTTATATAAGACAATCAGACCCCTGTTTTATAAGGCACTATTAGTAACGTTTTCTGTAATGTGGTACCTTCTGACGGAGAAAATCCAAATCGCCATCCTGAATACTCCAGAATAGAGTATCCATCTGTCTACCAAGCATCTACATTTGGATGTCTCAGAAATACCTGTCACCTAATAAGTCCTGAATATTTGTCATCATCATCTCCCTGCAAAATTGCTCTTCCTCCTGTGCCCTCTCATCAGGGAATGGCACAGAAGCCTCCGCGTCATCCTCGCTATCTCACTTCTGCTTTCTCACTCCCACGTCAAGATCAATAGGATTATTGGTACTACCTCCTAAATATCTCTGACATTTGTCACCTTGTCCATACTCCTGGTATCTTATTTTAGAACGTTTCATTGCATTTGTTAAATGTGAAATCTATAACAAATATACAGATTAGTGCATACAAAAAATACGTTCTTGTAAAGCAAGGTTCTTTTTCCCAGTTCCCTCTCCAACACATTCTCCATGTGGCACCCTGAGTAATATATCTCTACTGCGAATAAGATTATGCCGTCCCCAGTGTGCTCAGAATAAAGTTCAAACTTGTTAACATTCCTTACAATGTACTTCTTGAACCTTGCTCTGGTCAGCTTCTCTTGCCTTGTCTCTGGAAGTGACCTTTCTATGGGCCTAACACCTTGCACTTAGCACTGGAACAGACAGAATTGAACAAATCGGGCTTTACTTTATATCCTCCACCAGATTCTGACCTCCTTCAGGGCAGGGATAATATCTCATTCACTGCTCTTTTCTCAGGGCCTAACACTGCCTGGCCCATAATAAGCATTCATAAAATATATGGGGAATCCTGAATGAATGGGGAAATTCCAAGCTTCTCTGCAATTAGATCTCCATAATTTGGCTTTATACTTTAAAATCACTTTGTTAAATACTAAATTAATGTAAGTATTCATCCTAATTGTACAAAAATTTTAATTATAGAAGTATATAAAGAGAAGATAATCCTCCTCATCTCCTCTCCAATCTTTCTCCAATCCAGAGTAGCCACTTGTTTCACTTATACGTGTGAAAAAAGAAAAAACAGCTTCATGTTCATTGCACATAGATAGGCGCTCTGTATTAGTTTTCAATTTCTACCATAATGAATCATCACAAAATTAGCTTAAAATCCCACCGATTTATTAGCTCATATTTCTGCAGGTCAGAATGCAGCATGGCATAGCTGGGTTCTGCTTAGGGCTTCACAAGTTCCAAGTCAAGGTTTTGACCAACTGTGTTCTCATCTGGAGCCTGGGGTCCTCTTCCAAGCTCATTTCTGTCATTGGCAAAATTCAGTTCCTTAATGATGTGTGATTGCTACCCTTGTTTCCTTATTGAATGTAGGCTGGGGGCTGCTCTCAGTTCCACAAGGCTGCCCGTAATCCATCTCACGTGGTCCCTCCATCTGCAAATTGACAATGGCATGTCAAGTCCTTCGAATCTTTTTTACTTCTTCTGCCATCAGCTGGAGAGCTTTCTCTGCTTTTAAGGACACAGGTGATTCCTTATCTTAAGGTCACCTGTACCATTTAACACACCATAACTGCAGGAGTGATATCTCAACCTATTCACGTTAGGACAGGGCACCCTTCTGCCTCCCATAGTCTCACTGGCTTATGACACATACTGTTCTCCAGATTCCTTTCTTTTACACCTACAAAACATCTTAGAGCTATTTCCGTTTAATTGCCACAAAATATTTTATAGTCTATATGCACTATAGTCTATGAAATCATTTTCCTATTGATGGCAGTTTCAGTTTCTGATTTTGCATGATCACATAAAGATAGCATCGTGGTTAAGATGACAGATTCTGAGATTGCATATTGTAAGTATATTGAAGTATTTGCTCCGTAGAAGATACTTTAAGAAAATTCTTTCATTTTTTAAACAAAATGAATTTTTGGCTTTGGGAAAATTATCAGAAGAGTGCTTCATAGACAGAGCTAAAGATAGAAATAGTGGTGGGGATACATGTCTAAACATAGAGGGACCACTTTAAAATTTAAGAATCTAACATTACTATTTTTAATTTTGATTAGCCAACCAAGGTATGTAATTAGAAGCCATGATATCTTAAGCCCATGTTATGAAGCTGTTGGCAATGTCTCCAACAGCATTGTCTGTGAACTTCAAGGAACATTTCTTTTTCTCTGTTGTAGTTATTGTTTACATGTCTTTCTAGCCTACTAGCTTAACTGAGTACAAGTACTGTCTCATTTGGTATATTGTCTTCATAGCTTCTGGGAAATAGTAGGTGTGTAGTATATATTTGTTCAAAACTAAATAAGAACAATGTAAATGGAAGAATCCAGATTCTCTAGGGATAGAAGCAGCAAGGGGTGCTATATGGAGACAGAAGTTGAGAATAACAAATTCTGTTGTTTGCATCTGACCAACCTAATTGCAGTCTCCAAACACTACATGCTAATTTTACACCGCATACTAATTTTACTGTCTGTGGCTTGGCTCTCCTGCTGTCCTAACTAACTCTACCACTTATTAGCTATGGGATATTGAGGATACTTTTAACAACTTTCCTGCAAATGTAGATTTATAGAAAAGTTGCAAAGGCAGTAGAGTCACTGTATTCCTTTCACCCAGCTTCCTTTAGTGTTAAAATCTTATATTACCAAGGTGCATTTCTTCAAATTAGGAAATTAGCCTGGATACAATATTATTAACTCTGGACTTTATTCAGATTTCACCATTATTTCCACTCATGCCTTTTTTTTTTTTTCTGTTCCAGGATCCAGTGAAGGATCCATCATTTTATTTATTATCATGTCTCCTTAGTCTTCTTTAAGGATGTTATTTAATCTGTCTGTGTCTCAGCATAAATTAGGGATAATAGTCAGATAAGATTATATGTTTCTTGTGACAGCTGAATGGACAAATGCAAATCACTTAGGACATATTATAGCATATACTATTTGCTATACAGTAATAGAAAGAGAGCCCATAACTAATCTTGTACTTAACAATTTGAGGGCATATACACTGGTTCTTCTACAGTAGATACTTAGAAATTGAATAGATTGAGAAAAGAATATTAGAATATTTACAATATAAATTTTCATGGGTACCAAAATAATATACCAAGTTGTATTAGAATATTCATTTTCCTCATCCCTTCTCTTATAGCAAATTACCATTTTCATGTTTGCCAATTTGATGGGTAAAAAATGTTGTCCTCTAATTCTTTAAACTCAAATATCTCTGATTTCTAGAACCTTCTTTGAAAAGTTTATTGGCCATTTGTATTTCTTTTTCTGGGAACTGTCAGTTCATATCCTTTGCACATTTTTCGATTGGGATCTGTGTTTGTTTCTTATTGATTTATAGTTCCATGTTCTGGAAGTTAACTATTTAAATGTCATATGCACTGAAATTATTTTCTCCCAGTCTGACATTTGAATGTTCCCTATACAGTGTTCTTTAAATTTCATTTTAACTTTGTCTATGGTAATATTTATAGTTTTCCTTTATGGGCTATGGTTCTAATGTCTTAGTTAAAACATTATTTACCTCAAGATTATATATTATTTTAACAATTCCATAGATATTTTAAAAGCATTTACTGTATTAATTCATGGGTTTGTATATGATATGGAGGAAGGTGGCTTCAATATATATAAGTAAACTCCCCTAATGTGCCATGCATTGTACCAAATTTCAGTAAAATCATTTATTTTAAAAATCTGGCAATTGTATTGTTAGATCATCTGAAACATTATTCCCTTCTATTAGCCCTGATCATCAGAATCTCTATATTTTCAAATTTATTATTATTAATATACGAGGATAGATATATTGAGATAGAGAGATGAGAGAGAGAGAGGACATTCTGAAAGAAAAATAATCACAAAGCCCAAGCAAAATTTTGACCGTGGCTCTAGCAATTACTTTTCATTGATATGTCTATTATGTGTGTGTGTGTGTGTCTCTCTCTCTCACGCACCAATATACTTACACATTTAAATTCTCCGAATAACATAATTTCTGTTTTATGCTTGCAGAAGGTCATTTTTAATGGTAAAATATGTATGAACTGTGAACAGAATGTCACCTCTTCATTTTTAATGTAAGAAAAGTCAACATAATTCTGATTCAGGAATATGTGCAAAGTAGCTTCTGATACATAAGCATCCTTATTTTACTCCATTAAGAATTAATGTGCAAAAGCAAAACATATTTTACAAAACCTTGACTTTATATGAATGTGGTAACAGTTCACATGACTATGATGATAAAGAGAAGCCTCTCTCAGGGCCTTCTCTACCCTAGTCAGCACTATTTTAGAATTTTTAAAAGGCTCTTTCTGGGCAGTTTCCTTATCCTTGGGTACAGACAGCACTTTTGTGTTAAGGTAAAGGTGCACATCCTCTGTAAACCTCAGTCTCATTCAAGGGTGCAAGGCTTAGCTACAAGGGTGGGCTGAATTTGAATCCCAATTTAACTCCATGAACAGGTGCCCATGTACAGGGCCAAACTGCACAGCCGTAGGCAGTGTGGTCCTTATGGCTCCCAACTCATACTCTCATGATAAGCTCCATTAACTCTGCCAACTTGAAGGCTGATATACTGGCAAATCAAGTACAGAAAGAGTGAGAAAACTGGTAGCAAAGGGAAAATGTCTCAGTCATCTTCATTCAAGACAACCCACCATTAAATGATCAAGATCTGGTACATTATCATTGATAATTGATAATATAATCACCATTAATGTTGATAGAGATACAGCTATTTATAAAATCAATCAAAGGAATACATTCACTGTTGTGGAAATAATATCCATTAACTACATATGTCTTTGCCTTTATTTCCAGCTACATTTATATTCAACTAGTCCTTTCGGAAGGCTCTATAATGGCTTATTTTATGGCTCCCTAATCCCTAAATGTTGTGACCTAATAGCCACCTGACTTAATTATATGCATGGAATAGAAGAGCAGAGTAATGGGAAAAATTGCTCTGGGTTAACATGTCTAGTGCCTCAACAGGGTACTAAAGGCAGAGGGAGAATTGGTAAGCAGAATTAGGAGTTATAATTGTCTTCTAAGATTCAAAAGGATATCTCAAGGGCCCACAGGCACCTCTTTTGTTGGTTTAATATCTTTTCTGAAGCAGGTTTCTAACCAGCCTTTCATGAACCTAGATAAGATGGAGGACCACAGAAAAAGTCATGTCAACAACCCAACAGGCTCAGTAGTCAGCCTCAACATTTCCCTTTAAAAGACTTTCTGAGATACACATCAGCAAATATTTGTTGACTCTGGATTTTACTAGGCAGAAAACATGTCTTTTCTTGTTTCTAGCCTTGACAACAGAATGCATAAAAAACTGTGAATATGTTAAATGGATTTTAACTTTTGATGGTCCCAAATCAGAAGTTGATTTCTACATAAGCAACCCTTACTTGTATGGATGGATCAGTCTCTGTGTTATATACAAAGTCATTTCTTAAAAAACTGAACAGTACTGTTCTGTTTGCTTCCTTATAAAAGTGCTTTGTGCCCATGAAAAATAATTAAATAACTCTATTATATGAAACTGTGAGAGTGTTTATTAAAGATCAGTTAAGATAATAAGCGACCATAAAGAACACACTGACCATTGCAGGGTAGAGTGGTAGTGGGCCAAAAGGAAGCCAAGGTCCTTTCCTTCAGTTCACTTTGCTAATGCAACAGTAAATATTCCAGATTTCAGAATTAATCTTCCACTGTAGTCTTCTACAGCAAGGATTTTTCTTCTGCTATTGGTCCTTAACCTAAGAAAAATACTTAGTTTTTCACACTTTTTCTTTAATTTGAATCCCATCACTGTGGACTCTGTGATATTTGAGGTAGATGGAGCTTTAACTCTCAAGTGTTTATTGGACATTTTGTTAACACAAGCTAATGAGTCTATATTTATTTCTGCCACTGTTAATTTAATATTAATAGATAGATTTCCTATATATCTTACAATGCAGTAGTAGAAGTGAATTGTGATATTACACTCCTCCAATAAGGGTCACCATCTCACTTAAGATGTATAGTGATTCCATCACTGTAAAAATGTCAGAAGAAAAGGGGAAATGAGACTGGGTGTCTGGCAGTGCCAAGTCTAGAAATGATTCACATACAATGGTAAGGAGGGTGAATTTATTTTTAAGGTGAATGAAAGCCTTTTAGTTGTTTTAAGAGGAAGAAGAGGAGGAGAGTAGTGTTTTTAAAGAAAGAACTCCAGTCCATAATTGTGCTTATGCTATACATGTATCATACTATTGTTATCCTAACAGTTTACTTCATAATGGAGAAATAATTGCCCTGGCTTTAAAAAAAAAAAAAAAAAAAAAAGGAACAGTCCTAGAGAGGGCAATAAATTGCCCAAAATGGCAGACTGGGAGTCAAATTACATCTGTCTGATTCCAAATCTGTTCCCTTCCCTTACCCTCTAGGTCACTTGGAGTTGCCGGGGAGCATGGAATGGAGGGGAATGAGGCTAAAATTATGGAGAATCATTAAGAGGCTATTGCTGTAGATGATATAAAGGGATGCTGAGCTTCTAAACCAAAGTTGTGGGTATCAAGAAGACAGAATGGATTCAATAAATATTTAAGAGAAAAACATCACCATATATGCAGCATATTTGGATATTGGGGATCAGGGAGAAAAACAAAAGAATGACATCAAATTTCAGTTTAGGTGATGAAAGGTGATTTTTATCAAGATTTTAAACAATGCAGAAAAATGCCCCACCCTTTGGATGGAGAAGGAGAGCAAAATGGCAATTTCATTAAAGTTGCTTGTATTGAATTTGAAGTACTCATTTGTAAACCTGATAGAGTACCATGAAGTTGGATAAAAGTCTCTAAATGGATGCAAAAGATCTGATCCCTTTTATTAATGGCAGTTGGTAACCCATGGAATTTACATAGATTGAGGTAAAGAGAGGGTCATGGGAGTACCTTGAAAAACATGAATATTTAAGGCAGGAGTCCATGGATGGACTCTTAAGAATATACGAAACCCTGACTTTGTTCAATGTGTGTGTGCGTATGTGTGTAAGGGGCTGCCTCCCTTTTTGTAAATAGTGTCCCCAGATTAATTTGATTCTCAAATGGGTGTCAAGAGAAACAGTCCTCCATGTGCCTTGAGTATCCCTGTATGTTCTTGCTGGGTATGCCAAGGATGAAAGGCCCTGGCCATGCTTTAACTACTGTATTAGTCAACCAAAGGGGTGCCAATGTGAAATACCAAAAATGGGTTGGTCTTTATAAAGGGTATTTATTTGGGGTAGAAGTCCACAGATACCAGGCCATAAAGCATTAAGTTTCTTCTCTCACCAAAGTCCATTGCCACGTGTTGGAACAAGACAGCTGGTGCTGTTTGCCAGGGTTCAGGCTTCTTGGGTTCCTCTCTTCCTGGGGCTGCGTTTCTCTCCAGGCTTAGCTCTTCTGGTTCCTCCACAAGGTCAGCTGCAGACTATCAGGCGAACGGCTTACTTCTCTTCTCCTGGGGCCTTCTCTCCAATATCAAAACTGCTTCTCAAAAACTGCTTCAACTCTGTTCTTGCCTTGCCTTTTATATTCAATTCCCCCATCCACCAAGGGGTGGGGCTCAATGCCCTACTGATGTGGTCCAGTCAATGCCCTAATCATAACTTAATCATGCTCAGATTAACAGATCAGTTTACAAGCATGATCCAGTTATATTTTTGGAATTCATAATTACATCAAACTGCCCAATGGCCACAACTACCTATCTCAGGGTTGTGCTAGCAGGAGCATCCTTGAGGAAGGAGGTAATGTCACCCTCCAGGACAAAGAGCAGGCTTGCTTACTGCTTGCTCTAAAAAGGAGTGTCTTCTGTCTGTCACAGTAAATAATGCCTCAAATAGGGTTGCTCCCAGGGCCTATAGAGACTTCTAGACACTATAGGCAGGGCAGACAACCCCAGGAATTCAGTACCCTAACAGTGCTAAATCTTCCGGCTGTTCATATGCTGGGTGAGCCTTGAATCTCAACAGAGTTGCAGCTAATACCTACTCTCCAGTTCATCAGACTCATGCAGGACACTAACAAAACGATGATGGACAATGTCCAACCCAAGAAGCAGAAAGAATCTTCAATTGCAAGCAAGATAGTTCCATCCATCTGCCCCATGGGATCTAAGCCCCCTCTCAGTCGAAAGCAGAGTGGGCATCATCATCCCCAAATCCTCAAGAATGAGGAATGAACAAACATAAGGGGCAGTTGCAACTGAAGTAGACTTACTGTAGCAATGGAAGAACTTGTAACACTGATATAGAGACAGTGGTCACCAGAGGTTCTGAGGGGAGGGAGAGGGAAAAATAGGTGTAACACGGGGCATTTTTTGAGACCTGGGAATTTTTCTGCATGATATTACAATGACGGATACCAGCCATTATACATTTTGTCAAAACCTATAAAATTGTGTAGTGCAAAGTGTAAACTATAGACCATGGTTAGTAACAATGCTTCAATATGTGTTCATCAGTTCTAACAAGTGTACCACACTAATGAAAGATGTTAACGGGGAAAAGTGTAGGAGGGGGAGGGGATGGGGTATATGGGAATCCTCTATATTTTCAATGTAGCATTTATGTAATCTAAAACTCCTTTAAAAATATAAAATAGGGAAGCGGCTGTGGCTCAATCAGTAGGGCTCCCGTTTACCATATGGGAGGCCCCGGGTTCCCGCACGGCGTGGTTAGCTGACCCAGCAAGCACAAGCCAGCAAGGGGGGATAAATGAATAAATAAATAAAATCTTAAAAAAAATAAATAAATAAAAAATAAAAATTATTTTTTTTAAAAAGAAGGAGTGTATTAGTTTGCTAGGCTGCCATGACAAATACTACACAATGGCTGACTTGAAACAGGAATTTATTGTCCCACTGTTTCAGAGGCTAGAAGTCCAAACTCAAGGTGTTGGCAAGGCCATGCTTTCTCCCTAAAGTCTGTAGCTTCTGGTGGTGGCTTGCCACAATCCTTGGGATTCCTTCGCTTGTATCTCTTCCTCCTGTCACATGGCGACCTCATTCTCCTGGTGTCTGCTCTTCCAGTTTCTGCTGACTTCTGGCTTCTGGCTCTTCCCTGTGGCTGGAAGTCTATGACTTGTCTTTAGAAGGCCTCCAGTAAAAGGGAGTAAGGCCCAATCTGATTCAGTTGGGCCCCACCTATAGAGGATTTTAGAAGATCCTGTTCACATATGAGTCCACACCTTAACTGATAAGGCATCCTGAAAAGGCCCTATTTACTAATGAGTTCACAGCCACAGGAACACAGATTAAGAATGTGCCTTTTGTTGGGTTGCATAATTCAATCTACCCCAAGGATTCCCCAAACTCAGTGTTTGGCCATCCCACTGCATGTGTTAACATCACCCTGGATGCCTTTGTATCCACCACCATGGGACTTTGGGGCAAGGGGAACCAACACAAACATACTGGTGCTTGTAAGGTTTGCTGTGATGCCCTTCATCTTTGACCCAGGAATCTTGAGTCTTTTGCCACCATCTATGAAATAGTAACAGGCTTAACTATTAATTCACTAGTTTATAAATAAGGTAAAAATCAAATTCCAGTCATGACAAGGAGTTTGAGAATTTTTTTAAAAAATTTGTAACATCAGGGGTAGGAAATTAATTAAAGTTTAGCCTGTGTATAAACTTTAGAAGTGATAAAATATGACAGTGATGTTGCAGAAGCAAAGGTAGTGGGGAGTTGTAAAGGAAAAGCAAACGAGAGAATCTTGCCCATGCTTATAGAGTTCAGGTAAATAAAGATTGAAAAGTAAGTAAATTTCGCAATTAATTCATTTGTGATGTCAGTGAGAGCAGATTCATGGGAACTGCGTGAAAGTAAATTCCAGAATGACTAGGACAGTGTATCTCAAACATTTTGGCCTCAAGATCCCTTTATGCTCATAAATTATCGAGGGGCTCCAAACAGCTTTTGTTTATATGGGATATATCTATCAATATTTATGTTTTAGAAATTAATACCAAGATTTTAAAAAAGATTTAATTATTATTTCATTTTGGAATAACAAACCCACTATATGTTAACGTAGATAGCATATCATTACCAAAAAAATCCTGTATTTTCCAAAAGAAAATAGTGAATATAGTGGCAATGTTTAACTTTTTTTGTAAATCTCTTTAATGCCTGGCTTAATAAACGACAACTGGATTCTCACATTTGTTTCTTCATTCAGTCTGTTGCGATATCACTTATCATGAGGCCTTTGGAAAATGTCAGTGTACACTCAGACTCATGAGCGAGTTAGTGAAGAGGTGAATAATGTTTTAGTATTATTATGAACTTAGTTTTTACCTTGTTAACCCCCTGAAAGTTTCTTGGACATCTCTCCAGGATCCCTGAATCACACTTTGAGAACTGCTGGAGTAGGGAAATCTAGGTATTTATATCTGATACATTTTATTAGTTATGCCAGAACACAAAATAAAGGATAAAGATAGTGCCATGGGACGAAAGGAGCTTGGTGTTCAAAGAATGGTGACTTTGTTTGCTTTGTTTCTCTGTTAAAACACACACACACACAACAACAACTTGTTTGTTATGCAGCATTAACTAAAGTGAAATTAATGTATTGTTAGAAGACAGGATAGTAGGTGAAGTTGGGGGAGGGGCAGTAGGAAGTGGAGGGGGGCCCAAGGAGGCTTCTGGGGTAGGTACTGGTACTGTTTCTCTATCTGAGTACTAATTCCACAACTGTATTCATTTAGGAAAAACTAAAGGAGTCATGCTATATCCTTTCCACCTTTACTGTATGTATGTTATACTTTCATAAATGTTAAAAATGCAAAAGGAAAGCATAAATGCCAGTCTCCCTATTTTTACTAAATTTTAAAACTGAAAACTTCAGTCTCTCAATGAATTAAGATTGCTGAATAGCTTGAGAGACACATGATGGATGCAAAATCATGCATGCACAGTTAAAATTTACATTTGCACTGTAGTACAAAAACTTAACTTTCTAAATTGTGACTGGGCTAAACATTCATCACAGTTATGTTACACTTCCATTTATTGACAAGCTGATTTTTTTCTTAGGTAGTTACTACTGCATACCTCTGAGAAGTAAACTGATTTCATTTCCCAGATCTATGAGAATAGAATTGTACCCATCCTTTAATTTCCTGTAAACTTTTCAACTTAGTCAATGCTTCTACTCTACAGAGTTTCTTAACAAGGTAGAATCTTGGCAGACTTCATGATTCTCTTCACTTAAGTGTTGCAAAATGATATTAATTAATAGCTCTTATCTGTTTGTTTCCACTAATGCCAAGCTCAGGATGATTGTGTTGTTGCTGCAATCTGAGAAGATAGCAAAAATAATTTTTTTCCTGTGGCATGGAAAAGTTCCCTGAAGGCCGATTTTCTTTGTTATCCATGATTCTCACAGAGTTTGGACAATTTGCAGGACAGTCTTGACACATCTTCAGGGCATATACAAAGTTGTGAGCTTGCAACACTTATGCTAACTGATTTCCTGTTAAAGATAGCAAATATGTCATAAGTAATAGCCTATTGTTGTGGGTTAGTGACATTAAAAACATTTAACACTTTCATGAAGGTGGCAAAAAAAAGTGATCACTTCAGTTATCTCGGTTGTCAAGGCTATCTTCTTTATATGTCCATGTAATATAGAGCTGGTATTTCATAGTTTGTAATAAAGCTATCATTGTTGAAAGTAAAAGCAAAAATCATTTAATGCCATAATAATGAAAAGAACTAAGAGCCACACCATTGGAAATGTATTTCAGCAAAAAACAGTTGTCTCCTGTCTTAGCACTAGGAAAAGGCTATTTGAAAAGTGTGGAATCTTCTTGTCTAGCTATTCCATTAATCCATTGTTTAGTCTTGGACGAACACCAGGAGGTATCTTAAGATAATAAAATCATTGAAACTACCATCACTGCATTAAAGTGCCTCATTCTACAATGCCATCACTACCAAGTGTTATCATCCATACCTTCCTATACTTATTATTTACTTAGAGTTTAAAAACTGCATTAGTCACCACTCTTTTTTTTTTTCATTAAAAAGGTTATTGAAGTATATCTTCTATATATGAACATACATAAATGATAAGTGTATAGTAAAAGTTATGAACCTACAAAGAAAACATGCCTGTCATCATACAGGGCTCCCATACATCACCCCACCACCAACACCTTGCATTGTTGTGAAACATTTGTTACAAACTATGCAAGAGCATCATCAAAATATGACTACTAAGTAGAGCCTGTATCTCACGATTGGTGTATTTTTCCCACAACCCACCTGTATTAGTCAGCCAAAGGGGTGCTGATGCAAAATACCAGAAATCTGTTAGCTTTTATAAAGGGTATTTATTTGAGGTAGAAGCTTATAGTTACCAGGCCAAAAAACATAAGTTACTTTCCTCACCAAAGTCTGTTGTCACCTGTTGGAGCAAAATGGCTGACAATGTCTGCGAAGGGTTCAGGCTTCCTGGGTTCCTCTCTTCCAGGGGCTTGTTTCTCTCCGGGCTTGGCTGCTCTTCTCTCTCCACAAGGCCAGCTGTAGACTTTCAGGAAAATGGCTTGTCTCTCTTCCAGGGGTCTCTGCTGTGTCTAATCGAGCCTTCTCTCTGCTCCTCTGTGTGCTTACTTCCCGGGCTCCAGCATCAAAACTCCAACTAACTCCTCTGCTCTGCAGTGTCGTTTTCTCTGTGAGTCCCCACCCACCAAGGGGGCAGGGACTCAACATCATACTGACATGGCCCAATCAAAGCCTTAATCATTTTTTAATCAAGTAAAAGTGAAACCTCTGAATCTAACAATCTAATGTGCGAACAGGTCAGTTTACAAACATAATCCAATATCTATTTTTGGAATTCATAAATAATAAATTAATATACCACCATATTATTAACACCCTGTTTTAGTATGAAATGTTTGTTATAGTTCTTGAAAGAACATTCTCAAATTTGTTTGGTTAACTACAGTCCATCTTCCACGACAGAATTTACTGTGTTATATATACATACAGTCCCATGCTTTGTACAATCCATTCAAAGTACACTCAGTGGTTCACATTTTCATCACAGAGTTGTGCTGTCATTACCTCAGTCAATTTTAGAACGTTTTCACTACTCAAAAAGGAAAATCCTATATGCCCTAATACCCCCTATTGTTCTTCCTTAGAATTGATATAATATCTTCTTTGCCAGTGCTACAAAAATATTACAATATTACTGTTAACTGTTGTCCAAAATTTACATTAGTTGTGATTTTCCCATGTATCACCATATTCTTTACACTTTGTAAAAGAACATTCTTATATTTATACTATTAATCACGATCTTCATCCACCACCAAAATCACTGTTATGTAGTGCCTAGATTATTCTCTAGCTTCCTTTCAATTGACATTTATGTCCACAGAGTACCCCTTTTCAGCTACAATCATATTTATAAATCAGCATTGTTAGTTATACTCACTATAATGTGTTACCATCAACTCTACTTATTTCCACACTTTTACAATAAAACTTATTAAAAATTCTACATGCATTAAGCATCAGCTCCCAATCTCAACCCACATCCTATCTCCTAGTAACCTATACTATAGAGTTTACCTCTGTGAGATTACTCATCATATTTAGTTCATATTAGTGAGACTGATTGTCCTTTTGTGTCTGGCTTATTTCACTCAACATAATGTCTTTGAGGTTTATTCATGTTATTATATGCGTCCTGATTTCATATACTACATTTTGTTTATCCACTCATCGGTTGATGGATACTTGGGCGGTTCCATATTTTAGCAATTGTGAATAATGCATGCTGTGAACATTGGTGTGCAAATGCCAGTTTGCTTCCTTTCAGATCTTCAGAATATATTCCTAGTAATGGCATTGCTGGATCATACTGCAGTTCTATATTTATATTCATGTTCTTGAGGTACCGCTAAACTGTCTTCCATGGAGGCTGTACCATTCTGCATTCCCACCAACAGTGAAGGAGTGTACCTCTTTTTCCACATCCTCTCCAGCATTTGTAGTAGTTTTCTTTGTTTTTCAAATAATGTCAATTCTATAAGTTGTGAAATGATATCTCATTGTAGTTTTGACCTGCTATTTCCCTAATAGCTAGTGATGTTGAACATTTTTTTCCTGTGTTTTTTGGACATTTGTATTTCCTCTTTGGAGAAATGTCTATTCAAGTCTTTGGCCCATTTTTTAATTGGATTGCTTGTCTTTTTTATCATTGGGTTGTATGATCTCTTTATATAACATGGATATCAAACCTTTATTGGATATGTGGTTTCCAGATATTTTCTCTCGTTGAGTAGACTGCCTTTTTAATTTTCTTAACAAAGTCTTTTGCAGAACAAAAGTGTTTAATTTTAAGGAGGTCCCATTTATCTATTTTTTCTTTCATTGCTCATGCTTTGGGAGTAAGATTTAAGAAACTACCACCTACCACAAGATCTTAAAGATGTTTCCCTACATTTTCTTCTAGGAGTTTTATGGTTGTAGCTTTTATATTTAAGTCCTGATCCATTTTGAGTTAATTTTTATATAAGGTACGAGATAGGGGTCCTCTTTGTTTCTTTTGACTATGGTTATCCAGTTCTCCCAGCACCATTTGTTGAATAGACTGTTCTGGCCCAGCTGGGTAGACTTTATAGCCTTGTCAAAAATCACTTGACCATAGATATGAGGGTCTGTTTCTGAGTTCTCAATTTGGTTCCATTGGACAATATGTCTGTCATCATTCCTTCATGAATAAAAAAACATGTTAAGATCAGTGAATATCCTTGCAGTGATATTTGGTAGCAATAGGCTATGGTCTGAACATCAGTTATCAACACACACACACATACACAACAAACATACACTAGTTTAGATTAGAAAAAAATGTTGAGTTTAAACAAGGGTCATCTTAGTAATGAACTTGAGGAGAAAGAGAAAAGATACAAAGTTCAATATTTTTCCTTCATTAGAGAAATTGTGGTTTACAGAACAATCATGCATAAAATACAGGATTCCCATAAACCACCCAATTATTAACACCTTACATGAGTGTGGAACATTTGTTATAATCGATGAAAGTACATTTTTATAATTGTATTGTTAACTATAGTCCATGTTTAACTTAGGGTTCACTTTTGTGCTGTGCAGTTCCATGGTTTTTTTTTTTTTTTTTTTAAGTTTTATGTTACCATTTATATAACCTAACATTTCCCCTTTTAACTACATTCAGATATATATATTTCAGTGCTGTTAATTGCATTTCAATGTTGAGCTACCATCACAACCATCCATTACCAAAACATTTCCATCATTCCAAATAAGAGCCCTGTATATTTGAATCCTTAATATCCCATTCCCTATGCCCTCCCCATCCCCTGGTAACCTATATTCTAGATTCTGGCTCTGAATTTGTTTTTGTTTTTTTTTTTAAGATTTATTTTATTTATTTATTCCCCCCCTTGTTGTTTGTGCTCACTGTCTTCTGTCTGCTCTCCGTGTCCATTCATTGTGCGTTCTCTGTGTGTCTGCTCATTTTGACTTTAGGAGGCACCGGGAACTGAACCTGGAACCTCCCATGTGGAAAAGAGGTGCTCAGTTGCTTGAGCCACCTCCACTCCCTGCTTTTGTTGTGTCTCTCACTGTGTTTCCTCTTTATATCTCCTTGTTGTGTCATCTTGATGCCTCAGCTCACTGCACCAGCCCGTCATGCCAGCTTGCTGTCTTGCTCTTCTCTAGGAGACACCAGGAACTGAGCTCGGGACCTCCCATGTGGTAGGCGGGTGCCTAAATGCTTGAGCCACATCTGCTTCCCCTGGTTCTTTTTGCTTATTCTAATTATTTCATATCAGTGAGATCACACAATATTTGTCCTTTTGTGTCTGGCTTATTTCACTCAGCATGATGTCTTCAAGGTTCCTCCATGTTGTCCCATGTATCAGAGCTTCCTTCCTTTTTAAATGAATAATATTCCATTCTATGTATATACCACATTTTGTTTATCCATTCTTCTGTTGATGGACACAGAATGTGTATTCTGTTGTTGGGTGAAGTGTTCTATATATATCTGGCAGGTCTAGTTGGTTTAGAGTATTGTGCAAGTCCTGTATTTCTTTATTGATCTTCTGACTAGATGTTCTATCCATTATTGAAAGTGTTGTAGCAAAGTCTCCAACTATTAATGTATAACTGTCAATTTCTCCCTTGAAATCTGTCCGTATGTGCTTCATATACTTGGGGCTTTGCTGTTAGGTCCATATATATTTATAATTATTATATCTTCTTGTTGAATTGACCCATGTATCAGTATATAATGACCATCTTTGTCCTTCCCAACAGTTTTTGACTTAAAGTCTGTTATTAGTATAGTTACCCAGCTCTCTTTTTGTTATTACTTGCGTGGAGTATTTTTTCCCCATCCTTTTACTTTTAACCTACTTGTATCTTTGAATTTAAGGTGAGTTTCTTGCAGACAGCATATAGTTGGATCATGCTATTTGGATCATGCATTTTGCCAATATATGCCTTTTGACTGGAGAGTGTCATCTATTTACATGCAAAGTCATTAATAATGTAGGACTTTCTTCTGCCATTTTGATATTTAACCTTTTAAATTCTTACACATTTTTTGTCCCTCAATTCTCCATTAATGCCCACTTTTATATTTATTTGATTTTTTGTTTTAGCATATTGAGTACCTTCTCTTCACTTTCTGGAGTTAATTTTCATATATTTTCCTTGTGGCTACCTAGGGTTAAAATTTACCATCCTAAATATATAAGTCATATTTGGTTTGATACCAACTTGACTTCAATAGCATACTCATATACTATCCCTATACCCCTCTGTCGCCATTTTTTTGTACTTGTTACCACTTATATATTTGTAAATTGTGTGTCCAAAAATATAGATTTATCATTACTTTTTATGCATTTGCATTTTAGCACCTATAGGAAGCAAGAAGTGGAGTTACATACCAAACAATACAATATAATACTGGCATTTATAATTACACAAATGGTTACCTTTATTGCAGCTCTTTATTTCTTTATGCTGTTTTGAACCACTGTCTAGTGTCCTTTACTTTCAGTCAAGAACTCCCATTAGCATTGCTTGTAGGGCAGGTCTAGTGTTTCCAAACTCCCTCAGCTTTTGTTTATCTGGGAATGTCTTAATCTCTCCCTTGTTTTTGAAAGAAAGTCTTGCCAGATGTAAAATTCTAGATTGGCAGTTGTTTTCTTTCAGCATTTTCAGTATTTCAACTCACTTTTTGCCTCCAGGGTTTCTTATGAGAAACCAGCATTCAGTCTAATTGGGACTTCTGCGTACATAACATGTTTCTTTTCTCTTGTAACTTTCAGAACACTCTCTGGGTCCTTTACATTCAATAGAGTGATCAAAATATCATGGGGTGTATTATTCTTCATGTTTATCCTGCTTGGTGTTCACTGGGTTTCTTGATTGTGCATGTTCACATCTTTTGCTAGGTTTGGGAAGTTCCCTGTCGTCATTTCTTTGACTATACCTTTTGTCCCTTTCTCTATTTCTTATCCTTCTCAGATTCCCATAATGCATATATTGATATGCTGCATGATGTCCCAGAGGTGACTTAGGCTATTTTCACATTTTAAAATTCTCTTTTCTTTCTCCTCTTCAGCCTGACTCATTTCAATTGTCTTATCTTCAAGTGGGCTGATTTTTTCTTCTGCCAACTCCAATCTGCTGTGGAAATTCTCCTGGGAATTTTTCATTTCAGTTATTGTGATCTTCAAGTCCAGTAGTTCTGTTTTGGTTCATTTGTAACATGTCTATCTCTTTGATAAGACTCTCATATTACTAATTCATTGTTTTCCTGATTCTCTAGTTCTTTCTTTTTGTGTTTTCCTTCATTTTCTTTAGCATTTTAGAGATCATTTTTTCAAAGTCTTTGGTATAGCCACATTCTGGTCTTCATTGGTGTTTTCTGTATTTTTATTCTCTTCCTTTGGATGGGCCATCATTTCCTGTTTCTTTGTCTTGTACTCTTGTTGCACACTATACATTTTTATATTTTAAAGTGTTAACTCTGGCATTTTTCCCCTGAGATGTCTGTTTCTCTATCTTGTAACCAGCTGGTGATAAGGCAGAGATTTTCTTGAGCCTCAGCCCTCCTATCAGGAAGTTCAGCCCAAGGAGAATGCAGTGTGCAGGGACCTCCCTGTCTTCTCTGGGCCTGTATCTTGTCATGGGCTTTTGATTTTTAGTTGTTTCAGAGATCTCCCATTTACAGTAGTTTGAATTCTCCCTCTATTTCCCAGGAGGCAGACTTCCCTCTCCCAGGTGTTTAAAGCAGGTGAGCCTTTGCCCCAGACTCTATCTCCCTAGTTTTTTATACTCCTTTCTTTGTCTCAAACCACTGATGTCAGGAGGGAAATTTCGGGGGGGGGGGCATGCCAGAAAGGAATTTCCCAAGTCAGTCTTTCCCAATCAAAACAGGGCCAGGGACCCGTGAAGGGGGTACAGACTGGCTCCAAAGTGCTCTGGGGAGGGAATCAGGAAGGACACCAGGAACTTCTAGCATGGCTCCCCAGTGTTGAGCTTTCTTGACCTGCCCAGCAAATGCAGCCCTTCTTCTAACAGTCCCTTGCAACCCTGAGGAAGTATAGTGTCTTTAAGTCTCCTCTGCCAAGGCTTTGTCTGGTCTGGTTGGAACAAGGGCTGCCTTCAGAGCTGGGTCCAATCCAAAGCTGCTAATCAAACACCATGATCAGCAATCAGCCATATCTACACTATTCCCTGAATGCTGTACAGCGTTCTACTGTACTCCAGAGTTTCAAAATAATTGTTTCAGATAGTTCCTGCCTGTTTAATAGTTTTTTCTGGTGTAAGGACTGAATTTTTGAGCCCTACCATCTTCCCACAATCCTTCCAGAGTTCCCTTTTGCAGAAGCTTTTAAGCTTTTAAGCTTCTTTTGCAGAAGAAGTCAGTGATCTTCTTTGTGTCAGAGACAGCTAATTTAAATTGCTGTAGCCTGATGCTCTACCACTGTGAAATTCCACAGGTAGAAATAGCTAATGGAGAATTCTTGAAGTAAAATAATCAGTACCAAGGGATTTACTTTCAGAAGACTTGAAACAAGTTAATCACCTAATCTGAAAATCACACATAGAGTATGTTTGGAAAACTCTCAAATTTCAGGATTATGCAAGCTGTAGGAAAGCTAGGAGGCTCTGTGGCAGGGGTTCTTATCAAGGGGTCTGTGAGCTTGAACTGAAATTCAAAAAAACATTATTCTTGTGGGTGCAGGTGTGATATATTTATTAAAATAATACACAGTAGAATGTGGACTTAGTAAGGGGTCCATGGTTTTCATCTACTGGCAAAGGGGTCAGTGGATCAAAAAAGGTTAAGAACCCCTGCTCTATGGGATAAACCTCCTGCCTCTTTCCACTATGTATAGTGTACTGAGCTCTGTAATTCTAAAATTAACAAGTCTGTACAGAGCTAGGCTCTGGAGCAGTTGTTCCTAAATGTTTTCATGAACCAGAATTCCCTGGAGGGCTTGTTACAACACTGCTGCCTGGTCTCCATCCTAGGCTTTCTGATTTGGTAGGTGTGGAGTGAGGCCCAAGAATATTCATTTCTGACAAGTTTCTAGGTGATTCTGAAGCTGCTCTTCCAGGGATCACACTGTGAGAACCAGTGTGCTATAAAACAACAAGACCTCCACCAGTGTTTCTGAACCTTTACTGTGCATACGAATCTCCTGGTCCAGTTATTAAAATGTATACAAATTTCATGGGGATCTTATGAAAATGCAGATTCTTTGTCAGTAGATCTGGCGATGCCACTCTCTCGGCTCTGTGGAACACACATTGAGAAGTAAGGATCTACGGTATCTTAGTGTGAATCCATTTAGCATGCCACTCTATCCTCAACGGGAAAAACTATGTAAAGCATGAAAGCACTGGTGGGGAAAGGATTGTACAGGGAGAAAGGAGTGCGTGCTCAAATCGGAGTTAACTCAGAAAAAGGGTGCCACGGTAAAGACAGACTAAACCAACTTCATAGTTTCTCCTTAGTTTGACACTTTTTCCGCTCAAGTAGTATGGAAGAGAGACCATTTATTGTTTTATATTGCATTTATGTGACTTTGAAAATTAAGTGTTCAGGACCCAGTAGATCTGAAATAAAATTTTGTTGAATAACCTGTATTCTCTGAACAAGTTTCTTTATTTTCAGAATTGCGAAAGAAAACCTAATGGGAGCTACCAATTAGTTTCTTTAAAAAATTTTTAACAATAATCTTGGTTACCTGTTTTTTTTCCCTCTTTCAAACTTCCCAGCCATCAACTTACTCTCTAGAGGCAACCCCCAGTCTTGAAAGGATCTGATGATTATGGATGAACCAGTGTCTAAATACTGCAGAGGCTAATTAGGTATTGGCTAAAAAAAATTTTTTTTATATAAATTATACTTGACAAAATATAAAGACAAAAAAGAAAAATTCTTACTCCAAATGCCAAGCTGTTGTTTAATATGGTCTCTATATTGACATTTGCCCCTGGTCTCCAGTGGAGAATTTTATGTGCACACATGAACACATATATTATTTCATTCCTACATTTTCCATAAATTACAATTATATATTTCTTTTAAAAATATGACAGAAGTCTAGGTTTAAGTTTTGATTTCCATGTATTTGGGGGATGGGCGGGATGTGCGTGTTGATAGGAGCAGTTGTGTCCTAACACCCCTGGAAACTGCCTCTGCTCTGGCATGCTGGGAATTTGCTTGGCTTGTGTTAGCCTGGTAAATAGTACCTAGAAATGGAGCCTAGTGGAAAAATGACAACGATCTAAGGAGAGGAATATCATTGAAGGGTGTGGCATTGAAAAGGCAGCAGGTGCTGTTGGAATGACCCAAAGAAGCCCCTCTAATAAAATGTGCCTTTTAATGAATAAAATGAATAAAACGACAGATTTCAGATGAGACACTTCATTTTGCCTTGGAATTTCAGCTGAAGTCCTAAAGCTGAAGACAATAGGCATTAAATACCTTTTACTTTATAGAAAAGTACTGGACACATCCATTTGTACCTAGTACAAGAAAGTAGAACAGGTCCACTTATGCATGAGAAAAGACTAGAAACTCCAGAGGTGGATAGAAATAATTTAGTGGGGCAGACACTTTTCAGATTAGAGTTTAATATGCAACTCCCTCCACTTTATATGGAGGCATCTGCAAGAAGAGGAGACTGGTTCCTCACCCCCATGTGGTCATAGAGCCTTCTAGGCCCAGCTTGATATAGCATGACAATGATGAGGAAGTTCTGGAGAGAAATTATCCTGTTTCTTCTGGAGATTAGAGATATATGTCCACATGGAGTCTAGTGCCAGCCCCTGACTTAAATTTTCGAAAGGCGGGAGGCTGATTGGTACAGTCCTGGATGGCAGGATGAAAACAGGGCAACAGTAGGGCAAGTCTGAATGCCCTCATTTTGACCCAAGCAAATATGTGTCTATTTCCTGTGAACAGCTGGCCAGGCTAGAGTCGTCTTGATGGTACCTTGTCTTGGAGGGCTGTTTGCCAGAGTTATGGGATCCAGCAATAAAATCTCAGGGAGCAAGAGCTCAGAGGGTCACAAGTGTTAAGCCCAAAAGTGCATGATCCACAGAAGGGAAATGTGTATTCCAGAGATCCCCGTGGGAGGAATTGCCAAAGAAATTTCACATAAGCCCCATAAAAGATTAGCATTCTGTTGCTTCCCATAATGGAGGGCATGATGCCCAATCTTGGTCAAGAGAGTACTAAAATAACTGGGCAGTACAAAACCACTTGCACCTCTTCCTCTAATTTTCCCCAATTGCCCATATTAACAGTTGACAATCTAACAGGCTTGAATATATTTAAAATTGTAATTGAAATTGGATATAATAAGTGTATGGTGTTTAGTAACTCATTTAAATTTAAGGAAAATCAGAGACTTTTCTTAGTGCTCAAAGATAAATATTTATATTATGTTAATAATTTTAATAATTTATAACATTGTTAAACACCTACTGTCTGCAGGGTGCTTTCCATATTTTCTGATCCTTTAAAACAACCCTGCACTATGACTTTTATTACTCTCCTTTACCTATAAGGTCACAGGTCCAGAAAAATTAATTAACGTGCCCATTTATGGAGCTAATCACTGACAAATACTGGGATTGAGGTCTTCCTCTTTCTGACTCCAAAGCATCTTCTGTTTGTCATGCTGCCTTAGTGAATTAAATTCCCAATTTCCCCATTGTTTTTGGATTAAAAAAATAAAGAACATGCCATTAACACTCATAAAGTATATCAGTAGGATGACCAAATAAATTATCCTCTAACCCAGGATATTTTTGAGAGTGAAAGGGGTAATATTAAAAATTACCCCAGGGCAGTAGGCTTAATCTGGGACATATAGTAACCTTTTGTATTAATAAAGTTCCAGGTAGAAAAGAGATAACACACTGGAAAGGGCTTATCTGAAATGTGTTCAGCAAAGGACTACCATGCAGAGGTGTGGGTAATGTCAGGCATCCAGTAAGCCATGGCAAGATGCCCCAGGACTAGCAGCAGCAGGCGTGAGAGGGCAAGAGGCAGAACAGTGCTCTCCAGAGCCTTCTGAGGCCTGGAGCCATGGGCAGGAAAGATGGGCTGCCTTTCAGAATTGTAGAAGAGAAGGAAGGCAGCTTTGCCAGGACTGGGGTGAGGCACTGAGGGAGTGGGCAGGAATACTCATCCCAGCCTCTCTCTCTTCCCACCCCCCAGTGACCTGCTGGTGCCTCTCACTGGCCACATCCAACCAGAAGCCAGAGGGCAAGCTGGGAATGCCCCTGTAGAAGTCAGACTCCTGGGACCTACACCAGAGCCAAAAAGCGGGGGAGAATGGGTCTCAGGGGAGAAACAATAGCCAGTATGCATGGGCTTCTGATCATATGGCCTATTTTTAAAATAAGCAAAATAAATTTAAATATGTTGATGCCTCTGGTCTTGTCTGATAGAATGGGACTCACCATGAAAATAGTCATACTGCTTTTCCTGCAATGAATTTAATGAATTTGAGCCCCACTACTGACAGATGATTGTGAGATCTGCATCCAAATTCTGATATTCTTTGTGTGTGTGTGTGTGCTGATCATCTTGGCAGCCTATCTAGTAACCAAGTTTCATTCTGCTCCACCCTTGATTCTGAGCTCTGACAAGTGACTTGCTTGGATGTTAGCATATGGTACCCAGTGAGAGGCTTGAAAAGGCACTGACTTGTTTCCCCTTCCTCTCTCACTCATCTGCCTTTGCCTTGAGACCATGCCTACTGGAAGCATGTAAGAGACAAATGGAGAGGACTGAGTCACTCCAGTCCACAACCAGCCCACTCCTAAATGCAAAGACACATGCGTGCACCCAGTTGAACCCAGAATAAATTGCTGACCTGCAGAATCATGAGCCAAAGACACAATTACTATGGTTTGGGACTCAACATTATTGAGAAAATACAGAAGTGATACACCGCGTGTCATTATCTTTATGTCTGAGAGGAATCCCGAAAGTAATTGTGATCAGATGAATCGAAGGCAAGAAAAAAGGGAATAAGGATTCACGGTAAACTGACGTTTTTTTCCCGGAGTCTGAGCATAGGAGCCTGTGTCTAACCAGGTTTATTCTATCCTTGTCTCCTGGAAGAAAGAAGCAGTTTACCAAAACAAACATGAAAGGAAAAACAAGCCAACATGTTTTATTTAATAGAAACTAAGTAAAAAAAGACAAGGATAATATCCTGGAGTGTTGAGAGACATAATTTTCTACGCTTGATCACTATGCTGCTGCTTGTTGAGAAAAATAAGTCGAATACCTATTCTAAGGAGCTACAAATCAATCGACAAATTGAGAAACTCTTTTGTGCTTGTCAATTAACCAGGAAACTCAAATAAATGTTCCAATGGATTTTTTAAACTTTTTATTTTGCAATCTTTTCAAACTTCCAGGACAGTTACAAAAATAATACAAACCCCATAAAGAGAACTCCTCCCCCCCCCAGATACCCAGATCTACCAATTTTAGCGTTTTGCCACACTTGCCATATTATTCTATCCATCTGTCTATTTATAAATCCATTTTCTGAACACTTGAGTCTCAGTTGTATTCATTCAGTGCTCTTTGAACACTTAATACTGCCATATACATTGCCTAAGAACAAGGACATTCACTTATGTATCCTCCTTAAATGTAGTTATCAAGTTCAAGAAATTTAACATTAATTTAAAGCTTATAGTCTATAGTCCAAGCTTTTCACATCCCAATAATATGCTTTTGAGCCTGCTCTTCCCCCTTGTAAGTTCCCACCCAACATCATGTATTCCCTTTAATTGTCATTGTCTCTTTAGTTGCTCTTTTTTTAATTGTGGGAACATATATACAACATGACTTTCCCACCTTAATAGTTCCCAAGCATACCATTCAGTGGGATTAATCACATTCGCTATGTTGCGATACCCTCACCACCGTCCATTGCTAATCAATGGATGCTTTAGTTTGTGGGGAATTTATTGCATATTAAGGATGTCTTCCACTTACCAAGAGTGTGAGCTTTGGGAAAACAAATCATTATGAATTTCATAAACTAGGGCTAATACTTTTACTTACCTCATGGGAGAATCATAAGGATTAAAAAAGACAATGCATGTAAGGCACTTATTCTAGTACTTGGGATACGGATAAGTACACAGTAAGTGTTTGTATTTAAAAACAACAACAACACAACCCAACTCTATTGTTTTTACAAAAGATACTCATAAAATGATGGTGAAGATTGAAAATGAAGGGAAAATTATATACTAGACAAAGGCCAAGAAGAAGGAGGAGGCTATAGCAGCAATATAAATAAAAGACAAAACATTCAAGGTCAAACAGGGACAGATTGATAAAAGTTGTTAAAAATTCTACAAGTGTCTTAAAGAGAAAATAATATTCGTGATGGTATCTGCATCTAATCACACAGTTGCAAAATATATAAAGCAAACGTGAGAAACTTTTCCAAAATTGAGGAAATGGACAAATAAATAATGTCAACGAGAGGTATTACAGATGGTGAGAAGAAAGAATGGAACTTAACAAACTGACAGTTGGTGATGCTAAAGAAAAAATAATAACTAGCAGAAGCATTGACGAAAGGTTTACTAGAGCAATCTGTGTGAACTCAAGGAAAACATCAGCAATAAAAATATGCAGTCTGAAAAAGCTCACAAATTATGTGTGACAAAATTATTGAAAATCAACTGAATCCAAAACATATCCTGATTTTTAAAATTTCAAGGATGGGAAAAAAGATCATACAAACATTCAGCAGAAATTTTAAGTTATGTACAAAGGAAAACAAATCTGACTCTTCCAAATATTCTTTTTCGTGGTATAAATACCAGAAACACTAGATTTTGAGAGAAAATATTGTGTCTATATATCTATAAACTGTTGAGACGTAATCATATGATAACACTCACAAAAAAATCACTTTGGTGGGGGACGGATGTGGCTCAAATGGTTGGGCATCCGTTTCCCATATGGAGGGGCCTGGGTTTGATCCCTGGGACCTCCTGGTAAAATAAAAAAGAAAAAAATAGAAGGGGTGCGTGGGTGAGCCGTCCAGGCCCCGCGAGTGTGTGAGCCGCCCAGACCCCGCCTAACCATGCAGCAAGATGATAACGTAACAGGAGAGTGACACAAGGGAGAGCCAAGGCGAGACATGCCAAGAAACCAGGAACTGAGGTGGCACAGGTGGTAGGACACCTCTCTCCCACATCAGAGGTTCCCAGGATCGAATCCCAGTGAAGATAGGAGGAGAAGGATGAGAGAAGAGGGCAGGAAACGGACACACAGAATTGCCCAACGAATGGACACAAAAACAGCAAAAAAAATGGGGGGAAGGAGGGAGGGTTAAAATGGATAAAATGTAAGTAAATAAATAAATCTTTTTTTAAAAAAATCACTTTGGCATATATAAGGGCTCAGGCATCTCTTATTAACAGAGCACTCTTCTGGATAAAACTACCCTAAGACTGAGCATGGACTTTAAATTGCAGGCTCAGGATTGAAATTTAGTTTCAAAGATGGGAAGTGAACATTAAAATCATCTAAACATAAATTTAATTAGCATTTCATATGTACAATTAAAAGCACAATATGTTAAATCTCAAAAGGTAAATATGCCATGTAAAATAATGTAATAAATAGGTTTAGATTCCATGCTATGGCAACAAAAATCCAGACATGAAATAGGCTTAAGTGCCATAATTTTATCTTAATTTTCTGTAATCTGTAGTATACTTTTCTTACTTGCTACAAATATGTTTAATCATTTTCATTTTAACCTCTTTGAAGTTTTTCTGTATTTTCTAATTCTTATTAATTTATTATTTACAGAGATGATGATTTGCTGTTTAAAAGATGCAGGTACATTGTAATGCACTGGAAGCACCTGATAATTATTATTTTCCAATTTTACAGCCTGTCTCTTGTAATTCTAAATTGGTTTACTAATAACATGATAATTCTCTTCAACCACCAATTTTGTAGAATTGCATTAGTTCAACTCCCGAATCATCTGCAGTACCATTTCTGTTATTTAGCAGCCTTTTTGCCTCAAACTCCTAGTACTTCTGCATTCCCAAGAAAAATGACAATTACAGTTGAAGAACTAGAAGCACTAAAAAATATCTTGCCATTTTTTTCTGAATCTTCAGTGTAGTTTGTATCTTTTATTGAAATTAATTTTTAAAAATTAGTTATTAAGCACAATATATAGTATCAATGTCAACTGAGTTTTAAGTATACTAGGTTAAAAAAAAGCATGCTTTCATTAGAGTTTTCAAAAATAAAGTAGGGATGTATGTCATAAAAATTATCTAGAGAGATGATGTTTATCATTTCTGTCCCTAAGTCATTGGCCAGATGCAGCCACCTGGTCCCACATAATTGCTAAGAAGCAGGGACATAGATGTGTGTTTCTCAAAAGAAGAAAATAAACATGGATATTGTTGAGGAAGCATTCTCTGCCACAACATTTTTTTAATGTTTTCTACCCCAAGGATGCACACATTATACTCAAGCAGTTGACCAAATCAGAAAATTAGATTTTGTCATCTCCCTCAGAAACACAATAAGAAGACAAACAATGATTTTTTACTTAGAAAACTTATCAGACATGCAGTTTAGCCTTCATGCCAAACCTTTCATATACTTAACTCTGAATACATCTTTGTCCTAAATCTCTTCCACTAAAAACAGGAAAATAAAATCCTCTACCATTAGGAATCCATGAGCCTTCTTTACAATAATGATAACCTTATTTTTTCCTATAATAAGCTTTCTACTATGGATTAATAGGGATTCTTAATTATTTTGGACCACAAGTTCTTCTTTGTAGAAATGATTAAGTTTTCCATGATTTGGTATTTTAAGTCATTACCTAATAGCAAGCACATAGCTATCTTGGTTACATATAGGCCCTGGGATCAAAGGATGATGAAGCAACAGAAGATAAGATAGAAGTGATATTTATCCTTTCTCAGTACAGAGTTAGTGTGATTTACAGGGTACAGAAATGGTCAGTGATGATATCACACTTAATGGCTCCAGATGTAGGATTCACACTCCTGGCTCAGAGTCTATGTGAAAAAAATGTAACCATTTTTCTCTAGTGTGTCTGCATTCTGTTTTAAATCAGGGGTTAGCGCTCTGCCTCTTTTGGTGAATAAAGTTTTATTGAAACATACCACAGCTATTTGTTAATGTACTGTCTATAGCTGCTTTTGTGATATAAGGGCAGTCAGTGGCTGTGACAGAGACCAGCTGAAAATATTTACTGTTTGGGCCTTTACTTAAGAAGTTTGCCTAGCCCTGCTTTCAATTCATGAGGTGTGAACAATAACTTTCCTTTTTACCATTACCAAGCTCTCACTTATAGCCCACAGAAAACAAACAAAAAGCTATTAAAATCTGACTCTAACACCTGGTTAACAAAGTCCATTGTCTAGCTTCAAAAAGATTCAAACTGAAATTGAATTAAGGAACACTAGGAAACCCTGTTGAACGGCACCTCTTGGTAATGATTTCCTGCCTGTGGAGGCCAGTTTTGAATGCAGTTCATTGTTGTCTTTCATCTGTAAATAGATGAACATAAAGACAAATTGTTTATAAAATTAGAGTTTTACGTCTGAGATAGTTCCTACCCCAAGCTATGTAAGCTTTAGTATTTGTAAATAGTTTGAAAAATAGGTATAAAGGAGCTTTAAAATGTGGCATAAATCTTACTGCTACCTGGGACACGTTTTAAATAGTGGGCCTGTAAGGAATTGCTAAAATAAGGCTGTGCATCCACAAAACTATTTGTGCATTAAATAATGCATCATGCAGTCCAATTTAAATGGTGCATTTTGAGGTGCCTAGTTTCCATTTTAATCAGAAGTATTACAATTGCATATAGCATTTTATTCTTTAAAAATACCTAAAACAAAATATAATGGTGCAAACCATTCTCATCAAATGACTTTATATAAAAAGACAGATTAGCCCCATTAAGGGCAAATGCGCTGTAGTTGCTAGGACTATTAAAAAGCAGGCAATGCTATTTCATTATTTAAGGTCTTCCAACTTAACTGTTAAAAATTAAAATAAAAAATCATAATGGCAGTTGCCAACTTCAGGCTCAAAATTGACTCAGACGTACACCCGTGCTATCAAGCTACACCAGGCTATGACTGGTTGATTTTTGTTATATTTGGGGGTCCTCAGTGCTAGGTCCCAGAATTGTAGTGATTAAAGTGGCAAACCCAATCTCTGCTATCCTGGAGCTAACAACCAAGGATTAAAAGCAGGGTTTAAACTGCTCTTCATAAATAAAAATGAAAGTTTTGAAGAAGAGCTAATTGCTACTGAGGAGATGCCTAAACCAGGGTTAGGCCAGAAGTTATGTGGAAAACATTTTAATAGCAATGTCTCTGATCCTTTAGAGTGGCATTAATGATTCAAATGAATTAAGCTACCAACAAAAATTTAAATATGCATGTAAAGATTTTAAATTAAAACCAATTTCTCGAGTCTGCTTTGTACACATGTTGCACTGAACTTATGGAGTTCAGATACCTTTGAGTGATGGCCACACAGTCTAAAAGGAAATTCATCAGAGGCCAGCCCTGGCCCAAACTACCCAACAGGGTGATCTGCTCTCAGCAGTCCCTGCTGCCTATCTTATCATCATTTTCCTGTTTGAAGTTTCCCCCAGCTGTTTATTAGCTTTGTACAGCAGCCATAGCTTTCTAGGGCAGCCTTACTAAAAATATTTTACTAGACCAACTGCAACAGACGTACTCAATGGGGTGCTTGTTACGATATAATGTACGGATTCCTCAGCCAAGTTTCATCCAGTCTTGCCATATGAGATTCTGAGGGAGGTGGGCCTGGGAATCAAACCAGACCGAATCATAGGAAGTAGGCTAGTGTTGCTATTTTAAGAGAATTCTTTATGAGAAAATTATTTAACCTGGAGGAGATTGTTACATTGGTAGAATTTCAGGTGAATTGGGAAGATTATATAGATACAGGGGAGGTTTTTTATTTTATTATTATTATTATTATTTTTTATTATGGGTAAAAATCAAAATTCTCACAATACATACAAACATTTGCAAAATGATATATAAATATATATGCATATATGTGTATTTGCTTACAAAAATGTTATTTATATATATATATATATATATACATATATTTTAAGAGGTGCTTAGATTACCTAAAATATTACACGGAACCCACTGGGATTCCCATGTTGCCCACCTCCCACACCTCCCACCACATCCCACACAAACATCTCCCACAGTGTGGCCCACCAACCTCAATGAACTTACACATCCTGGAGCCTTGCCACCAACCATAGACCACAGTTCACACTGTAGACTACACTCTCTCCCACTCAGTTCTGAGTGGTGTGTGCTGATTTAAAATGGCCTACATCCATTGCCACAACAGTACTCAGGACAACCTCCAACTCCCAAAGAATCCCCTGTATTTCAACTGCTCATCCCCTCCCTACCCAAAAACTGTCAAGTGGCCACTGGCTCCACCTCATTGTTAGAATTTCTTGCATTGCAAGAATCACCATATGTGAGCAAGAGAATACCATCAAGTCCACTCTAGTCCATAGTTCTTCCCCCAATCCAGAGGCGACTGGGATGGTGATGTCCACTCCAACTCCAAGTGAGAGAGGGCTTATATCCCATGGATATGGTGGGTGGGATGATCCTGCCTGCAGATGCAGGCCCTCTCCATTCCCTGGGATGGCCATTTCCCATCGTTGTCTCCTCACCAGGTGACTTGGATGAGTCCATTGAGCTGTAGGGTAGGAGTTGCAGCTCCACCTAGATTTCATGCACACCTGGCACATAGGTAGGTGGGAGGCTCCAGTCTCTGGAAGTATACCTAAGAAACTCCAGCATCACATGTAGGTTTGAATAGAAGGGACTGGTGAACCATGTGCAGGGAGGACTTATTTGAGTCTAATTCTGTCACTCTCAGGAGCACAGATTCCAAAATAGAACCCACTGATAAGGCATCAGTCTCTGGGGCTATCCCCCCTTATATAGGACCAGGGTGTCTCTGGAGCTCTCAGGAACCCCACTGAGTGGGGTGATAGGCACTTAGATGTTCTATGAGCTCCTACTGAGGTGTGCGTAAGAGTTACCTCTGGGATGACCTCCCGACTCTCTTTGAAGTCTCTTAGCCACTTGAACTCATTTGTCTTTACCGTTTCCCCCTTTTATTCAAGGTCTTTTTCCAGTTGTGTTGCCAGTTGGCACTTGGGAAAAGTTTTCAATTAGCAATAATCGTGCCTCGGATAAACCTCATTGGCTACGATACTGCCACTGCACAAAGCTGCCAGTTGGCACTTGGTATTAATCCCTCGTTGCCAGGGAGGCTCATCCCCGGGAGTCATGTCCCACGTTGGGGGGAAGGTAATGCAATCATATGCTGAGTTTGGCTTAGAGAGAGGCCACATTTGAGCAACAAGGAGGCTCTCAGGTGGCAACCCTTAAGCACCCCACAACTGCAGGCTAATTTCTCTACTTAGGGTGCAGATTAGGTAAGTGGTGGAGGCTCCACACTCACCACTTACTCCCACTACACATGTGATTTTGACTTTACTAGCTTAGGGGCCCTACTGTGGGTTGCCTCAAAGAAAGTACTCTTAGGAAGTTTCCTAGTATAGTAGGTAATGGCATATTTGCCTATAAGTATGCAATATTTTGAAGATTGAACACATTATTCCATTTTTAGGTGAGTGATAAATGTTAGGTGAGT
This sequence comes from Tolypeutes matacus, assembly GCA_026826555.1. Taxonomy (NCBI): domain Eukaryota; kingdom Metazoa; phylum Chordata; class Mammalia; order Cingulata; family Chlamyphoridae; genus Tolypeutes; species Tolypeutes matacus. The sequence goes on along the minus strand of JAKSZT010023082.1, from coordinate 10,306,885 downwards.
GCAACATTGCTTACCACATCAGAGTTGGATACCTGAATTACTGGTTTAAATATTTTGTGCATTTGTATTTGTATGGGCCCTGTGACTTTGGATATGGTTATTTCCTTATGTAATTCTTCTTCTCACTAAATACAGTCTATCTCTTAAAACAAAATCTTCAACTGCTTCTTTTCCTAATATGCAAACCATCTAGAATTATAGCAAGTTGTTAAATTATCTATTGTTGCTATGTGTAAATTCATTTTGTTTAAAATTGTTTTTAAAGTAAGTCATTTACAGACAAACTGGTGAGCACCTATTAAATCTGAAACCTAGACCAATGTATTCTATGGGAATTAAGAAACAAAACAAAAGAAGAGCTTTATTAGTTTGCTTATAAGGATATGAAGAGAGAAATTCCGATAGTAAATGAGAAAAAAAGGCCATTAGAATTGTCATGTTTCTTATGGAGCCTCGATCAAACTGAATGGGAAAGTAAAAATGGGAATAGGATCATTGACATATTAAACTTTTACTGTGCTATGCACCTCATACCTACATTATCTCATTTAATCTTCATAAAAACTCTGGTGTGAGTGTGTTGTTAATTTCACAGTTTGCAAATGACAAAATGGAGACACAAATATTAAATTTGCCATGGGATAGAGGATTGGGATAAGGATGACCTTAAAATGGGAAATCATGGCAGGGATCAGAGGTATCCAAAGCAGGGGCTACCCTGTGTCCAAAGGCAGGGCAGGAACAGCCGTAGCATTTATGGTAACCAGTATCAAGAGACTCTTGTCCCCTGATGATTTAATAAGATTCTCCCTGTCCCCATATCCTGCCTTGTGAAAAGGAGAAACTTGGAAGCTGTGTGTTTGCTCAAAACAGATATATTAACTCTGAAAAGGCTCACATGTAAGTTGGAGATGATGAAAATGCCAAAGCAGAATTCAAGTCTAGTTAGAGCTGAGGACAAGTGCTTTATTCAAAACTACTGCAATGGGGAATTCTCAAAAGAAAGTGACTCCCTAATCAAAATTTATTTTGGGGTTCTTAAGGGATGAGGGTCAGAGTGGAAAAGTACTCTGTTTGCTGACTGAGCGGCGGTCATACCTCTGGTCATATTTCAACATTCCTGGGATTTTAGAAATTGTCCAGCCCTGGTTCAGGATGGTCCATGTAATCTCTTTGCCTCATAGGGATTTATTGCTCCTCAGAATTTGTAGCAAATATGTTTTTATAAATTGCTGAAAATGCCTTTAGGCACAGAATTTCAATTCAAAGTCCATGAGTGGGAAAGCACAGCTTTTTACCATCATAACTGTAAGTGGGAATATTACAATTTTTCCCACTTACAAATTAGAAATAAGAATTTATGAGCAACATGAATTCTATTGAAGTATTTTATTTTATAATTTACATCTCTATGCCAGAACCACTGTAACTATAAATCTTAAAATTGTTACATATAATATCAGTGGGTAATCATGTTTGAGTCAAGCATGCTTTTGTTTTACTTTTAAGGAATATTGAAGCATACATAATGTGATATTCTAGTACCATACACAAATGATTGTATGTGTAAATTATCAAGTCAAGGGTTAGAGGAAACTAATTTCTTAAATGCTAAAACTTCATAAAGAGAGAACTTATACAATGCTTTATATAGGAAACAATTTTAGGCTTAAATTTAATGATATTTACATACATTCACATAAGAGAAAGATGGGGAGGGCTTATAGTGAAATTCTTAATTATATTCCTGGCAGGAAAATTGAGGGCTTTTTAGAAAAATCCAAAGGTTTGTTGTTTCTAAAAAGGAGTGCTATGGAAAAATCTTCAAAATAACTTTCTCCAATTATCTCCTCACTCTTTAAATAGTTTGATATTTATGATGTATTGCTTCTTTCTAATCATGAAGAAATTTCAAATTGTCTTTAGATGGAAATTTATATATCAATTAAGAGCACAAACTGCTGAAAACACTAAGTAAAACTGTTGGGTCATAGAATAATATATATTATAAAATACTATTTTCATATGGACCAAAAATATACAAAACCAAACAATATATTTTTAGGGATACAAACAAATGTGACAAAACTATTTTTAAAAGGTAAAGAAATGAGGCCATCTGGCACTTGTACTTCTGGAAAGGAGAGCTAGAGGATTATTACCAACCTTTTGGCTGAAGAAAATGAAAAGGGTTGGGTTAACTTTTAAAAATAAATTCATACATGTGTCAAATAGTTAACAATAGAATAAGAAATTACCAGAGCAAGTTGTAGGGGGTGGGTGTCTTCATTTGCCAGAGCTACAACAAATACCACACAATGGGGTAGCTTAACCAACAGGAATTTATTGTCTCATAGTTTCCAGGGCTAGAAAGCTCGTATCCTCCTGGGCTCATAAGTGTTCTAGTGCTGACTTGCCAGCAATCCTTGTGGTTCCTTGGCTTTCTCTCTGCTTTCTGTTACATGGTGATGTATTCTCCATCCTCTTTTCTGGATTCCTGCTGACTTCCGGGTTCTGGTTCCTTCCTGTAGTTTTCTCTTTCCAAATCTTCCAGTGTTCTGTATTAAAACCCACCCCATTCAGTTAGGTCACCTTAATTAAAACTCACATCTTCAAGAGGTCCTATTTTCAATGGGTTTAAATCCCACAGAAACGTGGATTAAGATTGAGAACATGTCTACATTGGGGTACATAATTCAGTCTACCACAGGGGAGATTGCATGAGTCATCAAGAGAGGTAAGTTTAGCACTGAAAATAAGTTTTTTCCCCAAGAGCATTGGCTGCTTGGAAAGAAACAGCTGTGAAACTGAGCTGCAGATTTTAGTTACTTTGTGGAAGATAAGGAAGCATGTAAGAAAACAGGACACTAACAGTGAGAACCTGGAGAACAGACAGACCACAGAAATCTGAGAGATACTGGAATTATCAGTGGATGAAATAACTGTGATTTCTTTAATGCATTAAAAGAAGAGCTTGAAAATATATGCAGGGAACAAATCACTATAAACATGACATAACAAATGAAATGAAACAAAATGGAGTTACCAAAATATTAAAAGAAAATAATTAAAATCACGAACTAAATATATGGATTTAACAGTAGGTGAACTCAACTGAAGAGAGAATTAGCGAACTGGAAGCAGGTTAAAAATATGTACAAAGAGAATTAATGAACTGGAAGATAGGTCAGAAAATTCACAAAATAAAAAAATACTGAACAAAAAATAAAAAAATATAAAGCAGAGGGTAAAACATAGAGGAAACAGTAAGAAGCTATAATTTATGATTAATTTCAGTCTGAGGTAGGGAAGAAAAAGAAAGGGGAAGAGAAAATATTTGAAGAGATAATGGCAGAAAAAAATATCCAAACTGATAAAAGATGCCATGCCAGTTTCGAGTAACAAAATAAATCCCAAACATGATCAAACACACACACACGCGCACACACATTCACACTACACTAAGTGGACATATCTTAATGAAAGAAAGAGAGAGGGAGGGAGGGAGGAAGGAAGGAAGGAAGAAAGAAAGAAAAGAGAGAAAGAAAAAAAAATTCAAAATCATCTAATGAGGATTGTAGGAAGATGGAGAGTAGGAAGCTCTGGGAATCAATCCCTCTGCCAAAACAAATATTGAATTGGCAGGAAGTGTTTGAATCAACTATCTTGAAACTCTTGAGTCTAGTAGAACAGTGTGCAGCATCCAGGGAAGAGCAGGAGGAAGAGGCTAGTAAATTGCAGTAAATACCTGTGAATTTCACCCTTGGTGCAGCAGCTACCATCCCCCACCTTGTGGCAAGCAGCAGTAGGTTCTGCAGGTCCAATCAGTATGGAGTCAGCCTGTACTTCCATTGTTGGTGTCTGACCTTGTTCTGGCTAGGAAAGAATGACCTAGGAAACTCTCCCCCTACCCCAACTCCAGAATTTGTCCTTTAGGCAAAAGCAGCATGGGACAGCAAAGGCAGTGAAATAAACACTTAAGTCAAAGAGCACTGGCCAAAAGCTTACCTGCTTTAAATCCTATAATTGAGCACCCAGGAGAGAATTTCACAGGGAGTAGAGGAGGGTTTCAACTTCTTGTAAAAGGAGATCTCCTAAGGCCACTAGCAAGCCCAAACCTAGGACAAGACATGGGCTCAGAAAAGACATGGAGGACCCTGCACTTTGTATCTGCCTTAGGCTGATCTTTTTGATGGGAGGGCTGAACTCTGAAGGAGAGTACCAGCCAGTGCAAAGCCAATTTGCAAAGACTGTGAAAGATGTGGGTTTTTTTGCATTGTTTTGTTTGGTTTTCTTAACTCCTGGCTCTCAAGGAAATCTCTGTCATAGCATGAGCTGTATACAAAGTCAAGAAATAGCTCAAGGACTAAATCCCAGAGTTAACATTTTAAGATACTAAAATGGACAGTGTCCAACAGAAGATGAAAGACAAAGAAATAGTATTTGATGGCCCATTGAAGGAAGAGGATAAAAATCCAGAAAACATCAACAAAGAAGACCAGACTGTGGACATACCAGACAAAGACCTTAAAAGACAAAGACCTTAAAAAATGATCCTCAGTATGCTCAAGGAGATGGCAGAAAATGCAGAGAAAGAACTGAAAAAATATCAGGAAAGCAATGAATGAACAATATGAGAATCTCAATAAAGAGGTAAAAATATTAAAAAAAAAAAAACAAAACCCAAACAGTCTACTTGAGTTGAAGACCACAATAACTGAAATGAAAAATTCCCAGGATGGTTTCCACCCTGGTAGAAGAAACAATCAATGAACTTGAAGACAATACAATTGAAAGAGTCAGGCTGAGGACCAGAAAGAAAAAAGAATTAGAAAAAGCAAAAATAGCCTACAAGACATATGGGACACCAATGAAAGTCCCAATATACACATTATAGGAGTCCCAGAGTGAGAAGAGAGAATGGGGCAGAAGGAATATTCAAAGAAATAATGACAGAAAACTTCCTAAACTTAACAAGATGTGAATATGTACATCCAGGAAGCCCAGAGAACATCAAACATGATAAACACGAAGAGAAATATGCTCATCCACATGCTAGTTAAACTGTTGAATGCAAAAGATATAGAGAATTCTAAAAGCCGAAAGAGAAAAGCAAAATGTTATGTACAAGTTAGTCCAAATAAGATTAAGTGCCAAGTTTTCATCAGAGACCATGGAGGCATGAAGGCAACGGGATGTAATACTTAGTGCTGAAAGCACAATTTCAAACCAAGAATTTTATATCTGGTGATAGTCTCTTTCAAAAATGAGGAAAAGATTAAGATCCCAAACAACAAAAGGTGGGGGAGTATGTCATCACTAGGTATGCCCAACAGGCAATGCTAAAGGGAGTTCTTCAGACTGAAAGGAAAGGACATTAGACAGTGGATCTAAGTGACAGAAAGATATAAAGACCTCCAGGAATGGTAGCCATATGGGTAATTATAAATGCTAGTATCATTGTACTATATTTTTTGGTAAATAACTCCACCTTTTACTCTTTACAGTTTCAAAAATGCAAATACTTAATGGAAATTATAAATCTGTGGTTTGGGAAATACAAAAAAAGGCATGGGGAAAGGGGGGTATAGAAGCAGGATAGGTATGTGCTATTTAAGTTGGCATCAAATCAAATGTGATAGTTAGAGATTTAGGATGTTAAATTGTAGCCCCATGGTAACCACAAAGAAAATATATGAAAATACATACAGAAAGAAATAAGAAAGGGCTCAAAATGGTACAATGCAAAAAATCAAATCAATAAGAAAATAGGCATTAACAGAAGAATTGAGGGCCAAAAAAGGTATGACTTACAAAGACTATGTAGCAAAATGGAAGAATAATGTCCTGCATCATCAGTAATGACTTGCAATGTAAATGGATAAAACTCTTCAGTCAAAAGGCAGAAAATGGCAGAATGGATATAAAAGCACGACCCAACTATATGCTGTCTGCAAGAGAATCAACTTAAATTCAAAGATACAGGTAGACTGAATGTGAAAGAATGGAAAAAATATATCATGGAAATAGTAAACAAAAGAGAGCAGGGGTAGCTATACTAATATAAGATCAAATAAACTGTAAATCAAAAACAGTTATGAGGGACAAAGAAGCACAGTATATCCTGATAAAGGGGTCAATTCAATAAGATGACATAATTTTAAATATAAATATATATGCACCTAAAAGCAGAGCTCCAAAATATAAGAAGCAAATATTGCCTGATTTGAAGGGATAAATAGACAGTTCTACGTTGACAGTAGAAGACTTCTATATACCAATCGTAGACCACCTAGACAGATCCATAGGGAAAGAGAAGACTTGAACAATATCATAATCCAGTTATACCTAACAGACACACATAGAACACTTTACCCAACAGCAACAGAATCCACATTCTTCTCGAGTACACATGAACCATTCTTCAGGATAGATCATATTTTAGGTCACAAGACAAGTCTTAATAAATTTCAAAATGTCGAAATCTACAATGAATCTACTCTGAACAGAATGGAATGAAGTTAGTATTCAATAGCAGAAGAACTGGAAAATTAGTAAGTATAAGGAACTTAATGCATTCTTAAATACATAATTTGCATACATTTAGTATGTACCAAATATTACATAATTACATTATAAAAATTATTGATAATATTGGCCTAAAATTGAAAATTGTATTTCATGAAATGATGGTCAAGCAAATAAAAGAGTGAATAAAAGAATTGAATTTTGAGAAAATTGTCAACCAAATATTTTAACAATGTGTGTAAAACAAATCGAGTTATCTCATGATCTGATATTTGGGTGATTTAGAGTGTGATCAATCCAACTTGCTCAACTAACATTCCTCCAATAGATTCTAATCTCCTTTGCCTAATCAATAAGTTACAATTTTTTTTTCTATTCCCTTCATGACATAACACATTCTGGGAAGGCAATGCATATATCATAAATATGTACATAATTCTGGATATATCCCTCACCAATGCTGCAGTCTTAGCACCAAATAAAATCAACAAATGCATGTCCTAGTTTAGAGTAAATGGATGCATTGCTATAAATGTACTTTTATTTATGGATAGACATGCTCATGCCAAATAGATAATATATTTTCATCATTTTCATAAATAAATGCAACCTGGTGGATTTTATATCATGTTTACGTCAAACATATAAGAGCCATTTATATGCAAATTAATCTTTTTATTCATCTTTATCAGTTTGATATAAAATTAAGCTTGTTTCTGCTTATATTCAATTGTAGATTTTAGATTTCATCCTTTTTATTTGTCTGTTTTGAATATAAATAAAATATTTATAGGGTTCAAAAATCTTATACTATATGCATATCCACAAAAACAAAAATGATGAACTCTACTATATAAACATGTGTATACATATGGTACTTGGTTGATTTCAACAGTTTATTATAATCTGTAGCAATTAATTCATGTAGTTTTTAACAAAAATTATTTTCTAGGTTTTCATATAATCCTTTGTATACTACTTTGTTCATCATCCTAGTAAGACTCATAATCCCCTTGCAGGTTATTTTAACATTTTTTTGTCATATGCCAGGATCTCATTTATTGACAGTGACTCATCTAGGAAACACAATAATTTGGAACACTGTTGAAGATACAGAGATATTTGGAAAAAACCTTCCATGTTAAATTATTTTGCAAATAATAGATTTTTAAACACATTCAATTTGTTTACAAGCTCTTAGCCAGAGCCTGTTTACTCAGAGTTTAAATTTAATTTAGACAAATGTGGATATATTGTTTTCCAGAGGGGAAAATATTAAAAGTAGAAGGTTATAATGTTTGGAGGAAAAGAGGAGCTATTGGGTTGCAGTCATAGCAACTATCTGAGATAGCTTAGTGTCTGAGAGAGGAAGGATTTAGACTTAGAACATCTTTAAAGAGACTTTATTTGAGACATGAAATTTTCCATCGGAAAGAAGAACAAAGAGACTTAAACAAGCAAACCCTAAACTGGAAATGTAAATTAGTGATCCATAACTCTGTATCAAATTCATCATATAACCACAGAGAAAAAATTTGTAAATTCATTTTTTGCACCCAGGACTATGGCTAAATACTTTAGTGGATATTTTTTTTTTAAGTTCAAAAATCAATCTACAAATAAACGTTGAATCTTACATGGCAAGTTACTTGCTGGATGTGGTATGGGCATAGTGATTCCAAACCACATTGTGTATATCATGGGATAGTGGAAATGACTTATACATTGATGTTATTTTATTGATAAATAAGGTATTGTAAACCTAGTTTCTCTCTGAGAGAAAAGGGAGATATAGCTATGGAGTGAAGTGAGGACCACCCCATGGGTTCGATTTGAATTAAAGATATTAGTGTGAGTTCCCTTATGTACATATTCTATCTCTGTCCACTGAAAGAGCCTAGAAGCAATGACACCCCGTTGCAGTGAGCGTCCCTGTATCAGTATGGGCCCATTCGGGAGATAGAAACCAGAGTGTGGGTTAATAAAAATAATTATTCAACTATGATAATAGAGATAAGATATAGTATATGATAATAGAGATAATAGAGATAAGATATAATAAGATACATGGAAACTCCACGGTACCCTTGGACTGAAGGAGAGTACACAGGAAAGGACAAACTCGGGAGAGGGGTCCCGACCCGAGGCTAGGTTCCAGACCTTGTTGGTGCAGGTGTAGTTCCGCCCACTAGATAGCAGAGGTGTTCCCCAGTTTGCCCAGGCCAGAGTTGGTCTGCAGTCACTGAACAAGCAGGAAGTGACCTTACATAGTGTAGGCGAAGAGCAGGCAATGAGCAGGTGATCAGCAACTGGTGGCGTGTGTGTGCACAGGAGAACCCTCAGCTACAGGAGAGCGGCCTGGGGCCCTGCAGAGGCATCGGTTGGTGCAGGCAGGAAGCCTCAGAGGCACCGGTTTTGCCAGGCCGAGGATATCCTTGCAGGGGGACCACCCGCTATGCATGTGTGGCTCGAGCAGATGTCCACCCACCCATACCGCTGTTCCACATGCTGCAGGAGGGCCCTTTCCTCCTCCAGGATCCCATCCGTTGCCCTCTCTTGAGAAAGCGTAACATCATGTTCACTTGATAGGAGGACTGCTTTAAAGATCTGTTACCACAGAGCACATATTAAAAGATGCACCTGGAACTGAGAAACAATGATTTGATAACTGTCACAACATTTTATACTCAAATCTTTGTTTCTAAATCCCTTTCATCACTAAAAGGAGCCAGGGGTCCTTTGAGAAAAGACTGATTTTGAAGGTCTGAAATATGGAAATATGGAAAGAACTAAGCGAGCCTGGAACTTGTTGAAACAGAAGCCAAGAATGTGTTTGAATATCAATGGGCATATCAAATCGGGCCAGCTTGAAATGATTCCCACGGACCAAATTTGGTTCAATTGAGCATCAAGAAAGGATAGTTGCAAGCCTTAGTATATTTCCTGGCACTCTAGGAGCTAGAAAACCAATGCAAAATAAAACAAAAACACTCTTGGGAATCGGCAAAGTACACTCTGAGATGTCAGTAATTTCCATAGCTCTTCATGGTTATTTGACTTCAGACTGCAACCAAAGCAAAATATTTTCACGTTAGAGAAATTTTCAATTCAGAAAGACTTAACCATTATCAAAGTTTACACATTTAAATGCCACAGTGGGTTCACTTAGACAGCCCAGTGATGGCTGCCAAACTCCTACTAAGGGTAACAATGGGGGGAAATGTGATTTTGGAACATACATGTCACCCTCATTAGGAATTTGTAGGATTGATATACTATGCGGAATAATGATTTCACACTAGTTGCATTAAGATGGCTGACCGTATTATATGCCTATGCTGTGTTATGCCTTTCTTACAAAATTTCACTTTCTGGGGAGATAGCTTTCTATTTAAATTATTTTTCTCATTCAAATGTAAAGCTCCCCTAATACACCTTTTGTTGATGAAGCAATTTTATAACTTGTCCACAAATGAATTGATCCATGCCCCATCAAGAAATGAGATATGTGTCCTCTCCCCTTGAATCTGGGATGCTCTTACCGATTTGCTTCTATACAATGGAATAGAGTGGATGTGACGCTTCGTGACTTCTGAAGTTAGGTCACTAAAGACAGTGCTGCTTCTGCCACGCTCACTGGGACCTTTGCTCTTGGAGCCTGGAACTGCCATGTATGAAATCTGACTCCCCTGAGGTCAGCGTGCTCTGAGGAAGCCCAGGGCATACGGAGAGGCCCTGTTAGTGCTTTGATCAATGGACCCGGCAGAGATCCTACCCAACAGCCCCCATCAAGTGGCAGAAATGGGAGTGAAGACACTTCCAGATAATTCCAGTCCCCAGCTATTGACTCCTCTTCATTGTGGAGTCTCCCTCACTGAGACCCTAGGCATTTTGGAACACAGACAAGCCATTCTCACTGCACCCTGTCTGAATTTCTGACCAGTCTTCATGAGTGTTTTCTTATAATTGTTTTTTAAGCTTCTAAAACTTCGGGGTTACTTGTCATACAGTAACAGTACCTAGAAGAGAGGATCAAGTTAATACTTTATCTTGCTGGGGAATTAGTGATGAGGCTCTTATTTTGTGCCGTATTTTATCATCAAATCAAGGCAAGCTACAAAACTACACAAAAGCAAACTGGATTTTTCAGGCCAGACCCTATAGGATCAAGAATTTTCATCCAGCAAGTACTGTGATCTGAGCACCAGTAAGACACTCAAGTTTTTGTTATATTTTTAAAGCTGATGATCATCTTTCCAAACTCGGGGAGATCACGCTCTCCTTTATGGCACAGCTATCAGATATTTGGTTCCTTGTGAAGTTCTCTTTGCTCACAAGTACCCTCCATTAACTTTCTACACATCAGAATCTCTCTCAGACCTGCTGCCCTGTTCCCAGTCTTTAGCAGCTGATGGTCTGCCTTCATGAGGGCCTGAAGTGCCCTGAAGGATTTTTTTTTTTTTTTAGTACACTTACCCTGCACTAAACCTGTGGCAGGTAGCTAGAGTTCCCTTGATGAAGATTTGCTGTGCTTCTGAGAGAATTCTCTCATTTCTCCTACTCTGAGCTCAGCTATTGTCTCCTGCTGTCTTGTATTTGGGGATTGCTCAGCATACCTCGGGAATTCTCTCTTAGCCTCCTTCCTTGCTCCAATATACGACTCTTATACATTGGGTGAAGGTCTGTTGAAAATAGCTGGCAGATTGGGGCAGACTTACTCTGTGTCTAGAGCTCCTTAGGATTCTAACATGTCATGTTATCCTACTCTGAGCTAGTAGAGGCTCATTAAAATTTGGCTGGTTTCTCCTTAATCTCATCTATGGCATATTTCTTCTCCTTCCACTGCTGTCAGGATGAAAGTAAACATACACCTCTTCTCTTCTAAAAAGAGCTTATCACTTTCTGGAATTTATTCTATGTGGCTTTATTTGCATCCTAAGCTCTCTAACATGCTTAAAAATTATACATGTTTAGCTTATTCAGCTTGCTCTTATTTTAAAATGGGGGCAATGGTTTCTTGAGATTTTCTATATACTACCCAGAAGTGGAAGTCTCTGCTGCTTCCTTTATATATTTTGTTTTGTTTGGTTTTGCTTCCTTTAAAAACACTTATTAAATATAGTTTACTGCTCCTCTCAATCAGCCATTCCAATAGCTATTAGTCATATAAGTACTCAAGTTTGTCTTCTGCACATAAATTCAAAATGAAGGCCTTGGACATATTTCCATCTCAGAGTCTAACAGAAATTAGGACAATGATAGCTTTTAAAAATATAGCACAACCATGTTGTTTTCTATTGCTGTTTTAACAAGTTACCACAAACTTGGTCTCTTGGCATGATGCAAATTTATTATCTTACGATTTTGTAGATAAGAAGTTGGATACAGGTCTCACTGAGCTAAAATCAAGGTGATTGCAGGGCTGTGTTCCTTCATTTTCTAGTGGACAGTCTATTTCTTTGACTTTTCTAGCCTCTGGAGGTTATCCTCATTCCTTGGTTAAAGGTCCATTTCCTCCTTCTTCAAAGCCAGCAAAATTACATCTTTCTGCCCCTGCTTGCATAGGCACATCTCCCTCCCTGACTCTCTACTTTTGCCTCCCTCTTTCACTTATAAGGACCTTTGTTATTATATTGGACATAACTGTATAAACCAAAATAATCTCAATTTTAAGTCTAGCTGATTAGCAATCTTAATTCCATCTGCAAACTTAACTCCCCTTGACCACGTGTGTTAGTTTCCTAAGGCTACTATAACAAATTACCAATACCTAGGTGGCTTAAAACAAGAAAAATTTGCCTTCAGAGGCTAGAAGTCTGAAAATCAAGGTGACAGCATGGCCATGCTCCCTCTGAAAGCTCTAGGGAGGAATCCTTCCTCGCCTCTGCCTAGCTTCTGGGGGGTTGCTAGCAGTCCTTGGAGTTCCTTGGTTTTTAGATGAGTCACTCCAATCTCTGCCCTGTTATAACATAGTCTCATCTTAATTTGATGACATCAGTGAAGATCCTGTATCCAAATAAAGTCACATTCATAGGTACCTGGGGTCAGGGCTGCAATATATCTTTTGTGGGGTACATAATTCAACTCTCTATTCAACTCACTTTAGGACGTGGATATCTTCGGGGGCTCATTATTCTGCCTCCACAACATTCCTCACCTCTTGTCTTCCAAATATCTCAGAAATTGATTAGGCAGCCTTTCTTCAAGAATGTCACAGTCTCATTCTTCAGGAGTTCCCAGATATGATGATTAACCCGAATTTTACTCTCATGGCAAATACCATAATTAAAAAATAATCTACAAACAAAAGGTAACATCATCCCCAAACTCTAAGGTTTAAAATCATTTTTAGCAACATTAATAATTTTTACTGCGTAGGTATGTTTTATATACTTTTAAATACATGAATATACAAGTAAAATGTATATAGAAATTTAATCTTAAATTTTCATAAATAAATAATTAAAAGTAAATTACAAGTCAAAGTGCTTATTTTATCAAAATTATGTTGGCATGTCATAACTAACATGAAGCATTATCACATATCTCTTAGATTTTGTTCTGGAAACAACATACTATGGGGTAAGTAATATGCTGAGAATTGACTGGAAGAAAGCCGGTCATATTTTATAATATTCCAAGCATTTTAATGGAAAGCTATTTATCACGCTTTTCTATTATCTCTTGGTATTTGAACCATAAAGGTAATTAACTAGGAATAAGTGAACCGAATAATATGCCTACACCTGTCCATCCTTTATCAGCATGACTTTATGATGCACAGTGGTAGGAGAAATATTTTAGCTGGGAGGCAAAAATAAATTATTAATAATTTTAATATTGAATGCTTTTATGTTTCTGGAACAATGATTCAATAATGTGAGCCAGGCCTTGGGAATTAAAGGTGGTAAGGTCACACCTGAATAGAATAGCAGTTCCTTTGCCAGCCCCAAGCATTCTGACTCAAAACTTCTATTTGGAATATCACTAAAATCACTCATGTTTAAATGGCACCTAACGTTATTGAGAAATATTGTTATGCTTATTTGCTATAAGGATTGATAGCTAGAATTTAATTTATAAGATATTATTATCTGTGAGACCATTGACTACTTACAGAATGATTAATTAGAAATTAAAATAATAGCAATAAACTCTCAATACAAATAGCAAGCTTTCATTTGTTTGTTTTCCTAATTTTGAGATAACAGAGCATCAAGGAGATTATTATATTTTAAGATACTACAAAATAACCTGAAGGATGAAAGCATTTTTTGTTGTTGTTGATGATGATAATGGGGAACTGGGAGTGGGAAGAATGGACATATAGGTGTGGGTCATGGAGAGAAAGTAGAAACTAAAACCAAAAGAAATGAGCTAAATAATTTAACTAGGTCCCATGAAAGTAAATGGTTTACTCAACTAATCTCATGGATATTTGACATAGTGTCTTTGTCTAAAGTTCATGGTCAAATGTCAGGGAATAGGGAGAGAAAGGAGGAAAGGGAACAAAAATACAAATCTAGACCCATGGTTCAATCATGGCCACATACTTAATACAACTTTCTACTATGGATCTTTCTACCGGTAGCCACATCCCTGGATTTTCTCTTTTTCTATGTCAGGGAGCATTTCAGACAAATGCATTTCTTGGCATTTCAATGTAGAGCCTGACTTGAGAATTTTGACATTAACCTGTAGTACATATGTGGCTTCCTTCAGGTAAAATCGACCCCCTTCTTCATGGTACTTACCACCACCTGGCATGCATGCTAATTCATTCATTGTTTCTGTGTGTCGGGCCCCACTACAGTGGGTTCTGTCCATTATAGTCATTGCTGTATTTCCTCAGCCTAGAATTATGACTGACATAGCTGTTGCTCAATAATATTGGTTGAACAGATTTACAACTGACTGGGGAGTAAGGTGCACCAGGACTTTACTTACATAAAAATTACTTTTCTACTTTCCTGTAAGAATTAATTTGGCTGTTTTTTCCTAATAAAATATATAGAAATGATGTTATCATATATATCAATTCTCAGCTATAACCAGGCCATATGTAAAGTTTCATATTATCAAACCCACAAGGAAAGGCATGATTCCACCCTTAGGCAAAGTGAATTTTCTAGATAACTCAAGTTTGCCCTTTAATAACAAAATCTTAAAAAAAAAAAAAATCCTTCTGAGGCATTTTAACTACACCATGATGACTTCAACAAAATACATCAAAATTAATTGTGACCTCTTTATAAAAAATGAAGGTCATAAAGATGTGCATCCATTATTTTACTGTTAAAAGAGTATAATTTAGGGGATTTTGGAATATGTGTGACTCGCTATCCCCACTGTCAAAGTATTCAGCTTGCTCTTCTCTCATTTTATCCCCCTCAGAATATTATAGACTCTAGTTCTTTGTATAAATAGTTCTTTAAAAATAATAGGATATTATTACACGTTAACAACTTGCCAAATAAGTTTGCTTAAAAATGAAACCACCTATTAAACAATAGGAACTTTGGTGTAACAATATAAATGGCTTATGTATGCTATTTTCTGATTAACATGTGTTTTCTCTCCCACTGGGAGTAAAGCATGAACTCTGTGTGTTTGAAAATAGAGCCAGCTATCAAATAATTAACTTTAACACAATTGGAAACCAAATAAGCATGCTATTGCTTTTCTCAAGCCTTTTTGTCTTTTGTGAGATTCTTATCATTTACACATCAATTCTAGTTTCAAGGCACTTTTAGAAAAGTATAATAAAACCCTCTATTTCTATAAGTAAAAATTTTGATCCAAAATTTTTACTTACATACTATTTCCCTTTCATTAACAAATTAATTTTGTGTGCTCTGCAATTTTTCTTGAACACACTAAATATAAGAATAACAAAGGTTTTGTCTTCAGCCTAGACTCTCTCTCTGGTGACCTTATTCACTTTGACTATGACCTCTTTTCTCTTATGGTCTTGACTCAAAATTTTAAAGAGTTATTTTATGTCTCTGTTTGCTTCTTGAACAACATTCCAAATGTTAAATAAATCAGTCAACAAATAACAAAATAAGTTTGTCACCATTTTTGCTGTTAACCCAGTTTAAGAATTTAGAATCAGTGGTATTTTCATTTCCCAGATCCTCACATATCTACTGATGTAGAATTTATTTCCCAGTCTCTCTCCCATCTACTCCCTCCTTTCCTCTCCCACTCATCCTTGTGCTACAGGGCCTTATTCACCTCTGGATTATTATAATAAACTCTCTACTGGTTTCCAAATTCAATCTATGCAAAACCAACTTGATAGGTTAAATGTATTTCATTAAATTTCTACTGTTATTATAAATATGCTCAAGGATTTAAAGGAAAAGGAATATAATAAGGAGGGAAATGGAAGATATAAAAAGACCCAAATTGAATTTCTACAAATGAAAATTATAACTTCTAAAATTAAAATTTCACTGTATAGAAATACAGCTGAATAGACATGAAGGGAGAGATGAAGACATAGCAATAAAAACTATCCAAAATTAAGCTCAGAGAGGGAGAGAAAAAAAGACTGAATAAGTGAACAGCACCTCAGTGACCTGTTTGGCATTACCAACTGGTCTAGCATATATGTAATTGGAGTCCCATAAAAAAGCGGAGAGCAGCATGAGAGGGAGAGAGAGAGAGAGGAACATTTAAATAAATAATGCCAAAACATTCACAGATTTGAGAAACTACAAACTTATGGATCCAAGAACCTCAGTGAATCATGAGCAGGATTCACACACACACACACACACACACATACACATATTCACATACACACACCAAGGCACAATACAATAAAATTGCTAAAAAGTGATACAAAGAAAATCTAGAAAGCAGCCAGTAGTTTCCCTCTTAGGGATTTCTCCAAGACAACTCTGACAGGCAGTAATTTTGCATTATTATGTCAAAAATGACTGTTACTGGGCTAATTGAGGTCCATGATTTCTTGGCCTTAAAGAGAGTTGGAGATGACCCCATTCTTTGAAATATGCGGCTCCTAGGCACTTTATAAGAATCAAGTCCTCTTCCTGGCAAAAAAGATAGAAAATAAGACACCTGCTTTCAAGAATGAGGCAATATTCCATACTAAAATCAAGATTGGAATAATGTTGAGTTGCTCAAGTATCAACCTAGGTAAGATTCTCATGGATTCTTTGCTATATGGGATGCATATAGAAAATTGATTACATTGAATTAGGTTTTACCTAAATTTATCCTAACTTTCAAAGCATTTTAGAATCTGAGTTGTCAAATTATGGGGGAAAAAAGCTTGAAATTTTGGAACCAGAATGACTAGTCTGCGAAATCCTTTGAGAGTAAGGACAGTTTTTAGGTTGAGTCAACAGTTCCTAAAATGCTGTCTGATACAGTAAATATTTGCTGAGTGTGACAAATATATGAGAACTCTTCTGGCTGCTGGGGTGATTATAAGACCAAAGGATGTGAATCGATAGGCATTAAGACTCAATGCCCCTCTCCAAAGAATGTCGTCCTATGCATTTCAGAATGCATAGGATTCTGTAAATACATAGAACCTGTGCATTTACCATGGATGGATGGTAATGTTGTCACAGGGGATTCTTTCAATGTGAAGTAGGAATCTAGACAGTGACTTCAGTTATTAGAAAGCAGGGTCCAATTTCCTCTCTAAATAATTCCTTCATTCAAAAATTTCTCTTAAAAAAATCACAGGAAGGTGAGCTGTTTCCTGACACAAAACCATGACAGAGTCCTACTGAATAAACTGATAAAGTAAGGAGAGACTTTGAGATCTAGAGTTTGGTGGGTATAGTGTGTCTCATAGCATGCCAGTACTAATTTGAGTACAAAGAACTAATCCTAGACCCCATGTTCTTCTGAGGATAAGACTCTTCCATACTTAGGCAAGATAGTCTCAGGACTGAGTCATGAAGCTGAATTTCTAGATTGGAGGTCTACAAAGTGGGGAACGGAGTCCAAGATTTGGAGAGGACAAAACTGAAGAAGATAATGCTTATCATGATTTGGGATACCCAGGATTCCTCATGTGGATGTGTAGATGTGTAGGTGTGTGTGTGTGTGTGTGTGTGTATGTACATGTTTCCTATCTCACCTAAATTCGATAGCATTTTTTAAAACTTGACCTCACTAACATTTGCTTTTCTTCACTCATCTCATTTATTCAGTCATGAAATATATTTGGACGTCTATTCTGTGCAAGAGGAATTCTTACAGTCTTCCCTTGACCAATCATTCCCACCCCATTTTGAAATCATAGCACTTTTAATCAACTCTTCTTGATTTAATAATTCATCTCTTCAGATTTGCTTAAAATGACACAGATGATCAAATTTCCCTGCCAAGTCTCAATAGATGAAGTTTACACTGCTACCTAACATCCAGTATGCAGTTAATTGGGGCTTTATTTTAGAGTCTTTGGAAGACTCACCGGTTCAAAGGAGCCTTACATCTTGTCACACATTTGCTAGGGTATACTTGGTTTTTCTTCTCTACTGTAAGACATACATACAAGATTATGATTTTTACTGTTAGTTCAGGATCAGGAACTATAGGCATTCACCTTCTTTTCAACACATAAGCTCTTCTAATGGATTGTAAAGTATAATCATGTATAATTAATTCCATGGTCTTCCATTTGAACAAAATGCTTTTAGTTTAATGTATTTTCCATAATTGTCAATTTTATTGTTATAAATTTTATGTCTTCCTCTGTTGCTCTCATTAATGGATAGAAAGTTGTCTAAATCTATGTGCATCAGTTTATGTAGTGATAAATGGAAATAAATCCAGAGAGAGAGTTATATAGTACAGGCCTAGATATATTTGTTGTTTAAATTACAAAGCCTGTACTTGCCATAAGGACCAATTTATTGTTTGTTTTAATTTCAAGCAACTGGACAACAACTCTGGATTTTTTTATCTGATGTAAGATTTAGTCATCTTGAGGTTTTACAAGTCATGTAGATGTTTTGCCTTTTTGCTGGGATGTTAAAGTGATTCACTACTGTCTCAAACTATGTATCATTCCAGTCCAGCTGCATATGACATTTTAGACTGACCAGAGTGAGAACCACAAGTCCTATGAGGCTCAGTTCCTGACAGATCTTTAAGTTTAAGGAATAGAATTCAGTCTGATTATAGGACCTGATCATTAAGGATGTGGTCATGTGTCTGCATAGGCTTAGGTCTTTATAACCTTTACTCTTGGATCCTAAATTTATTTTTTGCAAACATCCAGATGTTATCCTTATTTGAGGACCTTTAAAATATAATGCAATAACAGTAGTAGTAGTAGAAGTATTAATATTGATAATAATTGACATTTTCTAGACACTTGTCTTTGCCAGGTCAAGGCATATTATATGAATTATCTTACTTAACCCACATACTAACTCTGTGAGGAGATATTGTGATGATCCTCAGTTTATTAAAAAAAAAAACAAAAAAACAATACTTGAAGTTCAAAGAGATTAAGTAATTTGTTCTGGCAGATTGCTAGTAAGTGGCTATTTCAGTATTTCAAGCCATGATTTTCAAACTCTGATCTTGAGCTCTTACAAACTCTACTTATAGTATATTCTCATTTAGGAATTGGGAGAATGTGTACAGAATAAAGGAGATTTAAACAATCACTTTTTATACTTTTAATTATATATATATATATATTAGAGAAGTTTCAGTTTTACAGAAAATCACGCTTAAAATAGTTCCCCTTAAATCACCCTATTATTAACACCTTGCGTTACAATTGATGAGAGAACATTTTTGTAATTGTAGCATTAACTATAGTCCTTTGTTTAATTAGGGTTCAATGTTTGTGTTGTACAGGCCTATGTTCTTTTTAAAATTTCATTATAGTAACGTATACATATATATAACCTATAATTTCCCCTTTTAACCACATTCAAATATATAACTCAGTGCTGTTAATTACATTCACAATGTTGTGCTACCATCACCACCATCCATTACTAAGACATTTCCATCAACCCAAATAGAAACTCTGTACAATTTAAACATTAACTCCCTATTTCCTACTCCCACCCTTGCCCCTATTAACCTATATTCTAGTTGCCGACTCTATAAATTTGCTTATTCTAATATTTCATATGAGTGAAATCATACAATATTGGTCCTTTTGTATCTGTTTTATTTCACAGAACATAATGTCTTCAAGGTTCATCCATGTTATCCCATGTGTTAGTACTGTATTCCTTCTTACAGCTGAGTAATATTCCATTGTATGTGTATGCCACATTTTGTTTATCCATTCATCTGTTGATGGGCATTTGGGTTGATTCCAACTTTTGGCAGTAGTGAATAATGCCGCTATGAACATTGGTGTGCATATATCTATTCATGTCCTTGCTTTCAATTCTTCTGGGTATATACCCAGCAGTGGAATTTCTGGATCATATGGCAGAGCTATAATTAGTTTTTTTAGGAACCACCAAACTGTCCTCCACAATGCCTGGACCATTCTGCATTCCCACCAGCAGTGGATGAAGGTTCCCATTCCTCTACATCCTCTCCAACACTTGTAGTCCTCTGTTTTTTAATGGCCACCAGTCTAATGGGTATAAGATGATATCTCATTGTAGTTTTTATATGCATTTCCCTAATAGCTAGTGATGTTGAGCATCTTTTCATGTGCTTTTTAGCCATTTGTATTTCTTCTTTTGAGAAGTGTCTGTTCAAATCACTTGCCCATTTTTTAAATGGGTTGTCTTTTTATTTTCAAAATATAGGATTTCTTTTTATATGCTGGATATTACGCTCCTGTCAGATATATGATTACCAAATATTTTCTCCCATTGGGTAGGCTGTCTTTTCTCTTTCTTGACAAACTCCTTTGAGGTGCAAAAGGTTTTAATTTTGAAGAGGTCCCATTCATCTATTTTTTCTTTCATGCCTCATGCTTTGAGTGTGAAGTTCATGAAGCCATTTCCTATTACAAGGTACTGTAGATGCTTCCCTACACTATCTTCCAAGGTCTTTATGGTCTTGGCTCTTATATTTAGGTCTTTGATTAATCTTGAGTTGATTTTTCTGTAAGGTGTGAGATGGTGTTCCTCTCTCATTCTTTTGGATATGGATATCCAGTTCTCCAAGTACTATTTGTTGCAGAGGCCATTCTCTCCCAATTGAGTGGGCTTGGTGGCCTTGTTGAATATCAGATGACTGTATATGCGAGGATCTATATCAGTACTCTCAATTTGGTTCCATTGGTCAGTGTGTCTATCCTTGTGCCAATACCATGCAGTTTTGACCACTGTAGCTTTGTAGTATGTTTTAAAGTCAGGTAGTGTGATTCCTCCAATTTCATTTTTCTTTTTCAATATGTCTGTAACAGTTGGCCAATTTGATGTAATTATGAATTCCAAAAATATAATTGGATCATGCTTATAAACTGATCTGTTAATCTGGGCATGATTAGGTTATGATTAGGGCATTGAGCCCCGCCCCTTGGTGGGTGGGGAATCGAATATAAAAGGCAAGGCAAAGAACAGAGTTGAAGCAGTCTTTTGAGAAGCAGCTTTGATGTTGGAAAGAAGGCCCCAGGAGAAGAGAAGCGAGCTGTTCACCTGATTGTCTACAGCTGACCTTGTGGAGGAAACAGGAGCTAAGCCTGGAGAAAATGCAGCCCCGGGAAGAGAGGAACCTCAGAAGCCTGAAACCTGGCAAACGTTGGCAGCTGTCTTGCTCTAACACGTGGTAATGGACTGTGGTGAGAGAAGAAACTTAACGCTTTATGGTCTGGTATCTGTGGACTTCTAACCCAAATAAATACCCTTTATAAAGATCAACCAAACTCTGGTATATTGTATTAGCACCCCTTTGGCTGACTAATACAATGTCTTTGGCTATTCGGGGCCTCTTGCCCTTCCAAGTAAATTTCATGGTTAGTTTTTCCAATTTGGTAAAAAATGCTGTGTTGATTTTTATTGGGATTGCATTAAATCTGTAGATCAGTTTGTGTAGGATAGACATCTTAATGATGTTTAGTCTTCCCATCCATGAACAGGGAATATTTTCCCATTTATTTAAGTCTTCTTTGATTTCCTATTTCCTTTAACAGTGTTTTATAGTTTTCTGTGTATAAGTCATTTACATCTTCAGTTAAATTTATTCCTAGGTATTTGATTCTTTTAGTTGCTATTGTAAATGGGATTTTTTTCTTGATTTACTCCTCAGATTGCTCATTAATGGTATACAGAAATGCTACTGATTTTTGTGCATTGTTCTTATAACTTGTGACATTACTGGACTCATTTATAAGCTCTAGAAGCTTTGTTATAGATTTCTCAGGGCTTTCTATGCATAGGATCATGTCGTCTGCAAATAGTGAAATTTTGACTTCTTCCTTTCCAATTTGGATGCCTTTTCTATCTTTTCTTTGCCTAAGTGCTCGAGCAAGTACTTTATAACACAGTGTTAAATAGGAGCAGTGATAGTGGGCATCCTTGTGTTGTTCCCAATCTTAGAGGGAAAGCTTTTAGGGTTTCACCATTGTATATGATGTTAGCTGTGGGGTTTTCATATATATACCCTTTATCATGTGAGGAAGGTTCCTTCTATTCCTATTCTTTGTGGTGTTTTTATCAGGAAAGGGTGATGGATTTTGTCGAATGCTTTTTCTGCATCAGTAGAGATGATAATGTGATTTTTTTCTTTTGATCTGTTTATGTGGTGGATTACATTGATTGATTTTTTTATGTTGAAACATCCTTGCATACCAGGGATGAAACCCACTTGGTCATGGTATATAATTCATTTGATGTGTTGTTGAATACAATTAGCAAGTATTTTGTTGAGGATTTTAGCATATAGGTTCATTAGAGAGATTGGTCTGTAATTTTCCTTTCTTGTGGCATCTTTATTTGGCTTTGGTATTAGGGTAATGTTGGCATCATAGAATGAGTTAGGCAATGTTCCTTCTACTTCTGTTTTTTGGAAGAGTTTAAGCAGAACTGGTGTTAGTTCTTTCCGGAATGTTCCGTAGAATTCAGCTGTGAAGCTTTCTGGTCCTGGGCACTTCTTAGTTGGGAAGTTTTCGATGGCTAATTAAATCTCGTTACTTGTGATTGGTCTGTTGAGTTCATCAGTTTCTTCTTTTGTCAATGTAGGCTGCTTGTGTGTTTCTAGGAATTTGTCCATTTCCTCTAAATTATCATTCTTGTTGGCATATAATTTTTCAAAGTATCCTCTTATGATACTCTTTATTTCTATGGGGTCAGTGGTGATATCCCCTTCCTTGTTTCTTATTTTGTGTATTTGCATCTTCTCTCTTTTTTTCTTTGTTAGCTAAGGGTCTGTCAATTTTATTGATCTTCTCAAAGAACCAGCTTTTGGTTTTGTTTACATTTTCTATTGCTTTTTTATTTTCGATTTCATTTAGTTCTGCTCTAATCTTTGTTATTTCCTCCTTTCTACTTCCTTTGGTGTTAGTTAGTTAGTTGTTTTTCTAATTCCTGTAGGTATGCAGTTAGGTCTTCAATTTTAGCTCTTTATCCTTTTTATATATGCATTTATGGCTATGAGTTTCTCTCTCAGTACAGCTTTTGCTGCATCCCATAGGTTTTTTTTTTTTTTTTTTTTTTGAGTTTAAGTTTATTTAAGGAATGTGTATAAGGAATCATTATACAGCCAGATTGCTCTAATAATGCATTTTCCACTGTAGAGAATTGAAGATATGAAATAATATATAATAAACATTACTCACAGGTACATTTTTTATTGATCATCAGTTTTGAAGGAATGCATCTTTAATTTTATTGCATCAATTTTTGTTTAATTTTTATAAGGTAATTATGAAATTCAATGTCTCTACATATTTTATATCTTATTATAAAGTTAATATGTACTATGTTAGGGAATTTAGGAAATATAAACATGCCTAGAGCACATTAGTTACCCATATAACCACAACAGAGTAATCACTGCTGTTAACATTGTGAGATGTTCCATAGCCATTTTTTAAGCATAATTGTATAGTTATTGTTTATATTTGAGATTACACTGCAAATGTCCTTTTACCTTGATTTCTGAAACATAAATTTATTATGATTAGTGTAACAGCCAGGATCCAGGCAGGAGAAAGAACCCATACCAATAATCTGAACAAGAAAAATTTAATATAAAGAATTATTAACTAATAGAAGGTGGTTAACTACTAAGAAAGATAACAGAGACTCTCAGAAAATTCTAAGGGGTCCGAAATAGTGAGAGCAAGAAAGCAGGCACTACATCTGGGCTGAGGAGAATGGGTCATGAAAGAGCTAAAGCCAAGGGCACCCCTCTCCCAGGCTAAGATCCAAAACTCTTCGAAGAAGGAGTGGCTGCCACAGGAAGATGCAGCCTGCCAGTGCAAGAAAACTTGATATGCTGTGTTGTCATTTTCCTTCATTTCAAGGTATTTACTGATTTTGTTTGTAGTTTCCTCCTTGACCCACTGTTTGTCTTATAGTGTGTTGTTTAACTTCCATATCTCTGTGCCTAATCTGGTTCTCTGGCCCTTGCTGATTTCCAGCTTCATTCCATTGTGGTCAGAGAAATTACTTTGTATAATTTCAATCTTTTTTAATTCATTGAGAGTTGTTCTGTGGCCTAGCATGTGATCTAGCTTGGAGAATGATCCATTTGCACCCGAGAAGAAAGTATATCCTGCTGTATTTTAGTGTAGTGTTCTGTATATATCTATTAGGTCTAGATCCTCTAATGTATTATTCAAAGTCTTTGTTTCTTTATTGATTCTCTGTTGAGATGGTCTGTCTAATTGTGATAATGTTGTATTAAAATCCCCCACCATAATTGTAGAGGCATCTATTTCTCCACTTAGATTTTCCAGTGTTTGCCTTGTGTATTTTGAGGCGCCCTGGTTAGGTGCATAAATGTTTATGATTTTCTTTCTTCTTGAACGATTACCCCTTTTATGAATATATAGTGTCCGTCTTTGTCTCTTAAAATAGTTTTGAATTTAAAGTCTATTTTGTCTGAATTAGTATAGCTATTCCTGCCCTTTTTTGGTTGTTGTTTGGTTGTAAAATTGTTTTCCAGCCATTCACTTTCAGTCTCCTTGAATCCCTGGATCTAAGGTGGGTTTCTTGTAGACAGCCTATAGATTGGTCATATTTCCTTATCCATTATGTCAATCCATGTCTCTTGACTGGTGAGTTTAATCCATTAACATTCAATGTTATTACTGTCAAGGGATTACTTATATTAACCATATTTTCTTTGGGTTTATGTATGCCATATGTTGTTTTTATTTCTCTGTTTGTCTTTTTTAATCTTATACTCTCCTCCAACTCTCTCTCTCCTGTTTTTTTTTCCTTTTAACCTGCAGCACTCCCTTTAGTATTTCTTGAAGGGCAGGTTTCTTTTTGGCATACTCTCTTCATTTCTGTTTGTCTGTGAATATTTTGAATTCTCCATCATTTTTGAATGCCAGCTTTGCTGGATAGAGAATTCTTGGCTGGAAGTTTTTTTCTTTTAGCACCTTGACTGTGTCATACCACTGCCTTCTTGCCTCCATGGTTTCATATGACAGATCAGCACTTAGTCTTATTGAGCTTCCCTTGTATGTGATAGTTCTCTTTTCTCTTGCTGCTTTCATTATTCTCTCATTATCATGAGCATTGTACAGTTTGACAAGTATATGTCTTGGAGTAGTCCTGTTGGGGATTTATACTGTTCGTGGTGCACTGCGCTTCCTGGATAAGTACATCCTTCTCCCTTAATAGGGTTGGGAAGTTTTCAGCTATTATTTCCTCCAACACTCCTTCTGTCCCCTTTCCCTTCTCTTCTCCCTCTGGAATGCATATAATGCGTATGTTTGTGCATTTTGTGTTGTCGTTCAGATCCCTAAGTCCCTGCTGGATTTTTTCTATCTTTTTATCTATCTGTTCTACTATCTGTTTGATTTAACATGTGCTCTCTTCCACATTGCTAATTCCTTCCTCTGCCTATTCAAATCTGTTGTTATGTGCTTCCAGTGTATTCTTGATTTATTGGATTGTAGCTTTCATCACCATCATATCCATTACCTTTTTATGTATGTTTACAATTTCTTCAGTATGTTCTTCCAGTGTCGTCTTAATATCCTTAATCTCTTCCTTCACTTCATTAAGTTGGTTCATGATATTTGTTTGGACAGCTCTGATTAGTTGTTCCATGTTCTGCATCTCCTCCTGGGTTTTAGTTTGTTCATTGGACTGGTCCATGTCTTCCTGTTTCTTAGTATGGTTTATAATTTTTTGTTGGTATTTAGGCATCTCTTTATCTTGATGGGTTTATTCAGTTGATTAGTTTCTCTCTCTAGCGTTTTATTTAGTTGCTTTTTTTGTGTGTGTGTTAAGTTTTCTCTTTGACACTTTGTTCCTCTTTTTCTATTTTCTTGCTGTTGTCTATGTTCCCTTGAAAGAAAAAGATTAGGATCAGGGAAAGGGAAAGAGGTAAGAAGAGAAAAAGGATAATAGTAATAATAATAGTAAAGTGTAGAAGAGGAACTGTATAAGACCTAGGAAAATGAATAATTAACTCATGTAGGAAGTGCAGAGGAATAAGAATAAAGAAGTGGGGTGCAAACAATGAAGTGAAAAACTGAATAGAGAAAAACATCTAGAATGAATTAAAAGGCCAGAATGATAGGAAGTGAGGGAAAGAGAAAAGAAAAGACAATAAGCAAAAAAGTTTAAAAAAGAGAAAGGAAACAGAGAACAGAGGTGATAAAAATAAAAACAAGAAAAATTGAAGACTAAACAAAGAGAGGTGGAATGTAAGAACAAAAACAGAAAGCAGAAGTTATAGGAAGATGAAGGAAGGAAAAGAAATAGCATCGGTAGACAAAATTGGTATACAAAAAAAGGGGAAACAAAGGAAGGGGGAAACACAGCAAGACACAAGACAGCAGCACCTAATTTAAAAAAAACAACATGGGGGGATGGAGAAAGAGGGGAAAAAAAAAGAACCAAAAAACAATCACTCAAGCAAGCTATCAAACAAAAACTGAGGAAAAACAGCCTTCCCTCTTAGGCCCCTGAGGAGCTTCTCAGGCTGCCAGTATTCATCAATTAATTATCCTGTAGCCTGCCCTCTGTAGGTTTTAAATCAGGTTTTAGCAAGTAAACTAAGTTAAACTTTTAAAAAAGAACCTTTTTTAAGAAAAGTAAGAGACCCAAGAGAAGCTAATACAAAAATAATGTCTATGTGTTCCCTGTCTTAAAGTATCAGCTGGGTGTTTGATAACCCAGTAGATCACTAAGTAGAGCCGGGAATTGAACCAGAGACCTCATATATTCAAAGCAGAGACTCCTCCACTGAGCTAAACTTTCTTGTTAGGTTAGTAAGCTAGAGAGCTATCCAGTCACTTTCCCTAGGGCAGGTTTGATGCTTTGCAGTTGGGTAGATTCCTGCTGATTAGGAGCCTGTCTGTCTCTGCCCCCTTTCTATTCTTCTTGCTTTTTCTCCCAACACAGCAGGACGCGATAGCCTATGTGATTGGATCCCCCCTCACCTTTCCTGGTCAGGTTGAGTTCCCTTCTGAATTTCAAATGGGACCCTGGTATCCGAACTCACAGTAGAGAAATGACTCTCAACCCTCTTCCAGACCTCCCCCTTCTCCCAAGGGACCCTAAATAGGCCCTTGGAAGGTTATTAAGCACTTCTTACTGCCTGCCTCCCTTTGGGGAGTTGGAATTTTGATAATTTTCAGCACAAGACTAGTCTATTGCCTGACTCCACCCTCTACCAGCCCAAGTTCCTCTCTCCCAGGTCAGCTAGGTAAATCAGGCTGCCTAAGCAGATTCACCTCTTGCCCTCTTCCCAGGGCCACCCCTTCTCAGCTGGTATGCTCCCTAAAGTTCAGTGGGGGTCAAAGTAACCAAACCCACAGAAAGGAAACCCCTCTCCACCCTTTTCCAGAACTTTCTTACTTGCAGAGAAGGCTCCCTCCCACTCGATGGCCGGCAGGAGTTGGAGCTCGAGCCTTTTTGCCTTGAAGGTAGGGCTTAGCTGCCCGGAGGGTGGGCAAAAAACACATGGTTTTCCGTTGGGCTTTTTATCTCTTTGTCCTGTTCCCTCCAGATTGTTGCCCTGAAGCCTCCTGCTCTGTGGGTTCCTAAAACAGCTCACTTAGGCAGGATCTTGCCCCTTCTCAGCCATTTTTTTGCAAGAGAGATGGTGAGTGCCCACTTAAACTGATGCCATCTTGCTGGATCCCTCATTGTGGTTTTGGCTTGCATTTCCCTAATGACTAATGATGTTGAGCATCTTTTCATGTTCTTTGGAGAAATGTTTAATGACATTTCTGATTGGTTTTATTCTTTTTAATAAGTAACATTATGTTAAATTAGTAAAGTTTCCACTGAAACTCAAATCAACAAAGGCCAAAAGATAATAAAAATCGAATAGTAATTACCTGCTATACATGTGATCAAGTCTGACATTTTCAATAAATTATATCCTAAGATACTGAAATCACATTAGAGATGATCACAGAAATATAATCAATTTTTTAAAGAAATTAGACAATGGAGGTTATGCATGAAAGTGAAGGAGATACCTATTCTGATTTTCAGAACAAAAAAAATCAGATTGATTGTAGGAGACATAAATGAGGAAGTTCAGTGTAAAATATCAACATATTTATGGCATGGATTATTGGTTATTAGTGGATAACTAGGCAAGATAAAATGGTAGTAAACAGGGGCCAAATAGATCATGGAAAATGTGTTTTTTCCCTATGATTTTTTTTAATTTTTTATTTTTTTGGTAAAGTTACTAGGTTGATAACTATAAGAATAGTGCAGATGTTATATTTTAATTTCAGGAAGGCCTTTATTTTCAGAATCTCTGAGGAGATCCTGTGGGCACAATTTAAAACAAGGGGCAGATACTTGGATTGTAACATGAACATTTGATCTCATGAGAACATAATCTATATTGTCACATGAGCACATAAACTGCATCATCATAATATAGATTAGTGGATTATTTTCAATTTCACCTCATGCTGTAGGGCATGCTCCAAGGCATTCTGTTTGAACTTATGATGATAACTTGAGAAGAGGCAGAGAAATAAGTGAAACAATGTTCAGGGGGAGCATAATAATAATATAATTGACAGTAGAAGCAACATTCAAAATGTTCTGAACACATTGGAATTATATACCAAAGTCCCAAAATGAAATTTAACCGAGATAAATGTAGAGCCTTGTAATTTGATTGTCAAATAGTAATTACTCAAGGTAGAAGATAAAGAAGTGGATTGACAAGTCAAAAAGCTAAAGAACTTCATGTTTCACTTGTCAAGAAGTTCAGTGTGACACAGTTCAAAAGACAAATAATCAAACCAGCAATTAAAAAAAAAAAACAAAAAAACAACAACCAAAAACCCAACACAGTATAAGATATAGAACTGTAGTGTCCGAATTGAGTGAGCTGGTATCTCACTATTTTATATTGGTCAGACTGGATCATAAGTTTTGTGTTCACTTCTAGTACTACAAAAAAATAGAAAAGAGCCTTTGAAAAGCCATAGGTATAAAGAGAGGGGAGCATAAAACAGTGAAAATACATGGGAGGATCATTAAAATAATTAAAGAAAATGAGTCTGAGTAACAGAAGTATGAGATATGAAGTGCCACGAAGGGAGCGCAGAAAGAATATCAATGATGGAATGACCCTTCCTTTCGTAAATGAAGACAGTTTGTCCTTGATACCTTGTCAAAATCAGAAGGTGCCTGTTTCAAACCCATTTCATGACGTTCAGAGTACTCATTTCCACTGCATCATACTGTATTTTCAAATAGCTTAAGAGTTGCCGTGTAGAAGCAGAAGTGGACAAATATAACTGGCAGATAACAGACTGGAAAGAGATATAGAAGTTTCTCTTGAATAACACACAAATGCTTTTATTCAACTGCTGGCATTTTACTTATAGATACACTCGCACAAGTGGATGGTGGAAATAAATGGCCGCTGCAAAATCGTTTGTCAAAATATTAATAAAGAAGCCAGCAAACAACAGCTTTATATCAACAGTATACACTTCTACTGATGGACTAATATTCAGCAGCTAGAAAGGCTAAGGTTGAAGAATCTGGAGCCCTTTGAAGAGCGAGAAGGAGATTCAGGGCAGATATAATATCTCTATCTTTAGTATTTAGAAACGTGACTGAGGGTAGAACAGGGGCTACATAAATCATTGTCATTAGCATGAATGAACCATGTGAAAGACATGTGGAAGCAAAATAAGTCTTGTTCCTTTTGGTTTCAGAATGTCAAAAGGGAATCAAGAAGTAGAGAATGCATTGAAATAAATTTTAGGTGGATTGTAGGAAATTTTTCCAATCCTAAACACCGGTTTGGTAGCCCAAGAAATGAGTGTCTATCCCTGGATGTGTTTAAGCCTAGGATGAATATGCTTATTATAATACACATATTATGGAGGTATTTTAAAAATTAACTGTGTAGTTAGACTAGGAAATTTATTCTTAAATTCCATCATCCTGCCTTGTAGCCCTGGCTCCATCACCAATGAGTTATACCATCTTGGGCAAGTCATATAACATTTGGAACGCGAATTCTTTATCTGTAAAATGAAAGTTTAAAAAAGAAGAAGAAGAAATTAACCAGAAGATCCTTTTTGTTCTTTTCAGCGGTAATTTTTTAAAATTTCATTTTATTGTTCAGTGTTCAATTAGTGGTAGCCCAGCTGATTATATTTCTACAGTGCCAATTTATTTTCTCAATACACATGGAGCTCAACTATGCATGGGGAAGAGGCTGTGATTCAACTTAATTTGCTCACCCTAGGAGCGTCAAGATGGGGATCTAGTCAGTTGCCAGCACAGCTGCACAAGCAGGGCCCTGAGGGAAGGGTGTTCTCAGTGAAACTAAGTAGGAGAGAAAAGATGCTTTAGGGCAGGCATCAGAGCCATTAAGTAAAGATGGCTGAAATAGCATCCCTAACTCTCTCAGCACCACTTTTATACAAGTCCAGGGGCCCTGGG
Organism: Tolypeutes matacus; assembly: GCA_026826555.1. Lineage (NCBI taxonomy): Eukaryota > Metazoa > Chordata > Mammalia > Cingulata > Chlamyphoridae > Tolypeutes > Tolypeutes matacus. Next base: position 10,276,310 of record JAKSZT010023082.1, on the reverse strand, counting down.
TCTGCTGGAATTCCATAGGGGTGCTCCCCTCTTGGCTTTCTCTTCATCCGTTCCTCTTGGCCCCTCGAGTTTTTGAGTAAGATGCACGGTGTAAGAAGATTTTGTAATGCCAGTGAGAGATTATTTGCCAGTTGCTGTGACCAGAAGCAGAACCCAGGTCCTCTTGGCGGTAGTGGTACACCACTGTACACGGTCTTGGGAAAGAGCCATCATAAAGGAGGAGTGAACAAAGTAAGCACCAAGATCCTGGGTCTTCAAGCATCCAATGCCCTGGGTGGCTTTGTGACTCAGAATGTATACTTTTCTGTGGCTCTATCTGATGTGTTGTTGTGGACATATAAGGGAAAAAAACAGACGGAAAAAATCAGCAGGAAACAGGGAAGTACAAAAAACAACAACAACAACAACAACAAAAAAGTGCCTCCATGATGCTGTAGTTCCCTAAATTGTAATTCCCTTGTTTTATGGGCTATAAAATCTTTGACTACTTCATTCTTTCACTGATTGCTCTTTAGATTTAAGTGTGGGCTCATAACAATGAAATATTTAACAACAAAATGTCTTTTAATGGATCAGCTCACTGGGGGTCTGCATCACTCTGCATCTCTAATTAGAGGCTGGCAGAACAGAGGGAAGATGGAAAGAGCAGAGGGCAGCATGTTTAGGAACCTCCTAGGAGTCTCATCCAAAGACAGAGGCTTACTTTTCAGCCTTCTGTAGGTTTGAAATGCTGAATGTGAGTGGGTGAGGAAGAAGAGTCACTCTATTTCCTAGGCTTGAGGAAAAACTAGACTTCTTCAAAACATTAGGGAATTTTATGGCATGGATTTCAATGGTGGTTTTCTTTGTTGTTGTTCTTTTTTAGTATGCTTCACGAGAACGAGCTCCAACCTCACGTGAGTACAAAATAACCTACAATATTAAGACATTGACCATAACATACTTTTTATTAGAGAAGTTGTGGATTTACACATCAATCATGCATAAAATAGAGGATTCCCTTATACCATCCCTCCACCGACACCTTGCATTGGTGTGGAACATTTATTACAATTGATGATAGCACTTTTATATGATTGTACTCTTTTTTTTTTTTTTGAAAGTAGTTACTTTTGTTACAATTGATGAAAGATTATCAAAATAGTATTACTAACTATCCTGCATAGTTTACACTAGGTGGATTTTTTCCCCATATACTGTCCAGTTATTAACGTTTTATATTAATGTCATACATTTGGGTTAATTCATGGAAAGACAGTCTTATGCTTGTACTATTAATTATACTCCATCATCTACAATAAGGTTGTGTTATACAGTCCTATGTTTTATCTTTTAATTTTTATTCACATAATATTGCAACCTAAAATTTCCCCTTTTAACCACATTCACCTATATAATTCAGTGCTGTTAATTACACTGAAAATAATGTGCTACCGTCACCACCATCCATTTCCAAACCTTTGCAATCAACCAAAATAGAAATTCTTTAAAAATTAAGCATCAACTGCCCATTCTCTACCCCCAATCTGTCCACCCAATAGCAGCTGCATACTTCCTTCACTAATAGTGATTCTCTTTTTTACTATGATTATGATTGCCAAAAATTTATCTATTTTCTTAGACTTATCAAATAAGCTAGTTTTGGCTCTGTTGATCATTTATTTTTTATGTTTGTTTCCTATTTCATTAATTTTTGCCCTTTTTTATTTCCTTCTTCTACTTGACAGCTAATTATGCTGTTCATTTCCTAACTTCTTATGCTGAGTGTTTAGGCTATTAATTTTCATCTTGTCTTTTTTTCTAACATAATGATTTATGACTCTAAACTTCTCACTAAGAGCTACTTTGGTAGCATCTCACAAATTTGATGCATATTATTATATTACATTTCATTTCCAAATATTTTCTAATATCCACCATTTTTTTTCCTTTGATCCATGGGTTGTTTGAAAATGCTTTTTTTTTTTATTTCAAAGGACATGGGTGTTTAAAATTATTTTTATTTTTAGTAATTTAAAATCAATTGCATTGTGGTCAATGTGAGCTGTAGTATATAAATACTTTGAAATTTGCTGAGAGTTGCTTTATCACCAAGCACATGATCAATTTCCTTAAGTATTCCATGTGTTTTTAAAAAACAGTTTATTGAAGTATATCATTCATACATGAACATACATAAACCATAAGTGTTCAGTAAACATTGTGAACTTATAAAACAAACATGCATAACATCATACAGGGCTCCCACACATCAACCCCCACAAATACCCTGTATTGTTGTGAAACATTTGTTAACAAATCATGAAAGAGCATTGTCAAAATAGTACTACCAACTATAGTCCATATCTTCCTCCCCTATACATTTTTAAGGGTTTATTTATTTATTTATTTGCTTTTATCCATTTTTACCCCTCCGCCCCATTTTTGCTGTTTCTGTGTCCATTTGCTGGACGACTCTGTGTCTGTTTCCTGCCCTCTCTTCTCATCCTTCTCCTCCTGTCTTCATTGGGATTCGATTCTTGGAAGTTTCGATGTGGGAGAGAAGTATCCTACTGCCTGCGCCACCTTAGTTCCTGGTTTTTTTGGTGCATCTCGTCTTGGCTCTCCCTTGTGTCACTCTCCTGTTACATCATCATCTTGCTGCATGTCTCACAGGGCCTGGTGGCTCACCTGCGCATGGGGCCTGGTGGCCCATGCGCCTTCTATATTTTTCTCTTTTTTTTCCTTTTTAAGGGGAGGTCCCAGGGATCGAACTCTGGTGCCTCCGTATGGGAGAAGGACACCCAACCACCCAAGCCACATCCATCCCCCTGCTATATCACTTAAGGTTAACCAAAGATATCCAAAATTACAGTCTTTTCCCATACAAGATGGTCATATAATAAATCAGGCTTAGTTTATCACCAGCATTCCAAAAACCAGACCTAGGGAGAAAAACTAGTTCTGGGGACACATGCCTCATTTCTAATACAGCGAATGTCTAGCCTACCCTGATTATCACAAAATCAGGACAGCGAGAATATTCACAGTCCATGTGTTTTTGAAGATAAATGAGAAAAAAATTGGTTTATTGTTCTGTATGTGTCCATTAGATCAAGCTTATTAATCTCTTATATTCTTAGTGATGTTTATATCCTTGATCTATCAATTGCTGAAGAAAGTGAAATCTTCTATGTTTGAAATCTTCTGATATATTTTTCTATCTCTTATGTATCTATAAATTTTCGATATTTTGCTTTGAAACCATGTATTATACACAGTTTAGAAAGTTAAGTCTTCTTGGTGAATTAAAACTTTTATCATTCTGACCGACCCTCTTTAGTTCAAGTAATACTATTTTGTGTTTGAGCCTATTTTGTTTGCTATTTATATATGTATACCAGATTTTCTTTTCATTAGTATTTGCCTGATATATATGGTTCTATCCTTTTAGTTTCAAAAGTGTGTGTCCTAATGTTTTTAGGGTGTCTTTTATAAACAACACATGACTAGATGTAAATTCAGGACTGAATATCTTATACTTTTAATTGAATACTTTTATCCATATGATTTTTTATGATTATCTGCTCATTTTTATTTACTTCTTTCTTTATTATATTTTCTATATATCCTCCTTTTTTTCCATCCATTTCCTTTCTGCTTTTTTTTTTTTAATTGAAAGAGGCTCTTTTTCTCCCATCTCTCCATTATTTCCTTCCCCTATTTTACACTTTATTCTCATTGCAGTCCATTAGTGTTTACCTTTGAAATTTTAAGCACTAATGTCAAGGTAGGCAAATTTCCTTGCTCTTGTGTTGCTAACCTATTCTGTACGAAAGGTTTGTTTCTCATTTAACATCATAGCGAAGATGTAGCCCCCTTATTAGACTCTCTGGCTTGGGCAGCCCATAGCTTTTTCTCCTTTCTCCTAATCCTGATCAGGCAACAGAAAAGAGGCTCAAGGTTACCAGGCTTCTGCAGTTACCCCTACCTCCAAAAACCATTTCAACACTCATCTTCCAGTTTTACCATTTTCACTTTGTTTTGAACTGAAATATTCCTTTCTAAAAAAAACTTGACAGCTCAGGGATGCATTTAATTGTTTAATTGCATTTTGACCCAATTTTCTAACTGCTTAGGATGGTTCAAGATTATCAATTCATCATATCACCAGAAATTGATATTCCTCATAATTTTTAAAAAAGCCTCTGTGTTGTAAGACTGGGGCAGGCACATTTAAAATTTTAAATATAATTTTGTCAATGGAGATCTAATTCTCTTTTACTGAAATTTTAAAATACTAACATTTACAAATTAAGATTACCCATAGGATCTATTATATAGCATTTGCTTTGAACTGGACCAGCGCTGAATGAGATAATGTGCTTCTGAATCCTTCAGGAAATAGACTCTCCTGGTCAACTCTTCCTTGACTCTGAATGTCCTTTCCGATTCCAGAGAGAGTCAGAAAAATGAAAGGCATATTTATGAAAGTTAGAACTCAAAAAGTAAAAGTTGACGATATAAGTAGCAGCAGCACTGTACTGAAATTACCACAAGATAGCCTTCCTTGACAAAATTGAAAATCAACCATGTGGACTGGAAGATTATAAGTGTCTTTCAGACAGACACTTGCTCTGAATTTAGAGGCTTTTGTAGATCTGCCCAATCTTTTGTGATTAAGGTCACCTCATTGGTAATCCCATTCTACTACTGAGCATGTAATAAGGACTTAGCTTAAACTTTTTGCTGGAATGATAGGATGGTGACATTTTGTCCTAGTTAGTTTTAGATGATATAAAATGTATCCCATCACCACCCTCCATTAATTAGAATGCCTATTTCACCCTACAGGATTTTACATTCAATATATTACATGCCTGAAGAGATAGATTCTGTGTTGCTGAAATAATTTTTTGAGAAGAGGTCTGCCAAAATTCTGGAAATCAATCCTAAATGGACAGGTAGTTGGTCCTGAATCTAGCTACTCTGTGATTAATAAAACTGGTTGGCAACTAAAAAAAAAGAAAAGAAAAGAAAGTGCCAGAGCTTTCTAGGCAACGTAAAAACTGCTCATTAAATAAGGCTTCATATAAAATTGATTTTGACAAAAGCATTTTCTTTCCAGATATTCTGGTTCTTTCTGATGGGAGAGAATCACAATTGTGAAAGCACATATATATTCTCACACATTTCTAGCTTTTTTTCCCTGTCAAAGGCAGACATTCAAACAGAAGGCTAATTTTCCTGAGGATAAATCAATGCTATTACACTGTAAAGTGAAAAACTCAAACTGGGGCCTTCTTGTTTAAATTAGGGCACACGACAGTGTACAGAGGGCTCCTCGTGTTCCTCACAAAAATATCATAAATAATTTAAAATAAAACAGTTGAAAAAATCCATTAGTGGTATACCTTAAGAACTTTTGAAATAACTAAAGGATTAGCAACACCAAAATAATGACTGTTTCATGAAAATAGATTGCTAACTTTATTTCATATAGGCACACACACAAAAAACTTTGCCTAACTTGCTAAAAAATAATTCATTTTTATCTATCCAGATCTGTATTTCTAAACCAGTATAGTAAGCAATACATATGGTAGAACTGGGACCCCATTTTTCTCTAGATCTAAATATCTGCTTCTGTGTGACTTAAATGTGTTCAAAGAGCTCTTTGATCTTTACTTCTTGAATATTTCTTGAAACTGTGAATGCAGGTACTTTTTCTCATGCTATCCTGATAACAAGTAGTCTTGCATTTTGTTGAATGCAATACAGCAGCACCCAAAAAAAAACTTTGGCATCCTCCAAAGAGAATGAGGCTCAATATCATAAAACTTTGATGAATTAAACTTTTTGGCAAACAAGGTAAATCACCAGGAAAGCAGCTCATATAAGGGTGTTTTTTCTGTTGTTAATTTTTGTGTGTTTTGAAGTCAGAACATATTCAATCTAAACCTTTTATAACCATATTTCCATATCATGCAGTAAGCCTTTAATGCATGCTATGAAGTGGATATAAAAATGTAAATAAACCCCACATTTGCTGATTTCAAGGTTTGCTGCAAAGAAAAAAGTGGAAAATCAATGAATATTATATGAAAAAGATGAAAATCAGTAGAGAAATTTCCTTTTTAATCTATGAGGGTTGCTGTTCTCTGATTCTGCATGCTCCACTACCTATATTTGCAATGTTTTGATTTTGTTGATTTTCCTTTTACTTACTGATAGAAAAGATCCCAGCCCAGAGAGAAATATATTTCCAAAAGCTCTAGCTCAACATTACCTCCCCTATGCAGCCTATGTCCCTTTTCTCAGAGAAGTAATCACGTTATTTAGCTGTAATCACACTTAAAACAATTATTGTAATATATATCATTTCTGTTTTTGTTTTTTCTTTTTTGCTATTCTCTGCCACCCTGACAGGTAGAAATCAGGTCTTATTACTCTTTGCGTTGCTGGGGAAAGAGAAAGGGGAGGCAGGACGAATTTAAAGTAGGAGAAATGAAGTGCTATCTTTCCTTTTCTAAATAGTTACTTCATGAATGGGATCTGCAACTTTGTAATTTTATAAGGTTAAAGTCTGCATTGCCTTTAACCATATGATTGTCTCAGGAGTGATCTCCAATTGTGAACATTATTTTCTGATTACATGATATCAATGACAGCCAACAATTTACACGAATGGGACAAAGGAAGCTACACACACACACACATATATATATACAAATATACACACAAATACACATACATGTACATATGCATACACATACACATATTCCTGAGAGTTGGGGGAGAACATTAGAGTAAAAACACCCTGTGTGTACATGCATGAATTTTCCCCTAGTAGCTCTGCCAAGCTAAGCAAGTGAATACCTTCTACTCAAAAATATTTTCATAAAAATATATTCTTTTACTAAAGGGAATATGTTGAAAAGAAAACACAATCCACTAGAGTTCTCTATTTACTCTGAATAATTAGTGGTTTGGCAAGAAGGGGAAGTTTGGGAAATGGGATCATTTTTTCCTCCTTCTTGGGGTAAAAATGACCAAAACAGTCCCTTGTTCTTTCTGATTCTGGCTGGTCTCTGAAAGGGTGAAGTCCAGAAAAGGTGTGTGCACTCTACCCACATGATCAATGGGGGGAAAATGCTTTATGGTGGTCATAAATCACACAGCCTCTGAGAAAAAATCCAGAGCAGGTGTATGATGCCATCCGCCTGACATATATAAATGATGCATTTTCCGCCAGAGCCACAGCTCATCTCCATAATCCACACAACTGCTGAGAAGACAAAGTGAGAAATGCAGTCTATCCGATGCCATGGCTGAAACGAAATCAGCTGCAGTTAATCATTTATTGAACGCCCCAAATAATAAGCCCAGGAAATAAATACCAACAGTAGACTGCAATGATCCAGGGAATTTTGTGGGAAATCTTGCATTTATAAATAAAATCATGAACAGCCACCAATACTGGCATCTATGTGAAAGCATTAGTATTATATACTTCATTTCGCTAGAATTTCATCCTAAGGAATGAATGGCTCATCTTCTATGCGACGCCATTGCAGTAGTAGAACTTTGATTTCAGCTTTTAGAAGCTACCTTTTCTTAAGGAACACCAAAAATGCCCATGTCAGTTGAATTTTACAACCAGAAAAAAATGATTGCTATAGAATTTCAATCAATTTGCTGAATCTGAAGAGTTGGCAGTTCATGGTACATGTCACTGGTGATATAAGATCACTTTTGGCCTCTGGAATTGGAGACATGCTAATACATGGAAGAGCCCTCTATAACCTCCCACCATCGCTTCCTTCTTCCCAGTGCTAAATCCTCACCGAAGGTCCTTGTGACAGTGAACACACAGGAAACCAGTGGGCGACTGCCAATGGCAGCGCTCTGCTCTTAGGAAGGACAGTGGTCATTCGTCAGGAAGGTAATTTTTTTTCCACAACTCTCTTCCCCCCTTTGAGATTTCCCCCAACCTACTGTCTCCTTATTCTACCTACACCGTTGAGGAAATAGACTGGGACTGTAAACAAGAAAAAGTTGCTGACTTCCCTTTAGTCACTCGTTAAATGTCTATTTAACTGGAATAAGCTATACAAAATGACTTTCTAATTTACTAGACCCCATGCTTTGTACTTAACCTTTCTACATTCAAAAATGTTTTGTTGTTTCAGAGATCACAGCAGTTTATGGTTTTAATCCTCTGTCCCATAGCTCCCACAGGAATGCATATTTGATATAAGGCAAAATGTGTAACTACACACACATACACATATAACATTTACTTTTATTCATATTAGCAGTCTAGCAGTTACTAACAGAGAGAAATTCCAATAGCTCTGAATTTTTTGATGGGAAATAAAAGCTCACATTTTGGCCAGCTCAGGCAAATGTTTTAGGCTGTGGACATAACATTCATACCCTTCTTTGTGAGAATGGAGCCCTAAGAATCTTTACATTTTATGACTTAGCTTGAAGGTGAAACCAAATGACCATCAAGACACACAGCTAGTACAACATTCACTTCTGCTGTTGTCTGCAGTCGGGTCTGTAGAAGGACATTTTACACAGAAAGGAAAAAGTGCACACTTTCAAGTTACCCTAGATATACATTGACAAGACGAAAATCAGTGATGCCACCTGATAAGTAAGTAATCAGCTGTTTATCATTAAAGATACCCCCCTTTTTTTTTCCTGTGGAACTTTCAAAGTATGTTCTCAAATTAGTTACTTATGCATAGATGTTACTTTTCTGTAGGCTTGAAACCCCTCCAGGGCAAGAAACAGGACTTAAACTCTGCTTTTGTCTCCCACGGGACCACGGAAATTCAGACGTGCTGTTGTCCCACTAACACTTGCTGACTGATACGTTGTTTAAAAATCCAAGGACTAGACCTAAATCCATTCTTTTCTTGTCACATCTTGACAGCAGTGGAAAGCGGCTTTCACTTATTAGCATAATCGCACTTCCTTACTCCTGCTGGCTCTAAAGGGGCACAAAGATGTTCCCCCATATTGCCATGCCAAACACTCCTACACATTCTCACCCCTACTGCAAGCCACCTGCCAGGGTCAGATCCAGCATGCTGCCTGCTCCCAAGAATCCCTCTGACTCTGCCAGGTGCCACTTCCCAACCAGTGGACCTTGGACCGTTGGCACTTCTAGTGGGATAACTGGGTAGAAAAAAGCCTACTGTTGAAAGTTGTTGGCTAAACTTTAAAAAATATGTATTATTAAAAGACGATGCCCTGACTAAAGAGTAAGCTTTCTATGGAGAAACCACTGAAACTAGGTCAACAAATATAAACTCTCCAGGCAGGTAAACCACCACAGTAGAGAAATAAAAATAAGTTGAAAGATGGTCCGAATATCCAAAAAGATGTGCTATGTAGCCACAGATTATATTATATTCGATGTGAAAATAAGCATCAATAGATCTTTTCACTTAGCTATTTATTTTTAATTCAATGATACATGATTTTAAATTATAAAATATTTCAAACATGCAAAGAACACAGAAGAAAATATAATAGAAATCTATGTGCCCACCACTATATATTGAACAAATGATGCCATTTTGCCATATAGGCTTGAGATCTTTTAAGAAAAGGAAAAATATATTTGTTTATAAAAGTAATCTAAAGTCCTTATGAAAATTTTAGAAAAAAGAAACATACAAAGTAGGAAAATGATAATCAAGGTAGTCATCATTTTGATGGATATCTCTGTCTGTTATGCCTGTTTTAAATGTTGGGATCATCTTGTAAATGATGTGTTCCCATGTAAAGGTATTCTTTTAAAATATGATTCTCAGATTTTTGATCTCATAACTGATTCATTTCTTATTCTCACTCCCCATATCCAGCCTTTTAACAATAAATGCCTTAACAAATGTAAAGGTAAACTGTATTCTTTCTTCCTTCACTGACTTTAAACTTTAAAGATGTGATCTGAACTCAAAGTGTGCTCCAAGGACCAGCACTAACCCATCACCTGAGAGCCTGTTAGAAATGGGGACTCTCAGGCCCCATCACACACCTACTGAGTCAGAATGTGAACCTCAACCAGATTCATGGAAGAATCGCATGAACAGTAAGGCTGGAAAAGAATTGCTCTAGTGGAAATCACCACCCTCTGTCATCTCATCAGCCTTCTGAAGAAGCTTATCTCTCTGAGAATTCTTTTCTCACACTATACTCCATTCTCCTCTCCTTAACCAAAGTAATTTTTCTAAAGAGTTAAATCAGTTGTTGTTATTCCCCTGGGAAAACTCTCCAATGACTTGCATTGGGCTTAGAACAAAATTCACATTATTTTGCAAGGCTTAGAAATTCCCTTGTCTTACCTGTCTCTGAGGGGGAAAATAAGACGAAGTGTTTCTTTGATGACTACTTAAAGTTGGGCATCTTTCAGGATTTTCTCTGTTTTTTTTTTTTTTTATTCTTTGGGTAATTTTTCTTTTTAATGGAGTAGCCATGTCATTTTTCCCTTCAGTCTATTATAGTGCTTATTATTTTCTAATTGATTACTAAAATGTTGGTGAATTTTATGATAGGATATGTGTATCATTCAAAAGACTATCTATTTGTCCTCCAAATATTAACTCAATAATGTTTACTAACTGTTTGTAATCGCCAGTTTTTGAAAAATGTATACTCAGTTTTTACATGCCTGGATAGCTCTCTGGGTTTTCTAGACTCTGTCAGTTATGAAAATAGTACCAGACTCTTAAATATTATATATTTATAATCAATTATAATAATTGATAATGAATATTGTATCACACTTTGTTTTTTTTCCCACCAGTTCTTGGCTATTTTAATGCTTTTTTTCTGATAAGTTTTAGAATCGTTATCAATAACTAAAAATGAATAGGTTTATATTGATACTACATTAAACCTACATAGTGGTTAAAAGGGGAAATTTTGGGTTGTATATACGTTACTGGAACAAAAATTAAAAAAAAAAATCTGTGGAACAGCACAATACAGTGAACCCTAAGTTAAACCAGGGACTGTACTAGTACAATTATAAAAATTTGTTTTTATCAATTGTAACAAATGTTGCCCACCAGTGCAAGGTGTTTGTAATGGGGTGGTATACAGGAATCCTGTATTTTATGCATGATTGTTATGTAACCCACATTTTCTCTAATAAATAATTTAAAAAGACAAAATAAAGCACCTGGCCATAACTGGGAAACTAGGACATGAAAAGGTATGCAGTTACTAACAGGAACGAAGTAAAACAAAACAAAACAAAACACAAAACCTTATATAATAACTTTGGAAGAATTGTAATATGTACATTATTTATTTATTTATTTATTTGATTTTTTTTTTAATATATATATTTTTTTAAAAGATATTTAGATTACATGAATGTTACCTAAAAATATAGGGGATTCCCATATGCCCCGCTTCCTACACCTCCCACATTTTCCCACATTAACAACATCTTTCATTAGTGTAACATTTGTTACAATTGATGAAAACATTTTAGAGCATTGCGACTAAGCATGGATTATAGTTTACATTGTAGTTTACACTCTCACCCACACAATTTTGTAGGTTACGGCAAGATATGTAATGGCCTGTATCTGTCATTGTAATGTCATTCAGGACAATTCCCAAGTCCCGAAAATGTTTCACCTGTATTTCCCTCTCCCTGCCCTCAGAACCTCTAGTGGCCACTACCTCCACATGAATGATTTAATTTCTCCCATTGCTAGAATCACAATAAGTCTATAGTAGAATACCAGTAAGTCAACTTTAGTCCATAGTTCATTCCCCAGTCCTGAGGACTTTGAGATGGTAATGCCCACTCCACCTCCACTTGAGAGGAGGCTTTGACCATGGGGCAGACGGATGGGACTGTCTTGCCTGCAGCTGCACACACTTTCAGTTTCTTTGTGTGGTAGTTGTCCATCATCATCTCCTTGCCAGTTGTCCTGGGTGAGTCTAATGAACTGGAGAGTAGGTATCGCAACTCCGCCGAGACTCAGGGCCCAGCTGGCACATGGACAGCCCAGAGATTAAAGTCTCATGGACGTACACCCACCATCTCCAGCACCAACTATAGGTTCAAATAAAAGGGACAGAAGAGGCATGTGTAGAGAAGTCACATCTGAGTCCAACTGTGTCACACTCGGGAGCACAAACTCCAAAGTAGGGCCACTGGCAAGGCACCAAATTCTGGATCTATGTGCCGTGACCATAGGACCTGGGTGTCTCCAGAGCCCTCAGAATCCCCACTATTTGGGGTAGTATCTACCTTGGCCATCTATGAGATTCTGCTGAGACATGCATAAGTGTTACCTCTCTGATGACCTCCTGACTCACTTCGAAGTCTCCCAGTCATAGACACTTATTTGTCTTTACCTTTTCCCCCTTTTATTCAAAGTCTTTTCCCAGTTGTATCAACAGCTGGTGCTTGGTAATAATCCCTCTGTGCCAGGGAGGCTCATCCCCAGGAGTCATGTCCCTCACTGGGACATGACTCAGTTGTTTCAAATAGGCTATTAAATGGGATTTTTAAAAATTTAAGTAGGTATTTTGTTAAATCATTTACTTATTTCTAAATATATTTTCAATCTACCAGTTTACTGAAATTTCTAGAAATAGTTTTCATTAAAATCTCTTGGATAAATGGGTAAATTGTCTGAAAATAATGTTATATACTCAGTCTGACCACATCTGATTTTTTTCAATTTATATTATTTTTAAAATGGCTTGAATTTTTTTTTTTTTTAACAAAAGGTAAGTAATAGTAGAATTGCTGAGGATCCTTTTTGGTGGGAAGTGATTTTAATGGATTTTTTTCTGGTGTTTTATCATTAGCTGTGATCATTAATTCATAGTTTGAGAAAGATATTCTCTGTCATGTGTTGGAAGTATCTTTTTCTTGTGAGAGTTTCTCAAGAATCTTCCTTTTCTTCTCTTCCCTTTCCTGCCTTTCCCTTTTCTTTTCCTTTCCTTAGCATTCTTATCCTTTTTAGAGCAATGATCAGAGTTTGAATTTCCTCAAGACCCCCTTCTTTTTAGTACTTCCTTTATCTTACTGATTTAATTGATTATATCAACAAAATTCCTGTACTCCTGAAATACCAACTTGGTCTTGGTATGTCCTTTTATGAATATATTGGATTGAATTTCTTTTATATCCAATTTCTGTGCTCTTCTGGTGGTTATTTTTCTCTAAATATGTTGTTTTCTTGCTTACTTTCATGTTCTAATTTACTGTATTTTTCCCTCAAATAATTTGGAAGTTTTGCATTTTATTTTTGTTTACATTGTACTTATCTTCTTTTAATTCCAAAAACCAAGAGAAATCTGACAAATCCCAATGAAAACTAAAGTAATTCTCATTTATATGCTACTTCTGTCAACTGCTATACATCTTGGGATTTAGATTTTTTTTTGTTCTGGATTATGATAGTCAAATGACTATGTTTTTATTTTGTAGTTTCTCTTTAGGAATTATATTAAATTCTGTTTTTAACATAAAGTAAAATAGTAATTTACATTTCATTCTATTTCAACTAGATTCAAGATTCATTATCAATACTTGTATACTTCAGTAACACAGTTGGCTGTGTTATGACTTCACATAGATTTTCGAAGAATTGTTTGTGGTAGTTAGATCTTCTAAATTCTTGCATATTTAAGAATATTTTATTTTGTTACACATGAATAAAACATTTTATTTTGTTACCTATGAAGATGCATAGGTATAGAGTTTTGGGGTCACATTCTTTTTCCTTCTAATTTCTTTAAAATTTGCTCCACTGTCTTTGTGGTGCACACTGTCAGTTGCCTGCCTAGTATCCATTGCTCTCTTCTTCCTTCCTGACTCTAGTTGTGTTCAGTTATTCCACTCTCCCCACCTCTAGCCCCCATGGCCAAATGACTGAGGGGATGCTGAAACTGTCCTCAGTTTCTGATTGGCCTATGGTGATCTTATTTTCATTGCCAGTGATTGGTTCAGGGTTTGATGTGTGACTAAATTTTAAGTGATAAATCATAAACTTAATGGAGTCTACTGGGAAAGATTCCTCACTCCCAAGCCAGAATGACAAGAAGAGAAAGTATTTTATGTTCCCCTGAACATCATGTTTGTATATGTCTGGGCATAGAGTCATTTTGCTTATGTTTGTGTGGGATGTGGTGGGAGCTGTGGGAGGTGGGGAACATGGGAATCCCAGTAGGTTCCGTGTAATATTTTAGGTAATCTAAGCACCTCTTTAAAAAAAATATATATATATATAAATAACATTTTGGTAAGCAAATGCACATATATGCATATATATTTATATATCATTTTACAAATATTGGTATGTATTGTGAAAATTTTGATTTTTTACCCACAATAAAAAATAAATTAATTAAAAAAAAAAAAAGAATTAAGCCAACACTGAGAATGGCAACGAAGAGAATTGGAAAGTATTTGCATCCTTGATGAGATCAGTGGGTCAATGAATAAATCAACCCTGAAGCCATTCTAACTATACATTGTCTCTCATGTGATATATTTTCCTTACTGTTTATAACTATTTAACATGGCTCCAGTAATTTAAAGGCAATAATCATAACAACTATAATATAGTCCTACTCGCCTTTAATGACACGGCCTAGAAAAGCGCAGTCTTGCTTTTCTGCAAGTATGTTTTTAGGATTTGATTTCTATCCTTCAATTTTAGTGATTTCAACAGAATATATTTACATCTTGATCTCTGTTAATTATTCATGGAACATGAAACATGTTGATTGTTTTAAATAACATCTCTAAGCCTTCCTTTATTTTAGGAAATCTGCCTTCTAGTATTTTAGAATTTCTTTATATCTCTTCTTCAAAATATTGGGAATGTTGTGTGTTGGTCTGCCTTGTCTGGTTCTTCATATCTGCCATATTTTCTAACATTAAAAAAAATTTAAAGTGAACTATTTCAACTTCAGAAAATAAAATATCTGACCAAAGGCAGCTTAACAAATGATGGAAGCATTACCCTAAAAACTTCTATCCTGGCACATATACCTCATTTAATCCTAAAAAGAAATTCAATTGTTTCTCCATTGTTCAGAAAGATATTTAAATGAGCACAGATTGGTTAAATGACATGACCCATGTCTCCTTGTAAATGAAGAAAATGAAGGGAAAAATGCTTAATCATATTCACATCTCATGAAATTTAACCTCATATTCTTTTTTTTACCTTTAGCATTGAATAGTACTTTCTTTGTCTTTGCTACAAAAATATTACAATATTACTATTAACTGTAGTCTATAAGTTACATTAGTTGTATTTTCCCACGTATCACCATATTCTTAACACCTTGTAGTAGAGCATTCTTGTATTTATATTATTAAACCCAATCCTCATCTTCCACCAAAATCACGATGTTATACAGTGCCTAGATTATCCTCTAGCTTTCTTTCAATTAACATAAGACTACCCCTTTCAGCCACAATCACATTTATAAATCAGCAGTGTTATACTCATTATAATGTGCTACCATCAACTCTATCCATTACCACATATGTACAATTGACATTATTAAACATTCTACATACATTTAGCATCTGCTCCCCCTTCTCAACCCACATTCTTTCTCCTACTAACCTTACTCTGTAGTCCAGCTCTACAAGTTTACTCATGGTATTTAGTTCATCTCAGTGAGACCATACAATATTTTGTGTCCTCAAGGTTCATCCATGTTGTCCTGTGCTTCCCCAGCTCATCTCTTCTTCTTACAGCTGATTACAAAAATGCTTCAGGCCACAGGAAAGCTAGATGATGGTAGGAAGATGAACATGACCACCTGAAGTGATAGCTATGATGTCTTGCCAAGGAAATGGGGTTTCAGGCTTGGGGGAGAAGCAGCATAAAGTTGTGCTGAGGCAGGGAAGGAGACTAGTTCTGTAAGGGAAAAGATGCACACGGGATTAACTAAGATGGAGGTGCTAACAAAAGGACTCTGAAAAACATAATGCAGAAGCAGCCTGTCACTTGTACTGAACGGTTAAACCACCGTCTTCTGGAAAAATGATAAACAACTGAACTGTTTTCTTTGATGATCCGCTTAGCTGCCCAAGGAGAGCATACCACAGCTGGCACTGGCTTCCAGGTAATGGCATCTGACTCAATAAGAGGAAAACAGTTAGCTACTTTCAAATGTCTGTAATTTCTTCTTCTTTCTTCTTTCTCACATTTAAGTCCTGTTTTTGACTTTCATAGATGAAATCAGTGTATGTATTGGTTTCTCTTTACACAAATACAATACCATGATAACAATTTCACATATATTTTTTAGTTATTCTTGGACCAGTAGAGTGAGGTGAGATAGAGCATTTAGTGGGAAGCTTTGCCTGAGCACACCTGGGTTAAAGCAGGACACACTACAGATCCCTGAATGAGATGGCTATAATCCTCTTTTGTCACAGAGCCTTTATTTTGCTGCTCAAATTGTTTCAACTTTGGCTTTTGGAGTTCTTTCAGTTGGCTCCTGTTCCCCTTTGACAGACCTCCATCGATGTAATTTTGGGGTTTGTTGTTTTTGCACTTCCTTACATCCTGAAACTACACAATGCTTTGTGCTTATCTTGTATACATTCTGCCCACGTCCTGGAATCAGTGGTTTCTCCAAGGAGCCCTGGTTCCTTTTATTGGAGAAACTACTGGGGTTTACTCAGCCAACAGAACAGGGAACTATGTGTTTGTATGTAAACCTGAGCATATACACATATCTATAAATATTCCTCTAAGTAAACTTATGTATCTATATTGAGTTCATAGTGATATGTCTGACCCTAATCCATTACCACATGGATCATTCTAGCTTCCTCCCCTTGTTTATCTGTAACCTCCCACTCTTACAGGGAGAAAAATGGTTCCCTCCTCTGTGATACATTTATTAATTGTTCACTTCCAGTGTCCATGTAAAGTAATGTCAGAATTGTTAACCTGAGCCCCCATGGGAAAAAACTTTATCCACTAGATCACAGTGCTTTTGTACAGTACAGTCTTACAGACTCCACTCATTTCCAGAGTTGCTTAGGTCAGCATATTTTGCCCCCTCCCCCTTTCCCCAACTTCACTGAGGTTATTTCATACTTGCATAATGCAGTTAGATTGTTTTGCCACATGCTGAATTCCACCTGCAACAAGCCTTGCATATCTGGCATAAATCTCATTTGATTGTGGCATATAATTCCTTTTATGTGTTGTTGGATTTGATTTTTTAATATTTTGTTAAAGATTTTTATATCCAAGTTCATGAGAGAGATTGGTCTGTAGTTTTCCCTTCTTGTAATGTCTTGCCCTAGTTTTGGGAATAGGGCAAGGCTACCTCACAAAATGAGCTAGGTAACATTCCCTGTGCTTCTATTTTCTGGAAGAAGTTGTGGGAAAGTGGTTTCAATTCTTTGTTAAATATTTAGTAGCATGCATCAGTGAAACCCTCTGGATTTGGTGCTTTCTATTTGGGAGGTGATTAACTATAGTTTCAATTTTAATAGATAAATAACTATTCAGATTATTTCTCCATATGTGAGTTTTGGTAGTTTATTTCTTCCAAGGAATTGGTCAATTTCATGTAAGTTATTAAATTTTGGGACATAGGGTTGTTTGTGGTATTCTGTATTATCCTTTCCATGTACAGGGGATCAGTAATAATGGCCCTTCTTTCATATCTGATGTTGGTAATCTGCGTCCTTATTTTTTGCCTTGATTAGACTGGCTAGAGGCTTATAAATTTTATTGATCTTTTTCAAAGAACCAGTGTTTGCTTTTGTTGATTTTCTCTATTTTCCAATTTTCAAGTTCATGTATTTCTGCTCTAATTAATTTCCCTTTAAGCACTTTTTGCTGCATCCCACAATTTTTCTCTTGAGCAGTGTATTTTTTTCCATTTTTTAATTAGAGCAATTGTAGCTTTACAGAAAACTCATGCAGAAAGTACAGAGTTTCCATATAAACCCCCTCACACATGTAGTTTTCCTTGTAATCCACATTTTGCATTAGTGTGGCAACTTTGTTAAAATTGATGAAACAATATTATAATCATCCTATTACCTATGGTCCATCGTCTACATTAGGGTTTACTATTTGTGTTTTACCTGCATCCCACACATTTTGATATGTTGAATTTTTGTTTAGTTTCAAAATATTTTTAAAATTTCTCTTGAGATTTTTGCTTTGACCGATGTGTATTTAGAAGTGTGTTGTTTAATTTCCAAATATTTGGGGGGATTTACAGCTTGATTTATTTTATTTTCTATTTTAATTCCATTGTAGTCTAAGGACATACTTTATATGATTTATATTCTCTAAATTTCTTAGGAACTGTTTCATGGCCCAGAACGTGGTCTATCTTGGTGAATGCTCCATGTTAGTTTGAGAATAATGTGTATTATGCTGTCGGTGGATCAAGTATTCTATATATATCAACTAGATTAAATTGATTGATAGTGCTATTAGGACAACTATACCTTTGTTGGTTATCTGCCTGCTGGAACACACTGATAGAGGTGTGTTGAAATCTCCAACTATGATGATGGGTTTGTCTAGTTCTCTTTTCAGTTCTAGCATATTTTACCTCACATAGTTTAACACACTGTTTTAGGTGTATTCACATTAAGGATTGTTAGGTCTTCTTGGAGAATTGACCACTTTATCATTACATAATATCCTTCTTTATCCCTGGTAATTTTCCTCGTTCTTAAGTCAGTTTAGTCTGAAATTAATGTACTTACTCCAGCTTTCTTGGATTGGTGTTAACATGGTGTCTCTTTCTGTATCCTTTTACTTTAACGTATCTGAATCTTTATATTAATCCTTTTGAGTTCCAGGAAAATTTTTCTTTGGACTGCTACAATTGAATTTCCATAACGTGCTTATTAGTTTTGTTTAAAATGTCATCTCTTTACTTAGCAGTTCTATTTTATTGGAAACCAACTTATAGGTGCCCCATTTGTTCTTCTAATTTTATTGCTGGCTCCTTTTAAGCCCATTGCTATTTGCTTTCGCCTAAATATTTCTCTGTTCACCCTAAGTTATCACATAAAGCTGTTGGGCAAATATGGTTGCAGGCAAAATGCAAATATCAGTACAATTCCTGATGATGTTAACAATCTAGTTTCAAGTGACACATTATTATTAATATATATCAAAAAGTAGATAGGAGAAGAAATGGAAGTAATGGAATTCTATTTTTTAAAATTTTATATAGGGATCACAAAGAAACCATGCACCTTTTAACTTGGATAATTAGAAAAATGTTTTCAGGTATATTATTAAAACTATAAATATAACAACCACACTGAAAATAGATGCCAAACTTTTGCTGTGAAAAAAAAAGAATAAGCAAAACCTGTCTAAGTTTTGGTAAATATGAAATGAAGTTGAAAAATTATATGATGCTGGAAAGAAGCAAAACCATTATAATTTGCAAATAATGGCTTCATACCTAAAGATATCAAGCTAATAAAAATGCTTAGAGTGGATTTTAAGAAATCAATACATTTACAATTTAATTTCAATAATCAATGAATTATACAGAGGAGAAAAGATTCCATTCAAAGTAGCCAACACAAAACTAAAAAAAATCAGAAAAATAACCCCAGCATCAGCAAACAAAACAATAACAAATGTTATACCAACGAATTTTGGAACAAAAAAATTGGGGGACATAAAAGAAGAAAATTTTGAGTAGCATGAATAAAAATTTGCTGATAGACAAAGCAGTAGATTCAAAATGAATGGCAAGACATACCGTGTTACTCAATGCAAAGAGAAGAATTGATTCTTCATAAATTAACTTACTACTTTAATTTGTCCCTATCAGAATTCATTTTGAGAAGCTCACTCATGAATATAGATATTAAAAATTCCAGGCAAAATATTAGTAAGTTTTATAATATAGAGGATAAAAATTTATAATACAATGTGACCAATTTGAGTTTATTACAAGATCATAAGGGTAATTTAACTTTAGCATATTTGTAAAGATCATTCTCCACAATTACAGATAGGAGAAGAGTAGTGTTTTTACTCCACAGATACAGGAAAAAAATGTGATATTCAACACCCTTTGGTGACAAGAACTCTTGGTAAACTAAGAATAGAAGTGAACCTCCTGAACCTGATAAAAGAAAACGACAAAAACAAAACTGGAGCAAAACAGCCCTTATAATAAAGAAGCATTAGAAAAATTCTCTACAAAGTCAGAAGCAAACAAGAAAGCCAAAAAAATCCCATTAGCACTGTTTATAGTCATTATCGTACTGATGTTCTTGGCCAGTGCAATAGGAAAAGAAAAATAAAGTACACATACACATATACACTAGAATGGAAGAAAAGAAAAGAAATAGCATTATGCAGAAGTGATTTGATTATTAACTTAGAAAACACAATACATCTACAAATTAATATCATAAATAATAAAAATTTAGCAAGGTAAATTTAGCAACATAAATCAAGAAACAGAAACAATTTAAAAGAACACACCCTTTACAATAATAATAATGACTGATAAATTTGTAGGAAAAAGTCTCACAGAAGATATATTAAGATGTAAATATGAAAAACAAACCTTGAAAATCTTCAGAAGAAAATATAGAACAATATATTTCCGACCTTGAAATAAGAAGTAATTCATTAAGATAACCAAAAATAAATTTGTTAAATCCAACTAAAACAAAATTAGGAACTTGTCATGAAGAAAATAAAAAGAAAATATAAGCAACAGAGAGACGAAAACCATAATACATATAACTTACTCAGTGTTAGTCTTTAGAATGTATAAAGAAATCCTGCTAGTTCTGAGAAAAAATAAACAAGCATCCCACATCCCAGCAATACAGATAAACAAAGCACACGACCCAGGTATCTGACAATTTTATGGCCAATACATGCTATGCAATCTGCAGCATGCAAATTAAAGACCATGTCATAACCTGGGGGTGCCAGAAAGCATGAAGAGTATGAGCCGCTTTATTGGAGAGTGCAATCCCAGCCAGCAGGAGTGATGAACAAAGAGAATAAAACAGGGAATAAGAGAGCCAGTAAGAAGAGTTACTGCAGCTAGGTGTGACATTACTCATTCCTATAGGATTGTTGTCTGTGAAGGTGTTTACCTGCATCTCAGGTCAGTCCATATGTGGAGTGGGGATGGGGAGAGGGAGAATGTACCCACCAGTTCCCACATTGCCTGGTCAAAATATATCCCATGGGGCATGTGCATGGCTATAGAGCAGAGTCCTACTAGCACCCCACACTTTGGCATCAACTTAAAATTCTCAGGCTGTAGCAAGGGCATGTGGCAAAGTGCTATTATTTTATGCCTGATTGAGAATGACAGAAGGGCATGCTGGCTGTGCAGCAGCAGTAGCAACAAGAGATAGTGAGGGTGAGAGGATCTAAAGTGGGTCATAAGAAGAATCTGATAAATACACAAGATGCCATTTTGTACCTGCTGTATTAGCCACGGTTAAGAAGTCTGGCTACATCAATTGTGGGAAAGGATGTGAAACAATGGTATTCTTATTATATATTGCTCGTATACTACTCTAGAAAATAATTAAGAATTGATCTTGTAAAGTTGAACATTCATATTGCTATGACCCAGCAAATAGCCCTAGGTATATAGAGGAGAAAAACTCTTACTTGTTTTTACCAGGAGACAACGTGCAGGAATTTTCATAGCAGTACAATTAACAATAGCAAAACCTGAAAAAAAAAGTCCAAATGTCCAAGAGACAGAAACATAAAAAAAATTTTTTATATCATCACAGTAGGAAATATATAGCAGTGAAAATCAATCACCTCCAGTTCTGCACAACTATATGAATGAATCCTAGAAACATAGTATTAAGGAATTACAGAGCAAGATGCAGTACTATTGCTATGTGATCATTTATGAAGCACAAAAACAAGCAAAACGAGACTTCCGGGAAGATGGCGGACTAGTAAGACACGGGAATCTCTTCTCCAGAAAAATAGCTAGAGGACAAGCTGAAACAGCCCCGAAAAAGATCTTCTAGGGTTTAGGACAGCAGGCGAAGGCTGCACACCACCCAGAGGAGAGAGGGACAGAAGAGGGAAATCGCGACTACAGAACTGTGAGTTGCAAGTAGCAGCATCTGCTGCTGCCGGCACCCTCCCCCACACTCTTCAGAATTCTCGGGCCCCTGGGCCTGCGACCACAGACAAAGGGGGCTTCAGGGATCTGCCACTCCCGGAAAGGGGAGAGAGAGGGACACAGCCTTAGGCTGACTCAGGTTCTGACCTGAAATTTGGGCTGCAGAGCCCCATGGACCCTTCCACACAGCGGTTTGCCCTGGGAGCCTAGAAAGGACTGGAGAAATCCGACCCTCGCAACCTCCCTCTCCTCTAGCCTGGACTAATTGTTGAGGACACCACGGAAGAGGGGAGAGAGAGCTTGGGGCTGACCCTGCTTTGGACTCCCAGGTTTGGTCTGCTCTGTCCCGAGAGCCCTTCCAGGCTGGGTGGGGCGGCGCAATTGTTTGCCTTGGAGCCTGCAAGGGGCTAAAGATATACAAACCTCCCAATCTCCTCCTCTACTAACAGGGACTGATTGTTGAGGATTCAGAAGGGAGGGGAAATATTTCCTAGCTGGGAAAAGGGGGGTGCTACGAGAGAAGTCTGGAGAACTGTCTCAGAAAGTTTGAATCACAGGGCTCCTAGCCCCTAGATAGGGAGCTCTATCACATTGATCTGGTCTGTGTTACAACAAATACGCTCCGACCAGGCATTGAATTGAGAGTTGCCAATAAGCGCCATCTCCTGGCAGACCAAGGAAGTGCACATAAGAAAATTAATAAGTAAGAGAAGCTTTTCCTGGCCTCTATAGCCTCCTTGCCCAAGGCCCTAGGAAACAACTCTACAACCAATTACTGGGTCCAGTGCCCAGTTTTGAGCAATAAGCAGAACAATCCTAACAATCAAGGTTGAGCCCAAAATCAAAAAGTGGTGGTAACTCAGAGCCTCCTGCCACTAAAACCCCATAAAAGAGAAAGAGATAGAGCACCTAAGTAAAACACAAACTAACCAGATGCCTAAGCACCAGCAAAAAATTACGGGCCATACTAAGAAAATAGAAGACATGGCCCAAGAAAAGGAATACAGCAAAGTCCCAGAAGAGATGCAGAATTTGAGAGAACTAATCAGTGAGATGAGCACACATTTCCAAAATCAGATTAATGAGATGAAAGAGAATATAGTTAAAGAGATCAAAGACATCAAGAAGTCATTGCACGAACGTAAAGAAGAATTTGAAGTCATGAACAGAAAAGTAACGGAGTTCATTGGAATGAAAGACACAATAGGTGAAGTAAAAAATACATTTGAAGCATACAACAGCAGACTCGAAATGGTAGAAGAAAGAATAAGTGATACTGAAGACAGAGCAGCTAAAATTGAAGAGAGAAAAGAACAAAGAGAGAAAAGAATGGAAAAAATTGAGCAGGGGCCCAGAGAGTTGAATGACAACACAAAACGCAACAACATACGTGTCATGGGAGTTCCAGAAGGAGAAGAGAAAGGAAAAGGGGCAGAAGGAGTATTTGAGGAAATAATAGCTGAAAATTTCCCAACTCTCACGAAAGAAATGAACTTACATGTCCAAGAAGCACACCGTACCCCAATAAGAATAAATCCAAATAGACCTACGCCAAGACACATATTATTCAGAATGTAAAATGTAAAAGATAAAGAGAAAATTCTCAGAGCAGCAAGAGAGAAGCAAACGATCACGTACAAAGGACGTCTGGTAAGACTTTGTGCAGATTTCTCTTCAGAAACCATGGAGGCGAGAAGACAGTGGTATGATACAATAAGGAAACTGAAAGAGAAAAACTGCCAGCCGAGAATTCTTTATCCAGCAAAACTGTCCTTCAAATATGAAGGTGAATATAAAGTATTCACAAACAAACAGAAACTAAGAGAGTTTGCAAAAAAGAATCCACCTTTGCAGGAAATATTAAAGGAAGCCTTAGAACCTGAAAGAAAAAGACAGGAGAGAGAGGCTTGGAGGAGAGTATAGAAGAAAGAAAAGCAGAAAGGATAACCAAAAGAGTAAAAAGAAAGACAAAAATAAGATGACATATGAAAACCAAAGAATAAAATGGAGGAAATAAATAGTGCATTTTCAGTAATATCATTGAATGTAAATGGATTAAATTCCCCAATCAAAAGATACAGGGTGACAGAATGGATAAAAAAACATGAGCCATCCATATGCTGCTTACAAGAAACTCACCTCAGACACAAGGATACATGCCGGCTGAAAGTAAAAGGTTGGAAAAAGGTACTCCATGCGAATAGTAAACAGAAAAGAGCAGGGGTAGCTATACTAATATCAGACAAGACAGACTTCAAATGCAAAAAAGTGATAAGAGATGCGGAAGGCCATTGTATATTAATAAAAGGGACGATCCTCCAAGAAGATATAACAGTCATAAATATCTACGCACCTAACCAGGGTACCCCAAAATATATGAGACAAACTCTGGCAAAACTGAAGGGAGAAATAGACATTTCTACAATAATCGTCAGATACTTCAACACCCCTCTCACATCATTAGATAGAACAACTAGACAGAAGATCAACAAGGAAACAGAGAACTTGAACAATATGATAAACAAGTTAGACCTAACAGACATATACAGAACACTGCATCCAAACTCAGCAGGTTATACATTCTTCTCAAGTGCCCATGGATCTTTCTCCAGGATAGACCACATGTTAGGTCACAATACAGCTCTCAATAAGTATAAAAAGATTGAAATTATACAAAGCACCTTCTCAGATCATAATGGAATGAAACTAGAAATCAATAACAGGAAAAAAGTAAATTTGCAAATGTGTGGAGACTGAACAACACACTCCTAAATATTCAGTGGGTCAAAGAAGAAATTGCAAGTGATATCAGTAAATATATTGAGACAAATGAAAATGAGAACACAACATATCAAAACTTATGGGATACAGCAAAGGCAGTCTTGAGAGGGAAATTTATAGCCCTAAATGCCTATATTAAGAAACAAGAAAGAGCTAAACTCAAAGATTTAACTGAACAACTTGAGAAACTAGAAAAAGAACAGCAAACCAATCCCAAAGCAAAAAGAAGGAAAGAAATAATTAAGATTAGAGTGGAAATAAATGAAAATGAGAACAGAAAAGCAATAGAGAAAATCAACAAAACCAAAAGCTGGTTCTTTGAGAAGATCAATAAAATTGATAAACCCCTCACTAGACTAACAAAAAAAAAAAGAGAGAAGATGCAAATAAATACAATCAGAAATGAAAGGGGGGAAATTACAAATGACCTCACAGAAATAAAAAGAATCATAAGAGGATATTATGAGAAACTATATGCCAACAAACTAAACAACCTGGATGAAATGGACAAATTTCTAGAAACTCATAACCAACCAACACTGACACAACAAGAAATACAAGAACTTAACAAACCAATCACAGTTAAGGAGATTGAATCCATCATCAAAAATCTCCCAGCAAAGAAAAGTCCAGGACCAGATTGCTTCACAGGTGAGTTCTACCAAGCATTTCTAAAAGAATTAACACCAATCCTGTTTAAACTCTTCCAAAAAATTGAAGAGGAGGGAAAATTACCCAACACATTTTATGAAACCAACATCA
Source organism: Tolypeutes matacus (assembly GCA_026826555.1). Lineage (NCBI taxonomy): Eukaryota > Metazoa > Chordata > Mammalia > Cingulata > Chlamyphoridae > Tolypeutes > Tolypeutes matacus. Next base: position 10,250,633 of record JAKSZT010023082.1, on the reverse strand, counting down.
CCCTAATACCAAAGCCAGATAAAGATTCCACAAGAAAAGAAAATTACCGACCAATCTCTCTCATGAACATAGATGTAAAAATTCTCAACAAAATACTTGCAAATCGTATCCAACAGCATATCAAAAGACTTATACATCACGACCAAGTGGGATTTATTCCTGGTATGCAAGGCTGGTTCAACATAAGAAAATCAATCAATGTAATACAGCACATTAACAAATTGAAGGAAAAAAAACACATGATCATCCCAATAGATGCAGAAAAGGCATTCGACAAAATCCAACATCCTTTTTTGATAAAAATACTTCAAAAGATAGGAATAAAAGGAAAATTCCTCAATATGCTAAAAGGCATATATGAAAAACCCACAGCCAACATCATACTCAATGGGGAAAGGTTGAAAGCTTTCCCCCTAAGATTAGGAACAAGACAAGGATGCCCACTGTCACCATTGTTATTCAACATTGTGCTAGAAGTTCTAGCTAGGGCAATTAGACAAGACAAAAAAATTAAAGGCGTCTAAATAGGAAAAGAGGAAGTAAAACTCTCACTGTTTGCGGATGACATGATCCTGTATTTAGAAAATCCTGAAGTATCCACAACAAAGCTACTTGAACTAATAAATGAGTTCAGCAAAGTGGCAGGATATAAGATCAACACGCAAAAATCAGTAATGTTTTTGTACACTAGTACTGAACAATCTGAGGAGGCAATCAGGAGGAAAATTCCATTTTCAATAGCAACAAAAAGATTCAAATACTTAGGAGTTAATTTAACCAAGGAAGTACAGGACCTATATGCAGAAAACTACAAAACAATGCTAAAAGAAATTTTAAAAGACCTAAACAAATGGAAAGACATTCCGTGTTCATGGATTGGAAGAATAAATATCGTGAAGATGTCAATCTTGCCCAAACTGATTTATAGATTCAATGCAATACCAATCAAAATCCCAACAGCTTACTTTACAGAATTAGAGAAGGCAATTACCAAATTCATCTGGAAGGGTAAGTGCACCCGAATAGCCAAAAGTATTCTAAAAAAGAAGAGCAATGTGGGAGGAATTTCACTGCCTGACCTTGAAACATATTACAAAGCTACAGTGGTCAAAACAGCATGGTACTGGCATAAAGATAGACATACCGATCAGTGGAATAGAATTGAGAATCCAGAAATAAACCCTCACCTATACATTCAACTGGTTTTTGACAAACCTACCAAGCCCACGCTGATGGGAAAAAACAGTCTCTTCAACAAATGGTGTTGGGAGAACTGGATATCTATAACCAAAAGAACGAAAGAGGACCCCTATCTCACCCCCTATACAAGAATCAACTCAAAATGGATCAAAGATCTAAATATAAAAGCCAGGACCATAAAACTACTAGAAGAAAATGTAGGGAAACATCTTCAAGATCTTGTAGTAGGTGGTGGTTTCTTGGACCTCACACCCAAAGCACGTGCAACAAGAGAAAAATTAGATAAGTGGGACCTCCTCAAAATTAAACACTTTTGCACCTCACAGGAATTTGTCAGAAGGGTGAAAAGGCAGCCAACTCAATGGGAAAAAATATTTTGAAATCACATATCTGATAAGGGTTTAATATCCAGGATATATAAAGAGATGTTACAACTCAACAATAAAAAGACAAATGACCCAATTAAAAAATGGGCCAAAGACTTGAATAGACATTTCTCCAAAGAAGAAATACAAATGGCAAAAAAACACATGAAGAAATGCTCAACATCACCCATGATTAGGGAAATGCAAATCAAAACTACAATGAGATATCATTTCACACCTATCAGAATGGCCACTATGAAAAAGACAGAGAACTACAAGTGTTGGAGAGGATGTGGAGAGATAGGAACACTTCTTCACTGTTGGTGGGAATGCAGGATGATACAACCACTATGGAGGACTGTTTGGCAGTTCCTAAAGAAGATGAATATAGACTTGCCATGTGACCCTGCAATACCACTACTGGGTATATACCCGGAAGAACTGAGAGCAGTGACACGAACAGACATCTGCACACCGATGTTCATAGCCACATTATTCACCATTGCCAAAAGTTGGAAACAACCCAGGTGTCCATCAACAGATGAATGGTAAACAAACTGTGGTCTATTCACACGATGGAATATTATGCAGCTGTAAGAAGAAATGAAGTCATAAAGCATGTGGCAACATGGATGAACCTGGAGGACATTATGTTGAGTGAAGCAAGCCAGACACAAAAGGACAAATACTGTATGAATGCATTACTATGAACCAAATATATTGTGTAATATATTGTTTGATTCACACACAAAAAAACAAAAAAACAAAAAACAAAACAACAAAAAATTTACATGTATCCATTACATTTAATTGAGAAATGTATATATTTATTCATCTGTGTTTACTTTTTAGTTTTTAATTGCTTATGTTTTCAATTATTAAATGTACAAAATAAAAAAAACTACAAAAAAACAAGCAAAACAATATATGTATATATAAAATCATATATTTAATAAAATATATAACCATAAATATTTTATCATATATATAATTATACGTATAGACATATATGTGTGTTTATATGTTACGGGTTGCATTATGTTCCCCGCAAAAGATACGTGGAAGTCCTAATCCCCAGTACCTCAGAATGTGACTTTATTTGGAAATAGGGTCGTTGCAGATGGAATTAAAATTAAAGTAGGCTGAGGTCATCCTGAATTAGCATAGGACCCCAATCTGCTATGACTGGTATCTTTATAAGAAGAGGAAGAGAGACAGATACAGGGAAGAAATCCATGTGACCACTGAGGCAGAGATTGAAGTGCCAAGCACCAGACCAAGGAACGCCGAGGACTGCCAGGAAACAGCAGAAGCTAACAGGAGGCAAGGAAGGGTTCTCCCCTGCGGATTGCAGAGGAGCTTGGCCCTGCTGACCACTTGATTTCAGGCTTCCAGCCTCCAGCCTGTGAAACAGTAAATTTCTGTTGTGTCAGGCCCCCAAGTTTGTGGTACTTTGTTTCAGAAGCCCCCATATATTAGTAAAACCCACGCTCACATTCATATGTACGTGTATATATGTAGGTATCTACACATATATATGTGTTTGTGTTTGTGTATGTACGTGTATGTGTGTGTGGCATATAAATAAATGCAAGTTATTGGTCATCTTCTCATTTTAGATTTGGGTTGAAAGTTCATGAGTATTCATTATTATGGTTTATAACTTACAAATATACACATGCATACACAGATATATATATATACACACACACATTCTTTTTTGCATGTATCAAATCATATTTAAAGACATATGAAATAAAATAATTGCTTAAATCTGTACAAAATAATCTTAAAAATAGAAGTCTGATAGCCAGTAAAATGTTTACAGCAAATATAGCAAATTAAGTTGTAATAAGTTTAATACATAAAGCTCATATAAATTAATTTAAAAAATGTGTTGCTAGGCTGTCTTAGGTTGGGACATGACCTAGGACAAAGCAGCTCCCTATGGTCTCTGGCAATTCCCAAGGCTGGAGGTGCTCAGTTGAGAGACATCGACAGCCAGTGCTCCCAACTGCTGGAGTTCTTTCAACTCTAAAGGAGGATCTGGGCAGTGAAACACAACATCAACTACATCTTTTTCCTGATGAGATTGCAAACCAACTCATGTCTCCTTCTCCCAAGCTCAACTCAGAATTTAACACAGAAATAGGATAGGTCAGCGAAACTAACGTGAAAAAGGACTCATGTAAAACTTTGTAAAACTGTACAATTAAAGGTAAAAGGAGAGAATACAAATAGAGAAACTGAAAGAAAATGAGTAAGCCAATCCAAATATGACAGTATTTGAAACAAAATAACTAGATTTTCCTAGCATTTCTAAACCTAGAACATTCAGATTGGATTTTTTATAGTCCACAATTGCTACAGATACGTACATAGTAATTTTGAAAATAAAATGCGTGTATACAAAGAACTCTAGATGGATATAAGACCTAAAGCTTCGAAGATAAACCTTTGAAACTAACAGAAGAAACTGTGAGAGAGTATCTTTTTGTTTTGGAGAACTGAGGAGGACTTAATAAATAAGGTAAAAATAAAGCATACATCATTGGATTAAAATGGATTTAATGACATAAAAACTAGATAATTATTTTCAAAGAATACTGTATATATATATTTATCAGTTTGAAGCTATATTGCAATGTTTATAACATCAAGGGATTAGAATCCATACTATTCAAGGAACAACTGTATGTCTATAGGAAAATGGGCAAAGGATAGGTCATTTGCATATGAAAAGATGCTCAGCCCCACTATAAATCAACCCAAGTGCAAATAAAAAAAAGGTGCCTCTCAACACCCATCAGATTAACTAATATTGGATGTTGATTGATATAAAACTTTCGCAAGAATGAGAAATGGGCCCCTCTTGGGCATCTAAACTGGCAAAAGCATTCTGGAGAGTAATCTGCCTGTGCTGAATGTTCATATTAAATATGAACATGTACTTTCTGTTGGGAAGTGAGGAGCCTCCCTTCTGAAAAAGTCTAAGTATTTTTCAGATGGGTATATTATGGAATCTTTTTTTGACTCCTCTGGTTGACATGGCAAAATTGCCTGTTTGTTCTTTGTCGCCCATTCTGTTTCCTACAAAGAGGTGTTTGTAGGAAAATGCAGCTAATCATATTCCCTTAACCAAATAAAGATCCTCCTCTCATATCTTTCCCTGAAGACATAGTTTTGGGAGAGACACACAGGAGCAGTGAAGGCAAAGAGAGAGAGAGAGACTCTTCTACCAGTGGGATTGGCCAAATTAACCCTGGTAATAAACAGAGTGACAGAATTAGGTTTATGTTACTTCTCGTGTGCTTATAGAGATTGTTAATATATTAAGGGGTTCCTACTGTAATGACTTTAGGGACTGGGCAAACAGTTGGCATTTAATTTGACCTTTAAAGGTATATCATACCTTGGTCACAGTAAGTTTAAGCAGAAAAGTTCTTTTTTGCCCATTTTACATCATAGTTTATTATTGGTTCAAAAATCTTAATCAAAATGTTTATCAGTTTACTCTGGAGAATTCTAAATCAAAATGCGTTTTGACTGTTATAATTTGCAAATGAATTTCATATTACCTCACAAAATGTCAGCAGGTGTTTTATAAACCTTCGTCATTATCTGTCCAACGATAAAGAATATGTTTCTTTGAAAAAACAGTTTTATAAATAAAGAGTAAGCCTGGGCACTGGATCCCTCTGCCTAAGAAGTAACCCTAGGAATTAGTCCTTAGTATACACTCCTTTTGAAAAAGGGGTGATAAACATTACTAACATGACTTTACAGTCCTTGACTATACTGCCTAATTCACAAAAAATTTTCTCTGAAAATGTTCACATCCTTTTTTCATCTATGAATACTGTAATTTCACCTAGATTTCAGATTAACTAGGTAATAGTGACAGGCCAAAACCAAATCAGAGGCCAAGTCTCATTCATCAAGTATCTACCCACTTTTCCACTTTTGATCAGCTTATAGGAACTATGACTCAGACTTTAAAAAACATCATTGGTGAATTACATCATAGCACTTTTCAAAACATAATTTTAAAGTCATGGCATCTGTGACAGTTTTAGATTATTTATGAATCCCAAAAAAGATAATTATATTTGTAAACTGTTCTGTTCCTCTGAGGGTAATACCCTTTGATTGTATTGTATTCAGCTGAGATGCCTTTGATTAAATTATGTTAAGATTAGGGCTTTGATTTGACCATGTCATTAGGGCGACTTAGTTTGAGTCCCCACCCCCCCTTTGTGGGCCATATATAACAGACACTCACTCAGGGAGAAGCTGGAAGTAGATGCACAGAGAAGAACAACACAGAGGAAGAGAGACAGCTCATTAGACACAGCAGAGGCCCCGGGAAGAGAGATGATCCTGATAGTCTACAGCTGACCTTGTGAAGAGAACAGAGCAGCTGAGCCCAGAATGAAATGAGCCCCGGGGAGAGAGATGAGCTTTATGCCAGCCTACAGCTGAGATTGGAAGAAGCTGAGACCACGGAGCCTTGGGAGGAAGGAGGAAGGCTGAACTGTCGCAGACAGCATCGCCATTTGCTTCAATACGTGGCCAGTGACTTTGGGTGAGGAAGTACCTCTTGTGGTACCTTACGTTGGACTCTTTAGGGCCTTGTGACTGTAAGCTTCTACCCCAAATAAATACCCTTTATAAAAGCCAACAGAGTTGGCTTTGGCTGACTAATACAGCATCTAAGGCAAAATACATACATTTGCTTTGTCTACACGTGCAGTTTATTGGATAAACAATTGTTTGTGGTGATTCTTAAAATTATTTTTAATAAATGAGTTTATTTCACAATTCCCAAATTGGCTTGGACCAGGACATGTTATTAAATTTAATTTGATAAAATGATTGTTTTATTTATTTTAGATCTATGAGAAATTTAGTGTTATTTTAAGACCATCTTGTGGAATACTGACTAATACAGTATGCACACACAAACAGACACATAAACACAGTTTAGTCTGACTGAAGCTTTCCTGAACAGTGAGTATCCAGAATAATTTCTATGGTTAAACTCTTTGTCCCACCCAGATGCCATATATTTCTTCTACCAAGAGCAGAAATTGTTTCCCTTCTCACTAAGAATTTTTTTCTTTAGAAAACAGGCCTATGTGCCAACAATGTTTTTATTTCCAGTGGAGTTGATAATTATAAAATCTCGATCCTGATAGCTCAGTTCAAAAATGGTTATGGCATTGGCATAACAAATGAAGAAAATTAAAGAAAAATAAGAAGCACTCTTTCTCTGCAAAGATGAGCTTTAAAAATGTTAGGGAGGGAGTTAGAGTACAGTTTTGATGATATTCATTAAGAACCTATAAAATCCAGACATAAAGCATAACATTAAGTTGATATTACATTTTTAAAAAATGTGCCACAGGCAACCTGTGGGCATAGCATTTCCTAGCTATTTATCTTCACACAAATTTGACCTTAGCAATAAAGTTGTGTTAATGCCAATAGAATGTAGATTTAATGCTAGTTTTGATATTTTATTACAGTGGTAAAAATCCTAAGTGTCCACTAAGGTTAGGTTCTAGCACCTAAACCCAAAAGATCTCATATTGTAATTGCTGTTTTCCTTTTAACCTTCATGCAACGAACTCTTATATCAATTTTGTTCAACAAATGGAAATTGAGTTACAGGAATGATTAATGAAACAATTTTTATGCAGTTAACTCCAATAAAGCAAAAAAAAAAAAAAAAATCAAGGAGCTATTGAAAATTGACAAATCAGAGAAAAAAACTAGTGTTAAGGAGATCATTCAATTTAGATGTCTATGTCTAAATCAGCACTGGAAAAAAATTCCTCAAAGAAATTTTGAGGCAAACAAAGGCTGTCTTGCAACCTAGGTCAAGGGAAGCTAAATCAGGAGCAGGGACTGTGGGCAGGTGAAAAAGGAGAAGCTAGAGATGTTTACATGACCATTTTTGAGTTTCCCTTTATTGGTTTTTCTGAAACTTTTCTCAAGGTCCTCATGAAACACAGGCCACATCCCTAACTCCCATATATTTTCCTCCTTTTGGGCTTCCACCAAAATTAATACGTCCTCTACGCCATATGCTCTGATATTTTCTTTTTCAGGAGGTACCGGGGATTGAACCCAGGACTTCATACATGGGAGGCAGGCGCTCAACCACTGAGCTACATCCACTTCCCTCAGATAGTCTTTTGAGAGTGAATATTCTAGCCTTCTTAGACAGCACAGGTCTTGTGCTTCTTGGTTCTGTCTTTTTTGGGACCCCAAACCAGAATGTCAGTTAGGATAAACAACTTTAAGTTTATAGTTGTTTTGGGTGGCTTTTACTACATTATATTCTGCCTGGCAACTCAAAGGTTTGCTTCCACAAAACCTATGATTTGTTTATTCTTCCATTCGTTCAGTTAAAATTTATTGAATGACTCCTTTTATCAGAAACTACAATTCAAGATAAGCAATGCATTGTGAATATTGTTTAGACCAAATAGATGTTGCAGAACCATAATCAGCAAATCTGTGCTCAAAGCTCTTGGCCCTACATGGAGACTGAATAGCATTTATTTATTTTCCAATAAAATAAAATATTTATGATCATTTTATTCTCCATTTTAACCTCCAGTTTGATTAATGAATATATTAGTTTCCTATTGCTGCTGTAAGAAATTATTGCAGATTTACGGTTACCAAACAATGCACATTTATTATCTTACAGTTCTGGAGGTCTTCAGTCTAAAATGGGTCTCACTGGGCTAAAATCAAGGTGCCAGCCAGGCTGCATTTCTACTGGAGGCTCTAGGAGAGAGAACCCATTTCCTTGTGTTTTCCAGTATTCCTTGCCTGCATTCCTTGGCTTGGGCCTCTTCCTCCATCTTCAAGGCCAGCAATAGCCAGTCAAGTCTTTCTCACGTCATGTCACTCTGACGCTATTGTCATCACATTGCTTTCTCTGACTCTTCTGTTTCCCTCCTCTGCTTTTCAAGATCCTTGTGATTGCTTTGGGTACACCCAGATAATCCAGGGTAATCTCACAATTTTAAGGCCAGCTGATTTGCCATGTAACCTAGCATATTCACAGGTTCTGGGGCTTAGGACATGATAATCTTTGGAGGATCATTATTCTGCCTACTATAATTACTAACTCCTAGTTCAATTTTGTCAGATAAAAGAGTGGTAATATTAGAACTAGAATTGGTTGGTATTTTAGCATGAATTAGTCCAATTACATTGCTTGCATCCCAACCTCAAGGGGTGATTTAATTCCATTAACCCACTCCTAGAGCCTCTCAAACCACAGGAATCAGAGTTGGTGCTTAATCATCCGGGTGTCATCTGGCATCACCATTGGCTTCTCCTTGGAGGTGGCCTGCTGGGGACTAGGAATTTGAAGTGGGAGTCAAGAGGGGAGAAGAAAAAGGAGAATGTCTAACTCTGCTCATCCTGCAGTCTTCAACTGGTCAGCCTTTCATCTGTCTTTCCAGAGGTGAGACAAATTTAAAAGAGTAAGCCCCAAGAGTAACCCCAAAGCCATATGTATAACAAGAACAGATAAGCTACTTTAAAAACCTTAGCATTTTTTATTTGAATTCTGAGATACCCTTCCTCCAGACCTAATTCTATATAAAAATTTGAAACTGCAAATGATAAATGTGACAAGGCTGTATTTTACAATTTCAAATTAAATTAACCATTATATTATTAATAGAAACTTCGATATCTGCATCAATAATTTCTTAAGATTTATCTTAACTGAATAAGGTAGAGAGGAAAATGGACTGACATTTTATGAATGCTAATTCAAATGCCACCACCACACCTTCCTTAAAAAGAGATATTTTGTCACACTTTGCAGGGAAGACATTCTTTCAGAATTTAGAGCACTTTGTGGGGGAAAACAGGGTGGGATTAGTTGCAACAGGAGAGAGGTGAGGCAGTTTAAATATAACTAATTTAGAGGTTAATTTTATAAGGAAAACTTATTGGTAAATTGGACATTTCTCATTCTTTTTTGTTCCTCTCTTCTAGCAGAATACATTCATTGAATAATTATTGAATATTTTAACAATTGAATTGGATGTATGTCAATACAGAATGAAAGTTAAAACTCCAGGATTTATGTATATGTATATATATGTATATGTATATATACACACACAGTTCAAATTTATAACACTAAATGTTATACCTTGATCAAAGCATGTATTTTTCCTTGACTAGCTGAATCAGATGGAATTAGCATTATATTTCTGATAATGTATAAGTCTAAATTTAGAAATTGTACACTAAACCATTCATTATGTTTCTACTTATATAGCATATTAGAACGAAAGATCTTGGGAAGCGGCTGTGGCTCAATCAGTAGGGCTCCCGTTTACCATATGGGAGGCCCCGGTTCAGTTCCCGGGGCCTCCTGGTGAAGGCAAGCCCGCCCGCACGGCGTGGTTAGCTGACCCAACGAGCACAAGCAGCAAGGGGGGGATAAATGAATAAATAAATAAAATCTTTAAAAAAAAAAAAAAGAAAAGAAAGATCTTAAATGTATTCTGTGCATGAATTCCATATCTCTATAGCTGATGAAATAGATGGAAATGAGTCTTTCACTTCACTATCTCAAATGGCAGCCTGCATGTTGTTAACCAGATGTAAAGGGAAAGCCTCTGTCAGTTGTTTAGCACTTCCCAAATAACTATATAAATGTTATAGAGTGGATAAAATACCGGCACAATTTAATAACTATTATTTACTGTTCATTTGGAGGATTTAGCATCATGTAGCTGGCAAGTCAATAGTGATCAATGAAAAGAACATATGACTCTTGACTCCTGGTTCAGTGGTGTAAGCAGTGGCAGTTGGTAGCACTCAAATTGAAAATACATACTAAAAATGATTTTGAGGCAGTAGGCAAAGGACATTAATTTCCTATCAAGAAAAATAAATGAGAAATCTACAAAGACAAGTAGAATAATTATAAATCACAGGATGTGTTCCATTTTAAAAACCACTTTCTACCTAAATATGTATAAAGTGGACCAGAGTAAACATCAGTGGCAAATACATAGGTTTTTTTTGTTGTTGTTGTTGTTGTTTTTATAGGCACAAATAGCTGAGTGTCAGGACTTTGCACCATGTTTCCTTTTTTACTCACACTGCTATTTTAAAATCTGATTCTAGAAAAGGATTTGATTTTGGTTAATTAAGCTGCAGGGTGAATTACGTCAATGTGTTACAATTCCTGATACTATTTACCGACATAGAATGCCTCATAATTGAAAGAGCACCAGCCTTAGTGTCAGAAGGACGTGCATTTTAATCCTGTTTATGCCACTTTATGAGTCACTGTGAGACCTTGAGAAAATTTATTTACTTCTCTGAACTTGTTTCCTTTCTTGAAAGTAAAGGTAAATAGGGTCTAATGTATAGCAATGCTGTGAGAATTAAATGAAATATTGAATGTCAGATGGCTTTCTTATATAAGAATTCAGTAAATGTGGTGTTTTAGTGTGCTAAAGGCTGCCAAGGCAATATACCAGAAACGGGTTGGCTTTTACGATGGAGATTTATTAACTTATAAGCTTTCAGTTGTAAAGCTGTGAAAATGTCCAAATTAAGGCTTCATCATGCGACGCTTTTCTCACCAAGGACCAGCTACTGGTGGTCCTGGGTTCCTCTCTAATATGGCGAGGCACATGGCCACATCCATTTGTCTCTGCCCTCTCCTCCTGGCCTCTCTGATTTCAGCTTCTGGCTTCAGTGGTTTCCTCTAAGCTTCTATGTTCCACTGATTTCAGCTTCTGGCTGTTGGAGCCTTCTCTCTCAGCTTCTGTGCCTTTCTCTGTGTCTGCGGCTCTTCTGATTCCAGTTCACAAAGGACTCCAGTAAAAGGATTAAGATTCACCCTGGACTATGCCTTACTGGAGTAATCTAATCAAATGGCCCTTAACTGAATCTAATCTAATTAAAGGTTCACAATAGATTCACACCCACAGGAATGGACCAATTTAAGAACATAATTTTCTGGGGTCCACAAAAGACTGAGACTTCCACATGTGGCTATCAATAGTATTGTCTTACTAACATTATTATTGTTACCTTTATTCTTCTCATCATGTCCTTCCACCTTTAGTTATTGCAACCTTGGGAAAGTTACTAATTTTCTTGTTGCCTTAGCCTCCAAATATGTAAAATAGGCATAATAACAGTACCTAGTCACTGGGTAATATGAAGCTTAAGTGAGTTATATATATGTAAGTCACATAGTGGAAACCTCTGCACACTGTAAGTACCATATAAATGTTAATCATTGTCATTAGCTTTAGAGGATGTACATTTTATAAGCATCAGTGAGAAGATGGAGGAGCTATTTGAGAAGTTATATAAAAACTCATGCACCTCAAACTCTGATTTCTTCTGCTCACACGTAATATTGATCCCAGTGGCCAATTCCATAGCATTTAATGCCTTAAGCAATATGAAGATATATGGTCTTCTCCTAGATCCCAAATTAACCAGATGAAACAAAACAAAAGATTAAAAACTAGAAACCTGGACAAATCTAAAGATTTAAAGTCTAAATGTGAAACACAAACATCTGAAATACAGTGCTATGCAATTACAGTTATCGAAGATTTTTGAAATTTTGACAATGACACCCTCCACCCAATCACCCAGGAGACCATTCCAGAAGACCCTGGTGAGATATTTTAATCTACCCCTCTACAGGCATTCTGTTACACCTTCTCCAGGGCACTTTGCAATGCTTTCTCCCTGCCCCTGCCAGAAAAATAAGTGCTTTAGTGAGTTATAGTTACTGATGGAAGAAAATTGTTTTTTCATGTGGTAGGTTCTCAAACTCTCTGGTTTAAAGTAATGATTATTTTCACCTTTGGTATTTGGCAGACATTTTCTTTTAATGCTACTTATTCATATCAATTCTCATCTGAATAATCATACACTAAGTATATATGTCATTGTTAAGATGGAAACATTAATAAAACACTTGAAGATGAAAATCCCATGGAGATGGATTAAGCTGACTTGTTCAAAGCTGAGATTTAATTTCAGAGCTTAATGAGGCTTTTTGTCCACTAAATATATAGTGTTTTCTTGTGAGTGGATAAGAAATTAAATGCCTCACAACAATTAACATTGACAGGGTATTATATTTTTACAATGATAGAGCAAAGCTTCTACTAAGTGAATAGTTTAGCATATTAGCCGATGGCCTGTTAACTTAAATTTCTCAAATTAACAGGAAATACTCACTTAATAAGCAAATGGGATATGTGAAGTCATGGAATATGTGCTGGATTCTTTTTTATATAAGTTTTCTTGGAGGAAATTAATATTTCTGTCATAAGTTAAAGGAAGATGACTTGCATAATTTTCTTACTGAACTATCATCTCAATTCTTTGCCTTATTCTTTGGAAAAGAATGTCATGGCTTCCAAGTTTTTAAGTATATAAAGGATTATTTTCCAAAGCATAGTATACCGCCATTATCTGTAGCCATTGAAGCGATAGAAAAACATACGGTTTTAAAATTAAATCAGCTAGCAGTTGTAGAGCTTTCAATAAGCCAGACATGACCATGATTATCTCACTTTACACCCCTACCACAACCCTGTGATTGATACTGTACTAGCATTGTTTACCTTCTGCACATTAAGAAACCTGCTTATGTCCAGTAGGGCACAAGTTATGTGGGCATCACAGGCTGTTTAAAGATGAATAGAGACATAGTGAGTCTAATTCAACCAGTGGGACTTTCAAAGAAAGGGCAATGCAGAGAGTTCTTATTTGGTAAGACTGTCTTTCTGTATTCTGTTTAACCTATGCAGGTGTATTGTAATGGACGAGATGGCCCTGTATCCTTCTCCCCATTTGGAAAGAGTTCATTTGGCCACTTCCATAACTAAAATATACTAATTGGAGGGTACTCATGGTTGCTTCATGCATGGTAATTGTCTTAACATCCACAATCTCAGTTCAAAAATCAAGTATATATTTACTGCCAGATTATTTACTCCACCATGAACACAATTCTGGGGCCACTCTTGTTAATTTTCTAAGGTTGAAAATAGATCCAAACAATTTGTAATAATATTTATTAAACACTTTAGGCTCTCTTTTAAGCTGTCTATATGCGGTAGAAATAAAAAGAATTCAACTACTCAGAAAGTCTCTATAGGCCACAGAGAAGGAAATACGTAGGGCAGCAAGATAAAAGGTTTATTTTTGAGCTGAGTGCTACAAAGTTTCCTTATTGCCTCTAGGATCTCCAGCGACACAAATCAATTTTGTAGGTATTACCAACAGGCCAGCTTCCCTTATAGTTTAATGCTTTACATTATGGGTTGCCTTTTTCTCTCAGTAATATGAAATCCTTTTAAGCAGTCCTTGCTTAGCAAATTTTGTCAGCATGATGACAAGGTAGTGTAAATGTGCACCAAAAGAACCTTGCAGTATAAAAATATTCATAGTTGGTCCAGGTATCATTTATTCCCTCTCGAAAAATCTGTGGAAGAAGTTCTTGAAACTACATACTATTTTTTGTCTTTACAGTTTTGTTTTAAAATAGCTTGAATTTATTATGATCAGTGATAGATTATAACTTTTATTTTGACTATTACTATCATAAAATGGTAGAATTTTATTCCACATTCTTTTGGAGAACTTCAGAAAGGTAAGGGCAGATAGGTACAATTTTCTGCAAAGTGTACATTTTTAAAAGTAAGGCAAATTTGAGGGTGGCTGTGGCTAAGAATCCCACATCTGAGATTGAAAGTCAGATTGGACAAAGAAAGAGCTCCTTTCCATTCTACAGGGAAACTCAAGAAACCTTCAAACAGATAGGAAAGTACCTGTACTGGTCTACATAGTCATTCAATAATCCAATTAACAAATGTTAGCACCTACTCTGTGTTAATAGGCCAGTACCTGTCCAGGTCTACATAGTCACTCAGTAACCAATTAAACTTTAGTACCTACTCTGTGTTAAGCGTTGGTAGGATATCACAGATGGTGACAGTGTGTCACCAATATCCGTTTGGTATGTTCCATTTCAGTGCCTATCAGCAAACTTCCATCTGTCATTGCTTTTGACTTTGGGGCTCTCGCTGGCCTCTGAAGCCCGCTCTGCCTGCCCACAGGCCATGCTGGAGGTGCAAGGGGGTTTGTCAGGCAGCACTTAGCAGGACTCCTGGGACCTGGTGGATACATACTCCAGTTCCCCCACCCCCTTGGGTGGGATAACTCTGAGGTGTCGTCCTGCACAGTTTCCCAGAGTTCTCTGCCCACAGTGAGGCCCACAGTGGTAACTGGCTTGTAACCCACCCCCCTTTTTCACATCTCCAAAAGATTTGTTTGAAAGGAATGGATTTTGAAAACACATGGGGCAGGGAGAGCATGGGATAGAAAATAAATACAAATGTAAGCTGTTTTGCTAATTGCTTTATAACCATAACAAACTAGTGCAGAGAATGCCCTGTACAAAACAACACAAATAAAGGTTCAGAGTTTCCTCCCATCTCTGTTACACCTTCTCACTCTGCTACTGGTTGTTGTCTGTGATCACCTCCCACTCAAATCCTTGTCTCAGGGCCTGCTTCTGGGGGATCCCAAACTAAATGAAGATGCAGAGATGATTAAAGCAAGATCCTTCCTAAAGAGATTGGGAAAGAATAGAGAACCAGGAGACAGTGGTGATTCTGAAGCAGAAGGACAATGGAGCTTCACAAAGGGTTCAAATATGTTAAGTCCTGCAAGGAGCTCCCTGGATTTAGCATGTTGTGGTCTCTTGGTGATCCTTGTGAAAGTAGGTGGCAGCCATGAAGACTGGCTGCTCAGATCTCCTTTCAAGAAAGAACCTGCTGGAAAGAGTGTAGTTGGCTGAGAGCCTCCAGTTGCCGTCCCTTTGGGATCTTCCACAGCATTCATGCCAAAGCCACCCTCTCCCAGGGCTGCTCCCAACCAGTGACTGAGCACAGCAGGTACATCAGTCAGGGGCTGCCAGAGAAGCAGGGCCAGTAGGATATTTATTGCAAGGAATTAGCTTATGTGATTGGGGGGGCTGGTTAGGCAAGGCCAAAATCCATACGACTGTCTGGCAGGAAGAGCAGGACAGACCATGTGGAAGAGCAGGCTGGAAACTCAGCTGCAAAGCACAGGTGGAATTTCTTCCTGGGCAAGGAAACGTCAATTCTGCTTTGAAGGCCTTTCAACTGATTGGATGAGGCTCACTCAAATTATTGGGATTTTTTCCTTTACAAATACCAACTGATTGTAGATGTTAATCACATCTACAAAATTCCTTCACAGCAACACCTAGATTAGAGTTTGATTGAATTAACTGGGGACTATAGCCTAGTCAAATTGATATATGAAACTGATCATCCTAGCAGGGGTACTAGAGGCAGGCTATTTCTTCACAAGGTGGGACTTCTCCAATATGTGCTCTCCATTAGCCTGGCTGAGGCTTTCTTAGCGCTGCTCTGAAATCTGTAGCTCTTCCTATCCAATCTTTCTTTATCTCTTCTCTCATTTCACAGATATCAGACCTGCATCAGTATCTGAGGCTCTCCTGCCTTCTCCTGCTCCTTCTCCCCTTAACTTTCACAGACATTTCCCCTAATAAATATCTTGCAATTCAATTTCTGTCTTGCCCTGCTCTTCAAGGAGAACCAACCTCATACAATTGGTACCAGGAAATGGTCTGAAAAAGCAGGCAGTAAGGTGAGGTTTGGGGACTGACTAATTCACCGCCTTGTATGCTTTGTGAGGCATAGGCAGTTCCTGGAAAAGGATAGCAGCCCACAGGCTAAAAATTTCACTTGTGCTGACCTAGGAAAATGTCCTGGGGGAAGGGAACACCCTTGCTGGTCTGATTCTGGCATTTGAAAGGTATGGGAGGAAAAATGCATACAAGGGCAGTGAGCTTGGTTGGTTATTACTCAGTTGTGTTGACACCTTGCAGAGGGATGATGAGCAACAGGGTGGTTAACAAAGGAAGGCTTAAGGGTGAGAATGCCAAGTGGGAACTTGCAAATCCATCCTATTTTACTGGTCTAGTCTTTCCCACAACCCCAGACTGAGAAGGCTATGATTAGCAAGTGCTCAAATCCCTTAGGAGGGAGGGTTTGAGGCACACCTCCATAGCTGCCACAGTCTACCTTTTCCATTACACGGATCCACTTCTGTACATGTGTTCAGCAAGCAGCTCCTCCACAGTTCCTGGGAGCTTCTCTTCAGAGGGGAACCTTAGAAGGGGGAAGTTAATGGGACAATCTATAGCCACCTAACCTGTTATGTGACGCCCCATCATCCCCATTGCTTACAACTAGCCAAGCCCTGTGGCAATCTCTATGGTGGATCTGTGTCTTTTTGAGAACAAGAGTTTTTAATTGTGATGAAATCCAGTTTTTCAGTTTCTTCTTTATGGTTCATGCCTTTTGTGTCCTATCCAAGAAAGCTTTGTGTACCCCCAATTTTGCAAAGATATCTCCATGTTTTCTTCTACAAATTTTATGGTTTTAGGTTTTACTGTTAGGTCTCTGATGCACTGTAAGTTAATTTTATGTTTAGTGTGGATTCAAGTCGATGTTCATTTTTTTTTCCATATGAATATTAAGTTGATCCACCATAATTGTTCAAAGCATCATGATAAGCCCTTTACATATAATATCTCTTTTTAAAATTTTGAAATCAGTATCTGAATCAGTTTGACCTTAAATATCATGACTCTATCCACTAATGAGGGTTGGACTGAGGTCCATTGAATCCCTACTTATTGGTTTTCCACTGACAGGTTGACTTTTCTAATTAGATTCTCTAAAGAGTATTAGATAGTAAATGAGGACAATTACTCTAGTAAGGAAAACAAAATTCAAATGCTGAGAAAGTAATTGTTGTGAAAAAAAAGTAGTTGTCTTCTTTTTGTTGTTGTGACACATTACTGGATTTATAATACTGTCACAAAGCATGATTTTTGGTGCATTTACCCTTTCATCTGATAATCAGTTTTATCATTTCTAAGCTTACAGGTTTTTATTAATGACTTGGAAATGCATTATCAGAGATTAACATATAGTTAACAAAACCTTGTGATAAATACATATCCCACAAACGTACATCAATAATTTCTATATATTAATTATAAGAAGTATAAGGCCAGCTTTTCCCTGCATCTATACCAATTGCAAGTATGAATTGATAGTAACTTGTACCACTGAAATTTAGAGGACTAATTGCCAGCATTTATAAATGCAACACTATTAATTACTAAATGTGAATTTCTGAACATTAACTTCTTTTAAACATGCACACATTAAATATTGCAAAATCGCATGTTAACATTTATAAGCTGTTATTTATTCACTTTATTAGCAATTAAGTTAAAAAATTGCTCCCCATGTAAATAAATATTACCCATCAATTTATCTTTAAGCAAGGCACCAATTCCTATGTCTTGTCATAGCTCATGATGGTTAAATTTCTTCAGTGTGTTACATTATTTGAAAATGTGCTTTTATATTCAGTAGGCAAAAGTTCATTAAGATATTTAGTGTTGACTCTGCAACAAACTACTTATATATTACTGAAACTTTTTCCAAACAATTACCTCTGTAGAGGATGAATTATGGCTCTAACAAAAATCAAGGTGGCCAGTTTAATTGTCCTTTACAAGGCCAGTGCCAGCCTCAGATGGAGAAAGGGTACATATCTGCCTAAAGAACCAGGATTGAAGATTTCCACATAGTCCTCTTAGTCTCAGAATATTTCCTTCCTCAGTCTTCATGGTGTAGCTCTGGATTTACCTATCCAGAATTTCCAGTCATTACAAAGGTATTTGTTCTTTAGATAATGAAAGCAATGGCATATTTTCTAGATCTGTGTTGGCCAATTGCAGTAGCCTCTAGCCCCATGTGGCTAGTTAGGTTTAAATTAATGAAAACTAAATATAGTTAAAATGTCAGTTCTTCAGTTGCAGCAGGCAAATTTCAAGAGTGCAGTCACCACATGTGGTTAGCGGCTACCATATTTGACAGGGTAGAGCACTTCCATAACCTCAGAAAGTTCTCTTGGACAGCACTGTTGTAAAAGGTGTATAAAATATCTACGTAATAAAACGTGGGCCTTGATTAAGATTTAAGGAACAGTTTATGAAAGCCTGAGCTGGAGCTAACATGATGATGGGTGCATTCATAGCTGTTACTCTGTTACGGGTCATAATAATCCTTTTTGAAAGGTATGGTTCTCATAGTGGAGATAAGAAGACTGAGACTAGCCACAGAATAAGAGGAAATGGTGAGCTGGGCCATGCTCTTTCCACCATCGCATGCTGCCTCAAAGAGTGAAATATACTTGAGGACAATCCTTAAGAACCCGCATGAAAGCAGGACAGTCCCATGCATCTGCCCCATGGGGTCTAAGCCGCCTCTCAATCAGAAACAAAGTGAGCATCACCATCCCCAAATCCTCAAGATTCAGGAATGAACAAACATAAGGGGCAATTGCAACTGAAGTGGACTTATCTAGCAATCGAAGAACTCTTATCATTGATGTAAAGGTAGTGGCCACCAGAGGTTCTGAGGGATGGGACAGGGAAGAATAGGATTTTAACATGGGGGCATTTTGGGGACATTGGAGTTGTCCTGCATGACATTGCAATGACGGATACAGGCTAGACTTTGGGTAGACTTTGTGATTGTGCCAAGTAAATAAGAAAAACTGAAAGTCAAAACTCAAAACCTATTGAAAATGATACATTTTGACAAACATAATTACATACTATGACTTTAAATGTACAATTTAGCCAAACTCCAATATCAAGACCAATAATGTATTAATTATCCCGATAAAATATAATGTGAAAAAATTTACTGTGGCTGAGGTAGTCAGTTTTAATTGTGAGGAGTAAATTTTAATAGGTTTCCCAAACAGCCTGAATTATACAGTGCATTTATGATATGTCTTGTCAATCACCTGCTTCCAAACCTTATCTCTATCATGAGCATGTCATGCTCTTCCTTATTTAGACTTTCAAATTAATTCTGACTATTGATTTATCCTACCCTAGTTTCTCATACATTTCCAAGATCTTTTAAATACTTAACTCATATAGCCCAATTTATACTTCCATCACCAAAAAGCCAAATTGTGTACTTTGCATTATATATTAAAAGTTAGATTTTCCCTAAGGTCGTGAACTTAAGCCTTTTTTTTTTTTAATAGGAGTCTTTAATAGTAATTTTAATGCAGCTTTAATAATCACACACTTAGTAGAAACAAAGGAATGCTTAGCATGCTCTCCATCTTTTCTCTTCACCTAGTCACACTTCTAAGAAGGCTTATGAAGTTTCACTTCAGTCTTGGATACTCCCACCCTCACCTCACCAGCAGGAAATGCTAGTGAAACGTTGTTAAGGCAAACATGCTGTAATGAAGAGGCGAAGCCCAGAGACAGGATAGAAAAAAGTCCACTGATCACGGATCATTTTAAAGTCATACTCTGGCAAATCCTAACTCCTAAAGTAAAAGTGTAGAAAAATATCTCTTAGAAAAATAATACTATCAAGGGTCTTGATCAACATATATTTGTGAGTAGTGACTAATATCACATTCTGTTTCCATTCATATGGAGATTACCTATGCTATTGAAATTCATACTCTGCGGTTATACTCACCAATTATTGACCATTTAGTGAAGCCATTTCTCAAACCCAATCATTGTTTCAATTCATTCACTTCTTCTAGGAAACCAAAATACATGAGCATAAGATCAAGTAGCAGTTAATGCACTATCAGATCTTTTTTTTTTTTTTAAAGATTCATTTATTTATTCCCGTCCCCCCCCACACACACATCTTGTTGTTTGTGGTCGCTGCTGCTCTCTGTGTCCATTCGCTTTGTGCTTTCTGTGTCTGCTAGTCTTCTCTTTAGGAGGCACCAGGAACCGAACCCGGGACCCTCCACGTGGGAAAGAGGCACCCAATCACTTAAGCCACCTCAGCTCCCTGGTTGGTGTTTCTCTCATTGCCTTTCCTCTTTGTCTCTGTTGCATCATCTTGCTGTGCCAGCTCACTGTGCCTGTTGCCTGGGCCAGCTTGCCTTCTCCAGGAGGCACCGGGAACCGAACCTGAGACCTCCCATGTGGTAGGCAGGAACCCAATCTCTTGAGCCACATCTGCTTCCCAGGTCATTTAAATCATGCAGAAATTCACTGAGGGAGGAAATACCACTTTGTTCCAGGTACTGTTTTTGGTAAAGACAGGGACCCAGAAAAGTTGCATTATGAAAAAGTTTATTCGGAGAATAGGACATTTTTTAAAAATTTTGTTTTGTTTGTAGAGATGTGTTCACAGACATCTTCCAGGTAGCATTGTAGCAGAAAACAATCTTTTATAGGTTGACGTCAAGATATTACTGCATTTTATGGCATTTGGCATGGGCCAAGTATCTCAGGCAACAAAAATCTGTTATATTATACAGGGGACTATGAGTGGCAGAAAGATCATAGATTTTGAGATTTGCTTCCATGTTAAAAATATTTCCAAAAAATCCTTAATATTATTAAAAAATCAGTTAAACTTGAAATCATATTTAAATATGAGGGAAAGCAGCTCATGATTAGCATTAACATTTAGGGACAAGAGCGTTTTGCTCTTTTCTTTAGTTTGACTCCGTAAGGCTAAACCTTCAAGCCTGACCTGACCATTTTACCCTTTGAGAAGAGATGAGGAGAAAGTATATTTGGGTGTCTAAAATTTTTCCTTTCATAGAAGCCAGAACTACATTTCGAGGAAACAGACGTAGCAACCTTTCTTTGTTTCTCCGTTCCCTATTTTCTCTGTCTCACTAGTGAGTTGGTTAATTAACACTTCATCCAAGGATTGCAGTCTCTTAGAGTTTCAGAAGAGTGTGAAATTGCCCTACTGCAATGACAAGGATGAAGCAAGAGCCCCATGTCATAACAGTTACTCTACATCTGGATTTAAAATATAATATTTTAAAAATGTACTATTTTAAAGAAAACTTTTTTCTGGTAATACGGAGAAAGATTACTCTCTGATAGTGATTCTCAAAGTGCAGTCCCCAGGCCAGCAGCATCGGTGGCATTGAAGAGCTTGTTAGAAATGCAAATTACCTAGCCCCATCCCAGAACCACTGACTCTCTGGGACTGGGGCCAAGCGAGCTGTGTTTAAATAAGCTCCCCAGGTGATTCTGATGCCCACTGAAGTTTGAGAACCACTCATCTAGGCAACTCCCTTACTAGGTTGCATGTGAATATTTTAATTAGTGATACAAGAAGGCTTAGGTTAAATTATTGGTTAGTAATATAATTCTTCTCATTGCCTATAAATGTAAAACAGACTAGTTCAAGTCCTCAGGGTGCCATCATTGTTTTATTTCATTGCTAACCACATAGGTCTGTTGGCACAAAATGACTGATTATCTTAGTAGATCCAAAAAGGAGGAAATGCCAGCTAACAAGTGGCAAGGCTTGTTTGGACAAAGGTTCTCAGTGAAAAATGTGCTCAGTTTAGAATGTCATGCATTCATTCCTGAGATATTCCCTTCCTTTTAGGATTTGGTTTAGTTTGAGGTTCCTTTATTGTCCCTCCTGTCTTACATTAGCATGGTCTCAGTCAGCTCATTTGTCATTGTAGCTTTATCCCATGTTAGAGTTCTTCTATCAGATAATGCTAATTTGTTGGAAGAAGTGCCAATTTTGATGCACTATTGTTGCTGAAGATGAAGTTGGGAGTTGCCTGGTGAAAGTAAAGGCAGGATTGTATCCCTAATTTTCCCAATTTCCCAGGATAAAAGTTCAGTTCTGTTCATTCCTTTCTCTCCCTCATCTTCCACATTTGATGTGTTGTCAAGTCCTAGAAATTGTTTCACAATCTTCTCCACCCATCTTCCTCATCTCAATTCTTTTGCTACAACTTGACAGCTAATCATCTTTCAGCTGGATGGCTCCAAGACCAGAGACACAGGCAGGATTATGGCAGCTATAAAAATCCATTTCTTTCACAGTGGCCGATTGTCATTCTAGCTCCCAAAGAGAGTCAGGCACTTCGTGTTTGCTCTAGCTATCCTAAGTGAACTGAAGGGGTTAACCAGCTAGTGGTAGATTGTGATGTTTTGGTTCCATTTTAGAGTCTTCCCCACCTACTTAAAAGGTAGTATATAATGATTGTGCTAATTTATTCAGTCAACATTTCTTTGTTACTGTTATGTGTCAGGAACCATTTTAAGCATAGGGATAACTAGGGAACAAAGACAAAAGCAGACACTTTGCTCTCATAGAATTCATAATCTAGTGATGGTAGTGTGTGGACAAGAGACAAGCAATTATATCTTTATCTACATCTAAGAGCTATATCGACATATGCATCTACCTTCACGTCTGTTTCTAGCTATTTAAGATAGGATAGTTAAAGAGGTCCTCTCTGATGTGGTGACATTTGATCAGAGACTTGAATGAAGTGATTGAGGAAACCACGTGGCTATCTAAAGAAAGAGTGTTCTAGTATAGCAATTGCAGTAGTTTGGGTAAAACAAAGGAGACTGACATGATTAGAGATGGGTAAGAAAGGAGCAGTGTGGAAGGAGGTAAGGTAGAGGCACATGGGTAACATATGGATTATAGAAAGGAAGTTAGATTGTATTCTAAATGAGCTAAGAAGCTTTTAAGTGTTCTTAGAAGAGAGATAACATGACTTGGCTTATATCTTTAAAGGAGCTTCCTGATCACTGTGAGGCACAAAGACTATAAGCAAACCAGAGATGAAACAAGATCAGTTAAGAGACTATTTGCAGCAAATATGAAGAGATTTGATGGTGCATGTTCTGGGGTGGTAAGGGCAAAGGTGGTAGGATTTGGTGTTCGATTGAATGCTGGGAGGGTGGGAGGAGTCAAAGATAAACATAAAGATCTAAGACCTGAGCAAATTAAAGATGGAATTGCCATTTACTGAAAAAGGGAAGACCTATAAAATGAGAAAATTTGGGGGGGGGGGGTGGGGAAAGCAAGAGTTCAGCCTTAGACATATTAGCTTTGAGATACCTGCTAGACATCAAAGTAAAATAGGTAATAAATTGTTGGAATAATCAATTCAGGTAGGAGACTGACAATATATATCCTTCAAGTCACATTCTTTTATAGAATCAGTCATTTTGTTATATAGTGTTGTCTAGCATTTTTGTTCTTACTATAAATCAAGGCTTCCTCATTCCTCATATATATATATATATATATATATATATATATATATATATATATACATATGTCACAGATGTGTAAAAAAATTACTATCATGTAATCTTCCCAGAGGTAACCATTGTCAACTTTTCAGTGTATATATTCCAAACTGTATATACATTATATATATTAGTTTAAACCATATGAAACTACTGCTAATCATTTTTTATTACAAAATAAAAAATTTTACATTTCAGCCTAAAGTATATAGATATGGAAGCATGCAAAGCACATTTATGCACACAACTGTTAGATATTTTGTTTTTTTTCCATTGATTCCCTCACGTTACCCATGAACAGGACAAAGCTGGAATGCCTGGCTGAAAATGAATTAGAACAATGAAAGTAAAAGACAGTATAAAAAAAACGGAAAAATTATTCAAAATACAGTATATCTTTAAAACATTAAGTGTGCAAAATGGCCCAGGCTGCACCAAAATTACCGATGGGCAAAATACTCAGGGTTAATTAATATTCAGTTTTACCATGGTTTTTACCAAAATATCTTATTGAACACCTTGCTTTCAGCCAAAATTAATTTGATTAGATTATATATTCAAGCAAGGCTTATGGAGCCTATTCCAACCTCTAAAAATCCTAAATCCAATGCTCCACACAAAACATTAAAATGATTCTGAATTTTTTAGTAGATTGTACACCAGGGCATGCAAAAAACTGAATAGGGCAGCATGAAACCATGAAAATTTAGTCTACAGCAAAAGATTTTCATTACTAGCTATAAAGCTGAATGCTATCTTCAAATCCTTTTACCCAGTGACACAGAGTAATAAATCCTTCAATTCAGTGTGGTTCTTGAGAGAGTTCATGTTCTTCAGTTCTTTCTAGATACTCCTTTACTTTTCTATTGAGGTATTGTAGCACATATAAAGCAAAATCCTTTGATTTTTTAAAAGCATTTTAATTATGGTAATTGCTTTTCAGTGATTGTGTTTATCTTGTTTTATATTTCATAAAATACATAATGCGTTATAAAGGGATTTCTTTGTATTATTCCATGTTTCCTCACAATAACACTGTGAGATAGTATTTTCATTTTATAGATGAGAAAACTGAGGCTGAGAGCTTAGGTGTCTTGCTGAAGTTCACCCAACTAGATAACCCTCAAAGACTTGATTTACTTCTAAAACAGTATTCTTTGTGCTGTGTCACAGTTGTCTTGTTCAATGATGGGCCTCAATGAATATATATGGCAACTGGCAATTGAAAAATAACTACCCAGGCTTTCTTAGACAATATTAGTCAGAAAGCCAAGTTAGAATGTCAGGAATAAGTTTACTGTGATTCAGGCCTCTTTTAGTTACAAGTGTCAGAAATATAGCCCAAATTACCTTAAGATAAAATGGATAATTCTTGTCTCCATATATATATATATATTCATCCTTAGCTGAGTACATATATGTGGTACCCAGGCTCTAAGATGACCTCCAATAATCCCCTTCTTCCACTATTCATACACTCGTGTAGTCCTCTCCTACACTGAATCCTGTCTGACCCTGTGTGACCAATAGAAAATGGCAGAAGTGACAGTGTATGCCTTCT
The DNA here is from genome assembly GCA_026826555.1 of Tolypeutes matacus. Lineage (NCBI taxonomy): Eukaryota > Metazoa > Chordata > Mammalia > Cingulata > Chlamyphoridae > Tolypeutes > Tolypeutes matacus. The sequence goes on along the minus strand of JAKSZT010023082.1, from coordinate 10,225,240 downwards.
GAGGATAGGTCATAAAAGGCATTGAAGCTTCCACCTTCCCCTCTTGGATGGTTCACTCTGGGGGAAGCTCATCACCATGCTGTGAGGAAATTCAAGCAGCTCTGTAGAGGGACCAACATAGATAGGAACTGAGACCCCCAGCCCACAGCCAGCCATGTGACAGAGCCATTTCAGGAAGTGGATCCCCCAGCTCCAGGCAAGTCTTCAGATGAGTGAGTGCAGCCCAGCACTTATTTGACTGCAACTGCCTGAGAGACCCTGAGCCCCTTCCAAATTCTTCACTCAAAGACACTATGAAAACTAATAAGTGATTATTGCTGTTGTATAGCTGCTAAGTTCTGAGATAATTTATCCAGCTCTTTTAAATTATACAAAATGCTAAAAATTATATTCAGGAATCCATCTCTTGCCTTCACTCATTTCTGTTTTCCTCTATATTAGCTTCAATCTCAAGCACATTTTCTCCCTATATTAGATCTACATTTTCATTTTCCTTTACTAATAGCTGGAGCAAATATCTTATGTAGGGGTCCCATTAGAACATCTTTGGACTAATTTTTAAGGCCCGGGGGAGGTAGTGTTCCAATTAATCAGGACTTCCTGCTCACCTGGGAATGGAGTTTGAAAATTCCCATCTGAACCACACAGGCAAAGAGTAAGGGAAGGGTGGTTTACCAAAGGGAAATCAATTTCTGAAAACAAAATATGGAACATATATGGTTAGGCAAAGACGTTGGACTTTAACTGTACACGTCTAGAATATAAATGAGGAAGAACAAGGTATTGTACACAAATACTTTTAAGATATTAAAAATAAAAGTAAATATCCTTTGCTTTTAAAGTTATAATCAAAGATATAACTTGTCTTTTTAGCTGAAGAGAAACAGAAAGAAAGATCTAAGCCAAGTAATGAATCATTTGAATTATTTTTCAAATCTCACTAAGGACTTTAATAACCAAAACTAAACAAACACACACCCCTCCGCAGTACTGCACACATACCTCAATTGTTAAAGTACACATTTGGCTCAAGGGTGCTTTGAATCCACCCTTTTTGGAAGAAGAACATTAAATTAATTGGGGAACATTGATTGGTGGTCAAGCATGACGTAAATGAGATGGAGATTATGGGTTTTATACAACCCTGGGTCAAATTTTGGCCATAGCTGTGTATATCATCAGTCTTAAGGAGTGTATATCATTGGTCATAAGGCAGCACATCTCTGCTTCAGGAAGAATTACCCACAGTAGTTGTCACAGAGTTATTTGAGGATCAAATGAAAGATTACAGCATGTGAGAGTACTTTATAAACCATAAAACACTAAATAAATTTGAGATTATTACAGTGACAAGATACAGCTGGCAAACATATATCACAGGAGAAAGGATTGCTCTTTCAAGTTCACTCTTTTGTTGTTTGCTGCTGGAGATATGTTGGTTCTGCTGTTGCTTTAAAAAGAAAAAGTAAAAAAGAATAAATAAAAGCTAGATTGTGCTATGAGGCAAAGAGAAAACTAATAATTTCCAATAAAAATGTTTTTGTCTTTTCTTGAAATGTCAAATGGAATGCTTTCTTTCATCAAATGTGATTCTGGCTGTTTCTCAAACTCCCCAGGTTACATTTATCTGTATATTCTCAGAGCAAATCTCTATGTAGTGTTAGGTATGTGCAAAGCATTGTGGCAAGTGTTAGAACTACTAGCTGCTTGTAGTTATCAGACGTGTACCCTGCCATCAAAGAGTTTACTATATAGACCATTTGTCTTTTCCAAATGGATGGTAAATACCGTTATGACAGTAGCCATATCCTATTTGTTTCTATAGATTCATTTCCAGATCACTTAACAGCATGCTTTCTTTGTAGACTGAGTTTACTTATGCAAAGACGACTAAGTATACACTACATTCAGATGTCAACTGTGATACAGATGGCAATGTGGCAGAAGCTCAAACATCTCTGAGCTAGCAGAGGGAGTGAGAAATTTGTGTGCAGAGGTTGAGTGACAGGTTTGTTTTGTGGGTATAGAACTGGAGAGGACAAACATCATTCTCAAGCATATCACAGCAACCTCTAGAATAGATATTCTCACCTCCATTTTCCAGATGAGGAAATTGATGTTCAGAGAGCTGAAAAAACCTTGCTGTATATTATAGCTTGCAATTGATAGAGCCCAACTTCAGGTTTAGTCAAAAGGAAGTAGGCATGGAAGTGAGAATGAACAGACCCATTTCCCTGGAACGTATTTCTTATAAGGGCAGTAGAAGCAGCTCTTTTTAGAGTGTAGGTGAGAAATATTCAAATGAAGAATTGAGTGGCATGCTAAAAATTTTGAAATTCATTCTATAAGCAACAGAAAGACATTCAGGCTTTCTGGGTATTGTGTGGCAAGTGCAGAGCCATGATTTAGAAAAATTTAGAAATAATTGTCCATGATATTTGGAATGTCCAAGAAATAAGAAAGTTTAATGCATGTAAACAAATTAAAAGACTTATAGTATATCACTTATGAGGTAGTGAGGGCCTCCATTAAAGTACACAGAATTCTTTATTCTTCCCCTGTACCTTGCCTACTCCCCACAAACCAAATATTCCGGTTTAATGTTAACTGTGCTTAAGGATACAATTGATCACTTCTCAAAACATGTAAAATAAATGATGTATTATTTGTTTTCACAACTAAAGATTTGACTTAAAGCTTTATTTCCTTTCATTTGACAAGTCATCTCAGAAGATTATATACATACACATATATAGTGTTGAGGATATATTAAAATTCAAAAATCTTAACAGCTATCTTGATACACTGCACAGCATAATTTTGAAAAATCATATAATTTGCTCACAACATGATGTGGTGGTGAAACAGATGTGGAGGATGACAAAGAAAAGAGAATTCAATAATGTTGGCCTGGGCAATTTGAAGACCATAATTGTTTTCAGTTGAGGCAGGTAGGGATAAGGGTTTTAGGAAGAGCCAAGAATTTGGACAGACCATATATGAGATATCTAGAAACATCCAAATGGAGATACAGATAGATATTTGGATTCAATAGTTCAAGTTCAGTAGAGTTCAAGAGAAGGATCAGACCCGGAGATATAACTGTGGGAAGCATCAGCATATACAGTATATAGAAATTAATACCATGGGATAGAATGAGACCTAGGAAGTAAATATAAACTCTTCCTCCCAAATATCATACCCTTGGTTCCAAGTAGATATGTTCATGATCAAAGGAACTTCCCTTATTGTGGATCTGGCCAGCAATGGATGTGATGGAAATAGCTCTTCTTATACTATGTGGTTTAGTTGTTTCTGAACTTTCTGGAAAAGTTTGTTACAATTGTCAGTATACCTCAAAGTGGGGTCTCCAGGCATTTTAACAGATGTCCTGGGTTCTCTTAGATGCCTTTCCCCCCCTCATCTCTGTAGTAACAATTGATATCTTCTCTTCAGGCTTTTAACCTTCTGCAAGATTGTACCTTAAAAACAGTGATTTTCCCCCCATTGGCTAGCCCTTTAAAAGCTGGGACCCATTATTTACTCAATTGCAATACCTTGATCAGTAGATATCAAGTATGGAACAGATGGAATATTCAAATTGGGTAGTTTGCATGGGTGTTTAATGAAAGTACACTTTACAAAGGTGTGGAGAGGGTAGAGGAAATGCCCAAGGATAGGTGCCATGCTCTGGGACTAATCACCGTAGGGTAAAATGTTACCACCCTATGCCTGAAAAGATGAGAGGAGAATGAAATTTCCAGAATCTGAAGACAGCGAGCTATGTGTAGAAGGGCAATTGTCAGGAGAAAACAAGGATAGGGGTGGGCAACCAGCTTAAGGAGATCCATGAGGACAAAACAGGAAAAATAAATACCCTAAATTTCACACTCCTTCTACCTTTCTATCTATGGGTTCTCCTATCTTCTTGTAGCTCCAGTTGACCACTCAAGAAGCTAAAAGTTTGAAACAATCTACCAGGTCAGCCTCCTGGATTATAGAGCAAGGCAATACAGGTGAACAGTGGATCTCGAGGGGCAAGTGAAACACATCCAGCTAAGTAAACTTTCAATAATTGCAGGAATTAAAACATTTCATGCTAGCATCTACTAAGAATAGTACCAGGTGACTTTTACTGTATTAAGTATTATCTCTAGCTTACTTTATCACCTCACCTTAATTTCCAATGCAAAATAGTTACCAGCAGAATTTTAACAGACTATTAACACACAGAGCAAGAGCTAGAAATGGTAGAAAACGTCAAAGAACTGCGTAAAGGTGGACTTGTTTCATAATAATAGACTGACTGAAACTATACTTTGCTAAGCTGCTACTGACTAGTTCATAATCAATTTTCAAATGTAAATAACCAGATAGAAATTTAAAGCAGTCAAGCTGACTGTGTTAGATGTGATCTTTGATGATTATTCCATTAGTTACATTAATTTAAATACAGTTACAAGTTTTGAATGAGGTTTGTCATGTAAAGATTAAGAGGCTGCTAAACAATGATGGATTTTAATAGGCTCAGTTAAGAAAGATATTGTAAAATTCTTCCCAACTGCAATTTAAATTAAGAACAAGAGTTTGTCTTTGTTTTGTAAAAGCCATTAAAATATGATGAGTTTTCATTAACAAACTCATATCTTACAAGATTATAACTTTGTTTATTTGAAGATTCAATTCTCTTGGCTACAGAAAAAGAATGCAGCTTGTTAATAGGTTAAGTATAAATGAATGAAGAAAAAAAATTGTTTTTCCTGGGAAATCATATGACAAAATCAGGTCATAAATTATATTGTGGAACATAAATTACTTCCAAAAACTAAATAGTAATAAATTTTCTAATATGTCCAGCTATCACTCAAAAGTGAACATGTTTTTTTCAATATTCACAAAGTAGAAAAATAAATGTGTTTGATTTGTCAATTTATTTTAAAGAACTAAAATTGCTCTTAACCCTCATGATCCAAGAGACCTTGATCGTGGCCAAGGTTGGAAACATCGGTACAGACATATGGTTCAGTGAAAGCTATGGTTAAGTGGAAGGATTCAGAAATTGGTGGTGCCAAGGCTAAGGGACCACCCAAGATTTTTAAGGGTAAAAGGACCAAAGATCAAATAGGACTAGATCACCACTTCGTGGAGTGGGGTGAGGATGAGCTTAGGGCCCTGGACTGAATCCTTCACTGATGCTAGGACAATATTACTTACCTAATGAAATCAGGGACAGAAAGGTGCCTTTTACCACTCTTCTTTCTAATGGGAAAAATTAAAAGGAGAAGACAGCAAGCCAATACAGGCAGGGCCATCAGTCTCAACAATTCCCAGGTGAAGTTTTGAGGCATCCCACCAGGTAGAGACTCAGAACTTGTTGACAGTTTGTCTTGAGGTAAAGGGAACATAAAATGTGTAGGAGAATAAGGACCTTAGGAGTATAATACTCAGTTTCTTCTTGTGTAAAGATGGTAATACTTAGAGCACTTATCTTACAGGCATCTTCTGAATGTAACACAAGGTAATGGATGGAACAGTCATGGTGCAATGTCACACCTTAGTGGGGAGCATGAATATTAGCCACTATCATTAGGTGAAAATGTTTAAAACTGTATTTTTTTCATTTCTGTAAATAAGTATACAAATATACTAGGTAACTCTGAATCTTGGAGTTATGGATAATTTTAAGATTCTTCTTTCTTCCGTTACTTATTTTAAGCAAGTAGAAAATGTCATTTTAAAATGTCACTAATAAATTCATGAAAAAATAGATTTTTGTAAAAAGACAAATAATTTCAATGAAGATTAATAGTGTTTATTTTATTTTGATTGATAGTGTTTAATTTGGAGTATTTGGGACTGTCGGTTATTTTGAACATCTTTATCTTTTCCAAATTTTCTAAAATTTTTTACATTTATAAATAGAAAAAGACAGTAAAAGATTTCTTAATATTTCACACATTTAATTTGAAAATGCACTTAATTGAAAAAATATTTAAAACTCATTAGAGATAAATTAGTTGTTAAATGAATGCAGTAAAAATGCCATATTTTTAAGTTCCCCCAAAGAGTGAGATACCTTAATAAAACGTGGGTTTTAATTCAATAAAGCATTTTGGATAGAGTTTAATAGTCATCGATCTACAGGTCCTCTGAACTTATTCGGGTCCTTTTGGACCTTAAAAAAGAGCAGGATCCAATTGCCAATGAAATTGTTTCCTTATTTATAAAACAGGCATAATGGATTTTCCTAACTGCAACCACAAGATTATTGTGACTAGCACATAATGGAATATGGAGATGGGTTCTGATAAAAGAAATAGCCTACAGAAATATAAAGATATGCAAATCATCAAATACATGTTCCATATTCTGTCATTAAATTGAAAGTATACCAAAAGTTATTCATCAGGAACACAAAAAAACAACTGGATTAGTTAGCTAAATGTTTATTGCAATAAAGCAAGTATCGCAATAAATCATATCACACGAAATTTTTAGTTTCTCAGTGCAATAAAAGTTATGTTTCCACTATATTGTAGTCTGTTAAGTGTGTAATAGCATTGTCTTAAAAATGTATATATGTTAATTTAAAAATACTTTATTGCTAAAAAATGCTAACCATCATCTGAGCCTTTAGCAAGGCATAATCTTTTTGCTGGTGGAGGGTCTTGCCTCGTTGTTGATAGCTGCTGACTGAGCAGGGTGGTGGTTACTGAAGACTGGGGAAGCCGTGGCAATTTATTAAAATAAAATAGCGATTTGCTACATCTATAGACTGTTCCTTTCACGAAAAATTTCTCTGTAGCATGCAGTGCCGTTTGATAGCCTTTTACCCACAGTAGAACTCCTTTCAAAATTGGAGTCAATCCTCTCAAACCCTCCTACTGATTTATCAACCAAATTTATGTAATATTCTAAATCCTTTGTTGTCATTTCAACAATGTTCACAGCATCTTCAATAGAAGGAGATCCCATCTCAAGAAACCACTTTCTTTACTCATCCATAACAAGCAAATCCTTACGTGTTCAACTTTTAGCCTGAGATTGTAGCAATTCTGTCACATCTTCGGGCTCCACTTCTAATTCTACTTCTCTTGCTATTTCCACCACATCTGCAGTTATTTCCTCTGCTGGAGTCTTGAACTCCCCAAAGTCATCCATGAGGGTTGGAATTGACTTCTTCCAGACTCCTGTCAATGTTGATAATTTTGACCTCTTCCTGTGAATCACAGCTCTTGGGTGACCAGGTACATTATCAATGAGCAGTAATATTTTGAAAGGCATCTTTTTGTCTGAGCAGTAGGTCTCAACAGTGGGCTTAAAATGTTCAGTAAACCATGTTGTAAACAGATGTGCTGTCATCCAGGCTTTGTTGTTCCATTTATAGAGCACAGGTAGGGTAGATGTAGCATAATTCTTAAAGGCCCTAGGATTTTTGGAGTGGTAAATGAGCATTGGCTTTTCTTAAAGTCACCAGCTGCATTAGCCCCTAACAAGAGAGGTAGCCTGTTCTTTGAAGCTTTGAAGCCAGGCATTGATTTCTATGAAAGTCCTAGATGGCATGTTCTTCCAATAGAAGGCTGTTTCACCTACATTGAAAATCTGTGGTTTAGGGTAGACACTTCTATCAATTATCTTAGCTCGACCTTCTGGATATCTTGCTGCAGCTTCTACGTGCACACTTGCTGCTTCACCTTGCACTTTTAATGTGATGGAGATGGCTTTTTTTCTTAAATCTCCTGAACCTACTTCTGCTAGCTTCAAAATTTTCTTCTGCAGCTTCCTCACCTCTCTTAGCCTTCAGAGAATTGAAGAGAGTTAGGGCCTTGCTCTGGATTAGCCTTTGGCTTAAGGGAATGTTGTGGCTGGCTTGATCTTCTACCCAGACCACTAAAACTCTCCTTCCTATCAGCAATAAAGCTGTTTCACTTTCTTATCATTCACATGTTCACTGGAGTAGATCTTTTACTTTCCTTCAAGAACTTTCCCTTTGCATTCACAACTTGGCCAACTATTTGGTGCAAGAGGTCTAGCTCTCAGTCTATCTTGGCTTTTGACATGCCTTCCTCACTAAACTTAATTATTTCCAGCTTTTGATTTGCAGTGAGAGCCATGCAGCTCCTTTCACTTGAAAACTTAGAGGTCATTGTAGGTTATTAATTGGCCTAATTTCAATATATTGTATCTCAGGGAATGGGGGCCCTAGGAATGGGGGAGAGAGACCCAGGAGTAACCCATCTGTGGAGCAGGCAGAGCACATTTATTGATTAAATTCGCCATCTTATATGGGTGCTGTTTGTGGTACCTCAATACAATTACAATAGTAACAAAAAATCACTGATCACAGGTCACCATAGCAGATATACTAATAATGAAAAAGTTTGAAATATTGCAAGAGTTACCAAACTGTGACACGGGACACAAAGTGAGTGCATGCTGTTGGAAAACTGGCACTGGTAGACTTGCTTGTCGCAGGGTTGCCACAAACCTTTAATAAAGCAAAGCACAATAAAACAAGGTATGCATGTAATATCGTTTATTGTTTCCATATGTGGATTTTCCTTATTCAACATGCTATATTTTAGTATGATACAAAAATGTAATTTTGACAAGTCTCTTGAGTTTTACAGGGATTTCCCCTCTTCTAGTCACAAAAGAATTCTGGTCAATCAGCAGATTTCTTCTGAAAGTCTTGCTCTGTGAAACTTTGAGAGAGCTATAGAAGAAATTGTTTGAAGTTGAGTAACTTTGATGGAGTCTGTAAGGGATAGGAAAAAGTACAGGGTTGAGCTATTTCAGAGAGAAACACATTTTATACAGAAAGCCTGCAAAGCAGCTTAAAGATTTGGCACAATGCCCAAGAGGCAGTTTAGCATGCCTTGGTAGTTTAGCATGCCTTAGTAATGGGAGGTTGCTTTAATAAAGTTCATGAGGAAGTGATTCCTTTGTTAAAGGGCTTTCAAATTTGAAAGAGTATGCCCTATGTTTTACCAAAGGAGGCCTTCCTTTCCTGGGAGCTCACGTTCATTGTTAATGCATGCTGATTTCTCAAGGAAAAACTAATACTCACCTTTGATTCGAAAAATGGACTTAATAGATCAACCCATTAAATCTTTCGTTATTCTTAGGTATTAGTGCCAGGATTAGGAGTACCCTCACACTATTCAAGCCTCCCTCTGTTTCAGGAAGCATGTGGTTTGGGACAGAAGGTCTCCAGTCTAATTTCAAAATTTCCATAGTTGCTATAAATTACTTTGGGCAGAAAGGTGGTAGCAGATAAAGCTCCTATGTAAGATATCATTTTAAATGTCATGGAGAGAATCAATAACGAAGGCTTGCAACATAAAGTTTCTTTTGGCAGATACAAGAATGGAGAGAGGCTCTATAAATCCTCTAAGGTCTCCTGTTTGATCCCTACATAAGGAATTAATAGAAAGTGAATAGGATGAGGGACTTGAAAAGATTAAAATAATTCCTCCATGATTTGAAGAATGAAAATATAGTAGGCAGCCATAGGTATGTGCTAGGAACATTAAGCAGCTGTTTCAGAAATTGTGAAAAATAAAGGTGGCAGGGAGCCACCATATTGAGAAACCAGACATGTGCTTAATTTTTTCAGTAAATCTTTTACAAAAATATGATGTATATGAAGAAAAATGCATACATCTTCATTGTGTAGCTCGATGAATTCTCACTAAGTAAACAAACCCACATAACTACCACCCAGATCAGGAAGAGAACGTTACTAGCATCTCTGAGGGTCCCTCTCGACTGCGTCCAGTCACTGAGTGCCACCACAAAGGGTGAACACAATTCTGACTTCTTTCACCTTGAATTAGTGTTGCCTTGTCTTGAATTTTAAATAAATGGAATCATAGCATGTATAGTCTTTTTGCTTGACCTCTTTTGCTCAAGAAGAAGTAGACGACGCTCACCCATGTTGTGTAGCAGTCGTTTGTTTCTTTCCATACCTACATAGTATTCAATTGTGTGACTAGATCACAGTTTATGTATTCTTCTAAGGTGGATATACTTTTACATGACTTCCAATATGGGGTTTGTATGAATAATACGGCTATGAACATGTTTGCACGTCTTTTGATAAATGTACATACGTACACATTTCTTTGGGTTACGCACTTAGGAGTTGAATTTCTGTGTCATGGAGTGTAAATATGTTCAGATTTATAAGCTACTTCCAAACATATTTCCAAAGCAATTATGCCACTATAAACTACAGAAAGGGTAAGAAGGTTTTAGTTGCTTCCACAGCCTCAACAACCTTCAAAATGGTCTTTTCAGTGTTCCAATTGGCATGTGGTCTTGACCACTTTTTGCTTTCACATTTTCATATAAATTTGCATTTGAGCTTATAAAATAGATCAATCCATATATGATTTCATGGCATTAAAAACTAGCTATATAAAGTCAAATATAATCAGTAACTGCAGATATCAAGCATTCTGTTCTATATTTATTTGAAAGAGATAGACTTATTTTAGTTGAATTTACATACTTTATCTTATTAGCAATTTATCCATTATAGTAGACATTTTATGATCTTCATTATCCCTCATTTAGGAACCAAATGAAACATTTTCTACATTTCCAATCGACTGAATAGGTTATATCACAAAATATAATCAAATCTTTGACAGAAGCAGTTTAAATTAATAGCACATGCTGGGTCTGTATCATACAGTTTGGTTCAGAAGTTCACTTTTCTTTCCATTTAAAGGGTTGAGTCATTATGCTGCAACTAATGGGAAATTAATAGATTTTTAAAGTTCTGCAAGCAATGAAGATCTTACACTCCTGCATTATTCTTAATTATAAAATATTCTGGTTGATTTCCTTCAATGCGAACCTATATAGCAAGGGTATAATTTTAAATAGCTCTAAACCTTTCACTAAAACACAAGGAAAATTTAGTTTGTTCTTAAAAATTGTTCAGAAATTAAATGAAGTCTCAAATTAAGACACATAGATGTCTGGCTAAGGAAATAGTTGATACAAAAGTTAAAATGTCCTTTTAATTGACTACATTAAGACCTCCTTGAGATAAGGAATCTGGGCTATTCCTATTCTATTCCTAAACTATTGCTGTTTGTCTAGGTCTAGCCCAGAGCCTCAGAAACAACAAGGGTTTAATAAATGTTTCTCGGATTGGATTGATTCCTTGTTTTACTGCAGTCTCATAATAAGGTGGACCAATCTGTGCATACCACAAATGGTCTAAAGTTAGAATCACCCTAAACCTCTGGAGGTAGTTATAAGTTTGGTCCTAGTTCTTCACCCCTCCCTGTATTATATGCCCTTTCCAATGTGACTTTGTAGCTCCACCTACTAGAGGCAGAGTTTACTCTCCCTTGCCTTGACTTTGAGTTCACACCTGTGATTTTGACTTGCTTTGGTTAGTTTGTTATTTGTAGAATTGATGTAACCAAAGACTTCACATCTACTTATTTGATAGGGCTTATTGCCTTATAATTCTTCCCTTACTGAGAGGAGAGTTGGGGCCTCCGAATGAACAAATGTTGAGTATGGTGGAGCTCAAGCTATAACAGAGAAGCAATGCCAGCAGAACCTGCAATTTGAAGTAGTCACTCAACTGAACTCAGGAAAAATCACATGGTCTGCAGTCAACTTGCATACCTTTGAGTGTGAAAATAAATGCCTGCCAGCAAGTTGGTTGTGCATCATTGTTGTAGCAATAGATATCTGATGGGCATCTTCAAGAGAGGTACCATGTTAAATTCAAGTTTTTCCATAACACTTATCCAAGTGCAACATAGTAGATGCTTAGTAAATGATTTTACAGTGAACTATATGAAAGACCTATGTGAAAGCCTAAGCCATAAGGACTTAATTTTTTTCACAGTATTTTAATTATAAAAATTAATAGAGTCTTTTGAGAAGCAGTTTTGATGTTGGAAAGAAGAGAAGCAAGCTGTTCGCCTGATCATCATCTACAGCTGACCTTGTGGAGGAAACAGGAGCTAAGCCCAGAGAGAAACGCAGCCCTGGGAAGAGAGGAACCCCAGAAGCCTGAACCCTGGCAAACGCCAGCAGCTGTCTTGCTCTAACATGTGGCAATGGACTTTGGTGAGAGAAGAAATTTAACGCTTTATGGCCTGGTATCTATGGACTTCTACCTCAAATAAATACTCTTTATAAAGACCAACCCATTTTTGGTATTTTACATTAGCACCCCTTTGGCTGACTAATACAGAATTTGGTACTGAGGAGTGGGGTATTGCTTTTGTAATTACCAAAATTTTGGAACGATTTTATAAATGGGTAAGGGGTATTTTTTGGAGGAATTGTGAAATGCTTGATGAAAAAGGCCTAAATCACTTTAAAGAAAATGTTGATAGTAATAAGGACGCTAAAGAGACTTTCTAAGATGCCTTGGAAGTAAATGATGAAACTATTATTGGAAACTGGAGGAAAGGTGATCCATGTTTTAAAGTTGCAAAGATCTTAGCAAGATTAACTCCTGGTGTTATATGGAATACAGTATTTGGAAATGGTGAACCTGAGCATTTTTTTTTTTAAAGATTTTATTTATTTATTCATTTATCCCCCCCTTGCTTCCCGTGCTCGCTGGGTCAGCCAACCATGCCGTGCGGGCAGGCCTGCCTCCACCAGGAGGCCCTGGGAACCAAACCCGGGGCCTCCCATATGTTAAACGGGAGCCCCACTGATTGAGCCACAGCCGCTTCCCTGAACCTGAGCATTTAGCTGAAGTACTTTCCAACTGAAACCCAGAGAATGTGGCTTGACTTCTCCTTGCAGCTTATAACAAAATACTAGATGAGCGAAATACACTAAGGACTGAACTTTTGAGGACAAAGAAAACAGAAACTGATTCTGGAACTTCCAAGTTTCTGGAAATAAAATTCCCAGATGAAAATGCCCTATTTGAAGACTTTACTAAACTTGAGACTTGTAACTCAGAATTGAAGATGCTGTTATCTTGGAAAGACTTGTGGAAAGTCTGTCTGATGGCTTGGACCCCTGCTTCCTGCATACTAAACCAACAAAGTTTCTGAGAATGCTGTATGAACAAAACCACTGTCAGCTTGGACAAAAGAGGACATGGAAAGGAGAGACCGAAGGAGAAAAAGCTTTAAGAAGAAAACCGTGGAAGCAGAGATCTGGGATTAAGACATCTCTTTGGGCCAAGAGAGGAGCCCCACCCATATATACAGAGAGGGTGAGTTTTCCCCAGCAGATGAAGAGGGTGGATGTCCCCACCCGATGTTCAGGAAGAGTTTTGCCACCCCAGGGTGCAGGAAGGTTGGAGCACATTCCTCAAAGATTAGGGCGGTTAAGGTCAACACCCCATTGGTCTGAGAGGGGTGTACCTGTCCCCCATAGATTAGAGAAGGCCAGGTGGTCAACCCATTGCTCTGAGAGGGTTGAGCCTATATGCCAAAGGCTAGGGAAGGCCAGGTGGTCAACTTGTTGCTCTGAGAGGGTTGAGCCTGTATGTCAAAGGTTAGGGGGGCTAAGGCTCTAACCCAGAGATTGGGTAAGGTGTGGCAATCACCCCAACACTCTTGGAGGGTGAGGTCTGGAGCTTGGTTGACACCCAGATGCTTGATGAGGGTGGAACCAAGAAAATGGCCGTTGGGCAAGCCTGTGGAAATGGTGGGTTCCCATGTGGCCCCAAGGAAAAGAAAACATCTTCTTAAAAATAACTCTCAGACTTTGAAATCGAATGGAGGATGCCCTGCAAGTTTACTGAACTGTAGAGGATCCATGACTCATGTTTAACATCCCAATTTCTCCTTATAATTTGAAAATGTTTATCTTTTGTCTTTCCATTTGTGTATTGGAAGCAGTTAAATGGTTTTGTAAGATTCAGAGGTCTATAGCAGATGGGACTTTGCCTGAAGACAAACTGAATTTCTTTAAAATGATTTTGATATGATTTTGTACTTGGATTGTTACTGACTTAAATTTTTTAAAAATATTGTAATGTATTTTTGGAATTCAGAGGGTGGAATGTGGCAGTTTGATGTAATTATGAATTCCAAAAATATAATTGAATCGTGCTTGTAAACTGATCTGTTAATCTGGGCACGATTAGGTTAGGATTAGGGCGTTGAGCCCCACCCCTTGGTGGGTGGGGAATTGAATATAAAAGGCAAGGCAAAGGACAGTTGAAGCAGTCTTTTGAGAAGCAGTTTTGATGTTGGAAAGAAGAGAAGAGAAGCAAGCTGTTTGCCTGATCATCTACAGCTGACCTTGTGGAGCTAAGCCCGGAGAGAAACACAGCCCAGGTAAAAGAGGAACCCCAGAAGCCTGGCAAACGCCGGCAGCTGTCTTGCTCTAACACGTGGCAATGGACTTTGGTGAGAGAATAAACTTAACACTTTATGGCCTGGTATCTGTGGACTTCTACCCCAAATAAATACCATTTATAAAGACCAACCCATTTTTGGTATTTTACATTAGCACCCCTTTGGCTGACTAATACATCAGTGGAACCTGGAAAAGAAAGGAGAATCCAGGAGAGGCTGCCATGTGCACTGCCATATGACACAAAAACCAAGGGACAAGGATCGCCAGCAGCCAGCACCAGAATGGCACATAAAGCACTGCTTGATGACCCTTTGATTGTGGATTTCTCCTAGCTTCAAAACTGTGAACAATAAATTCCCAATGTTTTAGCCAACCTAAAAAAAAAAATTAATAAACAGAAAACTTGAAAGAATTTTACAGGGAACTACCAAATACCCACTGCTTAACTTTGTAAACTTAAGATGAATTTTTGGATGCCATTTACAATAACTAAACAGATAAAGACTCTAGGGGAAAAATCCCATGTAACTTTTACCATAAGTTATGGTTATCACATTATATCATCACTTCTTTTTTACATTTCCTAAGTAACTCAAGAAGAAAAAAACAAACAAACGTATCAAGACTAGTGGCTGAAGGATGACTTCTGAATACATTCTTTATTGGGATTTCAGAAAAATTAATCAAAATGACAAAGTATACAACTAAAACTCAGATGTGAGAGATGAGTAAGTATCCAGTTTGTATATGCTCAAATATACAAAACTGGGCCGTAATCATTTTCCCATGAGGGAACAGGGATCCTCTTCCACAGAGTAGATGTAGGCTAGGCCTGCTGGCTCCAGGCCTCCCACGAGCCTTAGGGTCTCATCCAGACCTGCACTGGAATTTAGTGGGGCTATGATGAATGGGAAGAAATGACTTACATTTTAGGGCTTCCTATGCCCCCCGCATACACGAGAATTTTGCATGTATAAAGCAAAGTAAACGGATGATGAAGTTGAGACAATACAATTGGCCTAGATGCACACTATGTATCTCTCCCATGTTAGGTGTATTCATCCTTATGTTATACTTTTGGGGTGTGAAAAACATGCATTTAACTCATACAATTTCTCCTATATACAGTGGGAGCAATTGGGACGACAGAGAGAGAAAAATACAATTGGGCCAGTGATTCTGTTAGTTGTTCCATTCAACCAAATGTGCCACAAAATAAGTGGGCAGTCAGTTATAAATCTGCTCTTCCTTTAGTCCACCTCAGCTAGGAATTCTTGTATTTGTGTAAGCTTCTTGCTGTTATGAGAGTGATTCTAAAAAGTATATATTTTTTTTCATACAGAATGACCACTAAATATAAAACAACTACTTACTCTGGTCCAAACTGAGAAAAGATAACTCTTCTAAATCTGGAAGAAAAGCTGTTTGTAAACCAACCCCCACAATCCTAAGAATGAGCAAAGGTAATTTTGACTTTAAGTGATGTCGTGTGCACTGATTTTGAAACCTAACTCTCATGTAAGATTGATTTCAAGGTCACTGAGATGAGAGTAAAACCTCCATCTCTCACATGAATTATGAAATCTCTGCTCTGTCATGGAGAAATAAAATTTTCTAAGTTGTAGAATGAATTAATATTTACCAAGTGCCACTGCTAATGTAAAATCATGGCTGTGCCATTTACCACCTGCAAAATTATTTTCAATGCTTATTTGCTTAATTTTCTTAACTCGTCTTCTAGATAGTAAGATTCTGGACATTTTGCTCTCCTTGCATCCCCCATAGTATTCAGCACGTTTTATTGCATAATCATGTAAGTGAATGAATAAGTAAATTAATAAAAGACCTTAAATGTAATCAGATACCTGGACTTTTGGGAATATTAATAATATGCCTTTATTTTGTTCTAATTCAAAACATAGAGTCAAACGATCCTCCTTAAAATCAAAAGAGGAAAATCAATATAACAGCCATTACACACAGGAGATCTAATCAGAGGAGAAATAAACACTTGCTTATTTGACCTATTGAATTTTAAGGATTGACTTGGAAAAACACAGAACAAAAAGAAGATACTATAGTATTCTATGGTGCTAATATCTATTGGCTATTTAAAACAGTCCTATGACATGGGTACTATTTTTATCCCCATTGTACAAATGAGAACAATGAGTTAAGTATGAGACTTTAGTGTCACACAACTAGTGTCAGTGCTGGAATTTGAAGCAGGCTGGCTGCAGAGTCCACACATACAATGGCTACATTATAATACCTAGTACCAGGTATATGATGCTACCAGGCTCTATCTGCCCAAATGCTTTCTTTTTTTGCCCTGTTGGGAGTGAGAATTTTTATGTGCACACATTAGATTCTGAATATCAAACTCCTTTTAAGAAATACATTCCCAGAGCACTATAATTGAACATGATATAATAGGAAAAAACGGAAGCATTTTTGAATCCACATGAGAAAATAAAGCACTCATCAGCAAAATATGTCCCTTGAATCAATGTTACAAAGGCAAAGAATAATTCCCTGATACTAACAATTCCTCAATAAAGTTTTTATGAGTAAAAAAAACAAAAGCACCCCTTATAGTATTGTAACTGTTTTACTGGAGTCCATATAAAAATCTCAGGGTGTTAATAGTCTTTCTAAACTTTATCATAGATATTTCAAACATGCGGTTGCTTCTTAAACCCATGTTCTAACTACTGTTTTCCTGGAAGGATCAGTATATATTGTAATTTAGCATTGTTTGGACTGGTAAAGGCAGGTGCCCCTGAGAAGAGCAAGTGCCAGCTGCATCTTTCCAGTTACCTAGGAATATCCCAATCATGTTTTCCTTACACCTGGAGATAGGTGTGTTTCTACATTTTTCTATGTGTTTTAGTAAATTCATATTTTTCAGTGCTCATTCTAATGTGAAAAACTGGGCTAGCTGTTCCCCATTTGCTCCATTTCAGATCTGTTCTTTCCCCTTCTCTCCTGTCACTCCATCCCTGTGATTGAGCACCTACTGCTACTCAATAAATATTTGTTGAATAATGAATAGTATCACATAAACAAAAATCTTCAAACCCCAAACCCCAAACCACTTTACATGCTGATTTTTCAGCCTTCAGACACCAGCCATGACTACTTTCCTAATGGATCATATTCACAGCCAAAAGGACAACTTCAATCCAGTTAGTCTCCTGGTTTTATTTGGGGCAATTTTAATGCAACCCAGAACTTTCAGTTGACTACACAGGGCCTTTACAACTTCTAGCTTTAAGAGTGACATATTTAGCTGGAATCTGATTCAGATGAACTCAGCCAATATGTTCCAAACTAAATAATGAGGGTGTGCTTTATTTCCCATAAACTTAAATTGAATAGGGCATGTATTTTTTTTTTTTTTTTTTTTTTTTTTTTTTTTTTTTACTCCCAACCCTTCCACTTAGAACCCAGACATTTGGTAAATCTATGCCTTTATAAACTTAAAAATTACAACAGAATTTCATTTTCACCTTAAATACAGCTAGAAACCATTAAATACAATTTGAATATTAGGTAAAGGTATCATTTTAATAGGTTAAATGTTATTTTCAGTGCTTGGTTTTGAAATCATCTGTGCCTGATATAACCAATAACCTATGTCAGCAGAGACCATTTACTCTCTGAAATCGAGCTTCCACCATTAAAATATTCAAGCTTCAAAACTTGTAGATGGATGTTTTCCAATTAGAAAGAGGGAGAATGCAATGCTTTCATAGGTAGCAAGAAAAGCACCTAACAAAAGATTCCAGCTAGTCCTATGTGGGTGGAAATCTAAATCAAGAGAAAAAAATCTCATAAGCAAGATATTAAAGAGAAAGAAACAAACTTTCTTATGCTGCAGGGAGAAGTAATACAGTAGCTTTCCAAACCTTGACACAAATAGATGTGCCTCTCCAGATTCTAGGACAGACTGTATGCCCCTATTTAAAAGTCAATAATAAGCAAACATCGTTTTAACACCTCCCATATGATAGGACCTAAGTCAGTAAAATGAAGACCTAAGGACCAGATGACATCCTGTATTCAGATGTGAGTAGGAAAGCTTTATAACAATATCAAGGTGCTTACCATAAAAAAAGATTAAAGATGATCTGGGGCAGACATGCCAGCTTAGCTTAGGGAATGAGCACACAGAATCTTGCGTTGGAATGCTGGAGTCTGATTCTGGTTCTTCTTCTTCTTGCCTATATACCCATGAGAAAATTGTGCACCCATTTTTGGTTTCAACTTGCTCATCTTTAAATAATACTGAACCAATAGGATTCTCCACAAGGAATAAACACGATGATGTATGGAAAGCTTTAGGGAGAGTGTCTAAGCTGTAGCACAACTGCAGTTACTGGTTTGAGATGGCAACCAGACTCATCAGACACAAATAGGTTTCAAGTTAATGCTACATTTACTGAGCTTTACAGAAGAATTCAAGGCAGGACATGCTGCAGGTATGTCATCAGCATCTCACAGACAGGCCCAGCATCTGTCCAAGGGCATAGTTTCTTTTGCCCCCCTCATGCATCCAGGGCATGAAAGCCAAGGTACCTGTGTGTCACCTTGGCACATTGAAACCACAAACCTACCCCCACCCCAGCCACCAACTTTTTTTGATGCTCTAGTCACATAGGCCTGAGCCTTGCATGTCAAGGCCAAGCACCCCCAACCCAGATATAATTCCACACATCAAAGCAGGCAAACCTAACAGTCCTCATTTATCTCTACTGTTTCCAAGGAAACAATGCTGTTGAGCCCAAAGTCTTTCTCAGTCCTGCACCAGCTCAGGCCTGATGGTAACCTTTCATTCACAGTCTCCCACATAAAAAGTGCTGACAAAATGGCATCTGTTATTGTTCCCATTAGTAAACTAGGTAATAGTCAACATGAGTTAGTGTGCTCTGATAACTGTTAATGAAGGGTACTGATAAGAATACCTGGAAGTTAAAACTGCCAGAATTTAAATGATCCAGCAAGTACTGAGACGGTATCTACTTGTTGAGAGTAGTAAGAGTTGCTGTTTGTACCTGATCAGTAGCCATTTCCTCCTTATTCTAGAAAGAGTATTCCAGTTTTTCTTTGGGGAGTCCATCCTTTCCCCAAGCTCATATAGTTCTGATGGGGATGAGCCACCCTTCTGTCGAGGGGGAAGGACTTGCAATACAGGCTTAGTGCCCCTGGGATTAAATCAGGACTGACATATGACTCCAGGTAGGCAGATAAGAGTGTTACTTTGGCTTTTTGCCCCAGTGTTATTAGAAAAGAGAAATGTTTGTCCAGCTGCTACTTGTTTAGCACAAAAGTGCTTCTGGGGTGTGCATTAATGGCCAGGCACTGAATGGACAAAGTCTGCCTGAGGACAAAGGAGAAGAGAACAGCAATAGCAAAAGATGAAAAGAGGGTAGAAACTGAAGTCTCTGAATCCAGCTGGAATTAAAAAAAAAAAAATACGTCAGTAAATTCCCTTTTTATTTTCCTTAAGTCCATTTGAATTTAGTGTGTGTTAAGTGGCATCTGTAAAATTCCTGACTAAAGCAGGGTATTATTGGGGAGGGGAAATACAAAAGGACGACAGGCTGCTTAAAGGGAGAGAGCAAAATCCACAACAGATAATCCTAGGATGTAGACCATTCCATACATACACCCATGGCTGAGGGACTAAGGCGGAAGCTGGGAAGGGGGGCGAGTGAACCCCTTCTTGGAAATTAGATGCTTGGGATGCCCCCTGGCATGTGAGGAGAATCTTATCACGAAGCAAAGATGAACTGCAACAGGCTCTGCTCCTGGAAAAGTGGGGCACAACTTTTGCTTAAGGACATATTCCAGCCTGCCGGCTGAACTGTAGGGCGCGGCTTCTCTTAGGCACAGAAATCCAGTGAGGATGGAGAGACCCTGGACTATCCAAGGAACAGATGGAGGAGGATTATGGCGCGTATCTCGGATAGGGCCAGTATGGGGCAGAGCTTGCCATTTTGCATTCTTGGGAAAATATAAAATACTTGTTTTCCAAAAACAACTGTTTGAGAAAAAGTCTAGGCTAGTATACATATTTTTTACATTTTTAAAATGCTTGCTATTCAAACGAGATAAACACCTTTAAAAATGGTAGAAAATAGGCCAGTTTCTCTGTTGACATGTGTGAAGTGCCATTAGAGAGTCACATGGAAAAATACAAAAATTCAACAAGGCAGCATCATACCTAAAATCAAATAGACTTTCCCCATCTTACTAGTTAATAGGAAAATATTAATGAAATGTAAAGACGCAAAAGAGCTTGAAATAACACAAGTAAATGTTACAAGGTTCTGTGATATATCCAGGAGTTTTTCTGTTAATTAGGTAAATTGAAGAATATATATTCAATAGTGTCTCTGTATATAGATCATCATTTAAAACTGCAGAAAACTGAAAGTTGAATGTTTTAATCATTTGCTTCCTTAAGCTGTATTTTTTAGGTCTATTATAATTGCTTCACAATTTAACTACACCATTTAGCATGTAGTATTTAATGAGAGAGTACTATGAATATGTTGAGGAGTTTCACATGTTCTTATTTATCAGAATTTCCTCAGACCCCAGGATACTGTGAGTTCAAAGGGGATCATATTAAAGGTAAAAACCTAAATTTTAGTGGCTCTTGGCCCCCGGTGCTGATAAAGCCCCCCCACACTTGCCTGCTCAGTTATATCTGAGAGTCTGCGTATGTTAACT
Organism: Tolypeutes matacus; assembly: GCA_026826555.1. Taxonomy (NCBI): domain Eukaryota; kingdom Metazoa; phylum Chordata; class Mammalia; order Cingulata; family Chlamyphoridae; genus Tolypeutes; species Tolypeutes matacus. Next base: position 10,204,186 of record JAKSZT010023082.1, on the reverse strand, counting down.
CGTGTTCACATATGTCTACACTTGCTGGCACCTTCTTATCCACAGGCAAAGGGCATATGAATGGAAATTGCTATTTATCCCGTCACCACTGGACACCCATTATTCCTCTAGACATCCAGAAATGCCTTAGCTCTGCCAGGCATCCTCTGGGTGCCACCATATCTTTCTTCTAAACAGACATCTAGAGTTGTCACTGAGCATTGTGAAGGAAGCATTGACATACTTCTGTTGACAAAGATGCCCAGGAGTGGTGCAGTGGAGTGTCGTTGTAAGTGCTTCCCTCTTCTTCGTTCTGGGTTGTTCTGTTCCACCCAAAACATGCTGCTTTGGTCCAATTTACAAAACTTCTAACAGCAATGCTCTTTCTGGTTTTGGTTTTTAACTTTAACTGCCCTGAGAATCCATAGGACTTATACATGGGGAGGAAGGGGGTTTGGGGATGGGGTGGGCAAATTAGGTCAGATGACAAATCTGAAAAAGGGATGTCATATTTAATTTAGGACTGACCATTCTTTCTAATAACCAAGGCTTTCGTATTGGGTCAAGTATCTTGCTTAGCTCCTACTTCCTCAGGATAAGCTCTCCTAAAAAGTCTCTCATCCCCTGAGCAAATAAGAAATTATTTGGTTTTAAGTAACAGAAATCTAATTCAAAGTTGAGCTAGTGGGGGGTGGGTGGAAGAAAACTGTTTTTGGCTCAACAGATTGAAAATCAAGAGGTGGCTTTGTCTTTAGGCACAGATTTGTCCTAGTACTTTATGATATCTCCAAGGATCTCTCTCTCTTTCTCCATCTCTTGTCTCTGTTATTCTTTGTATTAGCTTTGGTCCCAGGCAAGAAAAAAAGATAGTGCTTCTCTTCCTGGTTCCAGCAAAAGTCCTTGGGATGATTCTGATTGTGCCACCTTGAGTCACTGGGCCCATTCCTGAGCCAGCCACTGTGGTCAGGGAGATGGAGATGCCAACCCTTGTTGCTAAGCAGGGCAAGTCATATAATTAACATCCCTAGCAGTTAGGGGCAGGAGAATTCACCAAAGGAAAATAAGCTAGGCAGTAACAATTGTCCACTAGAACCCTGGTGTCAACAGACACCTTCAAGGCTAATCTGATCACAAAACATACCCAGATAAATTGGAACCTTAACAGTGGAACGGACATGGTTTAAATTCTTCCCTCAGCTCACATGCGAAGAGCGGGGATTCAGAATCAAGTCTCTCCCTGCTCCAGCACCTATAATCATTTGACCATATTCTCTGTTTTCCTCAATGTAATATGTCTTCACTTTACAAAAACACCCCTAATTATAATTATGCAGGTACATCAGGAGAAAGACAACTTGGGAGAAGTCAGAAGGGCTGATGTAGAGCTCCTCAAAGTATGTTCCACGCCACCCAACTCAAAATGACCTGGGAAGATTATTACTATTTCAGATTTGGGAGTCACTTCAGAACACATAAATCACTATTTCTGTGTCTTTCCCATCCCTGCTATTGCTTGTGCTCATCCAGTGTTATTGGTAAACTCCAAAAAGCTGAAGCATCTGATAAAATGCTGCTTTTCTGCTGTGTTGAACGTTCCCACTGAACCAGATATTTGGAGCTTTGTTCATACCTGCTTGCACACAAGTAAAAACAGACAGCCCTATCTTATCAATGAATTAGTAACCTATCCGTTCAATGCCCAGTTTTGGGACACCTCTAAAGCTGTAACTCATATTCCTCATCTTGTCCCAACATTGTAGCCTGGGTGCTTTCAGAAATATATGTCAGCGATACTCTATGTTTGTTTACAACCAAACATGGCATTATTTTCATGATAGAATACAGTACAGAAACATTATGTCATCAGCTCTTCCCTGGTGTCTTAGTTTGCCAGCACTGCTGTAATAAAGTACCACAGCCTAGTTGGCTTAAACAACAGAAATTATTGTCTCACAGCTCTGGAGGCTAGAAGCCTGAACCAAGGTATCGACCAGGCCATGATTCCTCTGAAAAACTGTAGGGTTCTGGCCGTGACATGCATATCTGTGAGACTCCTCGGATTGTGGCGTAACTCAGTCTCTGGCTGTGTCTCTTTGTTCAAATGTCTTCTCTGTTACAACCCAACTCCTGAAGGGCACCAGTTGGTGAGGCCACAAGACCAAAGAACACAGCTGGCATTTAGTCAGGCTAAGCTTTATTGGGACTTACGGACAGGAGAGAATCTCTGAAGGCGGCAGTTCCGAGAGTGAAGATAGTGCTCTGCAAAGAGATGAGAAAATGAGGGGTGATATATAAAGGGTTTCCGAACAAGCACATTCCATAGGGTATGAGAACAGAGTTCCTGCTAGGGGCACGTGAAGTGTGCACATGTGGTGTGGTGACGTTTTCACTACGCTCTTGGAAGGACGTTTACCAGGGACATTTACTGCTTTGGGAAGATTATAGTTTATGATACCATCTATGCATTCTCTCCCCTCTGGGGAGGGTTGTTAACCTTTAACTTGTGTCTAGGTCATGCAGGCAGCTACGTGCTGAGGAATTAGGGGGGCCTGGGTCCCCACACGCTCCTTATAAGGGCACCAATCATATTGGATTAGGGCCCACCCTAATCCAATTTGGCCTCATCTTAACTAATCACATCTTCAAAGATCCTATTTCCAAATAAGGTCACATTCACAGGACTAGGGCTTAAGACTTGACTCTATCTTTTAATGGGGGGCAGAGGGGTCAAAATAGAATCCATAATACCTGACCACTGCTAAAAGCTAAATAAAGTCAGTTACAAGCTAAAAGAAAGAGTAGACTATTTCTCTTCCTAGGAAATTTGAGGCCTTAAATGATATAAAAATGCCTAAGCCTTTTAGTATATTAAAACAGGTAAGGGTAAAATGAGGAGTCATCATTGATCCGCAGAACAGAACTTGCCAGAGGACCAGCGACCTTAACATTTATGCACATTAAAATCTGAAACACAATTTGAGGCAGTTGTTAGCAACCTTTGTTGTCTGTCAGAATCACCTGGGGGATTACAGTGCACTCATGTCTGGATCCCACCCCCAAAAGTTGTGATGTAATTGGTCTGGGGTGTGATTTTTGGCTAAGGGATTTTTTTAACACTCCTCAGGTTATTCTAATGTGCAGCAGATGCTGGGCCCCACTACTCTCAGGGGCTTTTGCATTGCCTAGTGACAATGCCTACGAAGGGGTTTTAAAGCCCATTTCTCTTCTTAAGAGAAGAAATGTGAATCGGGTATTAATCTGTGTAGCAAAAGAAACCCAGGATGGTTCTTTAAGAGAAATAATATTAAATAAGAAAACTCAGAGGCAAGCCTAAGACATGAACTCTCGAAAATAATTAGGTTTGGAACCCAGAAGGCTGTGAACATGGCAGAGTGGAACATAGGGACTTTTAGGTAAGAGAGAATGAAAAGGTGGAGAACCTTACCACCCAGGTTCAGGAAATTGAATTCCACTTGAGAGCCAATTGAGAGCCATCTGAGGTGTCTGCAAATGGCAGTGACATGATGAAAACCATGCTTGAAAATGAAAACATCACTAATAGAGCAAGGTGTTCAAGCCAAAGTACCTTTAAAAGAACCATCTCCACGAAGCTGTATTCCCTTGTTTCTCCCTAACAAGCATTTGTAGCTACAAAAGGTAACTGATAGTGGGATCATTAAATTATTTAATACTTGATGGCCTAAGTTTGCATTGTCTGTTGAGCTAGGCTAACAGAACTATCTAATCAGCATTTCCTGTGCTTAGGCCTGGACATCTGTACATTTTAAAACTCCACAGGCAATTCATATAAACTTCCAGGGTAAGAGCTACAGTCCTAGCAACTAGAGGGAGAGTGAACCTGAAAGGGGAGTAGATGGTATGCTAAAGTGGCCAGGAGAGTAGCTACTGGGCCAATCAAAACACGTGTTGGGGCAAAGTGCTGCTAGGAAGATTAACCCCTGGGAAACATAAGAACATTTCCTCCTTTCCATTCCATCTACTTCCTAGAGTTATAAAATATGGATAAAAAGAGCACTGCTTTATATTTCAAAATCATGGACGGCTGCAAACCACTGCTATCCAAAGAAGGGAGAGTCTTCAGAGCTTTTACCTTTTTACTGCCCTACCAACATAGTTTACCTTGACACACAGAGGATTTTATTTATAACCTGTGGACCATTAGTTATTCAGGTCTAATATTCAAAAGAATTTCCTGCTATGAAAAACTCTGAAACATCTCCAAAAAAAAAAAAAAGTAATTTTGGCACTTTTCTATCATTCAAAAATTGATAACCGATTCATTTTTTGCCTCTTAGGTATATTATTTCAGATAAGAGAATTTTGGTGGCAGTAATTCTCTCTCTCTCTCTCTCTCTCTCCAGAAAACCCATTCCAAACAACCGCAGGAAGGCAACCATCATCTCTCCAAAAGTGAGGGTAAACACAAGGCTTAATTTGTTCATGTGCAATAAACAGTTCTGTTTTGAAGGCAGCATCTAAAGTGACAGTTTTATTTCACTGTGGTCATTTTGATCTCCCTAGTTGAAAGATATTACTGAGATAAGGAAGTGTCAAAATGTAGCACCAAGTAACCAGACAGAGATGAAGGAACGTAACTTTGTTGGGAATTATTGTCTTAAATCTTCTTTGGCTCAAGATAAAAAAGCTTTCTTCTGAAGTGGCGTGAGGTAAGAACCAAGCCCATAGGGATTCAGGAGCCAAATGGTCAAAAGCAAAGATTCAGTTGATAATTAGGTGCCTGGCATTCAGATCTGGCTGCCACCCGAGGATGAGAAGGCAAAATCTATTTCATTATTTCTAAGTTTCAAAGGATATGTCAGTTTGTGATTACATTTGTGAGATGCCCGAGATCATTATCACTGTGGAAAAAAGATAACCAGCTCTGAGACAGCTTTGTTCAGCAGGAGCACCCACCATGGATCTGGAACTGCAGAGGACATTATATCGCCGAGACCAGGGTGGCTTAGAGTGGGAGCTCAGAAGTGCTAATTGACTCGCTGTTTACCGAGAGATGTGCCCCCTGTTGGAACCTGCACTGGGGCTAATAGAGGTCTTGAATACATTGCTTTTTAAAAAAAATGTAGGTAATAATTTTGTGAAAGATGATTTCAAAACAAGGATATATATTATACATATTTAAAGCTGCATTCCTTTACTGGCACCAAGGAATCTTGGTTTTAAGTTGAAAGTCAGCTGTCTTGTAACAATACCTTATTCAGTTACCTCTTTAAATTGCTAAGATAGACAATATTTTACTTTACTGAACCTATTGCAAAGCTGAACAGACAGTCTCCATAAACAGAGAGATGACACTTCTCTAGAGAACATGAATCTCAAGGTAGAGCATTCTGTTATTGGACACGGTAAAAATATATATACAAGGAAATACAGGTTTTCAATAATAGAGCCAAGTATTGTTTCAAATCTCCAGACTAACGCTTTCAGCTTTTTCCCTTATTCCAGATCACTGCTGCATGAAGGCAAGTATAGGAAATCAAAAAGTCAATTCCCATACAAACTTCATTTCTAAGGTACCCTGGCAGAGGAAGATGAGCAGTCCTGAGTCAGCCCCTGGCCCAACTTGGGTCAATCAAGGTCCCTTTGTGGGAATTTGGAATTGAGGCTGAGAGAAGGAATGGATTAACTTGCCTAACGTAATGTCAGGAGCTATGAGTGGTTTCCAGCAAATCATCCACCACATTTTTTCTTTATGAAATCCTAGAGGGGGAAAAAAACAAGAGGACAAACAGAGCGTGACAAACAAGATGTGCAGAAGGAATTAAGACTCCCAGGGGCATTTGCTTGCAGTTCATTTCTGAATTCTGTGAAAAGCCCTAGAAGTTCATTGGATATCTCTGAATCCTGCCATTAAAGACTGCTGCCCCTCTTTTGTAGGTTTAAGCTGGGTGGAGTAATTTTCCCTGACTAGCACAACAGGAATCCTTACTGATACAAATAGTTAGAAAATATAATGAAAAAATATCTTTTTGTATGTAACAACCAAAAAAAGATAAAATCTTTGATAATAATGAACTTAAATTATTATAAATGATATGGGATTTTATGTATAAAAATGGAAGTAATCACTAACAGATATAATAGATGAGATGCATAAATGACAAGAGATAATCTCTTCCTAGATAAAAAAGACTCACATAAAGCCATGCAGTCTCTGTCATTTAAATTATGAATTTACTTTTGGATCCATTAAGGAATTTTTTTTTAACTTGACAAGATGATTCTGAAGTTGTTTTTGAAGAATGAACAAAAATTTTAAAAGAATAGTATGGCAACTCCAGTGCCAGGTATTGGAATGCATTTAAAAATGACACTTATTACAACACTTTGTATATGTACAAGTAGAGAAAGATCCTCAATTCAGAAAGTCCAGAAGTAGACCAAGTATATGATTAAGAATAATCATTCAGGGGGACGGATGTGGCTCAAATGGTTGGGTGTCCGTCTCCCATATGGGGGGACCTGGGTTCAATCCCTGGGACCTCCCGGTTAAAAAAAAAAAAAAAAAAAAAAAGAATAATCATTCAATAAATGGAACTGGGATAAATTATTATTCGGGAGATATAAAATAAAATTAGAGCCCCATATTGAAGTATTCCAAAAAATCAGTCCTAATATAAATGTAGCTAAAAAAAAAAAAAAAAAAAAAAAAAATCTAGACAAACTAATTAGAATAATGTATGGGTAAATATTAATTTGATTCCTGGTCAAGGAAGGCCTTTATAAGTACAAAAGAAAACATGGTATGACTGTATAAAAGATTTCCTTATGTCAGAAATAACCATAAGCAAAATTTAAAACATGGCCTGTTTCTGGACTTTCTAAATTGTTCAAAGATCTCTCATAGGACCAAGGATTAGGACGTGGGCATCTTTTGTGGGCAGGGGGCATTATTCTGTCTACCACAAAGTATTTGCTCTGGAGATACATTGATGATGGGGAGACCAATTAATAAAGTTTATTTTAACAACTCAGTGGCAAGTATTTAACTGGCCTGGAGAAAATATTGTCTTATTATATGAGACTTGTAGAGGACGAAAAAATGATGGGTAAACTGGTATCTTCAAATTCAAGGATCAGAGAGGCTGCCCACTTCACTCTTCACAGATTCAGATCTTGTGCTTAGAGCAATGCCGTGCATAGATTAGAGGCTCAAGAGACACTTCCTCAGATACAGATTGATCCAAGGAATAATTCATTCCACTGCTTTTCCTAGTTTGTAGAGTTCAATGGTCTCTTCTCAAATTGCCTTGATATTTACTGCCAGAACCCATTATTTTAGCGCTTAATCACTTGGTCAAGCATTACAATTTATTTGCTTTGCTTGTATTCTTTATTTCACCATCTACGTTGATGTATTTTTCATTTATTAAGATCTAACTGCAATTGCAATATTATAAATGATGTAGTTTATATAAAAGTGGTACTTGATGAGCTACACTATCAAGAGACTGGTTTTACAAGCCAACCTATTTTCTTATTATGTGGACCCTTCATGTAGATATGGCTGATTATTTTCTCCCAGGTAGGTAAGACTAAAATGTCTTTTCCCTTTTCTCTTGTGTTTTTGTTATTGCCTAAAGCCTGTTCCTGCATGAACATAAAGGAATTGAGTGTGTTGTAAGGTTACTAGAATAAACAAAAGGCTTTTTTGTATACTTAATGTGGTCTAAGTTCCCCCACTCTACACAACTCCAAATATCCTGGTACATTATAGGATTTTGAAAAATAGTATGGAGTTTCTGCCCTGTCAATTGTTGAAATGGATAGTCTGCTGCTGTTTTAAGTATAGCCAAATTCAACAAATGAACTATAGAAAGAGCAGAGCTCAGAAGTTCAGCATCTTTGAAATATTATGTGGATATTTAAATAATTGGGCTGTATGTCATTTTTTGTCATGGGAATTTTAGACTTTGCCCTCTGGTATCTTTGCATTGAGTACATATGTATAATTTAATCATCATCCACAAGTAATGTTAATTGTTTGTACACCCAAGCTGTGTTAGGATTAGATATATGCCCAATGAAGAAACAGCAGAGTCAAACTTACTCTAAAGGATTGATCTGAGGGTATGCCAAAAGCCAAAGATGGTAGATGTGATTTTTCCCTTTCTGTATAATAAATAGTAGCAGTGAAGGTAGTTAACAACCAGTAGTGCAGAATAAATGTGGGTTTATTTCTGATTCTGCCTAATGCAGAAAGAGGGATTGAACTATGCTTAGACTAAGGACTGAAGAAATTTTTCAAATGAGGAGTGAAACAATTTACAAGATGGAAGAGATCATCTCTGTAGTCAATAATGAAATGGAAAAAAATGAAAACTGCAGAAAATATTGAGGACAAAGGGGATATAAAAAAGAAATTGAGTAGATGTATTTCACATAATGGGTAAAATATTTCTCTCCTTTTTCTATTTCCTTATCTATCATTGTTCCAGTTTTATTGAGTGACTGACTTTGTGCTAGTTACTATGCTAAGTGCTGAAGATACACAGTGTCTGTAGCAGCTTCATAATTCAATAAACAATAGATCATTGATGTTGGAATATAAATTGGTCTTTCAGTAATAATCTATGCATAATAGAAGTTTACCAGTAAAGGATCTTAAAGTCTATATTGATATAACCTTTCCTGGAGATGGCTATATATTAAAGATGCCTTTTCAAAAGCCATGTACTATTGTACAGGCCTTTCAGGAACTCATACACTAATGAGGAATCCAGGCATAAAATATTTACAAGAAACTGTTACAAGTTTTGAAGAAGGAATGAGATAAACAAGTAGAGCAAGAAAGGAGAGAAAGAGATGAGGGAGGAAAAGCTTTTCAGATACGTATGAATATTTTCTGGAGCTTAGCTGGGACAGTTATAACCATATTCAAAGGTCGGAATCATGGAAGCCTCGTATCTATGCTCAAGGTTAAGACCTTTGCTAGTGGCAGTGTAAAGCTACCATAAAAGACTTTCAAGCAGGAGAATGACCTGCTCCTGTTATGGTTGTAGTTAGATCATTCTGGTAGTACTTTATGGAGGGTGGGGAGTGGTCCGAGTGACCATGTGCAAATAGACAACCTAGGAAGAAGTCATAGTAATAATGGAAAGGGAAAGGATAAAATTGAGAAATAGTGAATAGGGTTAACTAAAGGAGATGGCAAGCTATTAAATGTGAGAAATGAGGGAGACAGATAATTCAAGAATGATTTCCAGATTTCCGACTTGGAATACCACTGAAGTTGACACAGTCACTGAGAGGGAGCATATACAAGGTTAAGCAGATTTTGGACAAAAAAGATAATGACTTCATTATGAATTTCAGGTAGCTCTAGGTCTTCCAGATGGGTATTTCTAGGTGAGATTTGGAAATCCACAAACTATAGATGGTATGTAATGAAGCAAAATGATGTAATCCAGGGAGGGTGTGAAAAGTAGAAAAGGACATCTGACAGAGTACCATCTCCTCCTGTCTCGTGATAGAATCCCTCTTCCTTCCAGGAAAATTGTTCCTCAACCCACAGCCACAGATTTGGGCATTTTGGGTCAAGCTTTGGCAATCACAGTAATCCATTGCCTTGGCCTCAATGATTGCTTTAGGATTTAGCTTATAACTCAAACCTATATGACTGTGAAAAATGTTCATTTATCTGTGGGTCTGGTGAGTTAGTAAGACGTGAATCTTAGGCTGCTTGTAACCATCTTGCCTCCCTCTGTGAGAAGCACCTGTGCCAAAATGATGCCATAAAGGAAAACAGATTGAGAGCTGGAGACCAAACACTGATGACACTGTTTGAGATTCTAGATCCACCGGTATTTGAAATCAACATGATATTTGTCTAGGAGTTATATTTAAAATATTTACCAACTAGATTGGCATTGGCACTGACCAATTAGAATGGATGCATGCCATAGAGCTGAAGCAGTGCTCCCTGCTATGCCAATTCTTTAGTTCTTGTATCAGAGAAAACTCTAAATTAGAGGATCTGAGGGGAGACTGGCCAGGTTATTGGGGCGATTACACAGAAGAGGGAGAGAGTGGATATTTTCCAATGGTATGGAATTTTTTCAGTACTTTAACAACTGATATTTCCATTCTGGTATGTACTGGCTCAATCACATCAGCATTGCTCTGATTTTTTTTTTTTATTAGAGAAATTGTGAGTTTACAAAACAATCATGCATAAAATACAGGATTCCAGTTTACCACCCCATCACCAACACCTTGCATTGGTTTGGAACATCTGTTACCATTGATGATAGCGCTTTTTTTTTTTTTTTTAATAATTGTACTATTTTTAACAGTATTTACCTTTGTTACAATTGATGAAAGATTATTAAAATAGTTCCATCTCTCATCCATTATTTACATCGTTTTTTTTCCATATACCACATTATACTTACCACCTTGTATTAGTATCATACATTTGTTAAAATGCATAAAAGAACATTCTTATACTTGTACTATTAACTCTAGTCCTTCATCTACAATAGGGTTCACTGTGTTGTACACTACTATGATTTATCCTTCAACTTTTATTCTAGTAACACATAAATCATAAAGGTTTCCCTATTAACTGTATTCAACTATACAGTTCAGTGCTGTTGACGGCACTCAAAATAATGTGCTACTATCACAACCATCCATCTCCAAACCTTTACCATCAGCCTAAATAGAAAATCTGTACAAGTTAAGCATCAACTCCCCATTCCCTAAACCCAATCTATCTCCGGGTAACCTGTATTCTAAACTCTAATGCCTTGAGTTTGCCAAATACAATTAGTTTGTGACAGTGAAATCATACAACATTTGTCATTTTGTGTCTGGCTTATTTCACTCAACATAAGGTCCTCAAGGTTCATCCATGTTGTCACATGCATTAGAACTTCATTCCTTTTTATAGCTAAATAATATTCCATGTACATACCACATTTTGTTTATCCATTCATTCGTTGATGGACACAGGTTTCTTCCACAATTATTCAATTGTGAATAATGCCACTGTATTACTCAGGCAAAGGTGTGCTAATGCAAAATACCAGAGATTGGTTGGTCTTTATAAAGGGTATTTATTTGGGGTAGAAGTCCACAGTTACCAGGCCATAAAGCATAAATTTCTTCCCTCACCAAAGTCCATTGCCACTTGTTGGAGCTGCGGACTTTTGCCAGGGCTCAGGCTTCTTGGGTTCCTCTCTTCCCAGGGCTGCATTTCTCTCTGGGCTTAGTGCTTGTTTCCTCCACAAAGTCAGCTGTAGACTATTAGGATCTCTAGGCTTTGCCTCTCTCCACAAGGCCAGCTGTGAACTCTCAGGCGAATGGCTCATCTCTATCCTGGGGCCTTCTCTCCAACATCAAAAACTGCTACAACTGTTCTTTGTGATGCCTTCTATATTTTATTCTCCACCCACCAAGGGGTGGGGCTAAACAGCCTACTGATGTGGCCCAGTCAACACCCTAATCATAACTTTATCATGCCCAGATGAACAGATCCGTTTACAAGCATAATCCAATATATATTTTTGGAATTCATAATTACATCAAATTGCCCAACAGCTACAGCCACTATGATCATCTGTGTGAAAATATCCGTTCAAACCCCTGAATTCAATTCTTCTGGGTATATATTTAGTAGTGGGATTGCCAGTTCATATGGCAATTCTATACTTAGCTTCCTGAGCAGCTGCACCACTTTACATTCCTACCAGCAATGAATGAGTGTTCCTATTTCTCCACATCCACCTCAACACTTGTAGTTCACTGTCTTTTAAATAGTGGCCATTCCAGTAGGTGTGAAATATAATCTCATTGGGGTTTTGATTTATTTGCATTTCCTAAATAGCTAGTGATTTTGAGCATCTTTTCATGTACTTTGTAGCCATTTGTATTTCTTCTTTGGAGAAAAGTCTATTCAAGTCTTTTGCCCATTTTTTAATTGGTGTGTCTCCCTACTGTTAAGTTGTAGGATTTTTTTAATATATTCTGTATATTAAACCATGGAGGTAAGGGTCTATTTCTGAACTCTCAATTCCATTCCCTTGATCAGTGTGTCTATCTTTATGCCAGCACCATGCTGTTTTGACTGCTGTGCTTCCTGGACACGTATATTCATGTCTTTCATGAGAATTGGGAAATTTTTGGTTATTTCCTCAAATACTCTTTCTGTCCATTTTCCCTTCTCTTCTCCTTCTGGAACTCCCATTATATGTATGTTGGTGCACTTCATGCTATCATTCAACTCTGAGCTCCTGTTCATTTTCTTACATTCTTTTCTCTCTTTGTTCTCTCTTTTCAATTTCAGCTGTTCTAGCCTCAACATTGCTGATTCTTTCTTCCATGATTTCAAATCTGCTGTTGTCTGCCTCGATTGTATTTTTCATCTCACTTATTGTGTCTTTCATTCCCATAATGCTCTGTTATTTTTCTACCCAAGATTTCAGATTTTTCTTTGTGTTCACCCAGTGTCCTTTTAATGTCTTTTATTTTTTTAGCTATATTGTCATTCAACTCCATGATTTGATTTAGGAGATTTGTATGAAACTCATTGATTAGTTGTTTCAAGTCCTGTGTCTCATCTGGAGCTTTAATTTGTTCCTTTGCCTGAGTCATATCTTCCTTTTCTTAGTATGGCTTGTAATTTTCTGCTTATGTCTAGGCATCTGGTTATGATGCTGAGTTTACTCTGATGTTCAGTTTCTCTCTCTTGCCTAGGGATTTACTGTTAAGTAGCTGTGTGCTACCATTGTTCTTTGACTCTTGGTTCACCTTGTTCTAGATATTTAGGATTGTCCCTGTTTAAGTGCTCACAGCAGGGCTAAGGACCAGTAATGGGGTGCAGGCCAGTTTCCAAGGGCCTTGGAGAGGGGGGCCAGTAAAGGCACCTGATTGCCATTTGAACTTATTTTTCCCTTTTTGTGCACTTTTCTGCTCTGCCAGCAGCTGGCAATTTTGGCAAAACACCCAGCTCAGACCCCAGGTGCTAGGGGGGAATGCATTCAGTATAACTCCATGGTGGGTGATTGTATTAGTCAGCCAAAGGGGTGCTGATGCAAAATACCAGAAATCAGTTGGTTTTTATAAAGGGTATTTATTTGGGGTAGAAGCTTACAGTTACCAGGCCATAAAGCGTAAGTTACTTCCCTGACCAAAGACTGTTGCCACGTATTGGAGCAAGATAGCTGCTGACATCTGCCAGGGTTCAGGCTTCCTGGATTCCTCTCTTCCTGGGGCTCATTTCTGTCCAGGCTCAGCTCCTCTGTTTTCTCCACAAGGTCAGCTATAGACTGTGAGGCTCTCTAGGCTTTGCCTCTCTCCAAGGCCAGCTGTAGACTATCAGGTGACCAGCTCTGTCTCTCTCAGCTCTGCTCCTCTGCGTGCTTACTTCCCAGACTCCAGCTCAAAAACTCCAGCATCAAAACTCCAACTAACTCCTCTGCTCTGCTGTTTAGTTTTATCTGTGAGTCCCTACCCATGAAGGGGGCAGGACTCAACCTCCTACTGATATGGCCCAATCAAACCCCTAATCATAATTTAAACATGCCCAGGTACAGACCAGTCTACAAACACAATCCAATATCTATTTTTGGAATTCATAAGCAATGCCAAACTGCCCCAGTGGTGCTGAAGCAATGTCTTCAGGGCTGGCCAAGCCTCACAAACAAACTTTCTCAGAAGCTGTTCTCCTTTGGCCAGCCATACCCTCCCTCCCTCTGCCTCAGCAACCAGCCCATGGCAGGAGGGGAGGGTATTTGAGAAGGCAAATTATCTTTAGCTCCCTGCAGGCTCTCAATGCAAACAATGTCATGGTCCTACCCAGCAACAGATCAAGTTTGCTGGCCAAAATCTGAATTTGCTGTAGGTTGTATCCACCCATTTCCCCTTTCTTGGGGAGGAGGACCCCTGCAACCTCCTTAGTCTGCAGCCACTGCAGTCCATAGACTGCTGTTTGCTCCGGGGGTTGGGGGGATGGACACCAGCTGCTGCTGCTTCAGCTTTACACATGAGATTTTTCCAGCAAGCTGAGACTCCTTTCCTTTGCCCCTCTCTCTTCTGGATGGTGTCTTGCCTGCCCCTGGTGTCCTGAGCCCCAGAGCAGGCCTCCAGAGAGTCTCTGCCTATCCTCTATTTTTTTTCTGGGAGAGAAGTGATCCCTCTGCTTTTCTAATCCTCCACTTTCCCAGAATCTCATGTATTTTTAATAGCTTCTATTGTGATTTTCATGTCCATCCTTTCTGTTGTTTTATAGTTTCAAATTCTTCTTTATCTCATACGGTGTCTTAATAATCTTTAGCCATGTTTTCCTTCATCTCCTTGAATTGATTTAGGAGAGCTGTTTGAACGTATTTGTTTGGTTCCAAATTCTGTGTCTCCTCAGAAGTTTTAATTTGTTCCGTTGACTGGGCAATGTCTTCCTGTTTCTTAGTATGGCTTGTAATTTTTTGCTGATGTTTCGGCATCTGATTTTTTTGGTGAGTTTGCTCTGAAGGTCACTTTCTCTCTCTTGCTAGGGTTTTATTGTTGATTGTGTATTAAGTCTCATCTTTGACACTTACTCTAGCACTTTAGAATAGCCCATGTTTAACTGATTATATCTTTTCAGCTCTTCTTCGTCTGAAGTACTAATACATGCTACTTGTATGAACCTTGAAAATATTATGCTAAATGAAAGAAGCTGGTCACAAAAGACCACATATTATATGATTCCATTTACATAAAATGTCCAGAATATGTTACTAGAGAGAGACAGAAAATAGATTAAGTAGTTGCTTAGTGCTGCAGTTCCTGCCTGTTTAATGCTGCAGTGGGGGGTGGGGATCGAGTGATACTGATAGGGCAGCTAAAATTACAGGGTTTCTTTTTAAGTTATAAAAATGTTCTCAAACTGATTTTGGTAATGAGTGCACATATCTGTATCTATACTGAAAACTACCAAACTGTACACTTTAAATGGGTGAATTGTTTGGTGTGTGAATATCTCAGTAAAGCTATTTTTAAAAATCTAGGTAAAATGGTAATAAGAATAAATAGGAGGAAGATGGCAGAGTAAGGAGCTCCAGGACTTGGTCTGTCCTCCAAAACAGCTGTTTAGTTCTCAGATTTTTTATTAGATTCCTGAGAATTTTATATATACAAGGTCATGTCACCTGTGAATAGAGATAGTATTACTTCTTCCTTTCCAATATAGATGGTATATACAAGATTGGACTCAAACAGGCCTTGAAGGCACAACTAAATTACACAAGTAGCCCAAAAAGCCCTTGGCTCCCACTCTTGCCACATTTTTCTCAGCCCACAGCTATGGCCTCTTGGAGACTCCTGTCACTTCCCAGTGAGTTCATTAACAAAGTGGCCATGGTATTAGGGGTGGATTATGCATGGGGTCAGCAACGTGGACTTTCATGCACCAAGGCTAACCTGGCTACAGCCACTGCTGAGTGCCGAATCTGCCAGCAGCAGAAACCAACACTCAGTCCCAAATATGGCAACGTTCTCCAAGGTGATCAGCCTGGTAGCAGGTTGATTACATTGAACCACTTTCATCATGGAAGGGGCAGCATTTTGTTTCTGACTACATATGGATTTGCCTTCCCTGCACACAATGCTTCTGCCTAAACTATCATCTGTGGACTTACAAAATGCTTTATCCACCATCAGGGTATGCCAGACAGCATTGCTTCTGATCAAGGAACCCACAGCAAATGATGTGCAGGAATGGGCACATGCTCCTGAAATTCACTGGTCTTGCTGTGTTCTCCATTATCCTGAAGCAGCTTGATTAATAGAACAGTAGAATGGCCTTTTGAAGATTCAATTATGGTACCAACTGGGTGGCAATACCTTGCAGGGCTGGAACAGTGTTCTCCAGGAGGCTGTATATGTTCTAAATCAGTATCCAATCTATGATGTTGTTTCTCCTACAACCAGGATTCATGAGTCCAGGAACAAGGGGTGGAAATGGGAGTGGCACCACTCACTATTACCCCTAGTGACCCACTAGACAAATGTTTCCTTCCTGGTACTGTGACCTTAATATATGTGGGTCTACAGGTCTTAGTCTCAAAAGGAAGACTGCTTCCAACAGGAGACACAACAATGATTCCATTGAATTGGAAGTTAAGACAGCCACCTAGTCACTTTGGGCTCCTCATGCCTTGGAATCAACATGCAAAAGAGGGAATTACTGCACTGCCTGGGGTGATTGATCCTGATTACCAAGGGGAAATAGGCAACTACACAATGAAGGTAATAAAGAGTTCACCTAGAATATAGGAGGCCCTTTATGTCATCTCTTATTACTACCATGCCCCATGATTAAAGTCAATCCAGGCAGGGCTATTAATGGCCCAGAAACTTCAGGAATGAAAGCATGGGTCACCCCACCATGCAAAGAACTAGTACCAGTGAGAAGCTTGCTGAAATTAAAGGGAATATGGAATGGAATATCTTTGTTCTCTTTTCTCTCATAACTTTAATACAACTTATATGATATGTCATAGCATTTAGTTACTGGATATCCAGTGTTAGGAATGACTATTACCCAAAGACTTGCATCTGCTTCTGGGAAATGGTTTAGTGCAATTTCAGTTGTGCACAGGACAGTTAAATTATGTTAGGTTAAATTATGACTGCACTGTTTTTATTTAGAGAGTAAGTATGGTTTAAGAAGATGTGTGTGGGAATGGGTACCAAGTTAGTGAGGGGTAGACTGTAATGGTTAAGTTCATATGTCTACTTGGCTAGGTTATGGCATCCAGTTGTTTGGCCAAGCAAGCATTGGCCTGATTATTACTGTGAGTATTTCATGGATTTAAATAATCAGTCAGCTAATTGCATCTATGATTGATTTCATCAGCAATCAACAAAGGAGATTGCCTTCAGCAGTAAGAGAAGTCTCATCCAATCATGAGAAGGCCTTAAAGGAAGAACTAATTATTTCAGCACTTAGACAAATTTCTATCTCTACTTCAGCCAGCTAATTTCTTCTGGGGAATTCATTGAAATCTTCGTCAGACTTCCCAAATGTGGCGTGCCCTACAGAAATCAGACTTGTTAACGGCTCATAGTTGCATGCACCAATTCCTATAATGAATCTTATATAAATGTATACACGCACAGACATACATATATCATATTCCCTCTCTTTTTCTGGAAAACAGGTCCTACAGAATTTCTATTTTTTTGTTTCACTTTGGTGATAGTGGTTTTTTTTTTTTTTTTTTTAAGAAACTACCCCTTTTGTCTAAATTTTTAAATTTATTAGTCTAAAATTACTCATAATGTACTTTAAAATACTTGTGGAATTTATAATCACTTCTCTTATTTAGGTCCTGATGTATGCATGTGCATTTGTGTGTCTGTGTGTCTGTCTGTATAATTTAATTTCACTTTTTGCCTTAAGAGTCTTGCCAGTGGATTAACAATTTTGTTAGTCTTTTAAAAGGACCATCTTTTGACTCTGTTGGTCATCTCTATTATTTTCTATTTTACTAATTTTTGCTCTTGAATTTATCTTTTCCTTTTTTTACTGTATTTATATTTAATATGCTGTTCTTTTCCTAATGTTGACACGGTTGTTATCTCATGCAAGATCCAGTTTGGAAAATAGAAATCACCATAAGTGTTTCCAATAGATGGGATTTAATACAAAATATAGTTTATTCCCCACCCTTAGCTCCAGGCAATCACTGACACATTCCATCATTATGGTTAAGATTTGTCTTTCCTAGAATTTCATATAAATGGAAACATATATTGCATACTCTTTAATGCCTGGCTTCCTTCCTTTAGTAAAATGTTTTTCAGATATGTCCATGTTTATTGCACATTATCAGTAGATGCTTCTTATTGCTAACTATTATTCCATTGTATGGATATACCACAACTGTTAATCCATTTACTAATTGATGGCCACTTGGGTTAATTCCAGGTTTAGCTATTATGAATAAAGCTTCTTTCATATGTCTTGGGTAAGTACTGAGTGTGAAATTTATGTTTTATATGGAAGTCTTATTGGGTTTTTAAATGCAATTCTTAAGAATGTTTAGATAGTGATAATTCCTCTTATATTTCTTAACAGATTCAGATTACTGCTAAGCCCTACTTTTTAGTATTAGGTTTTATTTTTTTACTGTAACTTCATAGATATGTGCATAGGTTAATAAATATTAACTACCGTGAATTCAGGCCTGGGTTTTATTAAACGCAACATTTCTTAAGTGCTAACATAGTGTTAGCACTATTATAATAACTTTATATTTTGTCAATTACCCAAAGGAAGAAATATATTATTCTCAATTTTCAGATGATGTATAAGCTGAGGAAAAATGATATTAACTTACCCAAGGACACAAATCTATTAAGTTGCAGAGCCAGGATTTGAACTCTTTAGGTCTGCTTCCCAAGTCTATATTCTTAGACTTAATTCTACTACATTACATATAAAAGTAGAAATCTGGAATAAAAAATGATGTATGTGATATATTTTTAAATTATAATTCATTTTGTGTATATTTTTAGAATCTAATACTTCTCAAACTAAGTAAGGCTATTTATTCCATAAACCTCCGAAATCAAACTATGTTGATATCTATATACTTAGAAAGTAAAAATCAAATATATACATATGTGTATATTGTATATATACAAAATACTTTTATGCAACTACATGTTATTTTGGTATTAATTAAAATATCCTTGTAAACCATAGCAATACCTAACTGACTAAATTATACAATAAAAATCATATACACCACAGTGTTGGATTTATTTTACTTTTTGTAGCTGTTGGTTTGAGCTTTTGTAAATGCATTCCATCAGTTGTACAGAATGAATGCCTGAACAGCTGTGTAACATCTTCACCTTATCTCTCATCTGTTGGCAACAAAGAATGAATGGGAAATCTACAATATTACTGTATTAATCATGATGACAGAAAAAGTTCAACTATGTTCTATCTGAGAAAAAGAATAACAGTTGGTTAGTATCAATTTGTTGACTGCATGAGTCACTTGTGTGGATTTTTTGGGGGTAAGGTAATTATTTTAAAACTTGATAATAAGATACTTTAAAAAGACTTATAAAATAATAATAAGCATTTGTCTTCTCTAATATAGAAAGTAAATTACAGTCTCTCTATAAGAAAATGTGTTAGTTAGATATAATGCTGCCCAATTTAGCTATCACAGATCCTTTTGATATAAAAGATTGCCACTGGCTCGTTAAAGACAGCAGTAAATAATAATTTCCAGGGAAAATAGCACCTTTTAGTAGATAAGTAAAAATCATTTGGATTTATTACTGAGAGTCAGACAAACATTTAAGAGAAGAAATGTCACGCTTCCCACACACCACCTGAAAAGGGCTGTTTATAGAAAGCTGAGGGGATGTACTTCCAAAGATAGCAAGACAGGAATATGAACTATTTAATAAACATACAAAAATCAAATCTCATTACTTAGTATATACAAAAATATAAAAACTGTTTTCTTTAGATTTATATTCCCACATATTGGCCGCTTATTTCATTTTATTAGAAAAGTTTTGGGTCTACAGAACAATCATGCATAAAATATAGGATTCCCATATACCACCCTATTATTAACACCTCCCATTGATTGGAGTGGAACATTTGTTACAATTGATGAAAGCACACTTTTATAATTGTCCTATTAACTATAGTCTATGGTTTAACATAGGGTTCACTGTGTAGTGCAGTTCCATGGATTTTTTTTCTATTATGGTTTTGTTACTCTCTATATAACCTAACATATCCCCTTTTAACCACATTCAGATCTATATTTTAATGCTGTTAATTGTGTTCACAATGTTGTGCTACCATCACCACAAACCGAAACTCTGTAGCAATTAAACATTACCTCCCAATGCCCTACCTTCACCCAGTTCTTGTAACCTGTATTCAAATTTGTGACTCTATGAATTTGCTTATTTGAATTGTTTCAAATCAGTGAGATCATACAATATTTGTGCTTTTGTGTCTGGATTATTTCTTTCAACATAATGTCTTCAAGGTTCGTCCACGTTTTCATATGTATCAGAATTTCATTCCTTTTTATGTCTGAAGAATATTCCATTTTATGTATGCACCACATTTTGTTTATCCATTCATCAGTTGATGGACCACTTGGTTGCTTCCAGCTTTTGACAATTGTGAAGTGTGCAAATATCTGTCCTATTCCCTGCTTTCGATTCTTTTGAGCATATACTGAGTGGTGGCATTGCCAGGTCATACTTTCTGACAAACTGCCAAACCGTCTTCCCAATGAATGAATGTTCCTATTTCTCCACATCTGTTCTAGCACTTGTAATCTTCTGTTTTTGTTTTTTTTTAAACAATGGTATCTCATTGTGATTTTGATTTGCATTTCCCTGATGGCTAATAATTTTGAGCATCTTTTCATGTGCTTTTTGGCAATTTGTATATCTTCTTTGGGGAGAGTCTATTCAAGTCTTCTGCCCATTTTTTCAATGTTATCTTTTTGTTGTTAAGAAATATTTCTTTCTATATTCTGGATATTAAACCTTTACTGCACATGTAATTTTCAAATATTTTATCCCATTGTGTAGGTTGTCATTTTAATTCCATGATAAAGCCCTTTGAGGCACAAGAGTTTTTAATTTTGAGGAGGTATCACTTATCAATTTTTTCTTTTGTTACTTGGGTTTTGGGTGTAAAGTCTAAGAAACCATTGCCTAACGCGGTCTTGAAGATGCTTCCCTATGTTTTCTTCTAGAAGTTTGACAGTTCTGGCTCTTCTACTTAGGTCTTTCATCTATTTTGACTTGGTTTTTGTATAAGGTGTGAGCTAGGGGTCCTCTTTTTTTTTTTTTTTTCCTTCTTTAACAAATGGTCCTGGAAAACTGGATCTCCATTTGCAAAAGATATTATACTTTCCAAATTGACTGAGCTTGGCACCCTGTTAAAAAATCATTTGGCCATAGATATGAGGGTCTGTTTCTAAACTCTCAATTCGATTTCATTGAATCTGTCCTTGTGCCAGTAGCATGTTGTTTTGACCACTGTAGATTTGTAGTCATGTTTAAAATCAGGAATCATGAGTCCTCCAAGATGGTTTTTGGCTAATCTGTCCCTCTTACTCTTCCATATAAATTTGATGATTGGCTTTCCCATTTCTAAAATGAAGATTATTGGTATTTGATTGCATTGAAATACTTTGAGTAGAATTAACAGCTTAACAATATTTAGTCTTCCAATACATGAACACAGAATGCCCTTCCATTTATTTAAGTCTTCTCTGATATCTTTTAGCAATATTTTATATTTTCTGTGTGCAAGCCTTTACATCCTTGGTTAAATTTATTCCTAGATATTTGATTCTATTTTAAATGGAAATTTTCCTTGATTTTCTCCTCTGCTTGCTCATTACCAGTGTATAGAACCACTCCTGGTTTTTGGGTGTTGATCTTATAACCCATCAATTTGCTGAGTTCATTTATTAGCTCTAGGAGCACTGTTGTAAATTTTTCAGGATTTTCTTTATATAGGATGTCATTTGTAAATAAAGTGTTATTTCTTCCTTTCCAATGTGGATGTCCTTTATTTCTTTTTCTTACCTAATAGCTCTTGGTAGAACACCCAGTATAATGTTGAAGAACAGTGGTGATAGAGGCATCCTTGCCTTGCTCCAAATCTTAGAGGGAAAGCTTTTGGTATTTCATCATTAAGTAAGATATTATCTGTGAGCTTTTCATATATGCCCTATATTATCATGTTTCTATTCCTAGTGTTCTAGATGTTTTTATCAAGAAGGGGTGCTGGATTTTGTCAAATGCCTGATCTGCATCAATTGAGATGATCATGTGGATTTTTTCCTTCATTCTGTTAATGTGCTGTATTACATGGATTTTCTTATCTTGAACCACCCTTGCATACCTGGCATAAATGCCACTTGATCATGTTCTCTAATTCTTTTAATGTGCTGTTAAATTCTGTTTGCTAGTATTTTGTAGAGGATATTTGCACCTATATTCATAAGAGATGTTGGTCTGTAATTTTTTTCTTGTGATATATTTATCCAGCTTTGGTATGAGGATGATTTTGGCATCATAGAATGAATAGGGGGTGTTCCCACCTCTTCAATATTTTGGAAGAGTTTTAGCAGAATTAGAGTTGGTAAAATTCCCTGGTGAAGCCATCTTGTCTTGGGGTTTTTCTTTAATGGTAAGTTTTTAATTACTGATTCAATATCTTTAACAGCAATTGGTTTGTTGACATCTTCTATTTCTTCTTGAGTCAGTGTAGTGTATTTCTAAGAATTTGTCCATTTTATCCAAGTTATCTAATTTATTGGCTGCTGTTCATACTATCCTTTTATAGTCCATTTTATTTCAGGAGGGTTGGTAGTAATGTCCCCCTTTGCGTTTCTGATTTTCATTATTTGTATTCTTTTCTTTGTCAGTCTAGCTAAAAGTTTGTCAATTTTATTGATCTTATCAAAGAACTGACTTTTGGTTTTGTTGATTATTGTTTTCTTTGTTCTCTATTTCATTTATCTCCACTCTAATCTTTGTTATTTCCTTCCTTCTCCTTTTGGGTTTAGTTTCCTCTTCTTTTTCTAGTTCTTCCAGATTTGGGGCTAGTCTCTGATTTGAAGTCTCTTTTTTAATGTAAGCATTTAGAGCTATAAATTGCTTCTCGGCACTGCCTTCGCTATATCCCAGAGGTTTTGATATCTTCTATTTTCATTTTCCTCAACTCTTTAATTCATCATTTTTTTAAGATTATGTTGTTAAATTTCCACATATTTGTGAATTTTCCTTTTCTCCCTCTATTATTTAAAGCTTCATTAGGTTGTGGTCAGAGAAGATACATTGTATGATTTCAATATTTTTTAATTTCTTCAGACTTGTTTTATGGCCTAACATACGGTCTATCCTAAGAATTATCCACATGAACTCTAGAAGAATGTGTATTGTGTTGTTGTTGGGTCAAGTGTTCTTTATATATCTGGAAGGTCTAGTTGGTTTATAGAGTATCGTTCAAATCTTGTATTTACTTATTGATCTTCTGACTAGATGTTCTATCCATTAATGAAAGTGGTATATAGCAAAGTCTCCTACTATTAATGTAGAACCATATATTTCTTCCTTCAAAGCTGACATTTTGGGGCTCTATTGATAGGTGCATATATATTTAAAATTGTTACATCTTCCTGTTGAATTTGTCTCTCATAATCATTTGTGACTTAAAGTCTATTATATATTAGTATAGCTACCCCAGCTCTCTTTTGGTTACTACCTGCATGGTATATTTTTCCATCCTTTTACTTTCAACCTATTTGTGCCTTTGAATTTAAGGTGAATCTCTTCAATGTAGTTGGGTCATTTTTTTTTTTTTTAATCCATTCTGCCAATCTCTGCCTTTTGACTGGAGAGTTTAATCTATTTACATTTGAAGTCACTACTGATAATGCAGGACTTTCTTCTGCCATCTTGCTATTTAGCCTTTGTAAGTCATACCTCTTTTATCCCTCACGTCTGTTAATGACTTTTTTTTTTTTTTTAAAGATTTTATTTATTTATTCATTTATCCCCCCCTTGCTGCTTGTGCTCGCTGGGTCAGCTAACCACGCCGTGCGGGCGGGCTTGCCTTCACCAGGAGGCCCCGGGAACCGAACCCGGGGCCTCCCATATGGTAAACGGGAGCCCTACTGATTGAGCCACAGCCGCTTCCGTGTTAATGACTTTTATATTTATATAAATTTGTGTGTTGTACCATATTAAGCACCTTCTCTTTTCTATGTGGGTATATTTTTCATCTATTTTTCTTGTGGTTACCATGGGGTTAAAATTTAACATCTTAAATATATAACAGTCATATTTGGTTTCGTACCAACTTGACCTCAATAGCATACACATACATTTTCCTCTATCCCTCCATTCCCCCCTCCATTTTTTATATTTTTTGTAGCTGTTATCATATCACATATCTTTGTTCATTGTATGTCCCAAACTAGAGATTTATCATTACTTTTTTATGCATTTAGAGTTACATACCAAATGATACAATACAATAATATTGGCATCTATAATTACGCAAATGGTTACCTTTACCAAAGCTCTTTATTTCTTTATGCTGCTTTGAAACACTGTCTAGTGTCTTTTACTTTCATTCTGAAGAACTCCCTCAGCTTTTGTTTATCTGGAGATGTCTTAATCTCTCCCTCATTTTTGAAATAAAGCCTCACTGGATATAAAATTCTTGGTTGGAAGTTGTTTTCCTTCAGCATTTTTAAGTATTTCAGCCCACTGCCTTCTGCCACCGTGGCTTCTGATGAGAAATTGGCACTCAATCTTATTGGAACTCCCTTGTTGCTTTTCTCTTACACCTTTCAGAACCCTCTCCTTGCCCTTTGCATTCAATACGGTGACTGATATATGACAGGGTTTATTTTTCTTCATGTTTATTTTGTTTGCTATTCTCTGGTCTTATTGGATGTGTATATCTATGTCTTTTCATATGTTTGGGAAGTTCCCTGTCATTATTTCTTTGACTATTCCTTCTGCCCCTTTATCTTTCCTTCTTAGACTACCATAATGTGGATATTGGTACACTTGATGATGTCCCAGAGGTATCATAGACTATTTTTGCTTTTATGATTATTTTTTCTTTCTGCTCCTCAGCCTGACTCATTTCAGTTGTCTTATTTTTGAGTTTGCTGTTTTCAAAGTCTTTGTTTGGTTTGTCCACATTCTGGTCTTCTTCACTGGTATTTTCTGGAATTTTACCCTCTTCCTTTGCATGGGCCATAATCTCCAGTTCCTTTGCCTTATACTACTGTTGCACACTGTACTTTTTTTTCTTTATTAGAGAAGTTGCAAGTTTACAGAATAATCATGCCATGCAAACAATACAGGATTCCCATACACCACCCACCACCACCATCTTGCATTGGTATGGGACATTTTTTACAATTGATAGCACAGTTTTATAATTGTACTATTAAAGTTCATGGTTTGCTACCATCCATTAGAAAGCATTTCCATCATTCCAAATAGGAACTCTATACGTTTTAAACCTTAACTGCCCATTCCCTATCCCCACCCTGTCCCCTATATTCCAGATCTGACTCTGATTATTCTTATTGTTTTAAATCAGTGAGATCATACAATATTTGTCCTTTTGTGTCTGGCTTATTTCACTCATCATGATATCTTCAAGGTTCATCCATGTTGTCACATATATCTAAAATTCATTCCTTTTTATGGCTGAATAGTATTCCATTGTGTGTATATACCACATTTTGTTTAGCCATTCATCAGTTGATGGACACTTGGGATGCTTCCATCTTTTGGCAAATGTGAATAATGCCACTATGAATATCAGTGTGCAAATATCTGTTCAAGTCCCTGCTTTCAATTCTTTGGGAGTATATATCAAGTAGTGGGATTTCTGGGTACATTTTTTATATTTTAAAATATTAAGGTTGGGTTTATTCTATGAGAGGTCTATGTCTTGATTTTGTAACCAGCTAGTGATAAACCAGAGATTTTCTTGAGCCTCAGCCCTACTATCAGGAAGGTCCGCCCAAGGCCAGTGTAGGGTTTTCTGTATACTTATTAGTTGTTTTGGAGTTCCAGTTTTTACAGGAATTTGAATGCCTGCTCATTTTCCAGTAAACAGACCTCCCTCTCCCAGGTGTTTCAAACAGGCAAGCCTTTGCCTCAGACTGTCCACCTCGATAGTTTCTTAACACTCCTTTCATTCTGTCAAGCTTCTTCCATCTGGAGGGTAAATTCCGGGTAGGGGCGCATGCCAGAGAGGCATTTCCCAAGTCAGTCTTTCAGATCCGAAATAGGGTCATGAAGGGGCACAGACCGACTACAAAGTGCCCTTGGGAGGGGATCAGAAACTTCTTCCATGGTTCTCCAAAGCTGAGCTTTTTTACCTGCCCAGCAAATGCACCCCTGAGGATGCACCGCGTCTTGAAGTCTCCTCCATTGCTGCTTTTGTCCAGGGCAGGTTGGAACAATGGCCACTGTCAGAGACCAGCTACAGC
This sequence comes from Tolypeutes matacus, assembly GCA_026826555.1. Taxonomy (NCBI): domain Eukaryota; kingdom Metazoa; phylum Chordata; class Mammalia; order Cingulata; family Chlamyphoridae; genus Tolypeutes; species Tolypeutes matacus. The sequence continues at coordinate 10,178,144 of JAKSZT010023082.1, read as the reverse complement.
CATCCAAAATTGCAAATCAAAAGCCTCTATCAGTGACGCCCACACCTGGTCTTGTAGAAGAGGCTTTTTAAGTCTTTGTCACCAACAAGGTATCCAGGGACTGGACCGCATGTCAGCTTGCCTGGAGAGTGGGGGATATATGCCAGTATTTGTGCATAGAAAGAGCAAGAACAATTTACTGTTCTTTGCCATAATCTACCAGATCTTCCTCCTGCACTTTCCTGGATGCTGTATAGTATTCTACTGGCCTCCGGGGTTTCAAAATTGTTGTTTCAGACAGTTCCTGCCTGTTTAATAGTTGTTCTGGTGCATTGACTGAATCCTGGAGCTTCCTACTATGTCATCTTCCCACAACTTTCTCTGGCCAATTCTGATTTTATAAACCATATTTTGAAGAAAAACATGAAAGCAATAGCCAATTTGGTAAAAAGTACAACAGCATATATTTTAGTAGTGATAATTAGTTACTACAAACTGCACAAATTCTCAGAAATATTAACTGCCCTAAAAATAAACTGTGTCTTTCAGACTGATAATAAAGAGGCACATTTACCACTCAAGGAAACCCTGATGACAGGTTGCTAGAAACCCAGGCAAAAAATATATGGGATACCATTTATAGCATGTTATAAAAGTTAAATGCAGCTAATGAGCCCTTCACAGTGGTTTGCATCATGCTCATTTCTGACTCTGCATTTATGGCAGTTATAGTTCAGAAAAAAAATCTATCTATTCCGTGTAAATCCAGCTGCTCCCTGCACCAGTACTAGTGATAGAAAACTCAATTTAAATCAAACTTAATCACTTCTGCTAGCCACAGTGTGCCTCCAACACTCCTCACCCACTGGTACATTTTATTTTAGCATGGCTTTGTTTGTTGCATCTCTTAACCTTCCTCCAATTCACCCTCTAATTGGCTGACTGGGGATTCCATTGTCACTCAAGATAAATCCCCGGCTCATTGAGGAAATTGGAAGCTGACTTTGCAGTTTGAATTTGGTTCCAAGGGTACATATTTCCTGGCCTTTATAAAAAAAACACCTATAATTAGATAGAAGGTAAAACAATGCATGAAACTGTACCTGAAATTACAGCTTTTTTTTTTTTTTTTTTGAATGCGTTTAATTGTTTAGTTCCGTGTTGGTGGTCAAGAAGGGAACTGAAGGCTTGTCTTCATGTTTTGCCATGAAACCATGAGACATAACATTGTCTGGAGGCCTCTCTCAACAACCATCGTGTTACCACTTTTTAAAAAATGATCTCATGCAACCTAAAGAGTATTTGACCTTTGGAAGTTATCAAAACTTCTTGTGAGTACAAACACAAGACAATTTTAAGATTTAGAGTTCTACTTCTAGATTAGGGCTGTTAGCAACAAATTATTTAAATTTTAAAAATTAACAGAATGTATTTCTGGATCTTGCTAATGTACCTTATATATACCTGATGCTAGATATAAGAGAAATTAAGTCTTGATTATTTTGTATAAGTAAAAGGGGAGATATTATAAGTTATGTGTCAATGTTTTTTTAATTTCACTGACAGTAAACAAAAGGCCAGCTGTTGGGATGTCTCTCTGTGTGAGGAGTGTGAGGGTGCTTCAGAGAAACCTGACACAAAGTCTTTGTCCTTGGGTAGCTTCTCAATTATGAGGAGACATTTATGTAGAAGAGACACAGTATCATATACAAAGGAAATATGAAATTTGTAACACAGACATCAATTGATAAAGAGTTTCAGAAGAGGTTAGCATGATTAAGACAGGTATTTGTCCCACAGTTATTACTCTTTACTACCCATTCTCTCCTCTACCTCTCTGGTTGCAGGGAGAGCAGAAGAAAAAGAAAAATATACCCAGATAAGTGCATAGCCTTAACCTTCAAATAACTTGGCGTGGCTTTGTTCTCATTCAGTTTAAACACATAGTATAGCCATTACACACTCTCTTTCCATAATGGGTGAAATATAAGCCTGGCTTATGCCAAAACCACAGATTTGTCAGATTGACTTAAACAACGGAAAGGAAGCCATTGTTGTTGATGTATCTGTGGCTAATCATGGTTATTCAACAGATGATATAATATTTTTAGCACAAATTTAAATTCACCTGAACCATAAACAGACTTTTTTTTTTTTTTTTTGGCATTTTCTTATAGCACTTACCTTCCTGTTTTAAAGATTAAAGATGATACTAAATGTATATATATGCCTCTTTGATTTTTGGTCATTCAAAATTTCTTAAACTAAACACATACTTCTATCTTTTTTCACATGACATGTTTTTATTTTCTATTACATATCCCCTATGTTCACTTTTTATTCCCAGTCTTGGTCAATTAAATATCTTAGTACATATTTTCAAGTTGTTGCCTATTTCCCACCCCACCCCCCCTTTTTTTTACAATTACCTTATTTAACTCCATCATACGCTTGATACATTTTGATTCTTTTAGATAAAATTCAAGGCAAAACTGCCTTATTAAAAGACAACATTTGCTGTTGCTCAGGAAAAAAAAACCCATAAAATGGAACATGAACCTTACTTAAAATGTTCTCACTTTTGAGGAGCTGTGATTGAGTTCACTTTTGTTCACTCTAGGAATTCAAATCGGTTATCCCTTTAAAATAGGATATCCCAGCCAAATGGTGGCCACAGAGTACCTACCCTTATCCTAGATTCATGTCGCTGGAATAGGCACTCATAAGGACAGAATGGGCCTTATTGCCTTGTTTCCTGTTATATAAAATCATCTTATATCCTTTTAGATTTTTTTCTCTTTAGCAGAATTCCTTAAGTATCATGGCATCCTAATAAATACTCTAAGCAATTTTCCTAAACCTTCATTCTTAGATGACTACGATGATAAAGATGATGATAATGTTGATTTGTGGGGCCTTCTAGTCACAATACCATATCCAACCATATTACAAGTTGGAGATTTACATAAGATTCATGCATTATTTTCAAATTTGTCCCATTCTCAGAAAACTGCTCCTTTCTCTTGTTGTTAATTTTCTGAAAGACAGTTACCAAAACCCTGTAGCATAGATGGATACATACCATATAAATTCTTGAGGAATGAAAATTTAACTATCTAATAATTGTATGTCTCTTAACTTCCCTGAACCTCAATTTATTATCTTTAAAATAAAAAGTTTGAAAGTTCAGCTTTCTAGAAAATCTCTTGGTTCAATCTCATTGCCCATCCTAGGATAGGTGGCTTCAGATTCAAGGCGTAGGAGCCAGGGATGAACTGAAATGGTATAGCCTCAGAATGAAGGGGAAAAAAATATAGTTTTCTTGGTGAAACTAGTTATTTCAAATACATCACCAACATTGTTGTTATGCTAGCAGGGTCTCTTTTCCCCATCTTACCATTTTACTGTTGTCCTATCTTTATTTTTCTCAGGACTTCAGAAAGGCTACAGCAATATATGTGAACATTCCCAATTAGGAAAGAGGTTAGGAGGCAAATAATATGCCTGATGACATATGAGCCTCTGGACAGTCTTCATGTTACTTGTCTTTCCAGTCAAATCCATAAGCAGTCGTACCAGACTCATCCTGGAGAAGGTTTTACTTCAGTGTTTTCCTGCTGTTCCCAAGTTACTAGCATCCCACTTGAATAGGATATTTGAGCTTTTATTTCCCTCAGGATCAAGTACTTTATGATATTGTCCTTTTCTGATTTCTACCCCTAATCAAAAAGGATACCTGGCCCATGTCTTGACTATGCAGGTCCCTTTATATAAGCTGATGAAGAATTTTTAGATAATATGCTCATGACTGCTCATTAATGTTCTGTCCATACTAGAAAGTATTTAGTTTTGGAAAGTCTTCAATGACTTCAAAGAATGCAAGTATCCAAACATGTGAAAATGACAGGTTCAGCTGAAGGACTTATGGGAAAATATTTTGGACTTGAGGAAATTTTCAGAATCCCTCCATTCATGTCAATAAGGAGCATGCTTATGAGTAAGATTGGCTCAAAGTGTTGTTTTCTTTTTTAAGCAAAAGGATCAGTGAACTATGTCTAATAATAAGCTAGAAAAGACTGAATGACTACATATGTAGAATTTCTTAAATATGAATGTATGTATATGTATCGATTCAGACAGAATATTCATCGCTAGCCCATGTCTCCAAAAGTTTCCAATTATGTCCTGCGTTTTGGCTTTTCTGTTCTTCAATAAGCAAAGTAAGTACCAGTGTAACAAGATACCATAAGCCAAAATTTTCTCTTGTAATTCCTAGTTCATTTGCCCCCTATCCCTTTCAGATATCTCTTTCATATGTCAGTGGTTGGAACTGAACATAAAGTAGGCCTTGCTTCCGTTTTCTACCGTGGAGTAAGTTATTCAAACTGACATCCAAAGTACTTGAAAACTTTGTGCAGAAAAGATCAGGAAACATCGAAGACAAACCATATGGGTTATAGAGGGAAAATGGCTATAACTAAGAGAGATTCTTGAACATCTTGACATTTAATGAATATGTAAAATTTATGCAAATGAACACATACCATTTTTTTCATTTAACCAGCAACTCTGATACTCTAAATCTCATACCATTAGCACTTGGTTTAAACAGAAATATTTTGAGTAACTGAATAAAAATTCTGCTACTTGAATATATTCTGCAGGAAGCAGCAAAGTTGGCATAATACAACAACCTCCACAAGCTAACAATACACATCTGAATTTCTTAAACAGATCATGATAACATGATGGTTCCAGCAATAGAGAACAATTGAAATACAAGATAATTGAACTGGATTATTCTCTTCATGATTGTTTCCCAATGTCATTTAAATGGTATTTTGATATTATTTTTCCAGTCCCATTAATGGCTCCCCATTAGGCTTTGATATCTAAAGGCACCTCATACCTCAGAAGACCAAATTATAACTCTACAGTCTTGTTCATCCTACACACAACAATAAAACCTGCACCACATTAAATCATATTTAGTGTGACCAACTCTCCTGCTTTACCTAGGCTTGAGGGATTCCTGAGGCACAGGACTTTACATATCAAAACCAGGAAAGTCCCAGGCCAACTGGGAATAGGTCACCCTATGCCATATCCATGTAGTTGTTTAAATCAAAACCCGGGAGTCATCCTTGATTCCTCGTTTTCCCTAATTCTCCATATCTAAACCATCAGTAAATCTTGTACCTTCTATCAACAAAACAGCTCCTGGACTTGCCACTTCTTCCCTTTCACCTGTAGTCACAGCAGGCCAAGCCAACATCACCAGACCACTGGCATGGCTACTGAACCGGTTACCCTTCCAGGCTTGCCCCTTTACAAAACTCCCTTGCCAGGACTATAAGGCCATGCCACGATCTTGTCTCCACCTACTTCTCCAACTCCATCTTATACTATTCTGTCACCTGCCACTATGATCAGCCACTCTGACTTTTGTTCCTGTTCCTCAAACATGCCAATCTGCATCTTGCCAGGAGGTCTGTGCACTGCTGTTTCCTCCTTTTTATGCAATGAATTACAGTACTTACCATGTATTCTAAGGTTAAGTATCACCCCCACAAAGAACCTTCCTTAACCACCCAATCTCAAAATCTAATCAGTGACTTTTAATAATCTGCTTAACAATGTTGCTATCTGATATCCTCTTGTTGGTATGTGTTTATTGCCTATTTCACAGTTATATTTTAAAAATAACATACTTGTGCACACAGTAAGAACACAACCATTTAAAATATATGCATTAAAAATGTCTACAAGGAAATATATAAAACTAATAGTACTGCATATCTTTGGGCAGTAAAGTCATGGGTAATTTGTATTTTCTTATGTATGTATGCTTTCGGCACATTCCACACTTACATATAGAGTTCATTCATAATGTTATCATCAAGCAAAATAAACGTAATCATAAAGGGTTCCAGCTCAGGCCGTGGCCACTGCTTGGAAGCCCTTGCTGACTCCCACAGCATGGGTTAGGAAGCCAGCCTTTCTGCTGCCTTTGTTCTCCTTGCATGCCTCTACCACAGTATTCCTTAGACTATGTACACATTTCTTTTTGTCTCTTTGTCTGTCTTACCTTTTATATTCTGAGCTCCACTGAGAAATAGCAGGAAAGGCCTGTGTCTTTGGGTTGTATTTCCAGGATCTACACCATATATAAATTTTAAAAAGTACATGCTCTGCCTTTAAACATTTCCATTCATGCCTATGCTATACTGCTTTCTAACCATAACAAAAAAAAAAAAGGTTTTACACTCCCAATGCCTGTCTACACACATTCGGTCTCATAGTTTTTCTCAAAATAAGAATTTGAACATATTTCAGTAGACTGTTTCAGCAAGTCATTTGGAACTGATAATCCCACCAGTTAATTCCCCTCCTAAATTAGAACAACCGTATACAACAACCTGCTTGGGAAGTCTGGATTTCCTACATTCTGTTGAATTATCCACATAAATACATCTAATGGATTGATTATGTGTTCTATATCTGCCTTCTGTAAATTGTGAGAGTGTTGTACTAATGTGATTTCTGAATTTAATGATTTCAAATGACATTCACAAATAATCTCTGACAAATGGATTGACATAGCAAAGAGTATTATAAAGATGTCAGGCTTTGAACAACTTTTGATGATGCGCTAGATAATATTTTTGGTTTATTGAAATAACTAGAATTATAAGAGTCTTACAAAACTTAAAAGCTATGCACTGCTTTACCAAGCGTCAAAGGTATGGAAAAAGGAAGGAATCCTAAAGACCAAATTTAGGTCATAAAGCCTCCAGATACAAAATTGACAATGAATGAATGAGTTGGTCAGCACTAGTCACAGGATGAATTCTAGTTGCTAGTGGAAAAATCCCATTGAAATAAAAGACACCATTTATGTTCACATGGAGTTTGATAGACAAAAAATAGAATCAGGCATTTTCAAGGATTCTCTAACTATTAAGCACCACCACCAACACCATACTTGCTTACGGATACCCAAAACTCCTTTAAAAGGGGGCAAAGCTTTTAATTCCACAGTAAGAGATACAACTGTCTGCTCCTAAAGATTGTTAGAAATTGACATAAGTTCACACTAAAATTGAAATCACTTATATCATAGTCTTTCTTGAGAGCAGTTTATATTAAAAAAGTATATTAGGTTTCTGCTCAGAATTTTTATTTGCAAAATTAAATGGTATGTGTCCATTGACTAATTTTTAGAAAACAGGAAAAATGATTCCTAATCCTTCCTCAGAGAGTTACAAATGAAAAATCTTGCTGTATATCCTTCTGGAATTAATATATCTTTCTGTCTCTGAATCTGTCTCTCTGCACTGAGCGTGTACAGGAAATAACATACAAACCCATTGCAATCTAGTGATGTGGACAGATATAAATCTATCACAACACAACATCGTAAGGCCTGTGATTGCTATGTAAAATGTTTGTCACTGACTTTGCCATGTAGGAGATGTTAAAATACATTGAAAGTTCTAATTATATTGCTGTTATTTATAACAAGTGCCATGGAAACAAAGGGGAATGCCAACTCTTCCTGGGAAACGAGTGTAAGGTGTAATAAAGAAGGTGATATATGTGTTGGGACATACAAACAAGTAGGAGTGGAGTAGAGATAACCCAGGAATAAGCAGCAGCATAGACAAATATATGGCATTATGAAGTGAAGAAAGTTAGGGGGAAGTTAGAACACAGGGATTTTAGGGGAAATGTTAAGAGACAGGGCTACACATGGGTGGGAATTCTATTATAAAGAAATTTATTTGTATATGGAACTGAGGAGTATGTATTTGCCCAGGAACATGATTAGAAGTTTTAAAAGAAGATTAATATGATAGAAGTGTAGATAAACTTAAAAAAAACAAGTGTTAGCAAGACTGGGTAAGTATCTTAAAATAAAAGATGGCTATAAAAATTAATGGTTTTGAGATGGTTTCAAAATATATTTTTCATTTAGATCATCTAGATTTATCAAGCTTTATATTATCAAAGTATTAATTTCTCATTTCCTTCTGTGTTTTTTTTCCCTTCTATAAAATCACAAAATCAATGTTTTTCAAATCAAGCATGCATATAAAGCACTGTATAAAAATCATCTTTTAAGATAATGCAAACCATTTTAACATTTAGCAGTGAAGACTACTGAGCAAAATACATTTTTCTATGCATCAACAAGCTCATAAAAATAAGAAAGGTTAATAGATAACAAAATAAAAATTAAGCCCTCTAGAACTCTCCATTCTTTGCAAGTTTAATTACTATAGTAAAATGGCTCTGACTTTTATGTAAGCTAGTTGTAAATGGTGGTTTATTCACAAAGTAATTTTAATGTTTACTTTCCACAGACATGAGGAGAATGATTATTTTTTCCTGAGAAGTCGCTCAAGATCTGGTATTACTCTGCATTTTTCCATATTATTGTTTAGAACTTGGAATGAAAGCAAATGTGAGATATAAATACCATGTCCTTTATCTCAGAGTGAGGTTTCATCTTACTTAGAAAATCTGAATCATGCTTATCCTTGAGGGTAATCTACCGTTTTCTTTTGCGTTGCAACTACAATAAACAGGAAAAGCTGAAACATATCTTTAGTTCTTCACTTAGTTGATGGGAGACATGGCATTTCATACAATAGGAAACAATAAAGGTTCTTAAGGTAAAAAACATTAACAGCAACACCAAATACGTGTTCCATGGATTTAGAAAAGCAGAATATATGCTTTTTATCTTTTTTTTTTTTTTTTTAGGAAATATGTTTTTAAATGTGTTTGTAGTCATTGGAGAAATACTAAGGCAATGAAGACCTAAAGGGCCAATGTACCAGAAAGAAAGAAACCCAGAACAGTCAGCCCCAAAGCCAATCCTGTTTTTCCTCTTGAGATATTTGTAAATTCACAATTTGCAAAAGAGAAGCCAAGCAGAAAGCAGTGAGTGAGAGGAAGGATGGAAAGATGAGCAGAGCTGCTAGTTGTCTTATATGGCTAAGGGGGGCAAAAAATTGGGGTTGTGACCCACTAATGCTGAGGAGCCCTTAAGAGTGAATTAGAACTAGATTAGCTGGTACAAAGATGGAAGCCTTGCTCTGGAACAGCTCAATCTCAGGTGGGGTTAAGTTTACTAGCCCCAACCATCACCGTCTGCCAGAATCAAAAGTAAATTCCCTCAGCAGTATATCATCCAGTTGTTCAAATGATTTCTACAGGGCTTTCTATGTAATGCCCAGCAATCAATTAAAACAACCAGACATATGAAGATAGGACAAAATGAATAAAAAAGAAGGGGGAAAATAAACAGCAGCACTACCCAGGATACCGAGATTTTGGTGTAATCACATTTGGTTTTTAAAATTACTGTGATTGGGGAAGCGGCTGTGGCTCAATCAGTAGGGCTCCCGTTTACCATATGGGAGGCCCCGGGTTCGGTTCCCGGGGCCTCCTGGTGAAGGCAAGCCCGCCCGCACGGTGTGGTTAGCTGACCCAGCGAGCACAAGCAGCAAGGGGGGGATAAATGAATAAATAAATAAAATCTTTTAAAAAATAAATAAATAAATAAAATTACTGTGATTAATATGCCCGGGAAAATTGATGACAGTACAGAGAATTTTAGGATAGAACTGTAAAATATGGGGGAAAAAAATCTCCAGAACTAGAGTAGGCAGTAATGAAATTAAAAAATCAATGGATGTGTTTAAGAGCACATTAGACACAGTTGATAAAAAGGTTTGGTGAACTGGAAGATAGGTCAATATGACATATATTGACTGAAGCATGGAGAGGAAAAGGGGTAGAAAATAAACATGAGATCATAAGAAACATATGGCCCAGGGTGAAAAGGCCTAATGTACAAATGGGTGAAATTTCAGAAAGACAGGCCAGAAAAGGACAGAAGCATTAGTGGAAGAGATGACCACAAATGTTCCCAAATTCATGAAGGCACATCACTGTAAAACTGCCAAGAAATCATAAAATTCTAAAAGCAACCAAAGGGACAAGGACACATTGCCTGCAAAGGGACAAAATTCAGACTAACAGCTAATTTCTCCACATTAACAGTTGAAGCTAGAAGACAATGGGATGTGTCTTAAAAGTACAAAAGATAAACTGTTAACATAGAATTTGATACCAGAAAAAAATGCCTTTCAAAAAATGAAGGCAAAATAAATACATTTTCAGACAAACAAAAAGTGAGAGAAATCATCTCTAACAGACCTGCAACAATGAAAATATTAAGGGAAGTACTTAGGCAGATCAAACTGAGCCTATATGGCAATCAGAAGTATAAAGAGTATATCAGTTTCCCAGGGCTGCTATCCTGGTTTGAGTCTTTTGTGGACTGAGAAAATCCTGTTCTTAAAGTGTCCTGTTCCTGTGCCTATAAATCCATTGTAGATGGGACCTTTTGATTAGATTGCTTCAGTTAAGGGTCTTTGATTAGATTGCAGGACCGGGGGTGGGGGTGGGGGTGGTTATAATCCTTTTACTGGAGTCCCTTATAAACTGAGGAGAAAAACCTTCAGAGACAGGAAAAAAGTGGCAGAGAATGAGAGAGACCTTCAGAAGTTGACGAGACCAGGAGAGAGAAAAGCCACAGGCCTGGAAGAGAGGGAAGGGCAGAGCAGTCCGGTGTGGTGCCCGGCCACATGCCTGATGGCCCACAGCTGCAACTCGGTGAGACGGCATCTCCTGATGATGCCTTGATTTGGACATTTCCATGGCCAATCAATCACGGATTGATTCAGGGACAGATAGAGCTATGTGATGATGAGAGTCAGGGTGATGAAGGATGGAAGACCTTGCTTCTTGGGTGACTGACAAAGATGATATAGGGCATCATATAATATTCCTGATGGCCTAATATGTTGGTCATTGAGAGTATGATAATATCAATAAGTTAAAATATCAATTGTGATTTTTAACAATATCGGGGATGAACCATATGAAGAAGTCCAGCACTGAAAGTAAACCTAGTAAGACACAATCCCCACCTTCAAGGAAGTCATCATTTATTTGGGGATTTAAGCCGGATAGATGAGAATTTCTATAAATCCACTATTTTATAAAAATTAAAAAGAATAGGACTGTTATAAGGCTATATTTAAACAAGTGCCAAATATGTGGTTTATTAAAAAAGCGAAGAGTTCAGAGGCGAGATAAATAGCTGTGGTCTAGAGTTGCCTGAGGAGGTAGCATGAAAATAGCAAGGGGTAAGCAGTGGCAAGAAGGAACACCAGGGAGAAATATTAAAAATTTAAGGCACTTTGCTGAGTTTCTAGGTAGATGTTCATCTTTACTTTAAAGCATAAGTACTACAAAAACAATGAAATATTTAATTAGTGTAATTACTAATTATTGGATGATTATATTCCTTTTTATGAGTATTAACCAGCTTGTCTCTACTGACATAGCAATACATTTTTGCGTTTAATTATGCTGCTGACATATAAAAAATCAGAAAGCAAAGAGAGCAGCTGTGTATTCCACAGGATTTAGATTAATCTATCCTCCATTGCACCCACTTAGTTTCAGGCAGGAAGAAACACTTGCTAATGAGTCAGATGATTACCAGCACTGAGTTTATTTAGAGGAATTCCATGTGTGATGGTGGGCTTGGAGTGAACACACCCAGAAATGGAAATGCAAATGCCACCCTTTCAAAAGTATTAAAATAAGGACCTGTTGACATTGCTTTGCACAACTGAGGCTTATCAATTGTTACTGTTCTAAAGTGCAGCCTCAATGTAGACGCTCCCCTAACAGGGACTAAGCTTATAGGTGTTGTTCACCTGCCCACGCAGCAGAGGTATACACTATAAAAAGCTGAAATTGAAATCATGCCATGTGCTTGGAAAGTCTATGACAAGAATTCTACTGCCATCAAGAGCATCTTTCCTTCATAGCAGGTCAAATGCATCTCTAATTCGACTTGAGAAACACTAAATCTTTGTTGAAGAAAGAGCCACCCCAGCTCCCCAAAGCACTATGAAATACTCCTTCGGCATCCAGTTGCCATTTATTTCACAACTATTTGATTTTAGACATAAACTGAACAACTCGCTGTGATTGATGCAATTAATCATTGATTTTCTATGAGTGTTAGGAGGATACAAAAATACTAATTATCTGCCACAAAAATAAGGAAAACCTTATTTAGTTTTCAGATTGTAATATTTACTTATTTTGTTGTAGTGTACGAAATATGTCACATTTAGTACAAGCTAATGAGTCTGTTTGTAAAATGTTATTAAAAAATCTCTTTTACTCACATTTTAATTGTATCATAACATGCTATTTTAATTTCTGTCTTTTATCCTCATGGTTGTCTTGTATCCCTTTAGGAAACCTGTTGATTTTTAAAAGTTTGGGATATTTGAGAAACCTGGAAGGGAATTCAAAGTTCCATTTCTCTCAGCATTTAATTATGGCCAACCTTAGGTAATACTCACTCCTGTACAGTCAGAGTGAAAAAAAAAAAATCTTTAACCTTCCCAGAGCAAATCTAACATATCCCCAAATTAAAGCTTCATTTGGGCACCATCTCTTTTAAGATGATAGCATCAGAGAGTTCATAGCACAGCTGTGCCTCAGTTTGTACTAGTAGGTGAATCTGAACATATTTATAGATATTGGCGTTTGTCTGAATATGTAGAGGATTTAAATTTTTTTAGGTTGGTGGCTGTATCTCTACCGTGGTGGTACAAATGGTCAAATCCATGAACAAACCAACAAGCTGCTTACTGGATTTTGTCATCAAAACCTATAAATTTAGCTACAAGCTGGAATTCACATATCTGGGCTCTAATCCTGCTTGTCTTTAGGAAAGCTGACTCACCTCTATGAGTCTGTTTTTCCTATCTTTAAAATAGTGACTTTAACTTCTATTTCATGGTTCTTGAAAGATTTAAACTATTACCTGTTCCATATTTGGTACTTGGTAACCACAATTAATTGACTGCCAATATTGGCTGTAACCCCACGAAAACTATTTAAATTGATCACATAAGACAAAGGAAGGGAAATTTTCATTCAGCATTAGGTAATATCCAGTATCTGGGAAAATAATTTTTTATAGGCACAGAATCAATGTTATATGCTCTCCTTCCTCCCATCGTCTAATCTTCCATATGCACCACCACAATCTCCACAGCACCAGAAGGCATGAAGTGCCCATCAAAGGAAAGATTAGTATCTTTGAAGGATAACTGAAAATAGGATTTGAATAGGAGGAAGAAAGGTATCTAGGCAAAGCTCTAAAACTCAATAGCATAGAAGTCAAGAGGTAAGACCAAGAAAGAAGAACTTGAGGGGCAGTGACTAAACAAGGATTCTAGGATTTGGGCTTTATTCATTGAGGAACCTCTGGAAGAGCCAAAGCCAGTAGACAGTGGATATAGTTATCTGGGACTCGGGAATGAAGTCTAGATTAGATGCATATATTAGGAACGCAACAGCATTTAAGAACTAGTTGAAGTCATGTGTATGGATGAGATGGCACTGGAAGAGTACACAGGTTGAGAAGAGACAAGTTCTAAAGATGGAACCTTACCTTGAATGGAGCGGCACTTATATTTAAGCATAGTCAGAGAAGAGAACCCCACATTGTGAAATAAAATGAATGATATCAAGAAAGGAGATAATTGATATAAAGAAAGGCAGTAAATAGACTCAGAAACCTGGGAAAGGTAGAATTTTAAGAGGAAGTAAAAATAGCAAAGTACTCATTGGATTTCGTGAGTTGTTGGTTATTTTCTAAGAAAGGGGAGAACAAAAGGTACATATTTGTTTATGAGGAGTAAATTAGGAACTGAGAAATTACAGAGAATAAGTATAACCTATTTTATAAGGAAAGTCAAACAGGGAAGGAAGGAGAGGAATAGGACACTAGCTATCATGGGACATGGGCTCTAGAGACGATATTTTGAATGTATTTTAAGCACAGAAAAGATTAAGGAAAGAAAGAGAGTGGAGGTACAAGAGAAAGGATAGCAGATATGAGAGGAAGTTGGAGATGATTCCTGAAAAGAAGGAATAGAACGAAATCTGAAACAGCGTAATTATCCTTGATCCAAGGAAGGAGAGAGGAATTCTGTCATTAAGGCAGATTTGAGAACTGTCAAAGAGGCACAACATAGCAGCACCTGGCCATCCGCTGGAAGTCACAATCTACTAAGAGTAGATCATACAATCAATTCTTGACTTTCAGTGCCAACAATTCCGTTACTCAGAGAGTTGAAGTGGCAGCACAGAAAAGTGCTAAATTCCATCCACTGGAAAATTTGGGGTGAAGTAGAAGTGATTGAAAAAAAAAAAAAAAAAAAAAAACCCTCTGGGAAAAGTGACTGAATCAATGCCCTAAAATGGCCTCTAGGTCTTAGGAAATCAGCTACTGTGATGTGATGATCAGAGATTACAAAGAGAAAGTACATTTAAAGGATAAAACCATGCATGTGAAAGTTAAAGCTAAATTATGGTTGGACTTAAATTACTAGGGGCTAGAAAGAGGACTCTGAATCCAGAACAAGAACATGGTATCTGGAAGCAGGCAGCTTTCTCTGAGAATGCAGAACCTCTCAACACTTATTTTGATTGTATTTTTCCTATGAAGGACCATGATCTTTGAACTGAAAAGAACAAAACAAATATGATCAAGAGGTATTTTAAGTGCATGAGAGAAGACAAGATAAGAGAACAAGTTCAAGTCTCAAAGGATACATAAGCAATTTCCAGAGCACAGGAAGAACTAGCAAGCCCAGAAAATATCATCCTTTCAGAGTCTTTTTCAATATATATATATATAGGAAAGGAATCAGGAAAAAAGAAAATCGCCCAAATTTTCAGAAAGACGCAAGGTCGTAGAATCTGGGGATCATAATGCCAAAGGTAAAATTCTAGGATGGACTATTATATAAATAATGTGCATACATGACAGATCAAAGAAAAAAAGTCAATCATATCCATCTTGTTTGGGGATATCACAAAGGCTCATTGAAAGCGATGACTTTTGAACATTGAAGAACAGGAACATTTTAACAGAGGGACAGTGGGAGGGAGTGGAGCAGGGGCAATGGGTAGCGCACGTGAGACAGTGGGAGGAGCATTGCAGAGATATAAGCAAGAAAGCACTTGTTACATTGAGAAAACATAGATGGTATACATAGGCTAGAAAGGAGATCTGGGGCTAAAACGTAGTAAGTGGGCACGGGGTGCTCTTCCTGGTAATGACAGTGTTAGCAAATGACAGGTTGGCCTGAGTGCCAAGCAAAAGAATATTTCATGTTGACCTTTATTTTTTATAAGACAACATTGGTGTGGCTTTTTAAAGCAGCTACATCTCTGTGTACTTTAGACTCACAACCAATGCAAGGGGAAAGAAGTTACACCATTACCAAGACCTTTCTGCAGATTATACCACTTTATGCATCCTTTAGGTTAAAGGAAGCCTTGCCACCGCTTCATCTTCCTGCAGCCTCCAGGTCATAGCTGCAACACTTCCTACGCGCAATTAAAGTTCTCAGTTCTCTTTCCTTAATATTCCCTGGGTCTTCTCTGACATCTCTCTTCATAGTGTAGATGTTCTGTGATGAGTTTTGCTCTGTCTTAAAGGATGCTAGCCTGGCAGACAGAGTAGGGATAAAAGTGATGGGAGTCGGTGGTTTTGAGGGCTCTGATGGCCTAGTTATCCAGTTTTGACTCTGTGCATTTGCTTTTTTTTTTTTTTTAATTAAAAATGAGTAAAAGTATCAGTATGTCAAACACTGTTATCATCAATACGAATTCCTTTAGTGTCAAGATGCTGTCACCCGTCGCCTTCTTAAGACAAAATGCAGAATGCAGCATGGCAGTGTTATTTATGTGTGAATAAATTCAGTCCACTGCCTTAAGTTTACATAGTAAATCAAACAAACTATTTTTCTGGGTAATTGAAGAAAAAAAAAACTAGTACATTCCAATTGCAACATTCCAGCAGATGTACCAGTAGAGATCTCACCAGCTCTGGTGGTAATTTAAGTCATGATATTGATCATAGAGATGAAAAGCTCTATCAAAATTGCACACTAACCTCATATTTTAAAGCACATATAGAGAAAGTGGAGTTAGGGAACTAGCAAAGGATGCGTGGTAAAGACTGGAAGAACAGTATCCGGTTTTGAACGAAGGATCCCCCTAGGTTTGAATCAAATTCTGTCATCAGGTTAATTATCTGTAAAATGGGAATAACTTGCATGATTGTTATAATTATCAGAGTTTTAATAGAATCTAAAAGTGCATGGCATATAGTAGGTGTGTAATAAATGAAAACTCTAATTTTCATTGTAACACTTTTATTTCTCTGTTAATACGACTACTTCTTAACCCAGAGCTCTCACTTAAGAGTCGAAACGATTCTTTAAGACATTTTAAGTTTTTGGAAAACATTAAATGTAAACTTCAAGTCTGTTAATACAATCTCCTTGTGAAATACTGATTTTTCTCATCAAATAACATTAATTATCTCACAAGGGCTTTTGTTTTGTCTTCAGTACAAGCCATTCCCTCACAAGGAGCTCAGCTTCAGCTTTCAGGGACTTTTTCACTTAATCAAGTATTGACATAGAAAATGTATTCCTGTCCTAACCCAAGCAATAAACAGCCGACACAAAAAGGTTCAATATTTGTGCACCAAGTATTATACAGATGATTTGTGATGACACAAAAGTATAGTTTTCATCTTTCTGAAAGCATTTCCTTGGCTTTATGCTGAAAGTGGGGAAAAAATCTGCCATCACTCCTTTCTATTTAGACACCTAAATTTCATTGAGAAGGAGACTTGGTGACAGAGTGACATGATTGCATGCTGTCTAATGCCTTTGCTGAGCAAGGAGGTAACAAAACAGGTTTGGGGATAGGGAGAATGTGAGAAATGAAGAGTGAGTTCATGCACATGATATATATTTTCAATTCTCGTTGTCAAAATGATTAGTTAAAAATATATACACTGCTTCCCTTGCATCCTTTGCATAGCCATATTTTAAACCCCAATTATCTGTCTCCTTGGTTTTCCCTCAGACCCAGCCAGCTGGCTTCTGAGCATAACTCAGGCCTGTTGCCAAATCCTGTAGTACCTGGCATCTACAGGTATAATGACCTGCCTGTGGCTGCAGGTCACCTACATCCACCAGGTAGGAATGACAATTTTTTTTTTTTTTTAATCTCTTGTCATTACAGTGAAGCAGACTCACAGCACTCATGACATCCATTTCCTGTCCCTGGGAGAGAGAATTGGTGACTTTTTTTTTTTTAACCATGTCAGTTAACTTGCCAGTGAAAACAGGTTTATACCCTCAAGGCGCCTGGTTTGGACAAATTTCTTCAAAATAGGGACATAATTTCTTCCCAAGCTGTTGAATTAGTGCTGCTTTAGGCCACAGAAAACTTGAAATGCTAGCCAAGTGAGAAAGGAAGATTTGGGGCATGACCCTCAAGTACAAAGAGCTCATCTTACAAAACTGATTTCTCCCAAGTCTACTAGGTACCCATAGCAGTTACGGGTTTGCTTGGAGCATACGTATCTCCTTACCCCCAAAGTGTATTCCCCAGTTCTCCCTAAGAAATAGAGTAAAGGGGGTACCCATCCCAATGAAATGCTACTAGCAGTCCAGAGTATGGAAGAAACAGCACAGTGCCGTCGTCCATCAGTGACAACCACTCTTTTCTGTTCTACTTTTCGCATCCATAGAAGGCAACAGCTAGAATGGCAGCCTCGCTCAGGACACCCACACCTCTGCCCAGCTCCTACCGAGACAGCACCATTGTGAGGCCTTTTCTTCTTGGCCAATCATTTTCCATTTCTAAAGCCTTTTTGAAGAATATCAAACAAGTTGAAGAAGTAAAATTTTCATTAATCCCTTGATGTCTTACAACTCTAAACATAGACACCGAATAAACCAACCACCAAACTCGTTCAGCACCAAAGTAATGTTTTAATTGGAGATATTTTACTGTCCTTGGAAAATGAAGCATTTATGTGAATGAAACCCTGATCTATGCTGATGAATTTAATAAATGAGCAAATAGAAACCTACACATATATATACATACATAGTATTTCCTCAGGGGAATATATTTCAATTTATTCCTCCATTAAGAAACAAATCTTAAAGCGAACATATTACTTTTTATTGGCTTTGCAATGGCTATTTAATTAATTACTACATTTAGGAATAGGAGATTTTTTTTTAAACTTTATTTTGTACATTTAATAATTGAAAACATAAACAATTAAAAAATAAAAAGTAAACACAGATGAATAAATATATACATTTCTCAAATGTAATGGATACATGTAAATTTTTTTTGGAATCAAACAATATATTACACAATATATTTGGAATAGGAGATTTTTAATAACTATATATTGTTATTCTTCTCCCAATTTCAACTGTCCCTAAAGCAAGTTCATGGTTAAAAAGGCACCAAATGCAGCCTAAGAGAGCCATTCTACGATTAACACATACAAAAATCTCGTATGAAAAGGGGTGAATGCCTAACCTCTCCATATTGACTGACAAGTTGTTTGTAGTTTGTGTTTCTGCTTCTCTGTGTGTTTATTCTCTTACATACTGTGTACCATAACTCCCAAGAGATAACTTTAACAGACACCTCAGGCCCTGTGAATAGTGAACCAATACCTTGGGAGTAGGCATCCATCCAGCCTGACAGATGGATATCAGTATGACATGAACTATGCTAGGGTGTGCATCATGTTAGAGCATCACCAGCCAAATTCTCCTCTGAAACCACTCAAAAGGAAGCCTGTGAACTCTTGCATGCTTTTATAGAGGAAGATTTTCCAATTAGTCTATCCCAATGTTGTCCTAGATAGATGACTTATGCAATTAGGTGGTTGTTTTTCTTTTTAGATTTTGAATTTATGTACTTAACCATACACAACGGGAAACTGTTGATATAATCCTGAAATTCATGGAAAGCACTCAGAAACTGCATCCAAACTGCAAACCTCTAGCCAAAGCAGGAAAACAGTTACTCAGGATTGCTTCTTCTAGACACTGAGGCTTACTAAGGAATTGCTGAATGTATTTTTGCCCCATCTTATTCTTGATTGAATCTGCTATACAAACTAAATGAAGATGAAATATCACCTTCTTTGATTATCACTAAATAGTTCACAAATTAACACTAAACTGCAAATGAGGGGATAATGTGTCTTTTAGAGAAAACCAGATGCTTTCTGTTCTAAAGTACGTGTGATAGCAGGGTGGAATAGTTAATGTACAATGAATGCCATCTGCTGACTAATACAGAGTACTTACAAGGGTAAATACTTCCAATAACTGTGCTTGGTAAATGACTATCTGGCTTAATGCAACTACATTTGAGCCAAAAATTGGATCTTGGCCATGTTTTTAGCTTCACTAGCCATGCCTTTACATTCTATCTAATTAGAAAAAATTAAAAAGTAACTGCTCTGAGGTTCAGTGCCATGGTAAATTTCATATTCAAATGCATCTCAGAAATACAATACATAAGCAATGAATATATCTGGATGTTTCTCTCTTTATCCGTGTCAATTAACAGAATAAAATATATTTATTAAAACCCCGTAGTGCAAACTATTAATTACAGGTTTCTACCTGTTCTTGATGTATGCTTTGTGTTACTTTACAAATCAATTTGAAACAGATGTAAAGAACACAATTGAAGAAATGTGATTGAAGAAATGTGATTTGGTATGTTTAGACACAGCAAGTAACACAGATGATTTTTAGAGGGATTGTGTACAATTTATATGCAGAAGAAACAGTTCAAAAAGATCAACTGTTTTGTTAATTTAATAGTTAAACGGGTACAACTGGAAATTTGTTAATATGCAAATCCATTTAGAAGTGCAAAGCAGATTTGCAGGTAATAATTTCATGGACATAATAATTAACATCATTAAATAAATAGAATAACAGAATATAAATTTTATTTTTTTCTAACCTGAAATTTCACCTATAATCATAGCCTCTGATTTACTGACACAGTAAACATACTTTGATGGTCCAAGTTCAAATATCATTTTCAATGTTGTGGAAACTTTATCACCAACTCCATTTGATTAGTGCATATGTTACTAGATTCTAAATCACCACCTCTGCTTAGGTTTTTTATCGCTGACATTGTGAATATTCCACTTTTAAGGCTCAGATGGAAAGAATGTATAAAGGAGGCAGAAACTAAAGGTAATTTAATCCTTGAAATAAGGGAATCTCACTCTGTGAGTACTTCTCAGTCTTCACAATGCAGAATAGTAAGAACTCAAACAAAGTCTTATCAAACTGACTTAAGAGGTCAAAAGATAAAATTTTGGGCTGCCTGAGTAGCTGGAAATTAAGGAGGAAATTCCTAGAAAAGACAGAACCACAGAGATGGGTGCTCCAAAATTTGCATATAAACTCCATGCAAATCTTTGGCTGACCTCCAGGCTTTGCATGAACAGAGAAGACTTCAAGGAACAACATATGGAAGGCGAAAATAATTGACTGAGATTTCAGCTGCTGCCCCTTTCAGGGAACACAGAGTTTGGAATTTGAATCCAACCAAAGTAATCTAGTTGATTCAAGGTAACTAGAATCAAAAATTTTTTTTTTGTTTCTAGACATGAAACAGGAAAGTGTGACCTATATTCAAGAAGACAAGCAGTCAATAGAAATCAACCCTGAAATGCTCTTGATGATGGAATTAGCAAGTTAAGGCTTTAGGTTAGCAATTGGAAACATGTTTAAAGGCTTAAAGAAAGAAACATGGTCATAATGCTGAGAAATATCAGGAGAGAAATGGAAGTTATTAAAAAGAACCAAAAAGAAGGTCTAGAAAAGTACCATATCTGAAATGAAATATTTAGTGAATGTTCTTAATAAGAGATTGGGAATGGTAGAAAGATATCAGTGAAGTAGAAGACAGATCAATAACAATTATCTAATCAGGAGAACAGAGAGAAATTATATATTGAAAAAATAAAGACTCAGTGACCTGTGAGACAATATTAAGTAGTCTAATGTATATGTAATTGGAGTCTTAAAAGGAATAGAGTGAGAGAATGAGGAAAAAAAAAAAAAAAAAAACTTTTGAAAAAATAAATGGTCAAGTTTTTACAAAGGTGGTAAAAAGTATTCACTTAGATTCAAGAGACTCAGAAAACTCAAAGCAGGATAATATAAAGAAAAGTTTGCCTGGACCCATCATAGGCTAACTGCTGAAGCCAAAAATAAAGAGAAAGTTTTAAAGAAGACAGAAAAGGATGTTACATATATGGGAACAATTAATATGAATGACGACTATATTCTCATCAAATAAGGCCAGATGTCATACTTAAACTGCTGAAAGAAAAAAAAATTAACCCAGAATTCTATATCCAGTAAAATAACTTCCAAAAATGAAGATGAAATAAAGATATTCTCAAAAACCAGACCTGCATTAGTGTTTTGCTAAGGAAGAGGCTCCAACTCTAAATGCTATGCAGAGACAGTTTTATTAAATCAAATGAGTTGCAGGTTATATTAAATGATTATAACAATTGAGCAATCACAAAAGAGAAGAGTAATTAATTAAAGACATAGAAAAGAATGAAAGTATATACAACCACTCACCAAGTCGGGGGAAAACACAACATCTGAACTCCTCACATGGCTGGGAAGCCCCTTTGCAGCCAATCAGAGTCCCGATTGAAAAATGGTCCCAGGCAGAGTGTCCCCTCCTGGGTGAGGCTCCAGCTGCCAGCTTGGGGACCATCCCTTTTAAGGGGTTCCGAATCTCAGAACTCCAATGAGTCTTGCAACTCATGAGGAATGACCTCATCGAAAGTAACCGAATCCATCCGGTGGGGGGTGGCCAGCCCTCCACAGGCGAGACACGGTGTCCAGAGGGGTCTTTGTTCTATTTTATTTATGGCACTGCACTGACAGGAACATAAAGGTTTTCAGCTTTTAGTTTTACATGGGGTACAAACAGGATGTGTAAATATCACGTTTGGTGACTTGCTCCTTCTAAACATATGTTTTTTGGGTAATGGATGATAAGGTTGCCTGCATAGCAGCATTATAACATTCCAAAAGACAAGTTATTCACAATTCTAGGCTAGAACAGCAGAGACTACTGATTGGAAAGCGTATGCATTCACAATTCTTAATAATAATTTTCATATAGTACATCAATTAGAAAAAATGCTGATAGGATTTCTTTAATCTGAAGGGAAATTATACCATAAAAACCCAGATCTTAAGGATGAAATGAGCACCAGAGAAGGCCAATATCTAGGTCAATGTAAAGGCCACTTTTTAAGTGCCAAGTATATATTTTTAGGAGGTATCGAGGATTGAACCTGGGACCTTGTACATGCAAAGGAGATGCTCGACCACTGAACTACACCCGCTCTGCACATGCTTATGTTTTACTTCCTGAAATTTCTTTAATAAACTCAAGACTGTTTAAATCAAAATATAGAAAAGTAATTTTGGGTTTCTTAGCAATAACATAGTAAAGTATAACACACACACAAAAAAAGCAGAAGGAATAAATGGCATTAAGACATAAGTTCAGGAGCTGGTGTAGCTCAGTGGTTGAGCACCTGCTTCCCATGTATGAGGTTCCGAGTTCAATCTTGAGTAACTCCAACAAAAAAATTAAAGGGTATAAGGTCATTACAATTTTGTGAAGTAGGAAAAATATTATTTGAAATTGACTTTTATAACTTAAATATATTGTAATCACTAGATCAACCATTGAAAATAGCACAAAAAGATGTACATAAAATGTCAATATAGGAGATAAAATGGAATCTTAAAATGTAGACAATCCACCCAAATAAAGCAGAAAACGGGGAAAAATAATACAAACATAGAAAAATTATATGCCATGAAAACGTTGGTCTTAAGAAATTTGATGTGCCTATATTATTATAATACAATGTAGACTTCAAGACAAAGGGATAGAGCTAAAGATGAACATTTCATAATGATAAATGGATCAAATAATCACGACGACCTAACAATCTCTAATGGGCATGCACCTAGCAGCAGAACTTCAAAATACATGAAGCAAAAAGTGACAGAGCCAGAAGTTATAACTAAATAAACCTACAATCATAGTTGGATACTTTTAACACCCATTGCTCAGTAATTAATGAAACAAGCAGACAAAAAAATGGAAAAATACATAGAAGATTTGCTTAACAAAACTCAACCAACTTGCTCTAATTAAAATTTATATAACACTATACCTTAAAACTATAGAATACATGATCATTCATGTGCATACGGAACACTGACCGAGATAGAGAAGACTCTCCAAAGATTGAAATCTTAGGGAGTTTATGTTCTGACTACAACAAAATGAAATTAGAAATCAATAACACTAGTATATCTAGAAAAGTTCCAGATATTTGGAAATTATCAACTTCTAAATACTCATAGGTCAAAGAACTCAGCATCATTTTTCATCAGGGAAATTCAAGTTATAAACCTAAATGTGATACCATTTCACAAACTAGAATAACTAGAATTTTTAAAATTTATGCATGCCCACACATACATGCACACACATTTATTTACTTGGTAACCCCATTTCTAGGAATAAAAGATTTATTCTAGTTTCCTCTCTTACCATCTTTGTACCTTTCTTCAACAATGAGAAAACTTCCTCCTGGTATCTTTAGTTATTTTGAGAGGTGTGGAGCAATCAAAACTCTCATAATTTAGCAATGTCTTATAAAGTTAAGAGAGAAAAAAAAAGAGCATCTACCAAAAGACTGTACAAGAATGCCCATAGCACCTTATCTATAAGAGCTAAGAGTTGAATACAGCCCAAATGTCCATCAACAAGACAAAACAAAAATAGTGTACCCATGCAATGGAATGCTATGCAATTTTTAAAAAATGAACTGCTGATACATGCAACAATAATGAATCTCAAAAAAGCCAGATACAACAGAGTATATTTTCTAGGATTCCATTTCTATGACATTCAAAGAACAAGCAAAATTAATTATGGTGAACAGCTAACATCATACTCAATGGTGAAATGCTAAATGCTTTCCCTCTAAGGTCTGGAATAAGACAAGGATGCCCACTGTCAGCACTCTTATTGAACATTCTGTTAGAACTACTTGCTCAAGCACTTAGGCAAAACAAAGAAATAAAAGGCATCGAAATTGGAAAGGAAGAAGAAAAAATTTCACTATTTGCAGATGGCATGATCCTATAAGTAGAAAGCCCTGAAGAATCTACAACAAAGCTTCTAGAGCTGATAAATGAGTTCAGTGAAGTGTCAGGATATAAAGTCAACATACAAAAAAAAAAAGTAGCATTTCTGTACACTAATTATGAGCATTTTGAGGAGGAAATCAAGAAAAAAAAATTCCATTCACAATAGCAACTAAAAGAATCAAATATCTAGGAATAAACTTAACTAAATATGTAAAGACTTGTACACAGAAAACTTCATAACATTGTTAAAGGAAATCAAAGAAGACCTAAATAAAAGGAAAAATATTCCATGTTCATGGACTGGAAGACTAAACATCAATAAGATATCTGTCCTACCCAAATTGATTCACAGATTTAATGGAATCCCAATAAAAATTACAACAGCATTTTTTACTGAATTGGAAAAGCCAATTATTAAATTTATTTGAATAGCCAGAAACATACTGAGAAAATGAAATTGGAGGAATCAGGCTACTGGACTTTAAAGCATGCTACAAAGCTACAGTGGTCAAAACTGCATGGTATTGGCACAAGGACAGACATACTGACCAATGGAACCAAACAGAGTTCTGATAACCTTGCATATACAGTCAACTGATATTCGACAAGGCAATCAAGCCCACCCAACTGGGACAGATTGGCCTCTTCAACAAATGATGCTGGGAGAACTAGATATTGAATCTCAAATAATGAGAGAGGATCATCATCTCACACCCTATACAAAAATTAACTCAAGATGGATCAAAGGTCTAAATATAAGAGCCAAGACCGTAAAACTCCTAGAAGATGACGTAGGGAAGCATCTACGAAATCTTGTAATAGGAAATGGTTTCATAAACTTTACACCCAAAGCACAAGTAACAAAAGAAAAAACAAATGAGTAAGGACTCCTCAAAATTAAGAACTTTTGTGCTTCAAAGGAGTTTGTCAAGAAAGTGAAAAGGCAGCCTACTTAATGGGAGAACATATTTGGGAACCATTTGTCCGTTAAGGGCCTAACATCCAGCATATATAAAGAAAGCCTCCATCTTAAAAATAACGACAAACAACCCACTTAAAAATGGGCAAGAGATTTGAATAGACACTTTTCCAAAGAGGAAATACAGATGGCTAAAACGCACATCAAAAGATACTCAACAGGAAACAGATGTGGCTCAAGAGATTGGCCTCCCATCTACCATATAGGAGGTTCAGGGTTCAGTTTCCGGGGCCTCCTGGTGAAAGGCAAGCTGGCCCACACGGCAAGTTGGCTCATGTGGGAGTGCTGGCGCAGCAAGATGATGCAACAGAAAGAGACACAGAGGAGAGACAATAAGAGACATAGCGGACCAGGGAGCTGAGGTGGCACAAGAGCTTGAGCACCTCTCTCCCACTCCAGAAGGTCCCAGGATCAGTTCCCAGTGCCGCCTAAAGAGAAGACAAGCAGACACAGAAGAACACACAGAGAGCAGACAGCAAGTGCAAAAAAAAAAACAACGAGGCGGGGCAGGAGGAAGAAATAAATAAATCTTTTTAAAAAAAGATGCTGAACATCACTAGCTATTAGGGAAATGCAAATCAAAACTATAATGAGATATCATCTTACAACTATTAGACTGGCAGCTATTTAAAAAAAAAACAGAACTACAAGTGTTGGAGAAGATGAAAAGGAAATGGAACACTGATCCACTGCTGGTGGGAATGTAGAATGGTGCAGCCATTGTGGCAGACGGTTTGGCGATTCCGCAAGAAGCTAACTATAGAATTGCCATATGATCAGGCAATCCCACTGCTGGGTATATACCCAGAAGAATTGAAAAGCAGGGACATGCACAGATATATGCGCACCAATGTTCATAGTGGCATTATTCACTATTGCCAAGAGTTGGAAGCAACCCAAGTGTCCATCAACAGATGAATGGATAAGCAAATTGTGGTATATACATACAAGGAATGAAGTATTGACACATGCGACAACATGAATGAATCTTGAACACCTTATGTTGAGTGAAGCAAAGCAGTCACTAAAAGAAAAATATTACATGACCTCACTGATAAGACCTAAGCAATTGAGCAGACTCTCAGAGCTAGAGTCTGGAAGATAGGTTATCAGGAGACAGAAAGGGAGTAGAGTGTGGTAAGCTGATGTTCAATATGGGCAAAAGCTATGATAAGGTGGATGGAGGCGATAGTAGTGCAGGGATGTAAGTGGGGTTGGCAGTGCTGGTACGTGAGGGTGAGCAGGGTGGGGGGGTTGGGCTGAACTATCTGTGGAACTGGGGTCGGGCTGGAGGAAGGGACAGGTGAACTCTGGGGACTTGTAGGTTTGTGGTTAAAACTACAATGGTGGAAAATGTTGTTTCAGCAAATATGGCAGAGGAGGGTTATTGGTGAAGGTCGTCGGGGGTGGAGGGATTTGTGGGAAAGGGCACACCTGGGGCATGCTTCTATGGAATATGAAAGTGTTCATCTTGTCATAGCGATATCTCAGTGGGTGGAGACCCACACATTAAACAAGAAAATATTAAACTCCCATCCTGGGGAGTCCTGCTAGGCTCTCAAATAGAGGGGCAAGAATCTCTCAAGAACATAGGCAGTGCCTCACAAAAGAAGACAGACCACTATGTCAAGCCCTTGATATTAATGCATTTAACTATGAACATTATTCTTCAAAAACTGCAACTTAGTGGTTACCACAGGCTCTGAGGGGAGGGGAAGGGAAGAATGGATGGAGTATGGGGCATTTTCAGGGCATTGGAATTGTTCTGCACGATCTTGCAATGATGGATACAGGCCATTATGCATTTTGTTAGAACTTATAAAAGTGTACAGTATGGAATGTGAACCATAATGTAAACCACTGACCATTGTTAGTGGCAATGCTTCAATATTTGTTCATCAATTGTAACAAATGTAACATACTCATGTAAGATGTTATCAATAGGGGTAAATATGAGAGGGGGAAGGGGTGGGGTATATAGAAATCACCTATATTTTCTATGTGACTTTTCTGTTTCCTAAAGCTTCTTTGAAAATAAAGAGAAAAAAATTAAGACACTGGAGGAAGATACAGAAGAAATTACCACTGTACATAAAAGATAACATCTTAGGGGAATGAAAGATACAATGCAAAAATGTTTAATTTTTATATTTTTATTTTGCATTTTTTATAGTTTTTATTTTTTTGGCTTTGCTTTTGGGGAAGTTTTGGATTGCAGAAGAGTCGCAACTGTGGCACAGGAGGATTACTGGTGTGGGGTGTCAGGAGGGGGGTGGGATGTGTGGGGAGGGGTGCACCTGGGGCATGCCTTTATGGAATATGAATGTATTCAGGTGGTCATGGGGTGTTATCTGGTGGATGGACACCCACACAATAACTGAAAGAATATTGAACTCCTATTTCAGAGAGTCCTGCTACATTCTCTAACAGAGTGGCAAGAATCCCTAGAGTACACGGGCAGTGCCTAGTGAAGGAGGACAGACTAATATGTCAGGCCCTTGATATTGATGCTTGTACTTATGAACCTTGTTCTTGTGAAATTGAAACTTAGCCTAGTACTATATATTGCCTAAGAGTTACCTCCTGAAAGCCTCCTTGTTGCTCTAATGTGGCCTCTTTCTAAGCCAAACTCAGCATATAAATTCACTACCTTCCCCCTGGCATGGGGCATGACTCCCAGGGATGAGCCTCCCTGGTTCCAAGCGATTATTACCAAGTGCCAACTAGCAATGCATTTGGAAAAAGACCTTGACCAAAAGGGGGAAACATTAAATACAAATGGGTTTTTATGGCTAAGAGATTTCAAAGTGAGTTGGGAGGTCATTCCAGATTTTACATTTATGCACATCTTAGGAAGATCTCACTAACTGCTACAGTAAATAGTGCCTCAAGCATGGGGGCTCCTGAGGGCTCTAGAGATATCTGGACACTATAGGCAGAGAAGACAACCCCAGGAATTCAGCACCCTTTCAGCGGGCCTTACCTTGGAATATATGATAACCTATCCCCCCAATGTTTGGGAGCTAGACTCATTTATAATTTTCCTACACATGGTTCTTATGTGCCTTTTATTTGAACCTATAATTAGGACTATACTCGTTAAATGTGTCCCAGAGACCTAAATCTTCCACCTGTTCATACACCAGTTGAGCCCTGAATCTCAGCAGAGTTGCAGCCAACACCTACCCTCCAATTCATCGGACTCACCCAGGACAACTAACAAAAGGATGATGATGGACAAAACCCATCCCCCAAGAGAGTATCTACAACTGCACACAAGACAATTCCACCCATCTGCCCCATGGGATCTAAGCTCCCTCTCAACTAGAAGCAGAGTAGGCATCACCATCCCAAAATCCTCAAGATTGAGGAAAGAACAAACATAAGGCAGGAATGCAACTATGGACTAAAGTAGATTTAATATTCTAGTAATAAAAGTACTTGTAACATTGATATAAAGGCAGTGGTCACCAGAGGTTCTGAGGGAAGGGCGAGGGAAGAATAGGTGTAACATGGGGCATTTGGGGGACATTGGAATTGTTCTGCTTGACATTGCAATGATGGATACAGGCCATTATACATTTTGGCAAAATCTATAAAATTGTGTGGTGCAAAAGTGTAAACCATAATGTAAACTATAGACCATGGTTAGTAGCAATGCTTTAATATGTGTTCACCAATTGTAACAAATGTACACACTAATGAAAGATGTTGTTAATGGGGAAAAGAGGGTTAGGGGGTGAGGTATATGGGAATCCCCTATATTTTTTGATTAACATTTATGTAATCTAAAGTTTCTTTTAAAATAACTTTTAAAAAGTGAAAAAGGGAAATAAAAGATACCAAGAAGTCACATAAATTCTAGGCCTATTGGTTTTGTATGTCTACTGTTTGTAATGCTTGGAGGAAGTTTGGATATTTTACAGAATAGCATGTTACTATTATGTGTGAATCCCTGTAAATACAGATGTATAATTTTTCAAGAAAAGCACAGCAAGAACATAAAATTAAAAGTCAAATATGAATGATGTAAACTTCAGTATTATCATCATTATTATTGCTTGGCTTCTCCAAGCTTCTTGACCACAGTTTCCTTGTGACTACAACACTGAAATCATTCCTCCTGAGAGGATAGCTTGAACATGTGCTCTTTTCCTTGGGTGGAGTGTTGGGATCGTAGAAAGACACTACGTTAATCTCCTGTTCATTAATGGAGAAGAAACGTTTAGATCCACGTCATTGTAAGAGCTGATCATAAATTGTTACCCAAAAAATTCACATATGATTGTGGGAAAAGGAGACCACGAATTGAGTGAGTCTCGTGCAGAACAACTTGAGGGACAAGAGGGAAAGCAGATTAGAGGTTAAATCTAAAGTAATGTTTAAAAATACAGAGGTATTTTAACTTATTTCCATTATAAAATTAACATGTGGAGCTAGTAAATATTTAATTTGTATATTCCCTAATTCTTAGAGTGCAGGAGGTTTTGATGATGGTGATGAAGACTATGTAAGACTATCTAACATATTTTTAAAAGGTTTCTGATTATTGCTGAAATGAACATTCCAACTTCACTATCAAACCCAATTAACTTAATTTTGTATGGCTAAGAATAGTAGGGCTTTGCCTTTCAAAATTAATTTGACATTACTCAAAGCCACTCTTCTTTCTTATATTTTTTATGAACTCAGCACGTGTTTTCAAGAAATACATAATCACTTGAGTCATTCCAAATTCATTTTTCTTTATTCCTTTCTGTAACATCTCCCAAATCTCCTGAGATCCGGGACCTCTGGGTTGGTATTTGAAAACCTCAACAACCCATGCCTCCTCCTCTGTTACTTATTTCTTTACATCCCTCTATTATTTTGCTTTCCCTGGCATGTTCTTCAGATTCTAGTGCCTCATGTCCTTAAAATACAACTAGATTTTAAAATCTAGCTCATCTCTTCAGAGCTTCCCTCCACAAAGACAGAGTCACCTGGAGATCAGAACAGAAGGCATCCTAATAAATTAGAACAGGCTCGAGACTCTTCACTGGGGCTACATCTGAAGAGGACACGTAAACCCTTATTGGAGAGATAGTTGAGAGGCAAAGGGAGTTAGAGAACTGTGAAAAAAGTGAAATTAAATTGAGCCCCCAAAATTGAGGAAATAGGAAATTTAAAAACAATAACAGATGTAAATTAGATTTGAACAAAATACATAAATTCAATTTGAACACAAAGATGGAAGAAGATAAATTTTAAAAAATTTCTCTCCAATGCCAAGATAGTGATTGGAAACATAACATTCAGTAAAAACATTTACTTGGCCCCTTATGAGGATTTCCTGTATGAAATCCAGTCATCCAACCCTTAAATATAAGTAAAGTTAATGAGGCAGAAAATATTCCTGATATTTTTTATAGTCTTAATAAAAATAGATGAAATGCGTTAGCAAAAGAGTGCAAAAACAACCATCTCACAATTACGAGGATACTTTAATATAACCTAATCCCAGGATAAGCCTACAAATATTCTGCTAAATTTCAGTTAATCGTTAAATTAATCCTTAAGCTGAAGGGTGACAATCAAATTCTATTGTAGGGATTGGGTGCTTTATTTGAGTAAATGGTTTAAATTTTAAAATTTCAATGACTTTTATTATTTTTACCCCCAGGCTTCATTCAGAAAATTATATAATTGTGAAAAAAATTTCTGTAACGCTTCAACTATATCTGTCTCCAATCTAATTTAACAATTAGCATTTATTTGCTAAAATAATTATTTTCCTAAATTAAATTATTTGATCATCATAAAAATAATCCTTTTGTGATAAAAAAAAAAAAAAAGATGAACTACCAATCTGGTAGAGCAATGTATCATCATAATGATAAACAAATTACTGTCCTTGGTAAATTCAATGAACACCATTTAAAAGGAGGGCTGATGCCAAATAGAAGCTTTTAATAGAAATAAAGCAGGTTATTTGTAATGTCCTTTGAAATTAAATATGGGCACTTTAACAGGCACTGTCAGTCTTTCATGTTTTTAATAAAGATATATTATGCACCACTCAATATTCCAAGGAAAATCTGTAAGGAGTTTCAAAAGGTTAGATTGCTCTTATCGAGTTTTGTTATGGATATTTATCCCAAAGTGTTATTTAACATCATGCTTTAAAATGCTTAGAACAATAGAATAAAACACATCCATCACCACATATTAATTGAGCAATTATAATGTTTAAGGCACTTCAAAACCAAAGTTCATTCTAGACCTGAAGTCTGAAAGCTGGCTTTTTTTCCCCCCAAACAAAAAGTTCTAGATAATATTTTAGGGCATTAAAACTTAGTAAGTTGGCAATCAAGAGTATCCTAATACTTTTTAAAACTTGTCATTGAAGTATATTATAATACATAAAAGGGCATATTCATTAAGTGAAAATACATTTAAGTGTACATCTCAATAAATCATCACCAAGTATGTAACTCTATAACTAACACACAGATTATGAAACAGCATTACACACATCCCAGAATCTTCCTTATCCCCCTTCCTAATCATCCCACCCCCATGGGTAATTACTATTCTGCTACTAAGAGCATAGAAGAGTTTTTGCTAGACATGCATTTTATGGAATGGAAGCAATACAGCATGATGCATGTGAGTCTTTTGTGACTGGCTTATTTCTCTCAACACTTTGTGAGATTCATTCAAGTTGCCATGTGTAGTTGTAGATCGTGTAGATCATTTGTTCTTAATGTTGTACAGTATTCCATATGTGAATCTATCCCAATGTATTTCTCTATTCCTCTTTTTTGATAATGTGAGTGGGTTTCAATTTGGAACTCTTACCAATAGTGATGTTAGGAACATTCTAATACATGCTTTTTTGTGGACATGCAAATATATAAGTAGGAATGGAATTGTGAAGTCCTATATCCTTAGTTATTTGTAGATACAGTCTCAAGATGAAAAGATAAACACCATGGTTAAAAAAAAAAACACTTAAAGGCCTACCATTTTTAAAAATATGCAAAGATGTCAAAGGGACATCTCCTAACTCTATCCTAATTCCTACCCCATGCCAGATAACCACATTTAGTAATTGGATGTGTACTACTCTGGACTTTTTCTATGCTATATGAATTAATAAAGTAGCTAGAGCAACCGTTAAAAATTAGAGTCAGGAGTGACACCGAACCATGCACTGAGTGAGAATGCTAATTCATGTTTCAGAAATATATCATCACCAATGTACAGGCAATATTTCTGACCACATCACGGTAATTTAGCTGAGAAGCATAAACCCGTAAGATTGGGAGGTTATTGCTATCTTCATCAGAGATGACCAACAGCTCAAGAAAATGAGTTTACTGACATTTTAAGGCTTTCGATAACCTCATAATTTGAATTGCCCTCAACTGTGAACTCTGACACCGTAGCAAAGCTTTTCCATTTTTCACGTCTTTATCATACAGGCATATAAAAGAAAGCGCCTTTGATTCAAATTCTAGCAGACACACATCCCCAGAAAAAAATAATCTTAAATTCACTGTTTTTAATTCTCTCGATTTACATAATATTTTCAAACTTCTTTTAAAATATTTAAATTCAAATAGTTGTCCTTATCCCTTCATACAAACAACTATACTCATGTTAACAGTGATAGCCTTAAAAAAAACTTTCTCTTGTTATATACATTTAGATGTTTTTTAAATACTCCCACCACTTTAAATGTGCAAAGGTCTCATCATTCTCATACTGGTTTCTTCTTTCTAGAAAAAGGAGTTCTATTCTCTTCCAATGCTTAAATGTAGCATAAACAAGAGCTTTTCTTAGAACCTCACCTCTGTCTGTCCCTCTTCTCCATTTTTAAATTTCCTGAAGATTTTGAAATATCCAGAGAAATAGAAGATATCTCACTTTTTTTTTTTTTAAATCATCAGCCAATCTGCTGATATTCTGAAGCATCCTTTTGGTTTCAGATAAATTACTGGAATTGTTCAAATGGCTAATTCCTCCAAAGTAGCCTTATACATGTCTCAATGCCTAAGAGTCCCTGTCTGTTCCTCCTGAAGTGACCTGTAGCTGCAAATCTTAAATTAAAATAAACTTGACATCTCAGAATTTGAAAAACAATTCAACGTTTTTTTGTTTTTTTTGTTTTTTTAACAAAACTGTATTTTACTTTTATTTCTAACATTTATTGGGTGCTTACTTTATGCTACATCCTGACCCAAGGGCCTTAAATGTATAACCTCACTTTATCTTTACCCCAAAAGAAAACTATAAGACAAATAAAATTACTATTGCAGTTGTTCTTGTTTAAGAAAGAAAGAAATGGGAAGCGGCTGTGGCTCAATCAGTAGGGCTCCCGTTTACCATATGGGAGGCCCCGGGTTCGGTTCCCGGGGCCTCCTGGTGAAGGCAAGCCCGCCCGCATGGCGTGGTTAGCTGACCCAGTGAGCACAAGCAGTAAGGGGGGCATAAATGAATAAATAAATAAAAAAAAAAAAGAAAGAAAATAAGGCAGAGTGATGTTAAGTAATATGCCTAAGACCACACACTAACAAATGCTGAGGCCAAGATTTGACCCCAGGTAGAAAGAGAGTAAAGTCCCTATTTGTTCATCAATTGTAACAAATGTACCACACTAATGTATGATGTTATTAATAGGGGATAATGTGAGAGGGGGAGGGGATGGGGTATATGGGAATCCCCTATATTTTAGATGCAATTTTCATATAATCTAAAACTTCTTTAAAAATATTTTTTATTATATGAAAAAACAGTCCCCCTACTTAGACACCATGTTAGGTTGTCTCCCAGACTCATGGATATGCATGTATAAGACTTTTAATTCATTCACTGCTCCCACTTAACTCTCAAGAAAAATCAGAAATCTCTTAAACCCTCAAGACCTGGAATAATTCCTTTAAGAAAGCTCCTATTTTCCCATAGATGTGTGGTTTGTCAAAAAACTAAGATGGCCTATGGACACCAAGTGAACATCCTAAGATGAATGGCCTTGTATGTGTATTAAGTATCTACAGTCCAAGAGAAAGATTAGCAACTTGGAGATGTGCAGCGGTTGGAGGGGAAAAACAAAACATGTTCAAGATATAGGGAGGGCAGCTACAAGAATGATGGGAATTAGAGCAGGGCCCAAGTAGGGCAGTACAACTAAGGTGAAGAACAGCTAATCAGTACTTAAAGTTTAGAAAGGATCTTTGCTAACCTACTACAAGATGCTTACATTTCCTACTCACCCTCAAGATTCAATTCTGAGTGACTCTGCTTTAATGCTGGTGGGAGGTAGTCATATACTGTCGGTATGTGTGAGCAGGAAGCCAATTCCATTTAGGAAGAAATTTTTCTAATGCTAGGTAGGCTAGCACGGACATCCTGGAAAAGAGGTGAGGACACAGAAAATACTGTAAAACACTGTATGTGGGGCTAAGGTACAAATTCAGGTGTCAGGCCAACTCCAAGTAAACTTCCCCTACTTATCAGTTTTATCTTGAACCAGTTCTGAGCAATACACACTGTTAGTGGGATTTCATAAATCTAGTGATATCAATTTTTAAATAATTTGCTTATTCTCTCCCATTACCTTTTTCCTGTCCCCCCCTTTTCCAGTTTAGAAATCAGTAGGGGGAGATAGGAAAAGAGCTGTGAAAGTTGAGAATCTGAATTGCAGGGGAAATCTAGAATAGCTTTGACCAAATGGCAGAGTGGGGGAGGACCAGGGTATGGAGATTAGACATGTCCATGCATAGGGGTTCTGTTCAGATCAGCTGATCACTGTGTCCAAGCTGCACAATGTTCTAGGGCAAGTTACTTCATCGTTCTGTGCCTCAGGTTTCTCATTTGGAAAAATAGGCATATCAATGCCTCGCTCGCAGAGAAATTTATTTATTTATTTATTTTTTTTTTTTAAGGCAACTTCTTTATTTATTTATTTATTTATTTTCTTTTTTAAGGATTTATTTATTTATTTACTTTTATCCATTTTTACACCCCTTCCCCCTCCCCCCCGTTTTTGCTGTTTCTGTGTCCATTCGCTGGGCAACTCTGTGTCCATTTTCTGCCCTCTCTTCTCATCCTTCTCCTCCTGTCTTCACTGGGATTCAATCCTTGGAATCTCTGATGTAGGAGAGAGGCATCCTGCCCGCGCAAACTTAGTTGCTGGTTTTTCGGTGCGTCTCATCTTGCCTCTCCCTTGTGTCACTCTCCTATTATGTCATCATCTTGCTGTGTGGCTCGCGGGAACTGGTGGTGCGCCCGCGCACAGGGCCTGGCGGCCCACGCACCTTCTATATATTTTTAAAATTTTTACCAGGAGGTCCCGGGGATCGAACCCAGGTCCCTCCATATGGGAGATGGACGCCAACCAGATATAGCCCCCTGCTATATCTCTTAAGGTTGACCAGAGATACCTAGAGTTACAGTCTTTTCCCATACAGGATGGACATATAATAAATCAGGCTTAGTTTATCACCAGCATTCTAAAAACCAGACCTAGGGAGGAAAACGAGGTCTGGGGACACATGCATGGTTTCTAATATAGCGAATGTTTAGCCCACCCTGATTATCACAGAATCAGGACAGTGAGAATATTCGCATTCGCAGAGAAATTTAGATAGGACATGAGACACTATCTTGCATATCTGAGGCACTCAAAGAGATCAGCTGATTCTTAATCTCCTTTCTCTGAGCACTCACACAAATCATAGTTTTATGCCTCTTTTAAGGCATAATTTACTTCCTACACTGTGTTAGAGCCATTCCCAGGTGTGCTGTAGATCCTGTACTAGTATGCAAGCTCACTGAGAGCAGGATACATGCCTGATTTGTGAGTATCTTAGTTGGCATTTAACCAATGATTATTTGGATGGATAAGTTTGATAATAGAAATGACCTTTGGAAGACAACGGAGCATACAATAATCAGGCAGGTGGGGGTCAGTAATGGAGACATTCAAGGCAGGCAATATTTGGACATTCAAACCCCGTGAAGAAAGAGCCAGAAAACCTTATACATGTTGGAGGGACCCAGCAAATAGACTGTACTCGTGGAAACAAAGCAAGACTCTAGAGTAGGACACAAGGCTGGGTTTTAAGGTTAGGACTTGTGTATGGGTGAAAAAGTAAAAATCAAATTACTGGGGGAAATGGATGAACATAAGTGAACATGTTAATAGCTTTCATGCTAATAAAAATAAACACTTTTTAGAGGTGATGACTATGGCTCTGAAGTCAGAGAATTCCAGATTTAAATCTTCAGTCAGTTACTGTCTAATTGTGGTAAAATTAAATATATAATATATAATTTATATTATGTATAAATTATCCTGTATAATATGTGAAGAATAATAGCACCTACTTTACGGAGATAATGGGGTAATTAAATAAGATAATTCATGCTAAAGCACTTAGCACAGTGGCAGCAGTAAAACAAATGCCCAACAACTGTCAGTTTTAACGATAATAATCATTACTGCTTTCATTTACAAATGAAAAATAAAGCAACTCTGGGAGGTAAAATAACTTCCAAGACCACATATTTAACATGGTTGGAGTCTAGAATAAAGCCTAGGTTGGACAGACAGCAAAACCCACACTGTTTCCACCATATTGTGTTAAAGAGTATAAGCAAGAGATTTGGACACATGAATGAAGTAGAAGAGCAATTATTAGAAGACTGAATTTGGCACAGGACTGACCCTCTTGGTGGGATGTATTCTCTTGAGTTACTCTGGATCGGTCTCATAGCCAGTGTAGAGGTGAACCTGAGGTCCCTGGTGCCTGGCCCAACTATGGGGGCTGGATACCAGTTACTTCAAGCCCCTTCAATGGTAGCAGTGATTCCTGGAAATCTAGAACTCCATGAGTCAGGAAAACATTAACATAATTGCTAAGTATTTATTGTTAGGAGGTGGACTGTTGTAGCGAATAAGAGCATGATGTTTGCAGTAAAACAGACATGCTTTTATGTTCTGGCTCTTCTATTTACTAACCACAACTTTGGGTGAGTCAGTTAACATTTTTAGGATTCAGTTTCCTCATCTGGAAAATGGCAATATTAAAAGTAGGTGCCTCATGGAATAGCTTTGAAAGTTAAATATAATAATGTACGTTTAGTAGATGGTAGCTATTTTGGATACATTATTAGCACTCTACCATAACTGTTCTCCTCTCCTTCACTGATTCATGGGAAACTGATTTTCCAGCCATCTTGCAGGGGGTCACAGCTATGGGAGCCATCTCTATGTTGTCTACAAGAGACCTACCTCAGATGTAATGACACAACCAGGTTAAAAGTGAAAGGTTGGAAAAAGGTATTCCATGCAAATAGTAACCAAAAAAGAACTGGAGTAGACCAGATAAATGTAAAATAACAATATTATAGTATATGAACAATAATTACTCAGTGCAACTAGCAAATTGTTCCTGTGATCAGTATTCTGTAATTTCTTCATACAAAATAAACACTTGCTTTTAATTGACTGGAAAAGAGATACAGTTTTGGATACTTCATTTATCTTTAACTCTTTCTTATGCATACTCATTATTTAAAATAATCCATCTGGATCAATAATGATTTAGCATGACTACTGTTGAAAAAGATTTTGAGGTTTTCTGCCTCATAAAATTATGAGTTGGCAAATTGTTATCTGCTGTAATTCATTCCAATAAGATGTGAAGAATTCCCAAATAGGAATTTTATTATCCAAAAAGAATTATGGCCTAAATGGAAATTAAATAACTAAACCAATGATTTATTTCATTCTTAGAGATTATTATTTCCAATAGTTAGAGCTATAATATAAAAATTAGAATTATGTTATAATCAATTTCTATTAGAATTATTATTTACATTTATAAATGTTTGTTGCTATGCTATTTCTTATAATGGATTATATTAAATCTAACCTGGCCTTACACTCTCTTTTAAAATTTGTAATTTCTTTCAATCTATTTTTCTATTTTATTTTTCAATTTTACAATAAAGGTCTTTTTAACAGCTAAAAAGGAAGTCATTGATTATACACTCTGGATAGATCATATGGTATATGAATATATCTCAATAAAACTGCTTAATAAACAAATAATTGTGCAAGAATAGCCAGAAATAGCAGCTATGTACAGCAGGGGAAACAACAGAGAGATTGAGAGGGGAGGAATTTCCTTGTTTGTCTGTTTTTTGATTATTATTGAAATAATGAAAATGCTTTAATAATGATTGAAGTGATGAATGCACAACTCTGTGATTATACCAGATACCATTGATTGTACACTTTGGATAAATTGTATGCTTTATTAATATGTATCAATAAAATTGATTTGTTTAAAAAAAATAGGGTGGGTTAGGGGAAAAATTACACCAAATGTAAGATATAGACTATAGTTAGTAGTAATATTTTGATGATGCTCTTGCATAGTTTGTAGCAAATGTCTCACAACAATAAAAGGTGTTGGTGGAGGGGTGATGTACGGGACCCCTGTATGATGTTATACATGTTTATTTTGTAAGATCACAACTTTTACTATACACTTATTGTTTATGTATGTTCATGTATGAATGATATGCTTCAATAAAAATATATTTTAAAAAAGAAATTCAATACTATGGACAATTCAAGAAACTATGGCTAATCAAATAACTCAGGTTGTAAGGTGATCTTAGAATACTGTGTAAAATGTACATTATGGCGTATATTAGTTTCCTAGGGCTGCTGTAACCAAGTACCACAAACTAGGTGGCTTAACACAACAGAAATTGATTGTCTCACAGTTCTGTTGGCCAGAAGTCCAAAGTCAAGGTATCAACAGGGCCATCCTCCCTCTGAAACCTGTAGGGGAGAATACTTCCTTGCCTCTTCCTAGTTTCTGGTGGTGGTCCTTGGTTTGCAGCTACAGCACTTCAATCTCTGCCTCCGATTTCACGTGACCTTCTCCCCTGTGCCTGGGTGTCTCTGTGTCCAAATTTCCCTCTTCTAATAAGGACGCTGACCAGATTATATTAGGGCCCAAACCTAATCCAGTTTGGTCTCTTCTTAACTAATCACAACTTTAAAGACCCCACTTCCAAATAAGATCACATTCATAGGACCAGGGGTTAGGGCGTGAATGTATCTTTTTTGGGGGACACACAATTCAACCCAGAGCAGGGAAGAAGCTCTTAAAGTCTCAAATGGAGGAAATTTACCCCAAATAGCGCTTTTACATAAGTCTAGGAATCTATAATTGAGATACAGAATAAAGTTAATTTTATTTTTAAAGCAAGTATTGAAAACTTGCAATGAGTGGTGAATTATATTGGGTGCTGAATTATGCAATGTTAAGTATTGTGAAGAGACAGATAAAGAAACTAATTTTATATCATTCTTGACAAGACAGTGAAGTCTGAAACCATGTGGTGAGAAAAAACAAGATGGAAATATGGCCATATTCAATTTTTAATTTTAACTAATGTTATCAAATGTCATCATGATAGTAGATACTGTTGCATAATAGAAGTTAACAAAAACCAGCTGCTTGAAGAAATAACTCCAAAACCTCAGTGGCTGAGCCTATCGAATCTACTTCTGTCTCATGCAGAGTCCAATGTGAATGTTCCTGGTTTGGAGGCTCTCCTCCAAGGGGTGAATCAGGGACCCAGGCTCCTACCATCTATTGGCTGTGCATCTAGCTGGCTGATGGACAAAGAGAAATAGTATGGGGAATGACAAAGACAAACTAAGAAGCCAGTCCAACTTATTGCTCAGAGCTAGTTAAATGGCCCCAATCCATATGCAAGGATGTTAAAATGAGAACTCACAGTAATATCCAATGAACCACTTAGAAAATTAGGAAGTTAAATGAACAGATTTTGAAATAAAAACTCAATATATACACAGAATCAAATTTGAACTCTGAAAAAATTAGAGTGAGAATCCTTCCAAAGTACAGAACAAAGAGATAAAGTATTAAAAAGTACAGAAGAAAATGTTAAGTGGAATGAAGGATGAATCTAGAAATTTCAGCATCCGTATAATAGGAGTTCTAAAAAGACAATAGAGAAAGAATCAAGAGTCAAAATATAAGGTTTAAGAACTTCTCCAAGCTGAACACATTCACTATTCTTTAGATTGAGACAACTAAAACATACAGGGCACAGTAGGATTTTTACCTCATTCCTAGGCACATAAGAGTGTAATTTCAGACCAAGGACACAGGGAAAAGCCAAATCACCTATAACGGAAAAAATAAACAAACTTGGCATCAGGCTTCTAATCAGCAACATCAGAAATTTAAAAAAAAACACTGCAGAATAGCTTAAAATCATAGAAGAGAAAATCTTTGGACATACATTTGTATATATCATTTAAACCTGAGTGAGAAATCAAAACATTTTCATGTATACAAGAACTTAGAAATGTTAACATTCATGAACATACTCTGAAAGAGCTAATAGAATATGTGTTCCATCAAAAGGGAAATT
The DNA here is from genome assembly GCA_026826555.1 of Tolypeutes matacus. NCBI lineage: Eukaryota > Metazoa > Chordata > Mammalia > Cingulata > Chlamyphoridae > Tolypeutes > Tolypeutes matacus. Next base: position 10,137,452 of record JAKSZT010023082.1, on the reverse strand, counting down.
GAAACTAAGGGAGGAGTGGAGTGTAAGAAGAGTAGGAAAAATCAGGAACTCATTGTTAAATCTATGTATCTCATAAAATATCATACTTATAAAAATCTGAAACTAAAATTCCAAATAACAGCAGCATTAGAATTTGAAATGACAAGAGGAGGGAGTGGATAATAATGAGAGCATGCTGAGTTTTTGTTTTGTTTGCTGGAGAGTCATAACCACAGATTTATTGGAAAATCACAAGACGTTAAATATTTGTGCTGAAAATTTAAGTGCAATTTGCAGAATATGAATTAGAATAGATAACTTTGAATACAGGAGATAAAAACAAATAAACAAATTCAATAAACCCACAAAAGTCTGAAAAGGGAGGAAGGAGAAAAAAATAGAAAGTATATTATACAATAGAAAACATAACACAGGTTGGCAGAATTAAATTCAAATTATACTGTAAGTGAAAGGCTCAAAATCCCCTCTTAAGAGATCCTCTTAATGGATTTAAAACAAATGGGCAGAAAAACAACTTTGGAAGGTTAAAAATAAGGTAATAGAAAAAGATATACCAAGACAATTAAAATGAAAAAAAAAAATTAATGTTGTAGATATATTAGGCAAAAAAAAAACAAAACCCAATATGACAGGGAGCATTATTTCATACTGACAAAAAGAGCAGTTTATCAAGAAGGTAAAAGAGTCATGTGCCTTTATTCACTAAGCAAAAGTCATTTTTAAAAATGTAAGCATAAATTCATTAAACTATGCACAATTTAGAAAATTCACAATAATTATGGCAGACTTTAACACATCTCTGTCAGAAACCATTTGGTCAGGGGCACAAAAAATAAGAAAGCCTATAGAGAACTTGAATTACAACACTAAAAGCTTGACTGTACACATAGTTACAGAACTCTACACTACTATCAATCTTTTCAAACATATATGGATATTTATAAAAATGTAAATACTAAACTACAAAAAGAAAACTCAACAGAGTCTAGACAAATGTCACACAGTAGAAATCAACAATCAAAATGGTAGCCAGAAATAATATATCTAGAAATGTTGATAACCTAAATCTAATTTATTCAAGAGAACCAGAATGATTTAGAACTAAATGACAACCCAAAATATTATATATCCAAAATTGTGGGAGGTAGCAAAATGAAAGAGGGAAATATATATATCCTTAAATATGTATATTAGAAAATTCTTTTAAGAGTGAAAATTAAGTAAGCTATTAATATGACCTGAAAAAGCTGGAGAAACATCCACAAAATAAGCTTAAAGGCAAAGGAACAAATTCATAAAGAGAAAAGCAGACATTAACAGAATAAGATTTTAAATGAATTACCTTAAAAACTTAATCTGGATATGTGGAATGATTAATAAAATTGGAAGGTCTTTGGGAAGTGTGTTGGGCACCTTCTCTGTTCAGGCACTTCTCACATCTTCTAGGCCCAACTTTAACTCTAAATGTTACTACCAAAGTCAGCTTCACTCAGATATAGCTGGAGTGCAGCTGTACCTCTTGCTTTCTGTGCAGGTGCTGCTTTACTGATTCAGCACAGCCTGGATGCACAAGGGCGTCAACATCCCACGGGACCACCCTTGACCAATGGGGGATGGGAGGTAGTAGAGTTGAAGACCATTGCCCTTTTCTTTCCTTTGGGTACATAATTCTGAAATGCATTCCAAAGAGCTCTTCAGAGAGTCATGGAAAGTTAACCCCAGTCACCCACAGTGGTGACTTACTCCAGAAGACCCTCTTAGATTGGCTTATCATCCACCCTTACTGTACTCTTCATAGTCTCCCCCTTATAAGGTGTTAGGGTTCTCCAAGGAAACAGAATTGGCAGCAAATATGTAAACATAATATACGTAAATAGCATGAGATTTATTATAGGAATTAGCTCATGTGACCATGGAATATGGGGAAATGGAATTCATTAGGGCAGGCTGCAAGCTGGGAACCTTGAGGAAGATTTCAGTGAATTCTCTAGAAGAAGCTGGTTGGCTGAAGTAAAGATAGAAATTCTTCTTACTGCTGAAAGCATCAGTTCTTCTTTCAGGCCTTCAAATGATTGGATGAGATGTCTCTCATGCTGAAGGCAATCTCCTTTATTGATTGTAGACATGATCAGCCATAGTTGCAAACAATTTACTAATGAATTAAAGCCACGAAATACCCTCCCAATAACAATCAGGACAGTGCCTGCTTAACCAAACAACTGGATACCATAACCTAGCCAAGGTGACACATGATCTTAACCATTATAGCCCCATTCCCCATGTACTTGTTAATTTCATTGCTGCTGTTTTTTTATCTAGTTCAAGATGAATTAGGTTCCTTGCAACTAAAAGGTCTTAACTAAAATATTCATTAAACTTTTATTTTCTCATGGTCTAACAGCTCAAGGAAAGTCAGTCAAGGGCATGATAATCACAAAGGTTAAAAATAATCATTGATTTTTATTTAACTGCATTTTCTAATCTTCTACAAAGAATATATGTTTTTTAAAGCCCTGCTTTATTTTTAAAAACAGCTTTATTAAAGTATAATTGACATAAACTATACACATTTAAAGTATACAATTTAATGAGTTTTGACATATGGGTACACCTATGAAACCAGGACCAAAATAAAGATAATGAATATATCCATCAACCTCAAAAATAGACTCTTGTTTCTTTCTAAGTCTACCTTCCTACCCCTTACCACCACTTCCCCATCCCTAGAGAAGCAATGATATACTTTCTTTAGTCAGTATTTTCTATAATTTCATATAAATGGAGTCATACAGTCCATTTACTTGGCTTCTTTCACTCAGCATAATTGTTTTGAAATTGATCCATGATGTACTGTTTATCAGGCATTAATTCCTTTTCATTGCTGAGTAGCATTCTTTGTATGGCTATACCATAATTTGTTTATCCATTCGCCTGTTGCTGGACACATTGGTTGTTTCCTATTTTGGGATACTGCAAATAAAGCTACTATGAACATGTAAGTACAAGTCTTTGCACAGACTTAGGCTTTCATTTCACATAGGCAAATATATACATATCAGTTGTGGGTCAGTTTCAATGGTTTTCTCTCAGTATGGGGCCCTATTTTCCTGCTTTTTTGCATGCCTGGTAAATTTTTATTGTATTTAAGACATTGTAAAGTTTACCTTGCTGGGTGATGGATATTTTTGAATTTCTGTAAATATTTTTGAGCTTTGTTCTGGAATGCAGTTAAGTTTCTTGAAAGCAATTTGATTCCTTCGGATCTTCCTTTTAAGACTTGTTTGGCAAGACCAGAGAAGTGCTCAGTCTAGGGCTAATAATTCCACACTGCTATGGCAAAACTTTTCGGTGTGCTGTGCCTAATGCCCCATAAATCAGGAAGTTTTCCAGTTTGGCTGTGGGAATAAGTACTATTCCCAGCCCTCTGTGTCAACCAGGCAATTTTACCTCTATTTTAGGTTGATCTTTCCCGTCAGCGCTCTCTAGATAAACAGAACCAACAGGATATGTATATATAAAGACATTTATATTAACAAATTGGCTCTTTTGATTGTGGGGGCTGGCAAATCCACATTTCATAGGGCAGACCAGAGATTGGAAATTCCTGTAAAGCTGTGTTGAAGTCTCAAGCCCAAATTTTTTTAGGGGTAGCAGGCAGACTGGAAATTCAGAGAGAAGTATGTAGAGGGTATTGTCTTGAAGCAGAATTTCTTCTTGGTAACCCTCAGTTCTTCACTCTGAGGCCTTCCACCGATTGGATGAGGCCCACCCAGATTATGGAGGGTAATCTCCTTAATGTCAACGGGTTGTAGAAAATCTACAAAATACCTCCAAAGCAACATCTAGGCCGTGTTTGACCAAACAACTTGACACCGTAGCCTGGCCAGGTTGACACATAAAATTAAGCATCACCTCTCACCTTGGTACACCTTGACACATCTCACCTGTACACATGCAGGTACAGATCAGTGCACAGCTGAAGGTTTGAGGGCGTTCCTCTGCAGATCGTTGGAGTTTTCTGTCTGTGAAGTTCTCTCCTCTCTGGTGCTCTGTCCTGCAATCTATACTCGCACTGGTTTCCCAGGACTCTCAGCATATTCTCCTCAACTTGGTAAGTCCTCTGGGCTCCACCTGAGTTCCCTTTTTGTCTTAGTTTGCCACAGGGCTGCCGATGCAAAGCCAGAAATGGGTTGGCTTTTATAATGGAGATTTTATTTGGGGTAAAAGCTTACAGTTCTGAGGCCCTGAGATGTCCAAATCAAGGCACCATCAGAGATGCTTCCTCACCAGTCAGCTATGGGTGATTCTGGTATATACTGCCATGTGGCGAAGAGGGCCACCAAGCTCTGCCTTCCCCCTCCAGAATCTACCGTCTCCCAGAGCTTGGCTGTGGGCAACCAGGCATAGGGCTTGTCTCCTTTTGGGCCTGCTCTCTCAGTCTCAGATTCTCCACTTTCTTCTTGAGTTCAGGTGTGGCTATCAGGCATATGGCTCGTCTCTTTAGCCTTGAGCTGTTCCGTGGGCCCAGCCTCTTGCAGGCTTCATGCTTAAGCTTTGGCTGCTAGAGATCCTTGAGTCCTCTCTCACATGGCAGGGTCAAAAATGGTGGCTGCTTTTCTCTGTGTGTCTCTCTGTGTGTCTCCATTTAGATAAAACTCCAGTAAGAGGGCAGAACCCCACCTGAGTCATGCCTCACTGACGTGGTCCAATCAAAAGGGTCCCACAACCACAGGACTGGATTAGTTCAAGAACACAATCTTTCTCTTTTTGGGATTCATAAAATAACTTCAAACTGTTACACCTTCCCTGTATCATGGCCTGGGAACTTTCTGGAGGCAGTAAGCTGGGTCAATCATACGACTCTCATCATTTGTTTCTCATCTCTCAGAGATCTCTGTTCTTACTGCTTGATATACAGAGTTTCATTTCTTTTGTCCTTTTTGTTGTTGTTTCAAGTAGGAGAGTAAATCTGTCCCTGTTACTGCTTTTTAGCTGAAAGTGGAATCCCTCTGTAATCAGTTTTAAAAGAAAAGGGGAAATACATATATAATCTGAGAAATATGAGTCCCATAGGGGGCTTTGTTTTCACCTCTGAGACTGTTAGAGCTTTCCCAGTACAGCCACTAAAGCAGCTTTAACTGGCTGCTAATGGTTCTGCTGTAACTACCACAATCACCTCCAGTTCAGAGACCAACTTTTGAGCCCTTTCTCTCTCTGAGAACTTGATAGCTGTTTTATGCAGGTCCCGAGAGGAAAACATGAAATCTCTCAGAGTTTGGAGCAAGTTTCTCTGGGGATGTACTGGAGGAGAACTGGGTGGTAACACTAAGCACCACCCAAAATGCAGCGGCTCACATTCTCAAAAGAACCCAGGCACCTCTCCTAGAGAGGTAGGGGGGCTTTTCTTCCATACTCTTTGCTCCAGACTTTTTTTAGAGTACCTGAGTTTCAACATCATTCTCAAATAAATGGTCTAGATGCCGCACTTTCAGAGTAAACGTCTTGCTTCCTCCCTTTCCACCTTTCCTCTCCTGGGTTCCTCACTATACTTAAAGTACAGAATTAATTTCTATGTTTTAAAGACAATTACTTTTTTATGTTAAAGGATTCTCCCCCTATCTATTTTATTGAGCTTAGATATAAAATAAGACTTTCTCATGTGAAAGAGAAATTATAATTCTGTTGAAAATTTAAAGACTGGTTATGATCACAGTACATGGTGTTATCTAGAGAAAAGGAAATTAAAATTTTCCCATGTGAAATATATCAACTTGCTTTTAATAATGTAATTGAAAATTTTATCTGATCCTATTTGTTCCTTGTTTCTCAGTTTTGATTCTTTTTTTTCTCTGAGCCCCTTTTAACTTCTTTTTGCATTTGAAAAAGTTTATTTGCATGCATATCATCCTGTCCCTTTTAGCTCTTCAGCTTATTTACCCATCTCTGGAGTGCCATTGAATATACTTGCTATCTTTATGGAAAAGCAGTGGCAACAGTTAAAGAATTTATTTTATTTAGCTGTGCCTTTTTCCTAATCCATTAATAATTGCCTAGTAGGCTCATAAAACTGAAAGCCAAGAGACTGAATAGCACATTCTTATTTGCTTTATCCACAGTGAAATAAATCTACTTGTAAGATTTAATCCTAGAATCCTTTAAGAAAGTGGTCCAAATGTCATTGACTGCCCATGGAGAAGTTAATTCTTTCAATTTAGGAAGATAATGCACTATCTTTCATGAGAAAAATCTTTATCACTTTTGGGTTTTTTAAAGTATTATCAATATATATCAATTTAAAGTCCACTTAATGTCAGATTCTGCAGATCAGACAAGAAGAGTTATTCCTCCCAGGTTCATGTTATATAAGATTTTAGATGGTGTGTGTGAAAATGTGCACATGCATGCATCTGTATATCTGTTTTGGACATTAGTTCCACAGTAGATAAAATAATTATATGAAGATGCCTGTCTTTTTTGATGAATAGATGGATCAATGGATAGAGGGTGTAGCCATTTGGCAGTTTGATGCAATTATGAATTCCAAAAAATATATATTGGATTATGCTTGAAACTGGATGCTAATGTGGGCATGATTAAGTTATGATTAGGGCGTTAACTGGGCCATGTCAGTAGGGCATATAAAAGGCATGGCAAGAACAGAATTGAAGCAGTTTTGATGTTGGAGTTTTGATGTTGGAGAGAAGGCCCCAGCATAGAGACGAGCCATATCGCCTGAGAGTTCACAGCTGGCCTTGTGGAGAGAAGCAAACCTAGAGAGCCTCATAGTCTACAGCTGACCTTGTGGAGAAAGCAGAGGGGCTAAGCCCGCAGAGAAACGCAGCCCCTGGAAGAGAGGAAATCAAGAAGCCTGAACCATGGCAAACGTTGGCAGCTGTCTTGCTCCAACACGTGGCAATGGACTTTGGTGAGGGAAGAAACTTATGCTTTATGGCCTGGTAACTGTGGACTTCTACCCCAAATAAATACCCTTTATAAAGACCAACCAATCTCTGGTATTTTGCCTTAGCACCCCTTTGGCTGACTAATACAGATGGTATCGGGGGGGGGGGGGAGAGCATAAATTACTTCAGTACAAAAGGCAGCACACAGGAAAGTTTGTATAAATTAACATCAAACCAGAAATACAGCAAATAGAGTTTTTTGTGTGTGATCTTTACTATTGACTGAAGTGGTAAAATCTCACTTTTGTAAGGTTGGAATAAGGGAGAGAAGTGAATAGAGCCCAAGCTTTACAAACAGTGGATCTATTAACAATGATAGATAGAAACCATGGATTCTGGAAATAATTAAAGACAGAATTCCTTAAGACTTGACTAGGTATCAAAATGAGATTGAAATGCAAGAAATGAGAATCAAAGAAGAATCTATAATCATGTGCTGGGGTTCTATAGCAGAAAAAAAAGAAGCATTATAAGGAAGACACATGTGGGAAATATATAAAGTTCACTTCCCCACAGAATCTTGGTATGACCCTGGGAGAGAGAACAACATCCTTTCATGAAGACATTTAAATCAGTAATATATATTTACCTTGGTTGCTTTGAAAGCATTTCTTCCTGGAGCCAAAAAAGGTGGAGTGAAAAACCTTTTACAGTCTTTTAAATCATACAGGCCTAAGCTACAAGTCAGAGGTGGAAAAGATTTATTTTTATTTTATCCAAAAAGAAATTTCTAAGTGCTTACAAGGTCTTGAGAGAGCCAGTGTTATTTGATAGTGAATCGAAAAGAGAGGGGGCTCATAAAGTGAGGAACTTCCTTTCCTCATAAATGTATCACTATGGAAGTAGTTGTATTCATATGGGGCTATGTTTAGGCCAAGTAATGAGCCAGTTCTAACTCTACATCCCTTCCACTGCAAAGGTGTCCCTGCTGGCACACCATCTCTAAGCATTGCCCTCTGAGCTGTTCAAACAGTGAGGACAGGTGGTCCCCAGTCCACCTCTACTACAGTAAGGACACATGAACCCCAATCCATTTTTACTCTTACACACAATCCCCCTAATGACCAGAGCACTCTGTGCTAAAGGCTATACCCCAATACAGTCAGAGGCTAAAGAGAGTTGGATTTAATTGGTTCACAAGAGGCTTGAACGTACCCTTGGAATCATAAGAAACTAAGCATGGAAGATAGTGAGACATAAAGACATCAATTAAAACCTTTAGACTTGGAATGGACACAGACTTTAATTTATGACAAATGAAGTAGTTTATTTCAAAGGTGCCTATTTAACCCTACTAGCTTAATCTCTCAAAAAAGAGAAGAGGGGTAATTGGTGCACATACTAAGATGGTAAAGTGGGATATAATCCCTGGACATGTCCATGTGTGTATTTGTATGTATGCTGGTTAGAAAATGGACATGATACATAAAGATTACTTTAAGGTTGCAGCCTTAATCATAAAATTTGTAGGCTGAAGGTTAGTTTCCATATATATTGAAATTATTCAATGGAAGTTCTCAAAAAAGAATAGCAGAGCCAAAAAGGAATTCCTGCTGCTTATATTAAAATGCTTGTTATGTTATTCTAAGATATTTCCAGGGGCATTTTTGATTTGTTTCCTGGTAAACGATCTATGAGAGGGTGACACACTATCACTATTGTACAAATATTTATTTCACAACTGTGAAGAAAGCAAAATGAGAAGTAAAATAAATGGAAATAAGAATCTATGACAACCTGATAAAAGTTGCCACCACAAATGAAACATATATGCATTGCTTCCATAATTACTATGATTGAAAAGGTAATATACATAGAAAGTTTTAGAAACCTCCTCCATGCACTCAGGAATGTATAACTTAGCTAATATAAAATCATTTTCCCTATTAAATAAAAAAACTGGGGGAAATTTTTATCAATATCAGCTTTCCTTTTCTTTGTTATGAACATACATTGTCATAAACTAGAACATTTGAAAGAGTATATTTCCCTTTTAGAACTAGCCGTGGTAAAGTGGCATTAGCTGCTTCATTTGTAATGAAATATTGGCAGAATTAATGTCACAGAAGCCCTATAATACTGATAATAATAAAAAGCAGAATGATACAGTTCTCACTCCCAAGATACATACACCTACACACCACTGTACCTTCCATAAAAAAAAAAAAAACTCCTAGCACTAGTAGTGGTAGTTTTCCCAGCAAGATGGTAGCTGGCTCAGGTCTTAAGTTTGTCAATCAAAATGACCCTCCATTTCTACCCTGCAGTAGTATAGTTCCACATGCCCAGTATTCTATTCTATGCCTTTGTCTTCAGAGTAGATATTCCCTAGGCCTTCTTTCTTACATAGAGAAGGTGGATTTCCTATGGCAAATTTGGAAATGTAACCTCTTTACTTCAAGTAAATATCCCCTGCATCTTGCCTTCAATTTTCTCATTTCCCACCTGCATTCTGTAGTTCAGAGAAGGCTTGAAAAGCAGTTATGGCCTGCCATCAGGTAATTTCGAGAGGGCTAAATATTTTCCATACCAATAATAATAGATAATGTTGATTTAGCATTTTCTATCTGCCATACATTTTGCTAAGTAGTTTGGACATTATATTAAACCTGCATTTGAAGATGAAACAGAGGCTTACAAAGATTAAGTACCTCATTCAAAGTCACATGAATGATCAGGGCGGGGCTGGAAGTCAAACCTCCTTTGTGTCCTACTCAATAGAATAAGCATCCAATTACTCTTACACTGCTTGTTATCCAAATGTAACTACAGAGATATGCTGGCTGAAAGCCAATATATGACAGCCTGAAACAGGACAGGATATACTAAGAATGACTCAGAAAATTCTACAATCAAGACTACTCTAGAACCCACTTAATCATAACGAGACACTTCAAGTAGGAGATCTTAAACTGAGCATCCATAAGGTGGCACGTGTAAGAAGTAAAGCATTCTGGTAAGGAAAACATGAATGACATTTAAGGAGCCTTAGCAGACAGCACGTCCAGCGTGTGGCTCTTCAGACATAGGATGATGTCACTTATTTCCAGTCCCAATCTTGGGTTTAATATATGTCTGTGCCAAGACAGGCAACAAAATATTCTCAGGCCACCCTAGACTTTCAGATGGCTGATATCCCCTCTTATGTTTAAGTATTTAGAATGTCTTTTACTGATGCAAGTTCAAGATCTGCATCACTCACTTGGCCAACTTTAAACTTTGTGGAATCTTTATAATCTATTGACTAATTTCTGAAAAGTCAAAAGATTCCATTTTTGTGCATTACAACATTTTTTTTTGTATTTTACTTTGAATAATATAGTCTTTGCAGGAAGACTAGTAAAACAGAATTACATATGCTTCAGGAGCTTTCTCAAATAAGTTGATATATAGAAGAAATATTTCGATCAATTACTTTCCACTTCTGAAACCATACCTGAATACATTGAGCTGTCCTTAGCCATCAATCTTGCCATTGTCACAGATATCAATGTAGCATTCAGGTGTGGCCAAAGTAGATTCAATTATACACCAATGGAACATTTTTACTCATGGCACAAAAATGCCACCTAATACATATATATTTTGAAGTACATACAGTAGAATTATAATGTGTTTAGAAAACTTTCTTATAATTGAGCAACTCTGAAAGTTCTCCTACCCCACCGCCTTCAAAGAATGATGACTAGAACATAGAGGCCAGTGAGAAAACTCAGTTGCATTTTTCTGCAGGTTTACCATGGTACGTTTGTTAAAGGACCATTGCCAAGACTGGAAGTTTGTTGCTATTCAAGTCATTTGCCAGGTGTTCCAAAGAGGGACTTTATTCATGGTTTCCGTACTGCTCAAACTTAATCACTTAATCTTCTCCCAGGTCCTGAGAAGGCACAAAGTGAATAATGCCTTACTGAACAACAAGGGGGAAGTTAATGAAAAGGTTAGGGAGGGGAAAGAAAAAGAGCAGGACCTTACAGAGCAAAAATAGAGTTGCATTTCTTACATTTAGTCCTGATACATCATGAAAACTAATGATACAACTCCCATGAGCTGCATGCAAATCAGAGCATTAATCTCTAGCAAAATGGTTTATGTTATAGGAACCCACAAACAGATTTCCTTCAACCGCAGTAAATCAAACATGGTGGGTAGTTTCCGTTTGACTGATGAGTACATGTCACTGGCAGGAGGGCAGTGACATATGGAAGAGCAATAAATATTTTCTCTGACACTTTAGCAGCCCTTGTTCAATGACACTAAAGGAAGATAGAAGACTTCAGGGGAAAATGCAAGCCTGTCTCTATTAGCTGTCATGCCCCTGCTAAGGCAGCAACTCCAAGGTGATTTGGCATTTTGTGGTATAGCTTGCAAATTTAGTCTTAAACAAATGAGTAGCCTGAAATCAAAGAATCAATAGTTTTCTTAGAACACTGTTTGCATTTTCCTTCCAATTATGGCATTATCCCAATACCTTAGATTTGCTTTAGTGATAGTGATATTGGGCATCTTTATATTTTCTGACCTGGTGCCCAACCAAATCTTGCTAAAGCTTTTGGTCCCTGTCCTCAGCAATACAGAGTTCCTGTGCTTTCTATCTGTATCGTTTCCATTTCTGGAGGGAAAAAATTTATCAGGGGCAAATGTGTTAAAATATATTAAGTGATAATCCATGCCCAAGAGATTTTGACGTATTTGGTTCCAAAACACTTTACTAAATTCTTCAATTATCTCAGCATTTTCTAAACCTCCTCAAATGATCTGATTTTGGCAGCCATCAAGCATGGTTATTAATGGCTACTATGAGTTCTTCTATGGGCAAAATTCAATAGGTATTACAGTGTCAACCTGAGTTTTTTCCAACTGGATTTGTATAACTTCTAATTTCTTTTGAATACTACTGTCATGTACCAGAGGGCACCCTGAATCTCAAGTGCTAAACAGAATAGCACATGGTTCAAAATGGCCCTCTGCCATGGCCCCGGTGAAGTAGAGTATTAAAAAACCCACATGGTTCCACTAGATTCTGGGATCCAGGATTGGAAAGGCCAAGTCCTGGTGCTTTCACAGAAGATAGATCCAATCAGAGATCTGGCCATTTTCAGACCCACCAGGCCAGTCACTCATAAAGATGTGTAAGTTAGCAGCAAGAAAAATGAAAATCAACCATTCTGAGATTTAAAAAAAAGGAGGAGTTTGGCATGTGTGGATACCACATCATGGTAAAGTTGATGTAAGGCTCTTGAGTCATGTGTTGTTTCTATGAGCTATGTTTGCTTTCTGAAAGCCTTTATTCGAGTCTCTTGACTACACTTTAAGAGAAATGAACAAATTCAGCTTGGCCTCATACTCATTCAAAATATGATTCTTAAAATGTAGAAATGCATTGGAGTATTGTGGAAGAGAAAAAGATTTTGGGAAATTGGAGTTAAAATTTTCTTCTACCACTAATTATCTTTATGACCATAGGCAAATCACATCATTTATAAGCATTTAGTTATAAGATGTCTTGATTTTGCTAGATAAAAACCAAAGGGTTGTACTAGCTCTCAAATTCTGACTTTCTAATTCTACTAGTTTTTGAACAGATATATTCACAGCCATAGCTTTCTATTAAGCTGTTGTGGTATAATTAGTCATAAAGAATGAAGGATTCCTTCTTATACATTATGTTATTCATTCTCAATTTTACAAAAGATATTTCAAGATTGAAAGTTGAATTGCAAGTGTCTCTCTCTCCCATACACCTAATATGCAAGCCTTAAAAGCAAAACCTTTGAAAAATAAACTTAATATGTTAACATTAAATAAAACTCCACAAACCAGATGAGAGATAACCATTCACTTTACTAGAAGTTAATATGTTACATTCATACATTGATTCAACAACCATTTATTGAATGGTTATCATAAGCCAGCTCTTACACGAAGGGACTTAGGATAGAAGAGTGAACAAGAAAGGGAAAGGACCTTATCTTCATGGGCCCTATATTTAGTGGGGTGTGGGGTGTGGGGAGGTGGACTGAAACCAGTTAGAGAACATTTATATTGTCATTTATAAAGGATGTGTGTACCGTGGTCTCTGTCCTCATGGAATCTTCCGTGCGGCTAAAAAGGCGTTAACAAGCAATCACCTGAATACTTCCACTCATGACAGGTGTAACAGAGGAGAAGCTCAGGGAGCAGGGAGAAGGTAAAACAGAAATAAAACCAGATCTTGGAATCAGAGGATATTTTGTCCAAAGGAAGTGACTATATTCTATGAGATGAAAGTGAGAAAAGTAAGGGGTGGAAGAGGAGAATGTTTCCTGTGAGGAAGCATGTGCAAATGCATTGAGGCAGAATAGATTTTGGAGCATTGACAGAAATTCAAAGGCCAGTGAGAAAGATCGGTGTCGAGCAAACAAGAGGTAGAATGGCATCTCAACGTCGCTGGGGAGATGGGCAGACACCACCTCGGCTAAGACATCGCTGTCAATTCTCTCAGTTCTCTGATTTTAAAATAACATACACATTTTAAATAGAATTCAACTTATTTAAAATATTGAATCAAAACTTTTCCCACATACCTCTATTTTGTCAAGTGAGGAAAAACAATATATAACGTTATAATTATCAACATGATTGAAATATTGATGTCAACTTGACCCTAACTGTATCATATCATATAATTGTGTGTGTGTGTGTGTGTGTGCATTCTTACTGATAATTTCAAGATTGTATAAGCCCTTTCTCAAAGCACAGCATACCTTTCTTATAACTACTCAAAATACTCTTGTCTTGGGGAAAAAAGTTCTTTTTTAATATCATCTGCTTATTTATGATAGTGATGAGGAAATGGCATGGATTGTAAGGACATCAGGACTTTAATTTTATAGGGCAGTCCCAAACATTACATATACATAGTTCGCATGCTGCAGAGCCAAGAAAATAAACTGATTCCTAGCCCAGACTCTGACTCACACATTTTAATTTTCCTCATGCAGAGCCTTAATAAGGCCAATTGAACACAATAAAGAATTCAATCGTATTTTTATGAGTCATCTTGAATAATAATAAATTATTCATTGACATAGAGGATATAAATTATCCTCCTCAGACACTGTATCATGAAGATATAGACCCTTTATATCAACATTCTATTTGGAGGGTTTGCCCTGAACTTTTATTTTTTTTTTTATTTTTTTTTTTAGGTATTCTAAGGTTTAAGAGAACCTTTTAGAAAGGGCACTAACACAGCTAGATCCATTGATAAGGACGGACGTAAGAAACAAATCAACACACCATCTGAGTAGCAAGTGCCTCTAGATCATTCTATTTTCTAGCAAGTCCTGAAAAGTTAACTTCTCTGACATGAATTTACACCCATTCCTTATATTAAGTGAAGGCAGGAACATGCAGCCGTAAATTGATGAGGGAAACAGTGTACTTTGAGTGTAAGTATTTCTTTCTGAGATTTATAAGCTCCCCATTTCAGTTCCATTAAATCTAACTATATTTCCACGTCCATTCTTTCATCCTTTTTTCTGATGTAGCCCCTCCATCAAACATTGATAAATGTATGAAATAAATTTATTAGTTTAATTTTGCGTAATATAATGTCACATTGTATAAACTATGGGTTCGAATTCCAATTCTGCCTCTGACATTATTTTTATTCTTCATTTTATTTGAGAACCTGGGGCAGAAAGTTCAGATTTCAAACAAGTAATACTTATACTTAATCTGGTACACAGTATTTTAGACTCAGCCTGCAAACTTTGAGAATAAGTTTCTTTTCTGCTTTTTGTTCTCCTCATCTCTGAAGAAGATTTGAGAAGAAAAAATAAAACCTAAATTAGATTCCTTATGAGAAGATGTTAAAATTGAAGTTTAAACTGAGACACAAATACCCAATAAATGTCAAATTCCAGAATGAGGTGCTAGATTACTATATGCAGAAATTATAAAGTAAATATAAAATAGTGTTTTTCATCTTTTTGTTGTACATGGGAATCACCTGAGGAGCTCTAAAATGGTCATAATTTGATTATGTGTATGAGATTTTTTATTAAAGTCTGAAAACAATATTTTTGAAAGAAATGTTATCTGGAAGTTTTATTTCCAAAATAAATCCTACCTATTAAGTTTGTAGGTGCTATGTCACAGAGAAGCAAGGGGTTTTCTTCTGATAGGAGTCACATAGTAACAGTTATGGATTGGAATTTTGGAAAGACTGTAGGATTGGTAGAAATCCCAACTACTTGAATGGTTCTAGTAAACCAAGTTAAATTAAGTTCATTTCCCCTCAAACCTTCTACAACTTACTGTGCACCCTCAAGTATGTGTGTGTATGTGCATATATGTAGGCAGGTATGTTTTACTGTCTTTTCTCACATTTTGCCACAACTTGACACTTTCACTTAAATTCTCTCTGTCCCTTTAGTGCTTAAAACCAGTCTATTTGCTTTGCTTCTTGTATTTTGAACAACTTTTGAACTTTACTCTGAGGGATCCAATATTCTATGGTAATAGGATTAATGGCAGATACAGCAGCAGCATATCAACAAGAAAGCTGTGTTGCCCATCTGTTTTTTATGGATAATTCCCTTTGGGAGTTTAGAGAAGGACAGGGAATCACTGCGTGCTCACCTCTCTCAGGTTGAAGCATTACTAAGACATGTTTTGGATAACTGTCCTTTTTCTTAACCAGAGCAGTATAAGTTCTTGCAGTGGTCCTTCTGCTTGTGATGTCTGTAGATGTTTCATCTATGGACTCTCAATTCTTAGAGAACAGAAGACTTTTGAGTCTTGTTTTTTAGCTGAAGACCCAATTGTTGCTCACTATCAACAGTCAATTCTTTCCTGTCAGTGAGGAAATTGAGTACTTTCTTAAACGATTGAGATTTGAAAGGACTGAGCACATTCTTTAATGATACAGGCTCAAGACCAATGAAACCCCTCAATATCTGCTTCATCTGAGATATATTCATCATTAAGAATATGTTAAGAAATTCCTCAAATTGCATCTGATATAAAGTGATTGTTTTTACTGAGGCAATAACCCATTACTCTAGACAATTTTAATATAATGGTGGGAAAGCACTACCTTGTAAGGGGGTGGCTAGCTAAAGAGATGTTTCCCTCTATCCATAGTCCCCATAGGACCCAAGAGGGATGATAGATTCCTAGCTCTGGCTAATAATATTGAGATGTGGGGAAAAGACAGAAGACTTAAGAGGGAACTGGTCTATTGACTCCATGTGCTTCCATCCTATTATAGATTTGGTCAGGCAAAGTTCAAGAACTCCTGAAGCTAAGCTCAGTAATGTCTTCAGGAATATGTATGGTTAAGTAAAAATGTAGTCAACCAATAGAGAAACAGTCCCATATAAGGAAGAAGCAATTACTTTGCAATCAGACGATCTTGACAATAAATCCTAACTCTGACACTTACTAATAATTTAATTTCTCTAAGCCTCAGTTTATCGGTAACAAAACAGAAAGGTGCTGCTGAGAAGATTGAGAGATATTTAGTCAGTTTAATCTGTTCGTCAACAAATATTTCTCTATATTTCAAGTATTATACAAGGGCTGAGAATATGAGGAGAAAAGGCAGACCCTGCACTCAAAGGGACTAAGAGGTGGAAGGGATACAGGCTTATAAACCATTATCATAGAATATGGTAACCACTGTCATTACAAGTGCAGTGGGAGGAAAGGGGAAGGAAGTCTAGGGTTGCCTAGGGAAATCAAAGAACTCCTCTTGGGGAAGAAAACTTTAGAGTGAGGATTTAAGGATTCAAATAGGAATGTATTAAAGAAATCAAGTTAGGGAATGCACTCTAGACAGAGAGAAGAACAGGGATAAATGACGTGAAGATGGTGAAAGTCTTGGGCAACCAATTTGTGGTAAGAGGATATTAAAAAGCAGTTATAGAAAATTAAGTTGATCAGGTAGGCAAGGACTAGAGAATGAAGAGACTGACATGCCATGCTAAGTAATTTTTGTTTGTTTGTTTCCCCCTGAAAGTGATGAGAAGCCAGGGGAATATTTTCTGATGCAATTATTTAATGACATGGGGAAATAAATATGTTATGAAATAAGCTGGTTATGACAAAGTAATGAGGAGAGGATAACTTCACTTTAGTTTTAAAATTTTAAAAGGATAAGCATGTGTCATGATTTGATGCTGGATGGACCCCAGAAAATCATGTCCTTAGAGCTAATCCATTCCTATGGGTGTGAAACTATTGGAGGTGGGACCCTTTTATTACATTACTTCAGCTTGGGTCTTTTGATTAGATCACTTCAGTAGGGCAGGACCCAGGATGGATCTTAATTCTCTTACTGGAGTCCTTTATAAACGAGATGAATATAGAGAGAGAGACAGAAACACACAGAAGCTGAGAGAGAAAATCCCAGAAGCCAGAAGCTGAAATCAACAGAACACAGAAGCACAAAAAGAAACTTACAAAAGCTGAGAGAGGAAGTCACAGAAACCAAGAAGCTGAAAGCGATGAGACCTAGAAGAGAAGGGAGACGCCGCCATGTACCTTCCCATTTGACAGAGGAGTACAGGATCGCCAGCAGCCAGTCTTCTGAGGGAGTGTCACCTGATGCCTTGATTTGGACATTTTTCCCAGCCTCGGAACTATAAGCTTATAAATTAACAAATACCCATTATGAAAGCTAACCCATTTCTGTTGTATTGCTTTCAGAAGCTTTTAGCAAACTGAAGCAGCATGCATAGAAAAAACTGGATGGCCATATATCAAAATATCAATGGTATTTTATTCTGTTAAGTAATTCTTCCTTTTACTTTTCTGTATTTTCTGAAACATGATTACTTCTGAAACAAACAACAAAAGCTACTGGGGAGAGAAAGTTAATAAATGCCTGGAGTTCGGAGCCCAGCAACCAAGGTCTAAACCCCAGGAGGATGGCGCCAGCCTGGTGCCGGCGGTCAAGCCCAGATGCAGAATATCGTGCTCTACTTTTCCTATTGGAATGCTACTTAGACTTTTCGTCCTACAGTTGACATTCCCAGTGTACTTACATTTCATGGGACTCTATGAATGTTAACTGGCACAATAGCAAAACAATGCTATCAACTTTGGTTTTGAATTGCGACAAAATAGAATTACCATACTGAAATCAAGTGCCCTACAACAGAAAACCCACCTGACTAAACCACTGGCTTTGCGGTTTTTTTTCTGGACTCCCTTCATTTTCAGTTTTCATTGCAAATCTATTTTTGTTTCATGGATTCTGGAAGAGGTAATTTTTCTCACAACCATACTAACATTAGTATTTGTTGAGCAATGACTATTTGATGGCCTTGCTGTGAGTATATTGATAGTTGGCCTTGCCATTTAAATACTCTTCAGAGTCAAAAGGGTATACCAAAATCTAAACTACCTTGAAATTAACAAATGTGAACGAGAAGTGCCCATTCTTTGTGTGTGTGTGTGTTTTATTTTTTAAAAAAGAAACTTAGATTACATAAATGTTACATTAAAAATATAGGGAATTCCCCTGTGCCCAGCTCTCTAGCCCTCCAACATTTTCCCACATTAACAACATCCTTCGCTAGTGTGGTACATTTGCCACAATTGATAAACCCATCTTGGAGCATTGCCACTAAGTGTGGATTATAGTTTACACTCTCCCTTACACATTTTTGTAAGTTATTACAAGATATACAATGGCCTGTGTCTGTCATTGCAACATCATTCAGGACAATTCCCAAGTCCCGAAAATGCCCCCAAATTGCACCTGTTTTTCCTTCTCCTACCCCTCAGAACCTCCAGTAGCCACTGCCTCCTGTGTGTTTTAAAAAGGGTCTTTGCTAAATTACCAAATTGAAGACAGCAGATTATACCAATATTGCTATAAACAAGGCTTTAAAAAGTCCAGATTTTCACCCCAAGTGTTAAGATGTTTAGACTGCGAGGAGTGCTTTATTCAAATAGCAATGACAACCCATATTTCTTATTCTTAAAAAAAAAAAAAAAAAAAAAGCTCATCATTTTAAAATCTATCAGCAGTATGTAAAATTGACACCACCCTAACCTAAGGTGTTTCGAAGGTATTTCCCAAAGCTCTCTGCCCTTTTATACTGTAGCATTTCCAGGAAGGATCGAGAACTACTGTTGAAGTCCATGAAACAGGGAGCGGATGTGGCGCAAGCAGTAGAGCTCCTGCCTCCCACATGGGAGGTCCCAGGTTTGGTTCCAGTGCCTCCTTAAAAAAAACAGAAAAACAAACAACAAGCGAAATAACCAACTCAGGGAAGCCGATATGGCTCAGTGGTCAAGGGCTGGCTTCCCACATATGAGGTCCTGGGTTCAATCCTTGGCCCCCAGTACCTCAAAAAAAAAAAAAAAAAATCCATGAGACAACCAAAACCAAAAATAAACTAAGACTATTTTCTGCATTACCACCACCTCTCCATTATACCTTCTCACTGGCCTTCTACACTGAGTTGATATAGCCATCTTTGCCACAGACATTTTCAGGCACCAGGAAAGAAGGGTTCAGAAAAAATTCTAATAACAAAAATAACTTGAATTTGGGGAAAAGGGATTTAAAATCAAAATACTGTATCATAACAAGGAAGACCAAAATATCCCTTGTTTTGCCCTTGAACAACCAAGAACAATTCAACTGTTTTATATGCAAAAAATAAGAAAGAGATTTGCTGGGAAAAAAGAGCATTCAGTGCTCACAACCCAAGTTAATTAATATTCTTACTAGATTAGTCCAAATCCAAGAAATAAGCTCCTTTGTAAGAGTAAGGAAAAAAATCCATTTCAGGACAAAGTTATTCAGGATGAAAGGAAGATACGTCTTTCCGTGAAAGAACTGCCTGCTATCAGATGATTTCTTGCTAATGTTTTAGAAGATTTGGGACTTATTTTCTTGGCTTTCTGATAGCCAAATCCACCACCTCCTCTACTCTTTTTATTTTTGCCATTGATGCTGTGCACTTTCAGATCAACAAGCCAAGGCACCTTGAAACCAAATGACAGAGCAACCTGAGATAAACTGAAGTTCCTACCATTATAGATTTATTTCAGAGAATGGAATCATATGCTCAAAAGTATGACTTATATGCTTCCTGGGCTGCTTTACAAAGGAAGTAGTTCTTCTCAATCAACTTTTCAAGCTGAGACTGAATGTCAGAAATTTCGGACCAGGAAATCTCAATTTCACTTAATGGAACCTTGGATTTAGCTTCAAGTGATGAAGGAAACCCAGTTCTTCCGGGCACAAAATGAGCAAGGCATGTCCTTTTCCATTTAGGCCTCTGGCGTTTTTCTACCCACATGAATATATTTCTTAGGGTCACCTGGAGGGTCATACTGAACAAGCCAGTCAATTTCAGGAATATCCAGCCTTCAAGCTGCCCCATCTGTACACAATGGTATCCCCAAATCTGCATTTGCAGAGAGGTGGTTGTTTGCTTATTTTTGCTTCTGCTTTCCATGAATGGTCAAGACAGGCAAATCAAAGTAGTCCAGCAACTTATAAGTATTTCACAGATTTACAGGATGAAAAGAACACCATCATTTTCTTCTTTCTGTTCTTCTTAAGGAAGGTAAAGAGCAGAAGGAATCTCCTTTTAGAGATACAAACAGCGTATCCCTGCTCAAGACCATCCACTGTTGCATTAGTTTTACCGTCATCAACCCCAACAAACACTGACTCCTTTTTCAGAGAAATTCTTGCCAGGTCTTCAACTTTTCAAGCTTGTATGGCAGAAAAGAACATGGTCTGTCTGTGTATTGGCAGAAATTTAATAATTTGCTTTAATTCCTCTTCAAACCCAACATCCAAGATATGCTCAGCCTCATCAATAATATACATAAATCCTAGAGTATTCTGAAAATGGTCCAGGAGTCCACCTGGGGTGGCCACAGTGATGTTGATCCCAATAGCAGCCCAGAAGTGTGGACATGGTGAGCCATTAGCTCCTTTGGCACACCAGAAGTCTGCCCGGCCACTTCCCTAGTAGAACTCCTGTTTCATTTCTGGGCAGGAATTAGGACTCCTGTTCCATTCCTGGGATTGAGTTTTAACTTCACAGCAAGTTCAACAGGAGGGATGAGAAATTCCAGGGTTTTACCAATTCCGGTTTTTGCAGCTGCTAAAAGTTCAATGCCTTCTAGAAGTGGTCTGATACTTTTATGTGGAATTTCAGTCATGTTCATAAAGCCCATTTCTTTTATGGCCTTCAGAGGGCTTTCATTGACAAAATTAGAGATGCAAATGGAGTATCCTCAAGAGCACCTGTCACTTCCAGGGGCAGCTGGGCACTTCATTGTCTTCTTCACTATCTGGCTTCTCCACACTATTTTGTTTCTTCAGGAGCTTTGGTGCCTTCATCTTCAGATCTTCTGTTTTTTTCTTTTCTTTTCTTTCTTAAATCAGGCCCAGCATTATCCACAAGTTTTCTCTTCTTCTTTCTTGATTTTGATTTGTTGCTGTTTCCCCACGGGTTAATGTGGTGGATTTCTTTTGGGATTTAACTTCTACATTTTTTTTTCACCGTTTCTTTAAACGTGTCTCCATTTTGAGCTTCTGACAAGCCCACATTTGTAGACTGTTTTAGGAACCTTTTAACTTTTCCAGCTTGCACAGTTTCTTCAGGCACTTCTCTATCATGATTCTCTGATAGGCTCCCGTCTGAGGCCTCTGCAGCTGTAGGTTTCCCTGCCACAATTTCAGCTTCTCGATGTTCTTACCCAGGAGTTGCATCAGTAAGCGAGACTTGATGTCGGCAGAGCACCTGCGCCGTGGCACTGCAGCGGGCTTCCTCTGCCAGCCTGGCTGACGTTACTCCCCATGGAATATTTTGATCAAGGAGCTAATGTCATGTTTGCTCTGAAATTAATTATCCAATTTGTAGATATAAAGACGCCTTAATCTACCCCGATTACAAATATATGCAAAACCCACATTGTTTTCAGCTTTTGTGTATCTTACTCATTATCTCATTTCAGGCAGGGCAGGAAGAGAAAGCTCATAAAACACAAATAAAATTGTGAAAATGTCTCTTTCACAAATAATGACGAACATCTGAGGTTTGTGAACCCCACAGCAAATGTATTGACGATTAGAACCCTAACAAAAATTATGAGCCAACAAGGAAATGTCTGCACAATACAGTAAGCCAGCTTAATGTGTCTAGAGCAATGCAGCCCAAGAGAATCCTACTTGAGCTTCTATTATAGAGAAACCATCATGCCATTCTTGGTAGGTGATAAAAATTATTTAAAACACAGTAGCTTCCATTAATGAATTTACAATTTAGTAAAGTGGATGAGAAAATTCAAAATAACTAACCCATATGGCAGACTGTGAGACAACCTATGAGAGATCTTCAAACACAGCACCATCAGAAATTATAAAATTTCTTTCCCAAGTCAGCAATGGGCTTTCTTAAAAAAATATGTTGGCATCATTTCTAATTCAAGCATAGTCAAGGTAACAAACCGAAGAGTATGGGACTAATTCAGGTCTTGGGAATTTGATGCTGTCCTTGGAAATGCCACCACACAGTGGAATGCAATCACAGAATCAAAAACCCCAGAACAAGTTCAATGTCTTTAGCACGTGTTTGGAATAGATCTCAGTAAGACTAATAATTTGAATCTTCCTTGTAAAATTTTTGTGAGTTTTCTTAAGCAACTTTATTAAAGTGGGTTTAATAAAATGTAATAGTGCAAGTTATTTTACAATAATTCCATATCTACCTAGGTGATGCTAAGATATTGCATATATACTGTGCTCGGGTTTTTTTTCCCCTCCATATCAGTTTTGACTTCCAAATACAAAAAAAATTAAAAAAAGAAAGATCCATAATGTCTGCAGCCTGTGAGACTCCATTTGAGATTTTTATAGTTATGGTGTTTTTATTGCTTACCTTATCACTTGAGCAACTAGAAACAGAAATCAATGGCCAATTCATTTCCCCTAATGATGAAAGAGCAAATAAAACCCAGCTCAGTTGGCCTGGTTCTGAAACGATGGGAAATAGAAGTTTAGTCAAAGAAAATAGGATATGAAGACATTGAATGATGACACATTAAATATGGTTTCAATTATATAGTCTTCTTTATGACGAATTTCACAATTTAATTGTTAAATCTCTCCTTCCATAACTTTCCTTCATGTTGAATTTTAATACATCAGGATTTTTTTTAAAACCTAAGGAAACATTTTTATAATAAAATGTAAAAATCTCCCTGCTTCCTATAACCTAGATTAAATTCAATATCTGAATTCTTTCACATCTGTTAATTCTGACTTAACCATTTAATGTAGTCATTTAATTGTGAATTAGATGTTTTATTCTTATAATACTAATTATAATTATCATTCATTTCAATAATATTTCCTTGTGCCTATAATTTCATTACTATTTCATATTAACTGGAAACACTTACTGATGTCAAAGTCAATTCTGTCAATCGATAGCAATAATGTCTAGAACTTTACTCAGTTTTTTTACTGTTCATTTCTTATACTTTTATTAATGCATGCAGACCTTTAAAGTTCTAAATTGCTGATGAAAGCTAGATAATAGTTTCAAATAAAATCATATTGCCTATTTATTTGTAAAATATACAGCATAAGGAATAATTTACTTAAAACTGAATGTTGAACTACATTGAGTTAAGATTAATGACATTGAAGATACTGGAATTACTTTTGTAGACATGTCAATTTTTAATTAACTCTACACTATATGTCACTTCCTCCCCCACTCAATGTATTTGTTGAAATCTTTACAAATTTTAGGCTCTTTTTAAGATAACATCCGTTTACAACTGTACAATAAATGAATTGAAAAATGGCATGCCTACTATGGAGCTTTCCCCTACTGCAATTTACCACTTCTTTTCTAGTGATGATTAGACAGCACCTCTGCCTCCTATTGGATCCTAATGGACATTATGTTTCTAAATTTTGGTAAAGCATCAGTTTTGTCCGTGTTTAACACTATTTCAAATATTCCTGCTCCCACGCCAGCTTTAGATTCTCCTTAATAGAAAGTGGGAGACATTTTAAAGAAATTTGTTTCGTCTTCGTTTCAAACATAAAGATGTGTCTTTTGTGAAGCACAATTAAAGGTGAAACTGAATTAAGGGTGAAGCTAGTTCCTCCTACCTCGGGCAGACTTTTCACTTCCTGCATATGTGCCTCATCCAATACAAAATTTAATATACAACTAATACAACGGGGAAAATTATATCTTCAATGAAAGATAACTGCGACCTTAAAATAGGCTTACCTCATTAAAGCAAAAATATGTTTCTAGTTCACTGCTGGCAAATGTACCATATTACCCACTGACTTCAACCTTTCCCATGATAAAGAGCTCCTATAACTAAGCAAAACGACAAACAGCTTAAAAGAAAATTAGGCAGAAAATACAAACCAGGAATTCACAGGGAAAAAATTCAAATGATTATTAAAATATAAAAAGAGGCTCCGCTTCACTCAAAATAAAAGAAATGCAAATTATATCTATACTGAGATACCATTCTTCATCTTCCAAATTTGCATAAATAAAAAATTTGGTAACACTGCTTTGAAGGTATGGTAAAGCAGGCATTCTCATACACTGTGAGCAGGAATGGCAACTGGCATAATCCCCATGGAGGGCAATCTGGCAATACCTGTCTAATTCAGAAATGCATATAGCGCTTTACCCCACAACTCCACCTCTAGGGATTAATCCTACACATATATTTGTACACATAAACAATGAGTTGTAAACCACGTCTTTCAGATCACTCAGTCCTGCAAGTCCTTCTTGCAGTTAGATATGACCACAGCACCAAGTTCTTCCCAGTGAAACATAGGAAGAAGTGATGAGTGCCTGGGCCAAAGAACCTCTATGTGTGCTCTGCTCCCCGCACCCCCCAACTGGCTGGAATGGCCTTAACCAGATTGACCTTGGAAGCTAAGCTCCCTCATTCTACAAATGTCCTTAATGAGTTTTGATTTTTCTTTTTATCAGAATCAACCCAGAGCATGAACCACTTAATCAAAATGTACCTTATATACCTTGATAATGGAAAACTGATGGAATAACTGATGGAAATTGAAAGGTGAAGAAGGGAAGTAGAGCTGGAGAAAAGTGGACTAAGTTCTGCATCTTCCATGGTGGGGATTTGGGATACTTTCGAACGTTGATAAAGACAAAATGTGTGCTTATGTAAATTATTAAAAGCAATATGAGTAATAAAAAAACAGATTTTTAGAATACCCAAATGTAGACTAGGAAGGGATGGAATGAATGATATATGGCATAAGGAAACTTCTCCTCTTTCATAACTCAGGAGTCAACACATTATTGCTTAAAAACAGTAAATCACAAAAAGGAGAGATGAGTAAGCAATTCCTTTAGAGAGAGTAATGAACCTCTGAAGTACTGGAAACAGAAAGAGTCAAAAGCCGTTACCTGTGAAGAGTGAAGTTTAGTGACTGCTTTTCCTTTATTTTTCTCCTGTTGAATTCAAATAAAATTTAATAATTTTATTTGCAATCAGCATGTATAGTACAATCTTATTTTTGTAAATAATTTGTTTCTATCCTTCTAGAATTCTTTTCTCTGTATCTATTAATAAAGATAAATTTGGAATGAAAAAAGTTGATTCTAATTTTATTCTGTTAAGTAAATTTTTGTCTTCTTTCAATTTTGGGTGAGATTTAATTTTTTTGTATTTTATATTTAACTTTGAGTATATATCACTTATTTAAAGCTTAAAGTCATTCATATAAAAAGGGACAGTCAAGAGTTTATTTTAAACAATTTTTTTATGCTTGAAAATTTATTCGAGTGAGGTTTAAATTTCTTCTTTTGGTTTTTCCATGACTTAAGTGTTTTATTTTTGTTATTTTTCTACACATTTATTATATATCATTGATTTAAAAACAGTCATTATTATTAAAAAGGGAGATACAAAATGTTTTTTCTAGTATAAAAAGCATTTTCATGCTTGAAATTGATGAGGGTATGAATGGTACCTAGAAATCATTTCTAAGTATAACCTCCATTTAATCACATAAGTTTCTAATATCTAAATAATTTATCTAAAATAATAATCTGGGTTATTGGTTAATGGAACCTAAAACATTCTATTTTATTGAAATACTTGTGACTTGTGAAGGAAACATCTCACCATTACCTAGAATATTGACAGGAAAATAGAAGTATAAACAAAATTAAAGAAAAGAAAAAGGAAATTGAAAATCTTGAAGTTAAGACAGTGGAAACAAGTTTGGAATCTTTACATTTTGAGTTATCAGTGTAAGACATGAAGTAAAATATGTTTTCCTTTCACTGTTATTCATACTGCTATGTGAGGAAATCCAGAGAATGTGCAGAGAGAAAGAAAAAAAAAAGAAGAGAAAGAGAGAAAAAGAGAAGAAGAAAGACATTCCACTTCTACCAACTTATGAGTAGCTCTGTGAGCTTCAGTCTAATGACTCTACAGGAAAGAATCTAAACCAGGGGTTCTTAACCAGAAAGATTTCAGAGGGTCTGTGAGCTTGAATTGAAAAAAAATCAACTCATCTTTATTTTCTCTGAAATCTAGCGTTTCCTTCACTTATCAATGTATGCAATAAATAAAGTAGTATTCATTTCACCTGGCTGGGAAAGGGGTCCGTGGAACAAAAAAGGTTAGGAACCTGTCTAAACTGACAATGGCAAGCGAAGATCTAGATTTCCAAACAGCAATCTGGCAGTCAGGCAGAGGGTGAGGGCCGTGGGCAGGCCTTCCTCTGGTCTGGCCAAGACCACCTGCCCTGGGACTATATTCTCTGATGACAAAAGAGCCCTTCCTGGGACAAAATGAAGCTATTAAGACATTAGCTGTATTTTTTTTTTTTTGAAGAAGAGCAGCACCTTAAAAGGGTAAAAAAATATTCTGTTTGCAGTATTGCCTGGAGCAAAGTGAGAATGGAACTGTTTAACTCCCTAACCTCACGCAGAGACTGATCTTGCCAAATGCTAGTTCTCTTTCCAGTTTGACAGCCCAGCAGCCATCCTGGAAATAAAATGCTCTTAAACCCAGTAAAGCATTTAGTTGCCATTTCAAAATTCTGAAGGAAAAATAAGTACAACTGGTAGCAAACCTAAATTCTGCAAAGAAGAAAACCATTTGACTTTATAAAATGAACCAATCGGCTTGTTGACATCACTAAACCCTATCTCACTAAAGCAGAGATGGAGCTACAAAAATTTATTTTTAAAGATTTTATTATTTATTTATTTCTTCTTTTCAGGAGGCACCGGGAACCCAACCCAGGACCTCCTATGTGGGAGGGAGGCGTCCAATGGCTTGAGCCACCTCTGCTCCCTGCTTGATATGTCTCTCATTGTGTTTTCCTCATTGTGTCTCCTCAGTGCATTGTTACTGGATTTCGTCTAGGTTCTTGACTTATACTGCAGAAATGAATTTCAGAGCACATTGGGTTAGTTAGGCCAGTAATTTATTAAGGTAGGAAGGGAAGAGAAATGGGAGAAAATAACAGATCACAGGTCCCTGGTAGAGAGTAAGGGGCTGAAGAGTGATAAAGAGGGCTGATTTATAGACTACAATTTCCCATTATAGATTATAAATACCCAGGTTTTACTTGCATGTTGTTCCCCGCAGGGGGACACAGGGAGAGCAGGGCCAAGAGCAGGAGCAGATTTGACCTTTGTGCCTGCTTTTTAAACCATTAATTATTCCACCCCCTTTGTTAATGGCATGGGAGGAGTCCCAGCTGTTTGCCATTTTGATTGATTACCCCACCCATCAATCCCCCAGGTGGGCCCAATGATAATGTCCCTGGAGAATATCCAGGGCTTCTCCTGGGAATCTCTGGGAATATCATTCTGGGTGGCAGAAATCTCGTGAGGATCTTCCAGCAGCCATCTTGGGGGTATTGGTGTCCACATGGACTTCTTGCCAGGTTCCAGATCCATCTATTGATTCCCTATATGAAGCCTGCTTTAGCGTCATCTCATTGCATCAGTTCACTGTGCCAGCCTGTCACATCAGCTCAACATCGTGTTCTACTTCTTTAGAAGGCACTGGGAACCAAACCCAGGTCCTCCCTTGTGGTAAGTGGGTGCCCAACTGCTTAAGCCACATCTGCTTCTCCAAAAATTTATTTTGACAAGTTAGAAGATCTTAATATAAGCCTGGGATTACCACCACTAAATCTCCTCATGCATTTATAAGTCATTAATAGAAAAAGAACTTAGACGATGAATAAAAATAATGCTTTTAGATAAATGTTTAATCTTCACACATTTCCCACTTTTCCTTTGCCAAGGCACACAGTGGGAAAGGAGCCACAGTGTAATATTGGTAATCGTGAGACAAAAATTCAGAAAAGCATGCTAATTATAATTATGGCAAAGACAATTCTGGCTGTGAAAATCTGAATTGAAGTGAGTGTGTGTGTGTGTGTCTGTGTGTGTATGTGTATTTTTTGAGGTACTAGGACAGGGGATTGAACCCAGGACCTTGTATGCAGGAGGCCGGTGCTCAACCACTGAGCCACATCTGCTCCCCTGAGTTGGCTCCCTCATCTGTTCTGCTTGTTGTCTGCTCATTTTGTTTTTTGCTCATTTTTTGTTCATTGTCTGCTTGTTGTTTTTGCTCATTGTCTGCTCCTTGTTTGTTTTTTTCTTTAAGGGGCACTGGGAACTGAACCTAGGACCTCCTGTGTGGGAGGTGGGCACTCAACCGCTTGAGCCACATCCGCTCCCCTGAAGTATATTCTTAAGACATGGCTCACTTTAAAATAAATATAATGAAGGAACTCAAACCAACCTAATAAAGTTCACTCATTCTGCTACACAGCTGGTCTTCAGATGGCAATTATTTATAACATGTATACCAATTCCATCTGAATAAGGGGTTCTTAACCTTTTCTGTTCCAAGGACCCCTTTGCCAGTCAGGCGAAAAGCATGGAGCCCTTACTAAATCCACACTATACTGTGTGTTATTTAATCAATATATCACACCCACACCAACATGTCTCCACAAGAATAATGGTTTTTTTTTAAATTTCAGTTCAAGTTCATGGACCCCCTGTTAAGAACCCCTGCTCTAAAATGTATCCTACCAAAAATGCTTTGGAAAGCATTGAAGGACTTGAATATGGTCCTCTTTAAATTCTTAAAATCTCAGCCAACGTAAAAGATTTGCTAAACAAATAGAGGTGGATTTCATAAGGGTAAGCCCAAGGAACCTGTACAAGAAAGCAGACTCTAAGTGCCTTTCAGACCAGGGCTGAGCTTTCTTTTTTCTGTTTCGTTTGAGCCCCATGCCCATAGAAGACACGTAATAGATCTTTTACCAAGAATAGAAAAAAATAGAGGAAGATGAGGGAGGGAGGGAGGAAGAAAGGAAGAAAAGAAGAAAGGGGAGAAAAGGAAAAAAATTCTTGTTCAAATTCTTCTGCCAATTGTTCAATAATGACATGTCATTTAAATACACATATATACAAACTAATAAAATGAGAGGAAAGGAGGGTGAAAAACCTTAATTAAAAGGCTATATAAATAGAAATGGATACTGTCACAAGAGAAGTCCCAAATGTGTAGAATTTCTGGGGTATGCTACTTCTCTAAGTTGTGCCATCCTAATAGTAAACCTACTGGAAATGAAGACTCTGGAACATATGGTTGACTAGGTCTGCATGTTGATAAAAACATCAAGACCAAAATCCAAAAATTCAGTCAGTCATTCAAATGCCACATGGCATAATACAATTTATAAAGACCTGGGCAGACTCAGTCTTATTTCTTTCTGGCATCAGCTTGTAGCAATTTCTGAAGAATCTCTATGTGACAGGAAAAATCTTAATTGTGAGAAAATTCGTTTGGTAAAAAGCACAAAGATGAATTTAAAAACAATATTAAAAAACAGCAACAAAGTTTTCCTGGGGGCCAGACAGTACAAGGAAGAAGATAAAATTATACTATCTTATTAATACAACTCCAGGAACTAAATTTGTGGGCATAGAGATGGAAGACAAGTGTTCTCTAGACCACTGTGTTTGTAATTTGTGTATGCTTTTATAAAGGCTATTTATTCCCCATTTCAATCCTCAGTTTCTTAATAATCTTCTTATATTCCCCAAGCATATATCATCTTATGACTTGGAGAAGAAAGATTTCAACTTTGATAACTGAGAGAATTCACCTAAAATACAACACAACTTAAAGCACAACACACAGTGAAGTGGAAAATTCTCATAAGGAGAAATTAGCTATTCTTCAAGATAGCTGGAAAAGTCCCAGTGGATTTCCCTCTGTGCTGGGAGTTAGCTTTACAGTTCTCACCACTTGCCCATTTAATCAAAAGATATAGGAATTTTTTTTAAAATGACACTGGTGGTATAAAATCCCATTAAAAGTAATTGTTTGGCCAACAAATTATATTTTCATTTCTATTTAGGCAGTTTAGGGTATATGTGAAAATCAGTACTGCTACCAGGGGTATAGGCATGGATTGATGACTGTGCTACAAGACAAATGACCAGTTTTCTCAACTATGCTCAGCACTGCTGCGGCAAGGCCATTAGTCCACATCCAGAGTCTCTTTATGGCTATTAGGAAACTTGGGAGAAAGAAACCATTATCACCTTCAATGAAAACAATGAGAACCATGCTAGTATCAATCCCAATTCCAGTCAGGCTGACAAAGCAGCAGTGAGATTACACATTTAGGAAGTCTCCAATTTGTCTTAATGAATTGCACAGTTGACCATTAGAGGATTACGAGGTACCACCCAATGCTAGGGCCCAGGACCAGACAGATTATAAAAGTCGTGGAAAGGGTTAAATTCTGAAATTTGTTCTGTCATCTGATTAAATACCTTTGAATCATGCTGAGCTAAATAAATACATAAATAAATAAAACAAAGCTTCATACATTTTGACATAAAACACTTATAGCACTGGAGTGAAAATGCCCTCAAATAAGTAAGTAGTTTCTGTTTAGCCTAAGTTAGCACTTTTGCATGATCTCGGGTTTAAAGAGGACTCTTTTAGAAGTCCCCTATTTTGCTTCAGCATTAGCATTTAACTTTTCGCCTTAAACCCATTTCTCCCTTTTTCCCCAAACACTATCTTGAATTTTTCCAGCCACTCTGCAAAATGTCTTGTGATTTCCTCTCTCTGCAAGAGTCTTAAATTTTTGTCTACACTAGATTTTATCCTCAGCTCTGTACTCACTCTACTCATTCTCCTTTAGTGATAACATGCATAGCCACAGCTTTCAAATATCATCTGCATAATTATGAACTTCAATTTTCATTTCTAGTAGCATTGCTACTAACTGTGGACTATAGTTTACAACTCCAGACCTGCATATCTAAACCTCTAGAACATTTCATTTGATTCTATCACACACTGTGGCAGACGCTATTCAACACCAATATCGAGCCTCCTTCTCTATGGCCAGTTCCACAACAGAAGCTCATGAAGCAAAATACTCCTTTTCAGCCTGCTTTCCTGCTAGAGTTGACTGAGTGATATTGTTCTGGTCAATGAGATGTAAACGGAATTCTTCTGCAAAGGCTTCTAGGAAAGCAAAATCTGTTGCTAGTTCCCTACCCTCTTCTTTCTGACGCCTAGTGGTGGTTTAGTTCCTTTTTTATATACTTACTAGCTATTTGGATGTCCTCTTTTGTAATGTGCCTGTTCAACACTTTTCCCAATTCTTTTAAAATTACTTTTTAATTAATTTATAACAGACTATATTTTGTATACAAGTATCTGTTGGGTATAAGTATTAAGAATGTTTTCTTGCAGTCTATGGATTGTCTTTTCACTTTCCTGTGTCTTTTTAAAAAAATTTTTTTTTTATATTTAAAGAAGCTTTAGATTATATAAATGTTACATAAAAAATATAGGGTATTCCCATATGCCCCACTCCCTCCCCCTCCCACACTTTCCCACATTAAACATCCTTCATTAGTGTGGTACATTTCTTATAATTAATGAACACATACTGAAGCATTGCTACTAACTGTGGACTATAGTTTACATTATAGTTTATACTCTCTCCCACACAATTTTATAGGTTAATTATGACAAAATATATAATGGCCTGTATCCGTCATTGCAATATCATATGCAAGACAATTCCAATGTCTCAAAAATGTCCCCATATTACACCTATTCTTTCCTCTATCTCCCCTCAGAAACTCTGGTGGCCACTGCCTTTATATCAATGATAAAAGTTCTTCCATTGCTAGAATAATAAGTCTATAGTAGAATAATAATAAGTCTACTTTAGCCCATTGTTCATTCCCCAATCTTGAGGATTGGGGAATGATGATGCCCACTCTGCTTCTAATTGAGAGGGGGCTTAGATCCCATGGGGCAGATGGATGGAACTATCTTGCTTGCAGTTGCAGACACACTCTCTTCCTTGGGATGGGTGTCATCCATCATCATCTCCTTGTTAGCTGTCCTGGGTGAGTTCCATGAACTGGAGAGTAGGTGTTGCAACTCTGCTGTGTTTCAGGGCTCAACTAATACATGGATGGACCAAAGATTTAAGTCTCTGGGACATATGTTTATCAAGTATAGTGCTAATTATATGTTCAAATAAAAGGGGCAGAAGAGCCATGTGTAGGGAAACTATAAGTGAATCTAAATCTGTTACACTTGGGAGCATAAATTCCAGAGTAAGGCCTACTGACAGGGTGCCAAATTCCTGAGCTTGTTTTTCCTGCTTGTAGTGTCTGGATGTCTCTAGAGCCCTCAGGAGCCCCACTGTTTGAGGCACTGTTTACTCTGGCAGTCAGTGAGATCCTGCTGAGACATGCATAAGCATAACCTCTGGAAGGACCTCCTGACTCACTTTGAAATCTCTTAGCCATAAAAACTCATTTGTATTTAATATTTCCCCCTTTTGGTCAAGGTCTTTTTCCAGATGCATGGCTAGTTGGCACTTGGTAATAATCCCTCAGTACCAGGGAGGCTCGTTCCCGGGAATCATGTCCCAAACAGGGGAAAAGTAATGTGTTTATATGCTGAGTTTGGCTTAGAGAGAGGCCACATTTGAGCAACAAAGAGACTTTCAGGAGGTAACTGTTAGGCAATATATAATACTAGGCTAAGTTTCAGTTTCACAAGAAAAGGTTCATAAGTACAATCCTCAATATCAAGGGCCTGGCGTTATGGTCTGTCTTCCTTCCCTAGGCACTGCCCTTGTACTCAGGGGATTCTTGCTATCCTATTAGAGAAAGTAACAGAACACTTTCCTGTGTCTTTTAATGAACAGAAATTCCTAATTCTAATATACTCTAATTTGTCATTTTTTCTTTCCTTTAAAGGGTAATTTTTTAAATATCCTATTTGGAAAATCTCTGCCTATTACAGAATAAAACATCATGAAACTGTTTTCCTATGTTTCCTCTTAAAAAGATAAGGTTTTCCACTTCACATTTACTTCTGAAATCCACCTGGAGTTGATTCTGTATACACTGTGAGGTAGAACATAGATATGCCTTTTTCAATATGTGTAATGAATGGACCAAACACCATTTATTAAACTCTTCTTTTCCTATTGCACTACAATGTCACCTTTGTCATAAATCATGTAACCTCATATGTATGGGATTGCTTCTGGACTATTTATTCTGTTTCATTGATCAGTTTGACTACCCTCATACCAACATCAAATTGTTTTCATCATTACAGCCTTATAATCTATCTTGATGTCTGGGGTGAACATCATCTAGCTTTGTTTTTCCTCAAGATTGTCTTGGCCTTTTTTGGCCCTTTGAGTTCCATTTGAATTTTAGAATCAATTTGTCCAATTCTCCCCAAAATAAATTAAATAATATGATAGGTTTTTTACTGGATTGCATTGAATCCGCAGAGTAAACTGGGGAGAATTGACATCTTTAAAACATTGAATTTCCCAAACCATAAACGTGATATATCCTTCTATGTATTTAGGTCTTCCTTAATTTCTTTTGAAAAAAAATTTTTTTTTAGTTTTTAGTATAGATGATCTGCACATATTTTGTTGGGTTTACTCCTATGTATTTGAGGCCATTGTAAATAGTGTCTTTAAAATGTTCATTTTCCATGTGTTTGTTGCTACTCTATAGAAATATAATTGATGTTTGTATATTTTGCATGTTGTAAAGTAATTCTGTTAGTTTACCTGTAGATGCTTTTGAGTTTTTCTCAGTTTTATTTCTCTTTTATTTCTACCATTCCAATCCATATGTTTTTTTATTTCTTTTTTCTTGAATTATTATACTGGCTAAATCTTCCTTTATAATCTTGCATGGAAGTGGTGAGAGCATTCATCTTTGTCTCATTCCTAATCTCTGGAGGAAATCTTCCAATACTTTGCCTCAACTACAATGTTTGTTATAGAATTTTTTTTTCTTTATTAAATTATGGAGTTCCCTGCTCTCTCTGGTTTGCATCATGACTGGGTTTTGAATTTTGTCAAATGGGTTTTTATAAATCACTGAGATGATCAAATGATTTCTCTCCCTTTTTCTGTTAATGTACTGAGTTACACTGATTGATTTTTTGATATGAAACTACCTTTGCATTCTAGGAACAAATTTTGTTTATGACATATTATCCTTCTTCTATATTACTGGGTTAGATATGTTAAAATTCTTGTTTTAGAATTTGTGCATCCATTTTCATAACAGAGAATGGACTGTAATATTCCTTTCTTATATCTATGCCATGTTTTAGTATCAAGGTTATACTGACCTGTATTTATAAATGTCAACTTCTTTGATCACCAGCATGATTTGGGATTTTAAAATATTTGTATTTTATCTTTGTATTGTGTAAATTACTTCATCTCTTTAGTATATGAGGATTGCTATGAGGATTACATAATATTTTTCTTATTAATTAGAAGCTACTTTTATTATTGGGCGAGTCCTTTTGGCTATTACATTATGCTTTATTTTTTCCAGTTGACTTTTTGCTTTTAAGTAATTAGATATTATTAACACTTAGGTACTAAAGTCACAATTTTCTTTGTGGCTTTTATTGCATACCGCCCCACCCAAATTCTTCCCTCATATCAAAAGTATATCATTATTCAACAGTATATTCACTGTACATTTTACTGCTTCCCTTTTTTCTCTGTCTTTAACATATCTGCAGTTTCTCTAAGGTAACAAATGACCACCTACATGTATTATTTGTTAACCTATTGACTCTATCATTTAATGGATAATCCAATCTTTTAACCCTGATTTAAAATGCCAACTTCATAGAAAAATAAATTAGTAACTAAAATTACATCGCTTTTTGCACTTTCAATTCTTCTCCATTCAGTTATCTATCAATCTAGTTGCCAATACCCATTTTGGTTACCGTACTTTTCCAATACATTGTAAAATCTGTAAGATCAAGCACTACCACAATGTTAAGACCTGCTCAATACATTTCTTTTAAAATTTTGCTTTCCACATGTTTATTTTTAAGGTAAACTTTAGAATCCCTATTGTCAAGTTCAGAAAAAGTTATGATATGCCATTGAGATTTTTATGTGAACTGGAATACATGTTTAGATTGACGAGATAAAATTACCATCTTACAATACTGAGGCTTCCATCTAGGAAAATAGCATGTGTCTCCACTTAGCCAATCTTTCTTCTAAGATCCTTCTTAAAGTTATGTAATTTTCTTCATATAGTTTTTATACATTTTTGGTTAAGTTTGTTTGTAGCCTTTAAATTTGCCTGATAGGAATAGAATATTTTGTTTCATTTTATTTTTAATTGGTTATATTTGTTTAGTTTTAAAAGGTGTTATTTTAAATTTTGTGACTTCTTTATCTGATGTCACTGAGGATAGCTACTTAGATTGTGTAATGCACAATTCTAGGATGCTTTGTTTATATATACTGTGATATAAATACCACCTCCTGCAGTTGTGTAGTCCACAATCTGCAGCTCAATATTTTAAAGTTTTAAATGAATTTGGGTTTCTAGCTAAAAAAAGTATGCCTATACTTTATCTTTTAATTTTAATTTCAAATTAGTCTTATTAAGAAGGCCAAATATTCTTTGTAAATTTTATGTTTTGTCTTCTCTGTTATCATGTCAATTGTTCATGCAGGATTGCAAACAATAGAAACATTATTGATGTCAACAAATGGTTTTGTAAAGAATAAAAGAACATTAATAGACATGATATACAAAGAGATCATACAACTCAACAAGAAAAAGACAAACTACCCGATTAAACAATGGGCAAGAGACTTGAAAAGACAACTGTCCAAAGAAGAAATACAAATGGCAAAGAAACATGAAAAATTGTTCAGCATCACAAGTGATTAGCAAAATGCAAATCAAAAGTACAATGAGAGTTCTCGGCCCGCCTCCGGGTCGGGGGCTCTGACCGCATCCGAGGCGCGTCCGACTGCAGTCGGGAAGAGACGGAGCTGTTGTCATCTTCTCGTTTCTAGCGCCTGCACCCTCCGGGACACGTGATGCCAATGCTGCTGCGTGGGGCGAGAAATAGTCGGGGTTGAGCCCCAGCCGGGCCGAGGGCTCGCTCTCTTCTGGTCTCTCTGACACGCCTCACCTGAAGAAATGAGTGGTGGATTGGCTCCAAGTAAAAGTACAGTGTATGTATCCAACTTGCCCTTTTCCCTAACAAACAATGACTTATACCGGATATTTTCCAAGTATGGCAAAGTTGTAAAGGTTACTATAATGAAAGATAAAGATACCAGGAAGAGTAAAGGGGTTGCATTTATTTTATTTTTGGATAAAGAATCTGCTCAAAACTGTACCAGGGCAATAAACAACAAACAGTTATTTGGTAGAGTTATAAAAGCAAGCATTGCTATTGACAATGGAAGAGCAGCTGAGTTCATCCGAAGGCAAAACTACTTTGATAAATCTAAGTGTTATGAATGTGGGGAAAGTGGGCACTTAAGTTACGCCTGTCCTAAAAATATGCTGGGAGAACGTGAACCTCCAAAAAAGAAAGAGAAAAAGAAAAAAAAGAAAATTCCTGAACCAGAAGAAGAAATCGAGGAGGTAGAAGAAAGTGAAGATGAAGGGGAAGATCCTGCTCTTGATAGTCTCGGTCAGGCAATAGCTTTCCAGCAAGCCAAAATTGAAGAAGAACAGAAAAGATGGAAACCCAGTTCAGGGGACCCATCAACCTCAGATGATTCAAGACGCCCAAGGATAAAGAAAAGCACGTATTTCAGTGATGAAGAAGAACTTAGTGATTAAAATTAATATTTATTTTGTAAATATCATTAAAATAAAAAAACCTTACAGTACAAAGTTCAGTTGGAGACTGAAGATTACTTTTTTTTTTTTTAGGAGGTACTAAGGATTGAGCCTGGGACCTCATACATGGGAAGCAGGTGCTCAACCACTGAGCTACACCCACTCCCCCCAAATAGTTTTTTTACTATAAAATAGTTCACAGGAAACTGAAAAATAATTTTAAATATCATGTTTCTATCAATCTTAGCAGATAATAAAAATTAAGATTTGCTAATAACTATTAATCCTGAAAACAACAAATTTTAATAAGAACACTTAATATTATTATAGTAAGACTACTGTAATCCCAAGAAGGTAGATATTTAAAAGATTTACATGAGAAGCTCATTATAAAACTTTATTCATATATGATTGGTTTACATGAATACTTTTGAAATGTTTAATCTTTACAACAAAAACTTCATAAAAACTGAAAAAAGTTGAGTGATTTATTGTTATTATATGTTAATAAAATTTCCAATATTATTTTATGCTTAAAAAAAAAAAAAAGTACAATGAGATATCATTTCACACCTATTAGACTGGCCACTATTAAAAAGTCAGAAACTGTAAATGTTGGAGAGGATGTGGAGAGATAGGAACGCTTATTCACTGTTGGTGGGAATGTAGAATGGTACAGCCACTGTGGAGGACTGTTTGGCAGTTCCTAAGGAAATTGAATATGGACTTGCCATGGAACCCGTCAATACCATTGCTAGGTATATACCCCGAAGAGCGGAGAGCAGTGACACGAATAGACATCTGCACACCAATGTTCATAGCAGCATTATTTACAATTGCCAAAAGTTAGAAACAACCCAGGTGTCTATCAACTGATGAGTGGATAAACAAATTGTAGTATATACACACAATGGAATATTATGCTGCAGTAAGAAGAAATGAAGTCGTGAAGCATATGACAACATGGATGAACCTGGAGGACATTCTGTTGAATGAAGCAAGCCAGACACAAAAGGACAAATACCCTATGATTGTGTTATTATGCACTAAACACGTTGTGTAAACTCATGGAGTTAATAATTAGAATACAGGGCACCAGAAAATAAAAGGAGGGTAGGGAATGGAAAGCTGAGCTTTAGTCTCTGCAGAATGTGGGGGAGAAATGCTGTAAGTCTTTGGAAATGAATAGAAATGGTTAAAGCATATCATGGTGCTTGTAACTAGCAGTATGGGTATGACAGTGGTTGAAAGGGAAAGTCTAAAGTCGTGTGTGTTACCAGAAGGAAAGCTAAAAACTGTAACATGGGACTGTATAAGATAGTAAAACCATGTAAAACACGAATATGGGTGATATTGTATATATAAGACTGTTTTTATAAAATATAAACACAAATATACTAGAGAGAAGGAAGAAGAATAGCAGCTATGTATGGCAGGGGAAGCATAGAGAGATTGAGAGGGGATGAGTTTGTTTGGTTTTTTTTGTTTGTTTATTATTATTGGAATAATGAAAGTGCTCTAAGAATGACTGAAGTAATGAATGCACAAATAGGTGATTACACCGAATACCATTGATTGTACACTTTGGATAGATTTATGCTTTATTAATATGTATCAATAAATTTGATGATTTGTTAAAAAAAAAAAAGAACATTCACAGTGGTGGGGCATGTGGTATTTTTCTTGACACGGTTTGCTGGTTTCCACAATTACCATAAACCCGGCATACCTAACTAAGATTGGATCTTCCTCCTTGCTCCAAAGAACTTCTCCTGTTGGCTTATCCTTTTTCTATCAACTGATCCCAAGCACCTAAGTTGCAAATGCTCAGAGACATCTCTACCTCCAACTAATCCACAAATTCAAGTAATTCCTCCCTCATGACTCATTTCAAATCCGACTTCAAATTCCCTCTTTCACTAACAGCATCTTAGGGCTGATACTACAATAGTCTGCTTGACTTCCTTAATTATAACACTTTTAACACAGAAAAGTGAACTTTTTTAATTCCCCATTTACAGATTCATTCCTACCCCATTCTCTGAGACTAACTGTTTTGAGGGGCAGTGTTAGTATTCAACCCAGGAGCAGAGACAGCATCAAACTCGGCTTGGCCCTTTGTTTCCTCCGAATCCTCAGGAACCGGATTCCCTTCACTGGCCCCTAGTCCTATATGATCAGATGTCACCACTGTCCATGTAACCTCTCTAACGTCATTTTGTGGCCTAAGTCCTAGTTTCCTAGAGTCTGGTTTCCCGGAACATACCACCAGACCCCACCCCCGGATGCGATAGCCTGAACCTCTGCCATCTCTGAAGTGCTCTAGCCTCTGCCAAGCTCCACTACCCCATCTGCCTGGATACTGCAATTGGTTTGGATTCTTCCCTAACCGGACTTTCCCCAGTTTCAGGTCAGCCTCTTAGCACAATGTGTTTGACCTTAAAAATAAATTTGAATCTCATTCCCATATTCAGAGAGCTGACCTTAGCTTTAGCCTACAGGTATTGACAGATCACTTAACTCATGGATAGCAACTAGTTATTGCTGAAAATGAATAATTAAAGAAAGCGGATGTGTAAAGCAATAAATGGCTGCACTGGAACACTAACCAGATAATAAAAGAAATAGCAGTTTTCACTTTTCTGAAATATGCATCTCTCATGATTCAGCCATTAAAATCAGTCAGCCGAATGCTTTCATTTATAAATGTGATAAATGTGCAAATTTTTGCTTCAAAGTAAGTGCTTAAAATAGTATCGCTAATTGAAAACTGAAAACGTCAACAATTCCCATTGTCTTTTATTTGAAACCATTAGTATTTTATGCCAGACATTTAAATAAAACAATGAGATCTTTTCAGTTCCAAGATGATACTTGAAAATCACGCAGAATTTAATTATGCCTACAAGAATGCTTGTTGGAAAATCGGCCTCAGATATCATGAAAGCACTCTAACCTGACTCTTTGAGGTTTGTGTTGCTTGCATTTTCTTCTGAGTGGCAGAAATGGGAAGACTTTTCTAATACTTATCAACGTTGATAGAATATGTCATTAGTACCAGGCTTTTTACAAAAGAGGGAGAAACGTGGAGCTGAATATTCTAATATGCTTAGTGACTTCCAGCAGCACTGCAAAACAGAGAAACAACTAGACAGCCATGTAACCCTAGCGTTTTGGTGTTTTTCCTAAAGCTTCAAGCATTTATTTTGACTTACAAATTCTATTTTCTCCAAAGAGTAATTGAAAGCTGTTAATGGAAATGGTTCTGCCTAAGTTCAAGGCCGCTCAAAGAACCTTGATGAAAGCCCTCATCTTTCATTGCTTTTTGTATTAGTTGAATCCCCTGACCCTGGAGGCTAGTGAAGCCCAGTCTGTTGCTGGTCCAGTCGATTGAGCCAGGGAAGCTGATACTGAGGAAATCATCATCTTTGGGACACCCTAAAGAGCTTCACATCTAAAGCCAGCTAAAGCCAGGCCAAAATCCTTGAGGGAGAGCCAAGAGTCAACATCAGAGAGGCCAGAGAGAAGCAGCAAATCCAAAGACAGAAGCTGGGCCACTGGTGGCAGAGATGGTGCCAAGAGCCAGAAGCCAGATGGACACTGGATTTGGATGTCATTATATGGGGGCAAGCAAGGCATATGACTCATATTGGAAGGTACTGCTATAATTCCCTTTTTACAAATATCTGTGATACCAGTTGGAAGAGCACGGGTGTCCATGATGAACTTGTCCTCTTTTAAAGGCAGTTGTGCCTTTAACATTTTTTATCTGATTTTTTAGAAAGTAAATTAAAATCAAAACTTCATAAAGCCCAGTCTCTTTGATGTGGGTAAGCTCTTATTAACATCCTTAAACAGCTAGGAAACTAAAATATTTTCAAAATTAAATGGCTTTCTTCTGTCATTCAATGAGTCAGCAGTGATAGTAACAGCTTGAGTTACACATTATTTCTTCTGTGTTCCATAGTCAACTTGACAATGCCGTATCAGGGGACATATTTTGTTTGGCTTTCATATGTAAATGAAATCCTTCCAACACTACTCTACCTAAGCAAAAATATTTAAAAATAATTTGGTGATTGTAAGTAATGAATGAGCCAGGAGGAAACAATAAAACATTGGCAGTTCAGTTTCATCTTCATAGTGATACCACGGCTAGTGTCCAACAACACCATTCTCTCTTTCTCTCTGGAGATATAGACACCTGCAATAGTCTGGGCTCACTCTAGTTACAATCTTCCATTCGGCTTGTTCACTTTTAGATTTGGTTCATAGTCAAGTGAACTCGCTTGGTTCCGTTAACATACAGACGTCATTTTACATTTGCAACCTGTGAGGTTTTGGAATTGCTTCATATTCCAGGTGGCCAGTTTTGCACTCTAAACTCAGTGCCTCATTAAATGATTGTTGAATAAAGGAATCCATCATTATACAAAGAAGACCCAAAAATACTGAGATACTAGCTGGCCACAAGAGTTAAGAGACTCAGTGTTTCATTGTCTGGTGAAATGCCTGGTCAATATCCTTAGTAAAGTGTCTCTTAATGGTGACTTCACCAGTACAAATTTCACCATGGTAAGAAGATTTTGCCAAGTAGAAAAGTCTGGCTTTTCATGGCCCTGATATGTACACATTTCAGTTACCATGGATTAAATAATACCAGTTCCCCAAAAACAATGTTCAAATTTCTATTTCAATTACCATAGTATAGTAAATGGCAAAATTGCCTAAAGTACAAATATTCAGATGGTTATGTAAATAACAGTTACACATAATGATCAGTGACAAATCACATCACTTCTTTCAGAGTCTGTTGGTGATTGGTCACTGCATATCTGTTACTCCGTTTACACACAGACAGCAAAATGCATAGTTGTGTTTCTTCCTGGTTTCCTAATAATAAATCCACACAATTTACAAAAATGGATAATCCAAAGAGGGAATTGGGCAACAAAATATAAGGGCAGCAAAGATACAAAAATTGATAATGTTCAAAGCAAAACTCATTTAGAATGTAAATGAAATTATATAAGAAATAGCTGTCTGTGAGAATGTTGATACTGCCTCTGTTCAAGGAACTCTAGATATATAACCAGGAAAGTGGCTGACATAATTCAAGAAAGTGGTGATAGCCAAA
This sequence comes from Tolypeutes matacus, assembly GCA_026826555.1. Lineage (NCBI taxonomy): Eukaryota > Metazoa > Chordata > Mammalia > Cingulata > Chlamyphoridae > Tolypeutes > Tolypeutes matacus. The sequence continues at coordinate 10,095,102 of JAKSZT010023082.1, read as the reverse complement.
AGGATAAAGCTGTCCCAGAGGAAGTGATGCCAACAAATACTTTTCACATTAAAGGAACTCTTAGAAAGAGGTTCCAGGAAAATGGCGCTGAGGTGGGTAGGCAGAGTCTGACCCTCTTACAACAAAGGAGCAGAGAGAGAGCAGAGACCTATCTGAAGGAGCTGCTTTGGATATATATAGAATGAGGAGGTGCTGAGTCATCTAGGAGGGTACTGGAAATATAAAGAAACCAAAGGAAAACCATGAGGTACCCAGCCCTGTGGCTGGAAGCCACACATATACCCCACCTTCAGGGCAAATAGCCAAGATGGAGCCCCTGGCTCACTGCTCCAAACAGAGTGTGAGGAGGTATTCCCTGGGAGGAAGAGGGGTCTGGGAGGGTGGAGAGTGGTTTCTTCATGATGAGTTTGGCCATCTAAGCCCCTTTGAATCTCAGAAGGGACCCAGACCCAATGGGGAGACGGGAGGGGGAATCTCCTCAGGCAGGCTGTCACACCCAGCCACCCAGGTAAAGAGAGGAACTAGATTAGAGAGGGAGCAGGGACAGACAGGTGCCTAATCAGCAGGACTCAGGCAAACTGCTAGGAATCTAACCTGTCTGAGGGAAAGGGGCAGGTAGCTTTCTGAAAGGCTAACTAACCTAAGGAGACAAGTTAGCTCAATGGAGAAATTCCAACCTTGCATATATAAGTCCCCTAGTCCAATTCCCAGCTCTTCTTAGAGAAGTGATCCACCTGATTATCAGGTATCCAGCTGAAACTTTATGACAGGGAACATATAGACATTCTTTCTGTATTAGTTTTTCTTGGATCTCTTTTTTTTTTTCTCCTTATTTTACTCACTAAAACCCAGGTCAAAACCTACAAAGAGCAGACTGCAGGGTGACTGATTGATGAATACCAGCAGCCTGAGAAGCTCCTTAGGGGCCTAAGAGGGAAGGCTGTTTTTCCTGTTTTTTGTTTTTTGTTTTTTTTCTTTCTCCTTTTTTTTAAATTAGTTGCTGCTGTCTTGTTCCTAATTTGTTGTGTTTCCTCTTTGTATCCCTTTTTTCTTTCACCAATTTTTTCTACCTAAGCTATTCCTTTTCATTCCTTCATTTTTCTATCTTCTGTTTTCTGTTATTCTTTCATTACATCTCTTTTTGTTTGATCTTCAATTTTTCTTGTTTTTATTTCTCTCTCTTTTCTCTTTTTAAACTTTATTTTCCTTTTTCTCATTTCTTTTCCTCTCTTCTCATCATTCCAGCCTTTTAATTCATTCTACATATTTTTCTCTATTTTGTTTCTTATTTCATTGTTTCTATTCCACTTTTCTTATTCCTCTGTACTTCTTACTCATGTTAATTATTCATTATCCTAGGTCTTGTATGGTTCCTCTTCTACCTTTTACTATTATTATTATTACTATTATTCTTATTTTTTCTTATCTCCTTCCTTTTCTCTGGTCCTAATTTTTTTTTCAAGGAAACATAGACAACAGCAAGGAAATATAATAAGAGGATGAAGCATCAAAGTGAAACCTTACCACACACAAAAACAACAACAACAAAATAAAACCCTAGAGTAGAAAGCTAACCAAGCAAAAATACCATCAAGATTAACAGATACCTAGACACCAACAAAAAAATTACAAGCCATACTAAGAAACAGGAAGACATGGCCCAGTCCAACAAACAAGCTAAAAGTCAGGAGGAGATGAAGAACATGGAGCAAATAATCAGAGATGTCCAAACAAATATCATGAATCAACTTAATGAAGTGAAGGAAGATATTGCAGATATTAAGATGACACTGGGAAAACATACTGAAGAAATTGTAAACATACATAGAAAGATAATGGATATGATGGTGATGAAAGGCACAATGCAAGAAATAAAAAATAAATGAAGCACATAACAGCAGATTTGAACAGGCAGAGGAAAGAATCAGCAATGTGGAAGACAGTACAGCTGAAATCAGACAGTAGAACAGATAGAAAAAAATATAGGAAAAAAATCCAGTAGGGATTTAGGGATTTGAATGACAACACGAAACGTACAAAGATACTCATTATAGGCATCCCAGAGGGAGAAGAGAAGGGAAAGGGGACAGGAGGTGTGTTGGAGGAAATAATGGTTGAAAATTTCCCAACCCTATTGAGGGACATGGACGTACATGTCCAGGAAGTGCAGTGTACCCCAAACAGTATAAATCCTAACAGGCCTACTCTACCACATATACTTGTCAAATTGTCCTATACTCAAGACAAAGAGAGAATATTGAAAGCAGCAAGAGAAAAGAGAACCATCACATACAAGGGATGCTTAATAAGATTAAGTGCTGATTTCTCATCTGAAACCATGGAGGCAAGAAGGCAGTGGTATGACATAGTTAAGGTGCTAAAAGAAAATACTTCCAGCCAAGAATTCTCTATCCAGCAAAGCTGGTATTAAAAAATGTGGGAAAGTTCAAAACATTCACAGATAAACAGAAATTAAGAGAGTTTGTCAATAAGAAACCTGACCTTCAAGAAATACTAAAGGGAGTTCTTCAGGTGGAAAGGAAAAAACAGGAGAGAGGGAGTTGGAGGAGAGTGTAATAACAACTAAAAAGATAAAAAGAGAAATAAAAACAATATATGGCATACATAAACCTAAAGAAAATATGGCTAATGTAAGCAATTCCTTGACAGTAATAAGATTGAATGTTAATGGATTAAACTCTCCAGTCAAGAGTCACAGATTGGCAGAATGGATAAGGAAATATGACCCATTTATATGCTGCCTACAAGAAACCCACCTTAGTCCCAGGGATGCAAGGAGGCTGAAAGTGAATGGTTCGAAAACAGTTTTACATGTTAACAATAACCAAAAAATGGTGGGAGTAGCTATACTAATATCAAACAAAGTAGACTTTAAATGCAAAAGTACTGTAAGGGACAAAGAAGTCCACTATATATTAATAAGGGGGATAATCTATCAAGAAGAAAGAACAATCATAAATATTTATGCACCTAACCAGGGCACCTCAAAATACATAAGGCAAACATTGGAAACACTAAGTAGAGAAATAGATACCTCTACAATTTAGTGGGGGACTTTAATACATTATCACCATTAGACAGAACATCTCTCCTGAGAATCAATAAAGTAACAAAGACCTTGAATAATACATTAGACGATCTGGACCTAATAGACACATACAGAACATTACACCCAAATACAGCAGGATATACATTCTTCTCAAATGCACATGGATCACTCTCCAAGATAGACCACATGCTAGGCACAGAACTACTCTCAATGAATTCAGAAAGACTGAAATTATACAAAGTAATTTCTCTGACCACAATGGGATGAAGCTGGAAATCAGTAAGGAGCAGAGAACCAGATTAGGCACAAAGATATGGAAGTTAAACAACACATTCTTAGACAAACAGTTGGTCAAGGAGGAAATTGCAAACGAAATAGTAACGACCTTGAAATGAATGAAAATGACAACACAATGTATCAAAACATATGGCATGCAGCAAAAGCTGTACTGAGAGGGAAATTCATAGCCATAAAGTCCTATATTTAAAAAGAAGAGCTAAAATCAAATAACTGCACATCTGGAGGAATTGGAAAAAGAACAAACTAACCCCAAAGGAAGTAGAAAGAATGAAATAAAGATTAGAGCAGAGCTAAATGAAATTGAAAATAAGAAAGCACTAGAAAAAAATAAACAAAACCAAAAGCTGGTTCTTCAAGAAGATTAATAAAATTGACAATCCCTTAGCTAGACTAACAAAGAAAAAAAGAGAGAAGATGCAAATACATAAAATAAGAGATGAGGAAGGGGATATCACCACTGACCCCATAGAAATAAAGAGTATCATAAGAGGATACTTTGAAAAATTGTATGCCAACAAGACAGATAGTTTAGAGGAAATGGACAAATTCCTCGAAACACATAAGCAGCCTACATTGACGAAAGAAGAAACTGATGAACTTAACAGACAAATCACAAGTAATGAGATAGAATTAGTCATCAAAAACCTCCCAACTTAGAAGAGCCCAGGACCAGATAGCATCATAGGTAAATTCTACCAAACGTTCTGGAAAGAACTAACACCAAACTGGCTTAAACTCTTCAAAAAATTGAAGTGGAGGGAACAATGCCTAAACACCCTAATACCAAAGCCAAACAAAGACACCACATGAAAGGAAAACTATAGACCAATCTCTCTTATGAATTTAGATGCTAAAATCCTCAACAAAATACTTGCTAATCATATTCAACAACACATCAAATGAATTATACAACATGACCAAGTGGGTTTCATCCCTCTTATGCAAGGATGGTTTAACATAAGAAAATCAATCAATGTAATATACCACAAAAACTGATCGAAAGAAAAAAAAGCACATGATCATCTCTATAGATGCAGAAAAAACATTTGACAAAAGATAGCACCCTTTCCTGATAAAAAAACAAAGGAACAAAATAAAAATCCTTACAAGACACACGATTTAAAACAACAAATCAGTAATAATCAAACAAATCTCCTAAATCAATTCAAGGAGTTGAAGGAAAATATGATTAAAGAGAAAAAAGATATTAAGATGACACTGGGTGAGCATAAAGAACAATTTGAATGAGTTCAAAGAAAATTAACAGGGCTTATGGGAATGAAAGACACAGTGGATGAGATTAAAAATACATTGGATGGGGACAACCAGCAAGATGGCAGCAAAGTAAAGAGCACTGAGAATCAGCTCCTGCTACGGGGCAGTTGGTGATCACCCAGAGCTATCTAGAGCACTTGTTTGGGGGCTCCAGGAGAACAGAAGTGCATCCTGCAACATCCTTGAAAGAATGGAAGGAGGAGACTACCCATCTGCAGGGAAGATTCATAAGTAGAGCACTCGACGCCACGGAGGCCACTGCCCATCCTCCACGGGAGGCACAAGCCACCTTGGGAGCTGTTCCATGGCTCAAATTGAAAGCTCCAATTCCCAAAACAGGGAAGGAGATGGTTGGGCACCAACTTTAGCTACTGATTAGTAAATTCAGCGGGCTAAAGTATAATCCTAAAAACAGCTAAAGTTTGAACTGGTCTAAGTCAGAAAGAGGCCGGTGGCCACCATCTTAACTCCACACCTGATATGAGGGGAAGCAGAGCTGACTGAAAATCACAGTGCTGGTAGGGACCAGGTTTTTTCCATCTAGATCAGATTGCCACTCTAGCCTAAGCCCCAGGCCCACCTCGGGCAGGGAGGAAGCTGGGTTGGGGGGGGGGCTGCATCAGCCTCTCTGGAAAATTACAGGCCACGCCATGGAGGCTGGTGATCATCCTACTGGCAGAGCAAGCCACGCCAGGAGCTATTCTGTGGCAGGAATTGGAAGCTCCATTTCCCAAAAACAGGGGAGGATGAGATGGTTGGCCACTGATTTCAGCTACTGATTAGTAAATTTCGCCGACTAAAGTATAACCCTAAGAACAGCTAAAGTTTGAGCCTGTCCAAGTCAGAAGGAAGCTGGTAGCCGCCATTTTGACTCCATCCCTACCATGAGGGGAAGCCGGGTTGACTGAAAATCACAGTGACAGTAGAGAACGGTTTCTTTCACCCAGATTGGCCTGTAGCCTTGGCCTAGGCTTTAGCCCCACCTGTAGCAGGGAGGAAGCTATGGGCCCTGCACTAGCCTATCCAGGTAACTGCAGGTACACTTAGCTGGCACAGACTGAACAATCAGAAGTCTACCAGGGCAACTGTAGTCATTTTGGACCTGCACTACACAGATTGCTGCCCACACCTGCAGCTCCATCCCTGCCCCAGGCAAAGGAGAAAGGAGCGTGAAGCTTCACCAGTCTCTCTGGGCAACTACAGTCTAGGCCTGCATGACTTGGATTATTCCACACAGCTGTGGCTCTGTCCCTACCCTTGGCAAAGGAGAAAGTTGGGAGAAGCTTCATTGATCCTTGGGGCAATGAGGGCAGCTTGAGCCTACATAGCTTATAGCACCAACTACATCCTTGGCTCCTACTACACAATCAGCAAGGGAGAAGGGCAGGAAGCCCTAAACTAAAGAGAAAAACAGCACCCAGAATAAATATTCTAGTAAGCCAGATGCCAAGACACCAACAAAAAATTACAGTCCACACCAAGAAACAGGAAGATATGGTCCAGTTAAAGGAACAAGATAAGCCTCCAGATGACATAAAGGAGTTAAGACAACGAATCATAGATTTTCAAACAAATATCCTTAATAAATTCAATGAGATGGCTAAAGAAATTAAGGATATTAAGACAACATTGAATGAGCACAAAGAAGAATTTGAAAGTATATATAGAAAAATAGCAAATCTTATGGGAATGAAAGGTGCAATAAATGAAATTAAAAATACACTGGAATCATATAATAGCAGATTTGAGGAGGCAGAAGAAAGGATTGGTGAGCTGGAAGAAATGGCCTCTGAAAGTGAACATACAAAAGAACAGATGAAGAAAAGATGGGAAAAACTTGAACAAGGTCTCAGGGAACTAAAGGACAGCAAGAGATGTGCAAACATACGTGTCATGGGTGTCCCAGAAGGAGAAGAGGAGGAAAAAGGGGCAGAAGGAATATTTCAAGAAATAATGGTAGAAAATTTCCCAACCCTAATGAAGGCCATAGATGTCTATGTCCAAGAAACACGATGTACTCCCATCCAAAAAAATCCGAATAGATCAACTCCAAGACACATACTAATCAGAATGTCAAATGCCAAAGACAAAGAGAATTCTGAGAGCAGCAAGAGAAAAGCAATGCATAATGTTTAAGAGATACCCAATAAGATATGTGCTGATTTCTCACCAGAAACCATGGAGGCAAGAAGACAGTGACATGATATATTTAAGATACTGCAAGGGAAAAACTTCCAGCCAAGAATCTTATATCCAGCAAGATTATCTTTCAAAAATGAGGACGAGTTTAGAATATTCACAGATAAACAGAAACTGAGAGTTTGTAACCAAGAGACCTGCTTTGCAGGAAGTAGTAAAGGATTTGCTACAACCTGAAAAGAAAAGACAAGAGTCTTGGAACTGGAAGAGAGGCTAGAAATGAAGATTATATCAATAAAAGTAACTAAATGTGTCAAAAGAGTGGTGAAAATACAATATAACAGATAAACCCAAATATTCAGAAGTAAACTTAACCAACAATGTAAAAGCACTTGTATTCATAAAACTACAACTCATTGTTAAAAGAGATTAAAAAAAAGACCTAAATAATTAGAAGAACATTCCATGCTTATGGATTGGAAGACTACATATCATTAAGATGTCAATTCTACTCAAATTGATGTACAGATTCAATGCAATCCCAATAAAAACTCCACCAGCATTTTTTAAATAAATGGAAAACATGATTATCAAATTTATTTGGAAGAGTAAGGGGTCCTGAATAGCCAAAATCATCTTAAAAAGGAAAAGCAAAGTTGGAGGACTCTCATTTCCGGACTTGAAGTTGTATTACCTAGCTATAGTGGTAAAAACAGCATGGTACTGGCATAAAGACAGACACATAGACCAATGGAATCAAATTGATGGTTGAAAACAGACCCTCACATCTAAGGTCAAGTGATTTTTGTCTAGCCTGTCAAACCCACACAGCTTGGGCAGAACAGTCCATTCGACAAATGGTGCTGAGAAAACTAGATATCCATAGCAAAAGAAGGAAAGAGGACTGCTAACTCACACCTTATATAAAAATTAACTAAAAATGAATCAAAAACCTAAATATAAAAGCAAGAACCAAAAAGCTTCTAGAAGAAAATATAGGAAAATATCTTCAAGATCTGGTGGTAGGTGGTGGATTCTAAAAGGAGATAAGAGGAGGACTGAGATGGACTACTTATATTTAATGTATGTAGAAGTTTTAATTTGCTTTACTGTAAAAGTGTGGAAATGTACAGAGTTGATGGTAACACATTATAGTGAGTAACAGCTGGTTTATAAATGGGGATGTGGCTGAAAATGGTAGTCTAGGGATGTAAATGCCAATTGTTAGAAACCTAGAGAATAATGTAGGGACTGGATAGCACAGTAAACCCAGAGGTGGATGAGAATTGTGGTTGAAGGTATAGATGCAAGAGTGTCCTTTGTGAGCTAGAGCAGATGTACATCAGTATTGCAGGGTGGTTCGAATGTGCAGAAGCAGGGGAAAAATACAACTGGAGTGACCTATGGAGTGTGGTTAACAGTAATAATGTAAAATCTTGCATCTATGCCAAAGATGTACTTTGTTGATAATGAGGGAGTATGGAAAATGTGTGCCAAATGTACGCTGTGGAGTTGGTAATAATCAGATGATATTATCTCATAATCTGTAACAAATGTTCCACCAGGGTGTGGTGTGTTGATAGAGGGGTGTTGTTTGGGAATTCTGCACATGTGCATGATTGTTTTGTAAGTTTACAACTTCTGTCTTAAAAATATATTTAAAAAATAATATTAGGGTGGGCTGGGGGAAAAATACACCAGATGTAAGAGAAGGACTATAATTAGTAGTAAGACTTTGACAATATTCTTTCATAATTTGTAACAAATGTCTTATGACAATGCAAGGTGTTGGTGGAGGGTTGATGTATGGGACCACAGTATGATGTTATGAATGTTTGCTTTGTAAGTTCACAACTTTTACTATACACTTATTGTTTATGCATGTTCATGTATAAATGATATTAAAAATAATAATAATAGGGTGGGTTGGGGGAAAATACTTTTGGTTAGCAGTAATATTTGGGTATACTCTTTAATTATTAGTTAAAAATGCTTAACAACAATGCAAGGTATTGATGGTAGGGTGAGATATGAGAGCCCTGTATGATGTTATGTATGTTTGTTTTGTAAGTTCACAACTATTACTATACACTTATTGTTTATGTATGTTCATGTATGAGTGATAAACTTCAATAAATTTTAAAAATGTAAGAAAAAAAAATAACTCTGTAACATTATTCACCTTATAGAAACTAGCCTTAATTCACAATTCTAATACATACGATGTAAGTTAATAATTTACTTCACAATAACTATAATGAAAGCAAAATGGAATAAACTAAAATGATAATCATGACACTAACTCATAAGGCAAGTGACACAAACACTAATTGCTATTATATTTGATGTTTGTATGCACCATAAGTTTCATCATTGTGTATTATTTTCCCAGCATAATTTTATTATCATCTTTTGAGCCACTAGATATTTTATCCTAATTCATGTTTTTTCCAACTTAAGATAAGCTTATTTTTATGCAATAAAGAAAAAAAAAAGAAAAAAAAAACCATTGGCTGCATATAACAGCAGATTTGAATTGAGGGAGGACAGAATTAGTGAAATCAAAGACAGTAAAGGTGTCCATCAACCAATGAATGGCTAAACAAAATGTGGTATATACATAAAATGGAATACTATTCAGCTATAAGTATAAATGAAACCAAGATGCATATGACATCATGGATGAGCCTTGAGGATATTATGTTGAGTAAAATAAGCCAGACACAAAAGGACAAATATTGTATGGTCTCACTAATATGAACTAAATATGATGAGTAAACACATGTAGGCAAACTCTAGACTATAGGTTACTAGGATGTAGAATGGGGGTGCTATTCTACAGAATAGCACCCATTTAGAAGCTGATGCTAAATGTACATAGAATTTTTAATAAGGTTTATTGTAAAAGTGTGGAAATGAATAAAGTTGATGGTAACATATAACAGTAAGTATAACTAACACTGCTGATTTTCAAGTGAGATTGTGACTGAAATGGGTAGTCTGTAGACATAATTGTCAATTGAAGGAAACTAGAGAATAATCTAGGGTATGTTATAACAGTGATTTTGATAGTGGATGATGATTGTGGTTCATAGTATAAATATAAGAATGTTCTTTTACAAAGTGTTAAGTATATGATGATACATGGGAAAATTTCAACTAATGTAACATGGATGATAGTTAACAGTAATACTATAATATTTTTACAGGAATGGCAAAGAAGATATTGTATCAATTCTAAGAGATAACTATGGGGAGTATACAAGTGTATAGGATATTTCCTTTTGGAGTAATGAAAACGTTCTAAAATTGACTAAGGTGATGGCAGCACAATTTTGGTATGAAATTGAGACCCACTGAGTGTATGTACACTTTGAATGGATTGTACAAAACATGGGGCTGTATATCATAGGCAATCCAGTGGTGAAAGATGGACTGTGGTCAACAGGATAAATATGAGAATGTTCTCTCTTCAACTAAACAAATGCATAATACTAGTACAGGGTGTTAATAATGGGGGGGCGGGATCCACTAAATGTAAGATATGGGCTATAGTTAGTAATATTTTAACAATGCTATTTCATAGTTTGCAACAAAAGTTTCACAATAATGCAAAATATTGGTGGTGGGGTGGTGAATGGACACTCCATATGATGGTGTGCATTTTCTATGGTAAGTTCGCAACTTTTACTATATACTTGTTGCTTATGTATGGTCATGTATCAATGATAAACTTCAATAAATTATTATTTTAAAAATATACTGATAATTTTGTAACAGATAAAGAAATTCTAACAAATTAATAAGTTCTTTTGCAATGATAAAAAGTTCTTCTGAGTAAAGAGAAAAAGAGTGATAAAATTTAAATATATGACAATAGTGCATGAGTATGAAGTGGGTAACTGAAGCTCAAGTAATCCAAACTTCTATTGATGGGAAGATATAGAAGTATTAACATGTTTTAGACTTTATCAAGTCAAATATAAATTTTATTCTTCAAATTAACCACTATAGGAAGAGCAAAGATAAATGTGTAACTTTGCATTAATAAATGAGGAAAATAGAACACCTATATATACTTAATAAATCTAAAAGGGCAAAGGAAAAAAAAAAGAAAAAGGAACAAAACAAATTGAGATCAAGTACATAATAATATGGTAGATTTAAACCCAAATATACCTGTAATTACATAAAATATAAACTGAATAAATACTTGAATTAAGGGGTAAACCATATCAAATATAAGTTATTCTGTTTTCAAGGGACACCTTCAAATATACAGTTTGAAGCTAAGGGTGAAAAATGTATATCATACAAACACTATCCAAAGAATACTAGCGCAGATATAACACTATGAGACACAATTGACTTACTTATAAGAAGATTACTAGAAATAACAAGAGTTCTTTCATATGATAGAGGGTTAAATTCCTCAGGAAAATATAATAAGTTTAAGTTTGCATGCACATAATAAATTTTAAAAAATAAAAAACCCTCATTGAACAACTGAAAAAAAGAAATAGGAAAATACAAAATGATAGTGTGATATTTTATCATGCCTCCCAGTAACTGATGAAACAGTAGGCACAAATTTAGAGAGATACAGATTCAAATAACATGAGTAAAAAGACTCCCAGATACCAAACCACCTCCGCTTCCCCACCCCATATTAATTCCCCCTCCTTTTTTTTTTTTTTTGGTTGTTAGCATTGTTATAACTGTTATGCAGATAGCAAAATGTTTGTATGTATTGTGAGACTTTTGATTTTTACCCATAATAAAAAAATAAAAAAAATAAAAAAAATAAAAAAACAAAAAAAAAAACAAAAAAAAAAAAACAAATAACATGAGTAACAAACATCCTAATTTACATATAGGGAACATTATATGGGAACTTCAGATTATACATTCTTTTTAAGTGCACATTGAACATTTACCAAAATGCATCATATGCTGGGCTGTAAAGCAAATCTCAACAAATTTCAGAACAGGCAGAGTATGTTCTATAACCATATTGAAAATAAGCTTGGGATCAATTATTAAAGAAAGGCTAATTAGAAAATATACACCCTCTCATGAAGTGTTTTAAATGAATGAAATGGTAATAAAAGCACATGTCAAATCTTGTGTGATACATCTGTAGTCATGCTTCAAGGAAATTTTTAAAGCTGCATAAGTTAAGAAGGAAAAGAAAACAACTGAAAATCAGTCATCTGAGTATCCAACTTCAAAAGTTGGAACAGAAAGAAAATTAACCCTAAAACAAGGTGAAAGAAAATGTATAAATGATAAAGGTAGAAATATAAAAATGATAAAGGAGTTATAGAAAACAAACATAAATATAAATAACCCACAAAGCTAAAAGTTGGCATTTGAAATGCTGATAAAATGATCAAGCCCTTGTAAGACTAATAAAAGAGATAAACCATAGAAATTACAAATAAATAATAATAAAAGGTTATATCATTAGAGATCTTCAAGACATTAAAAATAAGAGGTTATTATCAATATTATTTTATGTCAATAAATCTCTAAATTTATATGACATGGGCACAATTTCCTTGTAAAACAAAACTTACCAAAACTGATACAAGAAATAAAAAATTTGAATAATCCCCCCAAAATGAATTCTAATTTAAAGTTTTCCCACTAAGAAAACTCCTCACTCAGATTACTTTACCAGTAAATTATACCACACATTTAAGAACAAATAACATGAATCTCAAAGTATTTCAGAGAATACAGAAAAAAGAAAATGTGGAAGTTCTGAGAAGATGGCATCAAAGTAGCTCAGGCAGTGTGAAGATATCTTACAAAATAGGGTAGAAAGTGTAGAAATCATCTGACGGAGTGGCTTTGAGGCCCTGCCACACACATCATCCAGGAGGGACTGGGGACAGAGTGACAAAGAGGCTAAAAGGAAAACCATGAGTTGCTGGTCCCATGGCAGGGAATGGGACCACCACTCACCACCCACCCCAATGGTAAACGGCCTTGGTAAAACCTACAGAGAGGGAAAAGGACATATTCCTCCTTGGCAAGAGGGAGGGTGCAGTGGAAGGCTGAGTGTGGTTTCTCTTCAGTGAGTTTAACTAAAATATCCCAGTTTTGAATCACTGGCTCAGAATATCTAGTCAGTGGAAATTGAAGGATTCATCTCCATGGAAAGGTTTGCCAAAGACCACCATCTGCTGCCCAGCCAGTAAAGGAAGACAAGGCTTGTCTCTCCCAATTCTTTCCCAGGCCTATAGATCTGGTCTACACCCCATTAGTGGCTCCCTGCCCCTGTTTTGATAACATTAAACAGGGCAACCTTAAAGATTTAGAATAAAATTAAACCAAAAATCAAAGAAGAGCTGTGAAATAAAACCACTAGGCAAGAGAGGGAAATAGATCAACAGAATGAAATCACAGACACAAACAGAAGCCTAGATATAAAAAACAAATTAACAAGCCATACTAAGAACAGGAAGCTATGACTTACCCAAAGGAACAAACCAAGAATCCAGATGAGACACAGGATTTAAGACAACTAATCAATGATGGCCACATGAATATCCTTAATCAATTTAAGGAGTTGAAGGAAAATATGACTAAAGAAATAAAGAATATTAAGACATCACTGGGTGAACATAACAATTTGAAAGCCTGCAAAGAAAAGTAATGGAGCTTATGGGAACGAAAGACACAATAGATGAGATTAAAAATATATTAGAGGCACATAATAGGTTTGAATTGGTTGAGGATAGAATGAGTGAATTGAAAGACAGAGCATTTGAACTTGAAAAGACAGAAGAGGAGAAAAGAATGGAAAAAATTGAACAGGGTCTCAGGGAATTGAATGATAGCATGAAACACACTAGCATAGGAGTTATAGGTGTCCAAGAAGGAGAATATCACCATTCAAGAAGAATGTAACCCAAACAGAATAAATGCAAATAGATCTACTGTGATGGTTAAGCTAATGTGTCAACTCGGCCAGGTAACTGTGTCCAGTTGTTAGGTTCAGCAAGCACTGGGCTAATTGTAATACAAGAGCATTTATGGACTTCGATCACCAGTGAGTTTACTGCATGGATGGCTGATTACATCTGCATCAATCAGGGAGATTACATTAGCAATGGGTGAGGCTTTTATCCAATCAGATGAATGCCTTAAAAGGGGAAGTGATTCCAACATTCAGAGAGAATTTCCCAGCTCGTCTTTGGACAGCCAACTTCTCCCAGAAACTCATCAAGGACCTTTCATTGGACTTTCATCGGAGCCCCTGGTTTTCAGCCTGCCTGCAGAACTTGGACTTGTGCATCCCCGTGGTCACGTGAGAGACTCTTATACAATCTCATATTATTGAGAGATATCTCCTGTTGATTCTGTTTCCCAAGAGGACCCTGACTAATACACCTACTACAAGACATCTGCTATTCAGAATGTCAAATGCCAGATATAAATGATTCTAAGAGCAGGAAAAGAAAAACAATATATTACTGACAAGGGAACCTCAATAATAATTAGTGCCAATCTCTTATCAGAAACCATGGTGGTAAAAAGGGAGTGGTACGATATATTTAAGGTACTGAAAAAGAAAAACTGCCAGCCAAGAATTCTTTAACTGGCAATACTAGAGAGTTTGTCACCAAGAGACCAGATTGACAAGAGAAACTAAAGGGTGTGTTACAGCCTGAAAGGAAAAGACAAGTGGTTTGGAGAAGAAAAATGAAGTGTAAAATGTAAAAATGAAGATTACTATCAAGCTGAAAGTGAAAAGTTGGAAAAAGATATTCCACATAAATAGTAATCATAAAGGATCTAGAGTAGTGATACTAATATCTGACAAAATAGGTTTTAAATGCAAAACTGTCATAAGAGATGAAGAAGGTCATAATATGTTAATAAAAGGAGCAATTTACCAAGAAGAAATAACAATAATAAATATTTATACACCTAACTGCGGTGCCCCCAAATATATGAGGCTCACACTGGCAAATTAAAAGGGAGAAATAGGTATCTCTACAATAATAGTTGGAAATTTTAACACACCACTCTCAGCACCTGGACAGAGGATAAATAAGGAAACAGAGAGCTTGAACAATATGATAAATGAACTAGAACTAACAGACATTTATAGAACATGATACCCTCAAACACCAGGATATACATTCTTCTCAAGTGCTCATGGATCTTTCTCCAGGATAGGCCGTATATTGAGTCATAAGTCAGATTTCAATAAATTTAAAAAGACAGAAATTGTACAAAGCACTTTCTCTCATCATAATGGAATAAAGTTGGAAATTAATAACAGGCAGAAAAAAGGGAAAATTCACAAATATATGGAGATTTAACAATACACACCTAAATAATCAGCGGGTCAAAGAAGAACTTGCAAGAGAAATCAGTTAATGTCTCAAGATGAGTGAAAATGAGAACACAACATATCAAACCTTATGGGATACAGCAAAGGCAGTGTTGAGAGTGAAATTTATAGCCCTCAATACTTAGATTAAAAAAGAGCTAAAATCAAAGACCTAATTACACACCTGGAAGAACTAGAAAAAGAACAGCAAACCAATCTCAAAGCAGACAGAAAGAAAGAAATAATAAAGATTAGACCAGAAATAAATGAAATGGAGAATGAAAAACAAAAATAGAATCAACAGAACTAAAAGTTGGCTCTTGGAGAAAAATCAGCAAAATCGACAAACCCTTAACTAAACCACAGAAAAAAAAAGAGATGCCATTAAGCAAATCAGAAATGAGAAGGGGGACATTACCACTGACTCAGCAGAAATAAGAGTTCATAAGAGGACACTATGAACAACTAAATGCTAACAAACTAATTTGTTAGCATTTAGTTGTTCATAGTGTCCTCTTATGAACTCTTATTTCTGTAAATGCTAACAAACTAGACAACATTAATGAAATGCAGAAATTTCTAGAAATGCACAACCTACACTGACCTTAGAAAAAATAGAAGATCTCAACAAACCAATCACAAGTAAAGAAATTGAAACATTCATCAAAAACTTCCCCAAAATGAAAAGTCCAGGACCAGATGGCTTCACAACTGAATTCTACAAATCATTTAAAGAAGATCTAATAACAATCTTGCTCAAACTTTTCCCAAAATATTGAACAGGAAGGAATGCTAACAGTCTCATTCTGTGAATCCAACATCACCCTAATACTAAAACCAAATAAAGATATTACAAAAAATGAAAATTAGACTGTGGGAGATGTTTGTGTGGGATGTGGTGGGAGGTGTGAGAGGTGGGCAACATGGGAATCCCAGTGGGTTCCGTGTAATATTTTGGGTAATCTAAGCACCTCTTGAAATATATGTGTATATATATATATATATAAATAACATTTTTGTAAGCAAATACACATATATGCATATATATTTATATATCATTTTGCAAATGTTTGTATGTATTGTGAGAATTTTGATTTTTACCCATAATTAAAAAAAAAAAAAAAAGAAATTTCTCTAATGAATATAGATGCAAAAATCCTCAAAAAATACTTGCAAACAAAATCCAAAAGCACATTAAAAATGTTATATACCACAATCAAGTGGGTTTTATACCAGGTATGCAAGGGTGGTTCAACATAAGAAAAACAGTATAATACTCATTAATAAATTGAATAAGAAAAATCACAGGATCATCTCAATTGATGCAGAAAAGGCATTTGACAAAATACAACATCCTTTCTTAATAAAAACATTCCGAAAGATAGGAATAGAAGGAAACTTCTCAGTATGATACAGGGCATATATTAAAAGCCCACAGCTAACAATGTACTCAACAGTGAAAGACTGAAAGCTTTCCCACTGAGATTGGGAATAAGACAAAGATACCCACTGTTATTCAATATTGTGCTAGAAGTTCTAGCTAGAGCAGTTAGGCAAGAGAAAGAAATAAAAGGCACCCAAATAGGAAAAGAAGAAGTAAAATGTTTGTGATTCACTGATAATATGATCCTGTACTTAGAAAATCCCAAAAAATCCACAACCGAACTACTAGAACTAATAGACGAGTTGAGCAAAGTGGGATACAAGAATAGGCAAAACTCGAATAGCATTTCTATACACCAGTAATGAGCAACATGAGAAGGAAGTCAGAAAAAAAAAAATTCCATTTACAACAGCAAATGAAAGAATAAAATATTTAGGAATAAACTTAACTAGTGACATAAAGGACCTGTATTCAGAAAACTATAAAACATTGCTAAAAGAAACTGAAGAAGACCAAAATAAATGAAAAGATATTCTAGTTCATGCAATGGAAGACTAAATATCATTAAGATGCGAACTCTACCCAAACTGATCTACAGAATTAACGCAATGCCATAAAAATTCTAACAGCCTTCTTTGTAGAATTGGAAAATCCAATTATTAAATTTATCTGGAAAGGTAAGGGCCCTGAAAAGCCAAAAATATCTCTAAAAAGGACAACAAAGTTGGAAGACTCACACTTCCCAACACTTTTGTGTTTCAAACCATTTTAAGATGGTGAAAAGGCAGCCTACTTAATGGGAGAAAATCTTCAGAAACCACAAGAGTTTTATTTCCATATTATATAAAGAGATCACAAAACTCAGCAACAAAAAGACAAGCAACCCAGTTAAAAACTGGGTAAAAGACTTCAGTAGACATTTTTCCAAAGAGGAAATGCAAATGGTCAAAAAGCACATGAAAAGATGTTCAACATCTGTATGGGTCTTTTCTGGACTAGTTATTAGGGAAATGCAGATCAAAACTACAATGAGACATCATTTCATGCCCTACAGAATGGCCAATATTTAAAACAAGAACAACAAAAACAGAAAACTCGTAGTGCTGGAAAGGATGTGGAGAAACAAACACTCCTTCACTCTTGGTGGAAAAGTGAAATGGTGCCTCTTTGGAAGATGGTTTGGCAGTTCCTTGGGAAGCTAAATATAGAACTGTCATAACATCTGACAATCCTGCCACTAGGATTATAGTCACAAAAACTGAAAGGACAAGAACAGATATTTGCACACTGATGTTCATAGTGGCATTATTCACAACTGCTAAAAGATGGAAACAACCTAAGTGGCCGTCAAATGATGAATAGATCACAAAATGTGGTATATACATACACTGGAATACTATTCAGCTGTAAGAAGAAATGAACTGAGCACATGACAACGTGGATGAACCTTGAAGATACTATGTTGAGTCAAATAAGCCAGACACAAAAGGACAAATATTATAGAGTCTTGCCAGTATGAACTAAATAGGATGAGAAAACTTATGGAGTTGGACTATAGAGTATAGGATAGGAGACTGAATGTTGAGAAGTATAATGAATATAACAAACACTGCTGATTTATAAGTGTGATTTATAAGTGTGATTTTGGCTGAAAGGGGTAGTCTAGGGAGATTAATATTAATTGAAAGACAGCTAGAGAATAATCTAGGGACTATATAACAGTGATTTTGGTGGTAGATGAGTGTTGTGGTTAATAATATAAATACAACAATGTTCTTCCACTACAAGGTGTTAAGAATATGGTGATAAATGGAAAAATACAACTAATGTATTTTATAGACTATAGTTAATAGCAATGTAATATTTTTGTAGCAAAAGCAAAGAAGTTACTATAACAAAGCTAAAGGTCAAAAAAGAATACGAGGTTTAGTTTTATGAGATATGAATATGATTAAGCATTTTTTCTTCATTTTCTTCATTAACAAGGAGATCTTGGTCATGTCATTTAACCAATCTGTGCTCATTTATGTATCTTTCTGAACACTGGAGAAACAATTAAGTTTGCTTTTTAAGATTAAATGAGATAAATGTGCCCGGACAGAATTTTTAGAATAATGCTTCCATAATTTTTTAAGCTGCCTTTTGTTATTTTATTTTTTGAAGTTGAAATAAAGTTTACTTAAAAAAAAAAAAGAAAAAAAATCCCCTGATTTTTAAGACCAACATAGTCTCGATACCAGCTTTACAAGAAGGGAAAACTAAAGGCCTATCCCTCACATGAATATGGACCAAAAAAAATCTAAGCAATGTATTAATAAGCCAAATCTATCCATATAAAAAAGATAAAGTATTAAGAACACAATGGTTTTATTAGAAGAATGCAAGGATGGTTTAACTTTGAAAATCAATTAATTCTAAAATTACACAGTTTTCTCAATAGATGCAGAAAATTAGCATTTGTTAAATTTCAATATCAATTCAGTATTAAAAAAGCCACATTTAACTATTAAAAAAAAAAGGCCACACTACTTAGCAGCTCAGAAATGGAAAGACACACTCCTAAATGGACAAAAATTATTTTGGGAACAGACATCATACTTAATGATACAATGCTAAAAGATTTTCCTCTGATATAGGGATAAAATAAGAACACTCGTTAGCACTCATCATGTAATTATTATACTGGAGATCTTAATCAGTGCAATCAAGGAAAGAAAAAGAAACAAATCATTGAAAACTAATAAGTGAAACACTTACTATTCAAAAATAATGATTATTTAGAAAATCGAGTAGAATATACAAATAAATTATTATAAATATATATATAGTAGTATAAATATAAATTCAGTAAGGCCCCAAATATAAGAATTGTCAAAAACAATGTGTATTTCTATATACCACAATCCACAATAGAAAATGAAGTTTAAAAACCAATATTATTTACAATAGGAAAAAAGTGACACTATATCTAATAAAATAAATAACAAAATAAAACCTCTACAAAAATCTACAAATTATTAGTGAGAGAAAGTAAAGAAGAGCTCAATAAATGAAGGAATATACCAAATTCATGAATTGGACCACTAAAAATTAAAAGATGTCAATTCACATTCAAAATGATCTATATTCAACAAAATTCAAATTTTAATTCCAGCATCTGAGGGAATTTTTTTGTGGACATGGATGAAGTAATTCTACTGGAAAGATAAAGGTCAAGAAAAACCATGAAAATCCTTGGGGAGGCAAATAGGTTGAAGGAATTATTTCACTTGCTATCAGAACTTATTATGAAGTTTCAGTAATTAAGGGAATGTGGTATTCTCCCAAGGATGAGCCTATAAAATAGAATAAAATAGAATGTCCAGAAAAGACCCGTACATATATGGACACTTGAATAATGAGAAAGGTAAAACTGTTGAGCAGTGGGGAAGGGATCATCTAACAATAATAAATGATAATGAGTCAATTAGGTAACTATAAGGATTGGAGATCTAAATGTGAAAAGTAAAATTAGTCTTAGAAAATTTATTATCTTGCAAAGATGTCTTAAAGTGGCTATGTGAAGCACTAACCATAAAGTAGAAAATTAATAAATTGAATCAGATTAAAATTAAAACATCCCATTCATGAAAAGACAATATTAGGAAAGCAAAAAGCTAAGACACAGACTGGTAGAAAATATTTGCAATACACATAACTGACAGAATGCTCACATCATAATAAATAAAGAATTCCTACATATCAAAATGACAGACATAGAAGCTGATATTAAAATGATCAAGAGACATAACAGATCCTTCAAAATAAGGACACATGAGTTGTCAATAAACATAAATGCTGCTCAATCCCATTAGTAATCAGAGAAGTGCAAATTCAAACTACAGTGGCATACCATTACACACCCACTAGAACGGCTAAAATTACAAAATCTGAGAATTCCAAGAACTGATATACATATGGACTAACTGGGCCTCTCAGACTCTTGCTGGTGGGAGTATAAATTGGTACAACAACTTTGGATATCTACTAAAGCTGACTATACCTACACACTTTGATCCAGCAATTGCACTCCTATTAATAATGCCCAGCAGAAATGGGTGCATGAGTACACCAAAAGACAGGTTTAAGAGCATTCACAACAGCGTTATTCAAAATAACCAAAGACAGGAGGCCACCCAGATGTCTATCAAGAGCAAAATGAACATGGAATCGTGGTATGATCACTTAATGGAAAACTATACAGCAAAGAAGATAAATGAACTACTTCCACATGCAACATCACAGATGAATCTGACAAATACAAAGTTGAGCCCAACAAAGGCAAACAGGAAACAAATATCTACTATATGATTCCCTTTATAAAATGTTTAAAAATAGGCAAACCTAACCTATGGTGTTAGAAGTTGAGAATATATCATAATTTGGTGGGGAGGGAGGGCCTAGTGATTGAGGGAGGGAAAGGATAGGTTTCTGAGGTGCAAGTAATGTCCTATTTATCGACCCAGGTAGAATTTACAGGTGTATTCATTTTGTGATAATTGAGCTGTACACATATTCTATGCATACATTTCAATAAAATTTTATTAGAATTATAATTCATAAAAATTAAAATACAGGTGTGTGTGAGATGTTTTCCTTTGCAATTGTTAGTGAAAACAGTTTTCAAAGCAAATCAGTGGTATAAAAAAAGCAAGAGATATGTTTAACATACCAAAGAGAATGAATTTTTTTAAATTGTTTGTAAATAAAATACTATTTGGAAATTATTCCAATGTGAGTAAATTTGGCACCAAAAAAGCCCTTTACTTTGATGACTAGTTACTATGTCTACCTGAAAGTAATGTCTCCATTGTTTTTAATTATATGTAAGAAATCAGATTTTCCATTAAATCATATCGGCCTCTCTCAAGTGCCTGAATTAAATTTTGATGCATTTGGGTATTTCTACACATCCTTAACATGGCGAATGGGACTACCTTTGATAAAATTCAGACAAATCAGTCTATGCATTTCTGATTTTAAAAATCATATTAATATTTATACTCTTCTCTCCCGGGTTTCTCTCTTTCTTTCCTAGACCTTTGGTTACCTTTTTGTGAACATTTGTGAGTGGGGAATCTTAAACTTACCATTTAGAGTGCCATCTTCATCGTGCGGATAAGGTTCTTGATCCTTTTCCACACCACAGCAGTTGCTAACAGGAGGTGGAACACTGAATTGAAAAGCCAAAGGACATGCCCTGCCATTAACCACCTGAGTGATGGTGGCTTAATCACTTTACCACATCAGTCTTCAATGATTTCACCTGTAAAATGAGTAGATGGCCCATTCACCTGATAACATTTGAGGCGCCTCTACGCATCTATTGCGGCCTAGCCTTTTGGTTTTTGATAAGGAAGATTTACTAAAAGACATTGTGATGGGAAGCGATGTAGCTCAAGTGGTTGAGCACCTGCTTCCCATGTACGAGGTCCCAGGTTTGAGCCCCGGTACTTCCTAAAAACGAACAAATGAAAAAACTAACTCGGGGGAGTCGGAGGAGCCAGTGTAGCTCAGTGATTGAGGGCCAGCATCTCACATACAAGGTCCCAGGTTCAATCCCCAGTACCTCAAAAAAAAAAAAAAAAAGAAAGAAAGAAAAAGAAAATGTGATTATTTCCCTGGTCTTCCCCACCCTATCTTGAGTGGCCAGACACAACCCTCCTGCTTGCTTAGATTATCTATATTACTCCAAACTTAGGCCAACTGACCTAGTCTTTTCCAGGCTAAGTTCCCAAGGGTTTCTTTCAAGCAGCAAAGCCAAGAAGTAGAGTAGGTGGGACATCACCCACTATGGAGACAACCTGCAGTATATAATTGCTTGTGTTAAAATTTCATCTCCATAAGATTTGATCCCATTGATAATCCACCCTGGACGAATCATTGCCCTCCCAAGTTTCAGCCCCATAGCTATTGTGGCAGCAGGGACGTTTAAGAAACCTCAACTATAAAATTCAAAATCCCTTAGTCTCCAAATTCTTGGGAAAAATATAGCTTGGTTTGCCTGTGTGGGATAATGCTTTTTGTAGGTCAACTCTGCAGGTCAGAAAGATGACAGAAGCACCAAGTTGTTATGAAGCTTAAGCTCAGCCAAAAACAAATGATTAAAATAAAACTTGACTATGGTAATTCATACTGTAACCCATGTAGTCCACAGTTTCCTATAGATATCTCATCCATCCTGTCTTACTCAGGATATTTCCTAGGAATATCAAAAGCAAGAAGTGCCTCCGCAAAGTAGAAATTATACAGAGGTATTACCAACTGCATATTCAAATTATACAGTAGCCTCAAGGAACGGTTATTCTGTTGATCTCAGTAAGTTGTTAAATTTGGTTGGTTGGGTGGTTATTTTTTGCTCAATTCAGTTTAAACTTTAACCTGATAGACATTATCTGAATTTCTTTTCTCTTCATTGTTTAAATTTCCACTGAAAAAGTTTATATTTCTGCCAGCTGGGTTTAATTACACAGTCCTTATAAGTCTTCATAATTGCCTTTGTTTAGAAGATAAATTCTATACTGCTTCTACTCTCCCCAAATCACAGTTTCTTTGGAGTATTTGGTATCACTATTTAGTTCATTTTTTGGTTTAATAGCTTTATTGAAACATAATTCACATACCATAATACTGAGTCTGAAAATGTACCTTGTTTTTTTTTTAATATTTACAGAATGTACAACCATCTCCACTACTGAATTTCAGAACATTTTCATCACCTAAATAAAGAAACCCCTCACCCTTTTGCAGTCAATCCCCATTTCCCCCCCAAACTCCCCCTACCCAGCCTGAGGTAACTAGTGGTCTCTTTTCTGTCTTTATAGACTTGCCTACTCTCTGGGCATTTCATATAAATGGACTCATACAATATGTGGCCTTTTGTGATTGGCTTCACTCAGCAATGTTTTCAAGGTTCATCCACGTTGCAGCATGTCTAAATAGCTCATTCTTTTTCTTGCTGAATAATATCCCATTATATGGATATACCACTTTTAGTTATCCATTTATAATTTAATGAACCTTCATTGTTTCTTATGTTTGCTATGAACATCTGTGAAAACATTTTTGCACGGACATATGTTTGCATTTCTCTTGGGTGGTATATTATATACCTAAGAGTGAAATTCTGGGTCATATGCTAATCTATGTTTAACATTTTGAGGCACTTCCAACCTTTTCCAAAGGGACTGTACCATATAAGTTCCCACCAACAATTTGTGAGGGTTCCCATTTATCCTCAGTTCATCTTTAATTACCATGCTAAAACTGATCATTCCCTCACTAATATCATTTTCATTAGAATCAAAGTATTATTTAAGTTTTACTTTATCTTGGGCTTTTATTTCCTTCATGCCCTTTTTAGGTTTTTATAGTGAGAAAATTGATACTTTCCCTAATTTTAATGCATCACTCTTAACGTGCCCATCTAGAATTCATGGTGCTTCTATCTCCCACAATCCATCCTCGGCGCCCGCAAGATTTCAACCTGCCTTTTTCCATTTCATTCCTATTGCTCTCTGAAAGTAATAAAGAACTCCACAGCTCATGTTTCTTAGAAATGTCAGGCTTTTGGAACCTGCATAAATTATGAGACAGAAACACTGAATGTTTCAGTTAGTGATGGATTTCGGATCACTGGGACTATGCACAGAGAGCCACAGTTTAAATTATATTCTGTCAATATGTCTTGTTTATGGATGCTTATGTTCACATTTAATATGAGGCCTGAGAACCCGGAGCTCTAACAATTGTTCCCATTGTTGGAAGCAGCTTGTTTTTTGCTGTTACAAAAATAATGCTACTCAAAGAAATAACTACCTCTTGTTAAGTTTCCTTTGTTTCCCTTTTAATACTGAAGGTGGAAATGCTCAAAGGCTGATATTCATTTTAGAGGTTACACTCCTATTCGCTTTTCAACCAACAGCCTGCACGAGGCAAAGGTATTAGTGGCACAGTTTAAACCACATAAATTGGATTAGTGCTGCTCTTTGTTCATTTTGCCAAGGCAGCATAATCTGGGCTGTTTTTCTGGTGCTTATTATCTGTGGAAAAGAGGCTAAACAGCGTAGTACTTTTTACCCTTGGTTTCAGTTGAGCCACAAATGTTTTTGATCCTGAGCAAATTCTTCAGTTTTTCATCCAGAGTTTCAGGTTGGCCCCCTCACTTCTAGTCTTGCTAATCAACATCTGGGCCAACAGAGAAATTGTGCTTCAGGCATACGAATTAAACCATATTCCTTTGCCTACAAAGAATATGACTATGTTGACGCCATAGCAATACTCAGTTTAGTAAGCGGGTCCCATTGCACCTGTTTGACAAT
The DNA here is from genome assembly GCA_026826555.1 of Tolypeutes matacus. Classification (NCBI taxonomy): domain Eukaryota; kingdom Metazoa; phylum Chordata; class Mammalia; order Cingulata; family Chlamyphoridae; genus Tolypeutes; species Tolypeutes matacus. The sequence continues at coordinate 10,070,224 of JAKSZT010023082.1, read as the reverse complement.
CAGCCCAAAGTAATCTAGGCTCTTCACTAAATATTAATGGAGTTGAGCAAGCAAAATTTTTTAAATCCTTGGCACCTTCAATAAAGGAATCCTCAAAGATTATTTTGAAAGGTAACACATTTAGAGCCTCCTAATTGTCTATGTGCTAGTGTTCTCATTGTTGGGAAAAGACATGCATAATTATTTTAACATCAGTTGCAGATAGACTCTTAACAAGAACAGAAGCATTAAAATGTGAATTCAATGGACAAAGGAAGAACATAAGCTCTTTTATTTTTCTCCATCAGTGTGAGTACTCAACCTGGGATGCACAGTACAGTAACCTAAGCAAGCTTTTATAAATACCAAGGCTTAAGATGGTGTTCAGTGTATAAACTTAGCAAGCACTTTATTCATAGTATACTTCAAAAAAATGTTCCAGAAGAAACATATCAAGGCCGGGGTTCCATCCCAAATCAATTGAAACCTAAGAAAACCCAATAACTGGATCACTGGAGGTGGATCTCGGTAATTCTCAAACTGTAATGTGCACATGAATCACTCGGGGATCTTGAAATCCAGAGTCTGATTCAGTAGTTCTAGGGTGTGGCCCAAGATTCTGGATTTCTAAGAAGCTCCCCAGCAATTCCTACAGTATTCCACCAACCATGCTTTGAGTAGCAAAGCTTGCCAGTCTTGAACATGTATCAAAATCACCTGGAGGACTTATTAAAACTGGGGTGGAACCCAAGAATTTGCTTTTGTAACAATTTCCTAGGGGATACTGATAAGGCAGATTCAGGAACACACTTTAAGAACCACTGCTCTAGGCCATATCTAAATCCTACCATATAAAAAAATAAAAGTCATTTAAAACCCAATAATAGGTGTCACGAAGTACAGACACTAAAGCAGAAACCCTCCGAAAAGCATTAACTCACTCAGCATGTATTTCGATGCTATCACACACAAAATAAAAGCTTCAAATTTGAAGCAAAGTGAATACCACATCGGATACAGACACTGTTATAGCTTTCAGATCAGTGTGAGGGAGGAATAGAAATATTTAAAAAACAGATACAGTACATGTAAAACACAAAAGGTGATAGTAAATGGTCTCTGCCCATCCCCCCACCCCCAAAAAATCTGCCCCTTGGCCTCACTCACTACACAGCTAACTGCTCTCAATTATCAGCAACCTGCAGATACCTACATGAGGCTTATTCAGAACTGACTCTCAGTAAGGTTTAGAGGCATAAATGGCATGCAGGGTCTTCCCTTCTGACAATAACTTGCACCTGTGCTTCAACCTGCCTAAATGGTAAATATATATAAATTTGCTGAATTCCTAGAATAGAAGCTGTTCAATTTATGTTAGTGCTCCTAGTTTCCATTATAGATCAGCCAATTGCTGACTTCCTGGGCCTTGTAACTCATTTCTGCACACACTTCCTGGCCTCCCCAGGTCCCAAACACATGTGAGTAGTCTGTATTTTAATTCACTTATCTACCTGACCCATAACTGAAGCGACCCTTATGTTCAATGTGACCATTTTCCCAGTCCTTGCTCCTTCTCTGAACCCTTAATCTAATGTCACCTTGAACTAGGTATGGTGCCCAGCTGCAGCTAATCTGCGCATGTAGGAATTAAGTGTATGGTCTACCCGTGCCAACAACATGCACTTCCTCTAAATTCTAGGTAGACTATATATAGAGAGCAATAAATAGGGATAGCAAATATTTTGAAACTTTTTATTGCAGTAACATATATACAACTCAAAATTTCCCATTTTAATCACTTTCAATTGTACAATTCACTGGTATTAATTATATCTGCAATATTGTGCTACCATCACTAATATCAATTGTCCCAACTTTTTCACCATCTCAAACAGAAAATATGCACCCATTAAGCAAGAACTCCCTCTTGCCCTCCCCACCCTGGCCCCTGGTAACCTATAATCTACACTCTGTCTCTATGAAATGTACTTATTCTAGGTATTTCATATAAGCAAGACTCTGAATATATAGTTTTACAAAACACAGGAAAAAAAACAGAAAAACATAGAAACAAAAACTTTTAATCATTCTTTATTCCATCACTCAGAGATAACCTCTACTGTATCTTTTCTTCTAAGTAAAATGACTTAGTATTGTTTAAACAACTCTCTTGTCCAAGTTATTCACTTACCTTTATATCATGGCCATTCTCACATGTCATTAAATACTTCTCCAAACATCATTGTTTCCAATGAGCACATAATACACCATCATTTGGATGGGCCCAATTTTGTTAGAGCAGGAACTTGTACTCCCCCTACTCCTCTCCAACCCCCCTCACCCTGAGGCTGTGATTCTACAAGGGAATGTCTGCTACATCCTCCAAGTAGGTGCAGTAAGACCATGACTTCTGACCTTTATCCACTGATCACTTTGGGGAAGATGAGTAGATTATCTGAATGGAGCCTGATCGATACCTGAAACCCACTGGTCTACATTAGGCTAGTGGTGCCTAAAATCAGGACAGGTTACACCCTGTTCCTCCATTCCTCTAGTCTCTTAAATCACCTGCCCCCAAGCTTTTGACAGGTCCATCTCAAGTGTCCGCCATCTTTGATCCAAATTCTCTGACCTGCCAATTTAATTATTTAAAGTCAACAAGGTCCCAAGATCTAGGTTAGGAGATAGAGATCAGAAGCACTGACCTGTTCTCCATTTCATCATTGTCTACAATAAAGCTGAAAATGTGAACCCTTTGTGACACCCTGTGACTATTTTCAGTAGACTGGAATTTAAGAGGAATAAGGAGGATGGCAGAGAGTTTGTATTTACTCATTCCCTGATTCTTGAACATGTTTGTTGCTTCTAGTATTTATTTCTACAAAAATGCTTTAAAAAATTATTTCATATAAATCTTATACCACCTCTTTACCATAGTATAGATTCCCACACATGGTATTACTAAATCAAAAATTGTAAGCTTATAAAGTCTTTGATAGATACTAACAATCTTCTTCCACAAAGATTTTAAAATTCACCATCTCACCAGCAATATATGAGTGCTGTCATATTTTATCCTCATCAGCACTGTGTATTATAATTTTAATATTTGTCAATGTTGAGAAAATAATTTCATTTCTTCCTTTGATCATTAGTTTGAATGATGTAATATATTTATTATTCATTTGTATTGCTTTGGTGAATTCCTGCTCTTTAGGTATTATAATTTTCACATTGGCTATTGAACAGCAAAGATCTTGAAATTATTTTCCAGGGACCTTTTTCAGATAAGATATGTTTGGCAAAAACAATGAAATTGGTTTACTACACCATTTTTTTCCCTGTGTACACAGGAATTTTGTTTTACAGTCTCCATTGCAATTAAATTGGGATGATATGACTGCTATGTCACCAATGGGAATATGAGCAGAAATCATGTTTTACTTTGAGATTGAGGCAGTTAAAACTGTTAATTCTCCATGGGTTCTCTCTCCTGTCCAGATGGCAAGAAGTGAAGAACTCAGATGGTAAAATTGCAAGAAGGAAGACTGAAGTTGCAATACAGAGGCCTTAATTATCAATATGGAAGCCATCTTCCATCTCTTTTCTTGAAGAAAAACCACCAAGAAGAGCCAATTGACCTGCAGAGGACTATGATGTGAAAAATAATCATTTTGGGGGAGTCCTTACATAACCCAACTAATACAGCACAGCAGAGCCTTACTAATAAAGAAGATTAACTCTATATGAGTGGTTCTCAAATGGGAGTGGATTTTGCCACACTCATACATCAGGGATATTGGCATTGTCTTGAGACATGTTTGCTTGTCCCAAATTGCAAGGATACTGCAGGCATCTAGTGGGTAGAGATCAGGGATGCTACTAAACATCCTGCAATATACAGGGCAGCCCCACCCCCCAAAAAAATTTATCCAGCTCAAAATGTTGATAGTGCTTAGGTTGGGAAACCCTGCCCTGTATCTATCATATTTGCAGGAAATATTTTCCCTGTTTATCTTTGGCTCTTAAATTTTTTATAGGTTTTTTGAAGTACATAGCATTTTTTCCATATAGGTTTTTGGCATGTGTGGCAGTTTGATATTGTTGATGAATTCCAAATAGAAATATAGATTATGTTTGTAAACTGGTCTGTTTCTCTGGGTGTGATACCCTTTGATTGTATTAGATTCAGCTAAGACTCTGATTAAATTATGTTAAGATTAGGGCTTTTATTCAACCATGTCATTAGAGTGTGACTCAGCATTGAGTCCCAGCCCCCTTGGGCTGATAAAACAGACTCTTACACAGAAGTAGACACACAGAAGCAGATAGCGCAGGAAGAGAGAGAGCTCCACAGACACGGCCCCGGGAAGAGAGATGAGCCTGATAGTCTAGAGCCCAGAAAGAAATGAGCCCCAGGGAGAGAGAGACAAGCCTTATGCCAGCCTATAGCTGAGATCGGAAGAAGCTGGGACCACGGAGCCTTAAGAGGAAGGAGGAAGGATGAATCCTCACAGACATCGCCCGCCATCTTGCTTCAACACGTGGCAACAGACTTTGGGTAAGAAAGCACATCTTATGGTACCTTGAGTTGGACTCTTTAGGGCCTGGTAATTGTAAGCTTCTACCCCCAAATAAATACCCTTTATAAAAGCCAACCGAGTTCTGGTTCTTTGAATCAGCACCCTTTTGGCTGACTAATACTGCGTGTATATTAATTTATTTCCATTGTAAGAACAACATATGGTTATAAGAGATTATTTGGGAAATAGAGGCTATCCTAGCCATATGAGTCAGAATTAAGACTAGGGTGAGCAAAGCTGCTTTTTGTGACCAAAGGGAAATAAATAAGGAAAATTCTTCCTTAGGACTTGAACTAAGAAAGAGTTTCAATAGATAACATCTATTTCAGACTAAAGAAAAGTTACCTAGGGACAGTGCTATGCTTGCCAAGAAAAAATGGTGCTGTGTGGTAAGAAATAAGTAAAGGGAAACCTGGAAAACACCATCAATGCCTCCAAATTTGGGGGGGGAAATTGCAGGAGGAAAAGAGATCACTCTGTTGGAGCACTTTTTTCCCCTCTAAAGAGAATTTCAGTCAGAGTTTGCTCTAGAGAGAGCATCTCACCAAATAGAAAGCCTCCTGGCAGTGCTCGTAGAGACCCATCTCTTCACCAGTCGTTCAGCATCTTCCTGATGTAGAGAAGCACTTCCTTAAATTATTAGTTTCCCCTAACCTAGAATGGCAAGTTGTGGAGGTTAAGTGTGAGCTACAAGAGAGAGAGGAACCACTCCCCAGGGAGCCACTTTTCCTCTGTCATTTAGAAATAATGCCATAGCTGAGAAACACGTTAGCTGTTAGCAGTGGCAAATTCAAAACACGTACGATGTGTTCTGGATATCTAATCCTGCATAACAAACCACCCCAAAACGTATCGGCTTAAGACAACATTTCTTCTGCTCATGAATTTGCAATCTGGGCAGGGCTCAGTTGAGAGAACCTGTCTTGGCTCCACATAGCATCAGCTGGGACGACTCCAAGATGGGGCTGCAACAATCTGCAGGCTCACTCACACATCTGCAGGGTGACGCTGGGAAGACACAAACAGCTGGGGACTGGACCAGCAGGGACCCCCTGTGCAGCTCTCCAGCGGTGTGCTGGTATCTATCAGCCCTACGTGAGATCTGGGTACTGCCACTTACTGTGTTCTGGTTGGCTTTTGCCCAGCTTCTTGGAATTCCTCCATATACATGCATTGCTTAATATTCAGGAACAGATTTCTGGTACTTTTTCTCCATGCTGAACCCTCCTGTCTCATGCTCTGCCCTACACATTCCAGACACTCCAGGCTTCTTGTCTCTTCAAATCATGGAGACCTCCACGCAAAAGCCCAGGGCATCCATGGGCTCTCCCCTTTTGTTCCCTTTGCACAAGGATCTTGGTCCTGAATTGCCTGCTGTCTAATGTCCAAAAACCTATTGCCTCATATAGTTTGTCCAGTCTTCTACTCATTTATAGAAGAAGGGTAAATCCAGCCCTTCTTGCTCCACCATGGTCGGAAGCAACAGTTATGTATTGATAATATTTGAAGCTGAGTAATGGATACATCAGGTCTATTATACTATTATATCAACTACTGCATATGTTTGATTATTTCCATGTCACAAAAGAGCAATATAAAAAGAGTTTTGAAGATTTAAATTTTTAAATTTAAGTAAGTTGCCATTCCCACAGTAAAACAGCAAAAGGATTTTCAATATCTGATACTCAGAATCACAGATGGTAACTACCACAGGCTCTCTGTCTGAAGAGAAAATCATATAGATCGTTGATGTTCCCAAAATGAGGAATCCAGTAGTTCAAACATAAAACTTGTAACCAGTAATAAATATTGGTAATATTCTCTAAAATAGTGTAGAATCATAAAATCAAATGGTCATAATAGCAAAACTGTGATGAGGTTCTAATACTATGAAGATTTGATGCATTTTCAACATCCAGTTTTCAGACATCCAGGCAGAAAAAGCAAATCAACTAGCAAGGGGGAAGTGTAGATAGGCCTCAGATTCTCTACATGCACTGGTGACACCAGAGGACACAGGAATGCTGTCAAAAGACTTTGGAGGGAAATGAATTGTGATCAAGCCTGTGATACCCAGACAAACAGTTGTTCAAGAAGATTAGCAGCAGGAAGATATTTTTAAACATTAAAGAACACAGTTCCTGAAGACGCTTTCTTAAAAAAACTGCTCTACAAAAAGTTCAGGAAACCAAGAGATAAAACAAAATAAAATAATTCAGGAGTGGAAAAAAAAACTATGCTAAAAAGGACTGATGGGGAACACTGAAACTATTGAAATATATAACCCAGCTTAAATGATCAGGACAATTACCGTCCCCCACAACACACACACACACACACACACACACACTTATGAGTTTATATGTCTATATGCATGAACATATGTATAATCATACACATGCACACATATATGCCCATTAAATGTTAGATATGATTGTGACTTAACTTGGAGGTTTAAATATCCATACGTGTGTGTGTGTGTGTGTGTGTATGAGTCATTTTAAAATTTGCCCTCAGAACTCCTTCAAACCTCAAATAGAGTTCAACATGCATGGTTTTGTATCTACAACTTAATATGTTAAATAGCATAAATACTAACACTCACTTGAAAACTACTCCATAGCCAAATGGAAGGAACAAAAAAAAACCTGTATTCATAACTGGGTATTCAAATAATTCTGCCTTTTAGCTAGTTATCAAATCCTCATTGCGAATGTGGGATTGATAGAGAATTCAAAACTATCTTTGCTCTCTGCAGGGTTTATTCCATTCTGTCTTAATATTATGCATTTATTCACTATGTAGCTCCCTGGGAATTCAAAAAAATCAAGTCCATTGGTGAATGAAAAAGGCACTGAATATTCTAAAGAGTTCCTCCTTGCCTAGAGAGTTTACTCCAATTTGTTTTTAATGTTAAGCATCTATAAACATGATAAATGTTAATAAATTTGCTCATGATTGTGAAGATTAAAGGTTAGCTTGTAAAACAGTATGTAAGCTAAAGAGTCTACAAAGTTAAAAATACATGCACAACAAAAACCAAAAAGTGGAATAAATGTTAAGCATGTTAACTAGCTCGTCTTTCATAGTTGAGAGTAAACTACTACTGTCTAAAATTGAAACATGTCTTTTTAAAAGAGCATAATGAACACCTATTCTCCAGTTCACTGGACTCAGCCAGGACAACTAACAAGGAGATGATGATGGACAACACCCATCCCAAGGAACAGAGAGTATCTGCAACTGCAAGCAAGATAGTTCCATCCATCTGCCCCATGGGACCTAAGTCCCCTCTCAATTAGAAGCAGAGTGGCCATCCCCATCCCCAAATCCTCAAGACTGGGGAATGAACAATGGACTAAAGTAGGCTTCTTCTTATTCTATTATAGACTTATTATTATTCTAGCAATGAAGAACTTGTATCATTGATATAAAGGCAGGGGCCACCAGAGGTTCTAAGGGGAGGGAGAGGGAAGAATAGGTGTAATATGGGGGCATTTTCAGGACATTGGAATTATCCTGCATGGCATTGCAATGACAGATACAGGTCATTATATATTTTGTCATAACCTACAAAATTGTGCAGGACAGTATAAACTATAGAGTAAACTATCGTCCATGGTTAGTGGCAATGCTTCAATATGTTTTCATCAATTGTAGCAAATGTACCACACTAATGAAAGATGTTGTTAATGTGGGAAAGTGTGGGAGGGGGAGCAGGTGGGGTATATGGGAATCCCCTATATTTTTGATGTAACATTTATGTAATCTAAAGCTTCTTTAAAAATTAAAAAAATTAAAATAAAAGAACATAAGGAATGAATGCAAATTCATTTATTTAACTTTGGTCTTAGTCTTAAATGGATATGTTAAAAACTAATACATCTTATATTGAAGAATGCAAGTGATATCCAGTGTCACTTCATTTTCTTTGTCTTCATTTAAAAGAAATATTTAAAATTTTATTTGAATTAGCACAGATAATATGACCTAATATAACTCAGCATTTATAAAATCATTTCTATCATTCTATCCATTTTTCTACTTGTATGTATAAGAGATGTCTGGAATGATTCCCAAACACTAACATGGGTAGATTCTGGTGATGATTTGAGTTGATTCAACTTTTTAAATTATTTTCTATATTACTTGAATTTTTAAGGCATGTATGTAATTTTCATAACAAATTGAACCTCAAAAAAATCAAATCCCTCAGGGCACATGGGAGAAATGTCACCCTCCCATCCCCTCCATTTTGTCCTTACCCTCTACTTCTTTCCCAACTCTTACTCTCGGGTATCAAAAAGAAAAGCCTCTCTCCTCCTTCAGCAACAAAGCAAACAAGCAAACAACAACCAAAATCTGTCCTTCATATAAATGCCTTCTAATAGATATCCACAGAGACCCACTTCAGGACTAGCCAAGGGGTTATAAGGATTTTATCCCCACAGGGCCCTAGTACAGACCTGTCTTCATAGAAGGTATTCAAAATTTTGAATTGTAAAATGCAAGAATAAAAAGACTAAATCTGATGTCTACCCACTACCCAATTATATTAGTTCTGTGATATAATTCAGAGCATGGTAATTTGTCCAATTGAAAATTAATATAGTGTATGCATGAATGAGTATCAAATTTTTTCCCAAATTTAGTTTTTATTCTGTTGCCTTTTTAATGATGATGGTTTATGATTTTTTAAGTCTTATTTTTCTTCTTGGCCCTGTCATGTTAATACCAATAGAAACATACTATTGATTCTTGCATGCCTTATTTAAGGAGAATCATTTCTTTTTAGATCTAACTCCTTGGCCTTTTATTGTTCTGCCAGATTTTCCTCATTGGTATAAAAAAAAAAAATCTGACTATCTTTGCAACATGAGAGTAACAATCAGAAACATCTAAAATAATTTCAAGATTAAGGCCTGTCCCTTCATTGTCTTGACTTTGAGATTTTCCTTACAGGATACATTTTTCACATTCCTTATCACTTAAGTCCAACTGAAACATTTTGTTTCCTACTTCATTTTTTTCTCAGAGGTGGAGGTGCAGACTTTCCCGTCAGCACTTGCCACTGTGGACGAATAGCAAACATCAAGATATAGGCAGAGAGAGTCCCTGTGGCAATAATTAAAATAATGTCACCACAGAACTTGTAGATTTAACTCAAATGTTGGCTTTGTATTTTGATACTGCAAGCAAACATAACCCTAAAATTGCTGTGGTGCGTATGTATAGCTGTACACAAACTCAACATGTGGAGCTCTTTGGAAAAAAAATGTATGGACATACAGGTTCTATTAATGGACACAGAGTGTCAAGAATGTAGTGGTGGGAAGCGGCTGTGGCTCAATCAGTAGGGCTCCCGTTTACCATATGGGAGGCCCCGGGTTCGGTTCCCGGGGCCTCCTGGTGAAGGCAAGCCCGCCCGCATGGCGTGGTTAGCTGACCCAGTGAGCACAAGCAGCATGGGGGGGATAAATGAATAAATAGATAAAATCTTAAAAAAAAAAAAAAAGAATGTAGTGGTAAGAGTTACTCTAGGTAGACCCACATACAGTATGATATGTCCAGTTCAACATTCTATGGTTTATAAGGAATGCTAAATTATAGAAAGTCTAAAGGAAGGTGACCAAAATGAGGGATATATAAAAACCATGTCAGGAAAGGACATGGAATGGCTATCCTGAGTAAGAAGAACCTCAGAAAAAACACTGTTAGTTGACATGTGGCATATTCTAAGGGTAGAACCAGATCCGATAGGTGAAAACAGATTTCAAGTCAGTAAGGAAACAACTATTAATGCTAATATTGGAATAAAGTTCCATATAAAGCAATGAAATCCTTTCTTTGGATGGGTATAAAAGGAAGCTGAAATGACCTGTCAAGCTTTCAGAAATGTAGCATGAAGGATGCCTAAAGTGAACAGAAAGTCTTCCTACATGGCCTCCTAATTATTTTGTAACTCTAGGAACTGTATCACTCTATAATAAGGAGCAAGAAATCTGGTTTCAAAAGCCTGATAAAAGAGTCACCTTTTAGAAAAGTATCCAATTATAAACGGAGACTGTTGAAACTAGAATCCAGATATTCTAACTGCAAATATTTTCCATTCAAGTTTTTTTTTTTTACCAAACCAAATAATCATATATATGCATTTGATTATATACATACATATATAATATTTATTAGTAATGTAATATTAAAAATATTTAACATTATGGTCATGGAAATACAAAGAGAAAATCTTAATCTACCTCCCTATATCTTAATATTAACACTACTCAACATTAACTGAGACACCTTTTTAAGATTTCATTAAATCTGGTCTTCCTGAGTGAAATGGCTTCTCAATTTATCTCAGAAGTAGAAGGCATTTACATTTAAGAAGGTTCACTAAAGTGACTAATAGACTTTTTAGATTATGCAAAGTCAGATCCAGGAATCCATTTGGAATATGGGCGTCACAAGGGCAGGCAGTTTTGTCTCTTTGTTTCACTGACTCCAAGTGCTTAGAACACAGCCTACCACATAGTAGGTGCTCAGTTAATATTTACTGAATGAATGAATGAAAGTTGAGACAAAATGAGACAAAATACTTTGGCATTGTCTCCTAACTTCTCCAGGAGAAAGGGAGATGTATTAGTCAGCCAAATGAGTGCTGATGCAAAGTACCAGAAATCTGTTGGCTTTTATAAAGAGTATTTGGGGTAAAAGCTTACAGTTACAAGGCCCTAAAAAGTCCAACTCAAGGCTACTTTCTCACCCAAGTCATTTGCCACATGTTGAAGCAAGATGGTGGGCGATCTCTGCCTAGTCTTCTTCCTCTTAAGGCTCCATGGCCCACCCTATCCCCTCCCACTTCTTTCAATCTCAGCTGTAGGCTGGCATAGGGCTTGCCTCTCAGGGCTTCCTGTATCCATCTGGCATAGGGCTCGTTTTTTTTCCCAGGTTTCCTCAGCTGCTCAGCTGCAAACTACCAGGTAAATGGCTCATCTCTCTTCTGGGGGCTTTAGCTGTTTGAGCCTTCTCTCCTCTGGCATCTATGGAGCTCTCTCTCTTTCCATGTCTTCTTCTGTGTGTCTTCTAGAGTGACTGTCCAAGGAGGTGGAGACTCAACCCTGAGTCATGCCCTACTGATGTGGTCAAATCAAAGCCCTAATCTTTTATCAAGTAAACTTAAAACCTTTGAATTTAATACAATCAAAGGGCATCACGCCCAGAAGAACATACCAGTTTACAAACATAATTTTTCTCTTTTGGGGGGATTCATAAATAATATCAAACTGCAATAGGAGAATTGCCCCGATTCCAGAGAAGGAGATAGGAGACTGCTATTGGGGAAAGAAGGAAGGAGAGGGTATGATCACTAGAGAGGACCAGATAGAGGAAGCAAGATGACAAGATGAGGCAAGATCTAATTCAAAACTTCTGTAGGTCATGGAATTAAATCTAAGACTAAAGAGATACCTGAACTACAAAGGCATTCTAAAACTAGAATTATAAAAGTGATTGAATTCCTATTAATGTCTGGTAATATAAGTTCATAATTAAAAACATGCATTAGCAAAATTCAGTGAAAGAAATTGGCTGCTCTGAAGGATTCTCTTGGAATTTTTTTTTCCTTTCTAAAATGAAAAATGGGATGGTTAGTCAGAAGGGGTAGGGCATTTATAACAATGTCCTTTCTCTTACCATTGATTTGTTTTCATTAGGTAAGTAGTTTTCTAATGCCTTTTTCCACCCCTTTTGCTCTTGGCATTAACAAAAAACAAAACTGGTGGTTCTGGCACTGTCATTAATTCCATAGTTGCTAAATTCCCTTAGAAAAACAAGATACCTTTAGCTTATGAAAATACTAAGGGAAGGATAGTTGATTAGGTATTCGGATGACTAGATGTTGAGAAATATATCATTTATCATTTAAAAATATCTCTGATACAAGGGCATTGCTAAGTGTATGCATATAAACCATGGAACATCTGGATTAAAACAGAAATGGCAATGAGATACGGTATCTTCATTATGTTAGACAACTGGATATTTGGAGACATATGGCTGAGTGGGTTTTTCACATTTTATCAGTCTGTTTACAAACTTACAGAGAGAGCCTAGGTGTTCATATCCAATTTGAAAAGCTTAACTTTTTTTTTTTTTCCATTTTGGATACTGGATAAAATTGTCCCATAGCAAAACTTTAAGAAATTCAATCAGTGACTAACACACAGAAGTCTAAACAACCAAATCCTAAATAGTAGCTGAGCCATATTGATAACCAAATTAGAACAATCGATACCTATGCAATTTATCGTAATTACTCTCAAAAATGTCAAATCCAAGAATGAGATTAGCCTAGAAATCAAGCATGATGAGATTTGGGAGATTATCTTGCCTGAGCCATCAATTGTGTAGAAGATAAACTCAAAGTAGTGATAGTAAAATACATTTTCTGTCCTAAGGGAGCTATCAGTTTAATGGGAACAGAGGCCACTAAACAGGAAATTACAATATAGCATGATGAAGATTAAATAGGTATAAGCACGGAATATTATAGGTTTGCTTTGAGAACTATGTGAATATCACAAATAACTTCTCAGTAGAGATGACTCTGAAGCTAAATCAGTAGATAAAGAGTATGTGGTATGCAGGTCAAATGGAGCAAAGGGATTTCAGGAAAGGGGAATAGAAACGCCCCTGAAAGAAAAAGAAATCACAGTATGTTAAGGAAGCTACAAGCAGTCCTCTCTGGTTGGTTGGCAAAGAAACAGCGGTAAGATGGAGGCTTCTGGGTGCCAGGGTGAGAATAGAGTTGACATCTAGCCTCATTATGCATGTAGGTACATGCATGCAAATGTATGTTTGTGTAAATCAAAATGTCAAGGCCTAATAGCCACACTATAAACTACGCACTACTTTCTATTCCTATTGCATTTCATTTGGGTATTGATGTCAACACCCACTAACATAAAGATATGAGCCACTGAATTATCACGACCTGCTGTTTTGAGTGACACTCCTGTGAAGGATGAGAGGCAATAAGCAGAGGTCAGGTCATAATAAACTACGGAGTTTAGGCATTATGTATTGGAGAATTGGGAGTCATGGAAAGATATTGAGCAGTGGATTGAAGTAATGCCATTTGTATTCAGAAAGGTTGGTCTGGCTTCAGTGTGAAAGGATTAGAAAGGATAGGGGAAAGGAAGTCAATTTTAGGAATTTTTTGAGGTGATTCAAGCAATTGCTAATGGTGCCAGAATAAAGATAAATGTTTTGCCAATGAGGAAGAGCAATTAAAGACATATAATTAACAGGAGGTCATGATCTTTTGGAAGAGGGGGTGAAAGGGTGGGGGGGACTGCTGGGCGGAGATGGTGCTATTTTGACTTGTCTGTCGTAGAAAATACATGGACAGCACTACCATTCACTGAGAGAGAGAACTCAATAGCAAGAGCAGATAGAAAGATGATTTGGGGGCATTGTCAGTTTAGGTGTCTGTTGGATATCCAAACAGAGATGTCAAGTCAGAAGTTGAGTATATGATTCTAGAGAGCAATTGATAGCTGTGGCTGCACAGATTTGGAAGTGCGCAGCATACACAAAATAATTGAAGCTGCCATTTGAAAACTTATTTATGGACTGTGAATATTTATCATAAAACTTTTCTGACCGTTAAAAATTTACAAAGTGCTATTATAATGCTGGTGTGGTACATTCTCATTCTCATGTATAGGATCAGGAAACTGAGGCTCAGCGAGTTTAACTAATTTGTCACAGCTGACACAATTAGCCAGAAATCAAGACTCAACCCCATTCCCCCCCCCCTGCATCTTTCAAGTTCTTCCAGTCTACCAGAATGTTCCTCTCCATCATGCAATCTGCTTTTCCTGAGTTTATAAGAATAATAACCAATTCTAAATAATACCTACTTCATCTGCATTTATAAGTCACTAATTAGCAGGTTGTTTGCTTTGCTTTTTGTGTTTGACCTCAGGTGCAGAGGTTTGGATTAAGCATACCTCATAATTCATAGATCATCATCATCGTTCATTCCTCTCTTTTATCCCCATTCACCATTTCTTTCCCCTGCCAGTGACCCCCTTTCTGTTAGATATCCATTCTGTTATTTATGTGCACCATTGTATTACATACTTGCATTTTAATTTGAATAAAGGGTACTGTGCAGTTTTTCTCATTGTTTTAACTCAACCCTATCATTTTTTAGAGCTGTTTCTAATTATATATGCCTATCTAGTCTGTTGTTTATAACTGCTGCACTGCATTCCATAGTATGCACAAATCCACATTTTACTTACCAATTCCCTCTGTGGTTGGTATCTAGTTGCCTCCAAGTTCCTGTTACCACAAACCCTGTGACAAATTTCCATGTAAATATTTCCGTTATGGACCTGCATGAGGATTTGGGGGGCTTCGTACCCATGACAGAGATGCAAGGTCATAGGATATACATACCATTGCATTAAGTGTTATCAGATTCATTTTCAGAATGGTTCCTACTAGCTTGCTTGCTAAAGTATATTTGCACGCTGAGTTTCATTTAAGAAGTTCTTTCAAACCATAAGTCTACAAAATGCTCTTCTACTTTTTTTTTTCCTATTAGAGTTTTACATCTCATAATCCATCT
Source organism: Tolypeutes matacus (assembly GCA_026826555.1). NCBI lineage: Eukaryota > Metazoa > Chordata > Mammalia > Cingulata > Chlamyphoridae > Tolypeutes > Tolypeutes matacus. The sequence goes on along the minus strand of JAKSZT010023082.1, from coordinate 10,055,023 downwards.
TGATTGTGCTTATATATTTGGTGATTCATAGGATTTAGAATTATTTTTCATCATAAAATAAGCTGGTTTTATCAACACTATCCACTACACAATCCCTATTTTTCTCCATTGAGTTACAGAACCATTGTTTTCATATATTAATATCACCTTTCAACATACTCTTCTCTGAAGCATGACTTCCACAGCCTTAAAAATCATCATCAATCTACAGCCATACCACCGTGAACATGCCCATTCATCATCTAGTAGGTTTATTTAGCTCAATCAGCTTATCTAAAATTTTATAACTTGATATTTTCCTTATTAAAATCCATCCTATGAAAGCAGTGAATCCCTTGCTTTTAAACAGCACTAAATGATTCCACCCAGTTGTGCCATGCCTGTTTGGACCTTTGAATTTGCCAAAGACCTCTAAAACTGGGCAAATAAAACACAGGCCCTAGGAAACAGCATTGGAGAGGAAAATGAGAACTGACACAGCACTCTGGGCTACACTAACCCCGATTTTTCCACTAATTTTATTGGTGATTTTCAAGCAGTGACTCGTTCCTGGGTAAAATATGTATTATAACGGCCACCTACATATTTTGCAGAAATTTTCAGATTCACTGGTATTTGTGGTCAAGTAGCATGAGACATATACTGATATAAAACCTCAGTATTTCTAGTTTATATATTTAGATACTCAGAACAATTACTACAGATGCTTTATGACTCTTCCTTCCCCCTAAAACAAATCCCAGCAAAATTAAACACATAAATACATTGTTACTTAATGTTTTCTTTATTATACAAGTTTCCCTATACCTCAAAAGCAGTTTTAAATAAGATACTAATTTAACTAACATGATGTTCTGAGCCATGGATAAACTGTAATAAGTTTTAAATATGCTATTAACACATTGACTGTCCTAAAACTCTGTTCTAGACCAACAGAACAAACTGAACCTTCCTTCTCCCCTCTTATCACCATCAAAACCCTGAGAAGTTTCTAGCTCTCCTTAGCATATGGTTGTAAAAACTAGCATAATGGCTGTTCATCCACAAGTATTTACAAATTTATTCCAGATGAGGGCGGCCAATAGCTACTTCAAACACTTGTATTCCCTGTTATGCTGCTTACCTTAGCTCTAAGTAACAATTTGAACTTTACATTTGCCACATGATACTGGAAACATCTGGTGACTGATTTCCCTCCAAAATTGCTCTGGGTGTTGAACCTCAGTCACCCCTATTCCAAAAGGTCAGAACAATTCAGCCTCCACTAATTGCCATGCATCTCTCCCTGTCAGCATCATTTCAAGATAAATTATCCCTTCCTCTGCTCTCTTTATCATAAGCCTTTGAGTAATTTTCATCCAATTTTTGAATCTTTTAAAGTGATTGATAGTATTCATTTGAAGAATAATCTCATCTCATTTGGATATTTCTTAATACTTGAGTTTTAGGAAAGCAATTGTGGAAGAGGAAACAAGCTGATTAATTTCCCACTTCTGGTACCTCTTTACAAACATTTACGGAGTTTTTTTTTTCTTAGAGAAATTCTATCATGTGGTAATTAATTCAAAACCATTCTCATTTTCTCTAGTTCTCATGCTTACTAGAACAGTCTTGAGTTAATACCTCTCCCATCCAACCTTCAAATCTATCAAAATATTGGCAAGTTTATTATTAACATAATAAGAGTTATATTTATCCATTTGAGTTTTTTCCTTGTCACCATTCCTTTGGAAGCATTTTTTGAAGATTTTTTCATTTCCATCCTTTTCACAGTGCATATGTTTTGCTTTCTTTAAGTACAGTTATGTCTGAAAGCTACACACATTAAAATGCTGAAGCAGAGCAAGCCAAAAAAAAATAGAGGAAAGGCAAAAAAACACATCTGCTTTCCAGCATTGTGAACAAATTCACTGATCTTCAGAAGGCATGGTTTTCAGCAGATAAGGATTAAAGGTTTTCGGTTGCATTTGTTACAAGTAAAAACAGGGCACTGACTACTGTAATTAATGTCAACATCCGAGAGAAAAAGCCAGTAAGTTACTTGAAAGATTGATTCAGCATTTTACTTGCTATGTTTCTACTGTAAGAAAAAATAAACTAAGAAATTGACTCCTGGGGAAAAGGAACAAATGGCCCAAGTATTGATTATAAGGGGAATATTTAGGAGAGAGGGATATAAGAATGTTGATGAAAAACTTGGAAAAAAGGAAAAGAGAAAAAATGGAGGGAGAGAAGGAAAAAAATGGAGACGGTAGAGAATACCAGAGGTTAGGAAGAGGCAATTGGAAAGAAGGAAGAGAGATAGGTAGAAAGATAAATGATCATGCAGAATGTTAAAGAATATCTTGGGAACCATCGTGAAAATCATACAATCCTGTTTGCCAAAGAAATTTCCTGCACAGGTCCTTTGAGAATAGAGTCTTAAACAGCATATTTTGAACATATATATTAGCTATGTCTGTGTGTCTGTGACAGAGAAAACGAGAGACCAAGACATAGACATCACAAACTCTGCCACATAATTCTACTTCTGATGAGTTTAATCAGAATGCATATATCTTAATGTTTAAGGGATTTATATTATTAAAATAATTACTAGCACTATGACCTTGATCAGGTTACTTAACCCCTTTTGAATTTCAATGTCCTCACTTAAAATGGTGATTATAATGACATCTAGCCCTTGGAGTTTTTGTGAGGATTAAATTAGTTTAAGTCAACCACTTAGAACAGGGTCTGAAATATTGTGAGTACTTCATAAGTGTTAGCTAGAATTATAGTAATCAGTAGTAGTAGCATTGAAGAAGCTGTGGATGAACCAGTACCCAAAGCTGATTAATATTCTTCATATGGAAGGGTGGGAGTGGTGTGCAGAGGAAGGAATAAAGGACTGGGAGTTAAAAGATAAGGATTTGGGTTTGAATTTTCCAGCATTTCGGTGTATGAGCTTTAACTTAATTTCCCTGAGCCTGTCTTTCCTCATCTCTAACACGATCCTATTGGCTTGGGTGATGTTTAATTTCATGGGTCAACTTGGCTAGGTCATGGTGTCCAGTTGTTTAAGTATGTGAGGATATTTTATGAATTTAAATCATTAGTCCATAGATTGCATCTGTGATCAGCAAAGGAGATTGCCTTCAGCCCTGAGAGGAATCTCCTCACCCAATCAGTTGGAAACCTTAAAGGGATAACTGAGGATTTCAGCAGCCAGAAAGAATCATCTTTAGTTCTAGTTAGCCAGCCACCTTCTCCTGGGAGAATTTAATGTCACCTTCATCAGAGTTCCCAACTTGTGGCTTCTCCTGGAGAATTCAGCATCACCATTGAGTTCCCAATTTACGATCTGCCCTACGGAATTCAGATTTGCCAATCCTCATGGGCCTATTGTGTGTGTGTGTGTGTGTGTGTGTGTGTGTGGGTGGGTGTTTCTCTGGAGAACCATGACCTGACTAATACAGGTTGTATTACAGCAAAGTTCTTGCACACACTGTTTTCAATGATGACTTTTATCTGTGAGTTAAGTTGTCCGGGGGTCAAATGTATAGAAGCTCCATCACTAGAGTGTACTGGATACAAAACACAGCTCTGGTCCATGTGTGTTCACAGGATGTAATGGCGCCGATTCAGATCTCAGGATGAGCCACTTCAATGGGTTTCTTTTGTGGTTGCTCACTATTACCTTCATCAGTGCACCCAAGCCTTTTGGAAAGAGTCACACCTGGACAACGTATGAAGAGAACTAAGGCATTCCCATCCAGGGAATGGAACAAGTCCTGTCAGGAACCACCACCTCATGCTCCTCGTCCAGCTATCTTTGCTTACCTCTCACTCTACTTTGAGTGTGCCCATCATTAAAGAGTCTTTCAACAATTTTCCAGAAGAGCTAATGATTGAACATCATTTGCTAAGGGTCTTAGATGAGTCAGACCTGGTTTAAAACTCTTACTGTCTTGGGATTTCCAGGGGCTCCCTATCTTAGGTTTCCAGGTTGTATATGCCCATTCTTTTTGTAAACCAATCTATCTGAGACTATGAAGTATGTGCCATATCTTAGGACTACCCATTTTGGTGTTACAAAATGCTTGCTTAGGAAGGGAAAAACCTCAGAAATGAATCCTGTGTTTAATCCTTTGAGCTAGCTTTGGATAGACAGCTTTGGGTAGATAGGTGGTATTAAAAAGCCCATATGCAAGGTTTCATTTTAAAAACAGGTAAATGACTAGATGAAAATTATACCATTGGTACAAAATGCAGCTGCACAATAATTTTTAGTGAAAGCAGTGCTTTGATGAAATCCAGCAGTACCAAAACTAATGGAGAGAACATTTAATTGGAATTTTGAAAAAATACAATAATCTATAACCCTGGCTTGGCATTAGAAATTTGCTATTGTGATCTTATAGGGCAGCCAATATATAATTATATAAAATATCCATATTTAATTTTAATTTTTATGATTAATTTTAGATACATATATCACATGCATGCAATAAAATGCCTTATTTTAACTAGGCGTTCCTATACGTATTTCCCTTTTGACTTGAAAAACTAATTTTTAAAATAATTATAGAGTTCTGTCTGGTAACATATTTTATAGCCCCCCATTTTCCTGAGTTGTCCACAAATGATAAATATTACTAAGTTTTTCTTATTAACTTATAACATTTTTAATATTACAAGCCTAAACTATATTCCCATGAACTTCACAAATATACGTTTTCGTGATAGTATACATGGCAATTCACCATGAATTATCACTTAATTTCCCACGTTGCACTTGCTAATTTTTTTCATCCATCAGTACTTCAAAATATGAAGATTCATTCTTTCATTCAATAGACATGTATTAATTCCTTAATAGCTACATAAGTTTCTGGGACCCTTATACTTCTGTTTTCTTAGCCTTTTCTATGTTCTTTGCTTGACTAAGTCTGAAATTTGCATCCTTATTCCTTAAACTTCTAAAGCTTAATAAAGTAGAAAAGCATCTTACAAACTCACTGCATCCCTTCAAGATAATCAATATTAGGAAATGTATTCAACTGTCAGAAAATAACTTTTCAGACAATAATTATAGCGCACAATGGCAGCTTCTCATTCATAAATGTAAAAAATGTCTAGAGGAGGAAAAACAAATATTTAAAGTACCTGAGATTTTACTCCTAAAACATTCTTTTTTGACACATGCCCATTAGTTGGGCTTAGTTGTGGAGAGTTTGCTTATTTGTAACAAAACGTTGATGCCATTAGAAGAAAGTGGTCCATTCTGTCAGCTGTTTCTCAGCATAATTGCTTCACAGATGACAAACGATTGCTCAGACTACTAATGTAGTGGTTTATTATTGTCTTGTGATGGAGGCACTTTTACCAAATTAAAAGAACAATAAAGCTATTATTTTCCAAAGGGTAGTATACGATTTTGGGGGAAATATTTATTTAGCAAGCCTCTATTGGTAGCTGTTTATATACCTAATATAGCTAAAAAAGATAAATAAAAAATATTTTAAATAAAAAGTAGAATAAGAAAAATATGTTAGGTCACAAGGAGAGCTGAGAAAATTCACATGTCTAATTTCAAGCAATTCTAAGTGAGTGTACCACTTATGATAGCCTAGCAGCATCATTTTATGGTCTGAAGGATCACAACTTTTCACGTATTAGATTTAACAGCAAGAATATTCGCTTTCTTCTCTTGCCAGTATGACTCATAAAAAGTCCATTATGTTTTATACCCTCTCTTCTTTAGAACACTAGAATTATAAAACATTTAAACTCTTTCTCATCAAAATTGTGTCACCTTGTAGATCATAGGAAAAGGATAGAAAACAGAATAAAAACCATGCAATGAACGTCATTAAAAATGACTAAAAGTACCTCTCAACTCATTTTCATAGAACTCACTGGGTTTTTTATTTGTCTACTAAATTTAACTGTAACTGGGATCGAAATTGTATTTAAGTTTAAAAAGGAGTTCTTTCAATATGTGGATGGTTACTATATGCCACGTATTACTCTTAGTATTACACAGACATTAGAAACACACACACACATATCATCTCAATTATTCATCAGAACAATTCCATGTAATAGCCATTTTAATTTCCAGCCATTTTAATATTCTTTTATAATAGATGGGAAAATTGAAGCTCAGGATTGTCGAGTAACTTCCCCAAGTACACACAGCTAGGAAGTGAAGAAAAATGAATTACAATACAGGTCTAACTCCAAAGCATTTGTTCTTTCCACTGCATCATACTGCCTCCATAAATTCCTCTATTATTAGTTGTAGTGCAATGGATCTGCCCAAAAGTGCTTAGTTTCTCTTCCAATTTTAATTTGAACAATATCACATATTGTCCTTCCTCCCTCCCTCCCTTCCCCTTCTCTACATTCCTGTCTTACACTGTGCTTTATCTTTGTAGGGTAAAGAGATCGCCCTTCTACAAAACATTTATGGAGCAACTACTATGTGTTCAGCACTGTCCTCGTGGAACCCCAGTTAGGGAAAGGATGAAAGAAGAAACACACTATAATAATCATACAGTAATTAACTTCTATGTGCCCAACACTTCTTTACAGGTAAAATCACTTCTAATTCTAACAATGTTCTTATGGGAAAGAAACTACAATAGCCCCACCTTATCAATGAGATAGCCAGGTGTAGCAGTTTGATATTACTGAATTCCCAAAAGCAATATTAGATTAAGTTTGTAAACTGGTCTTTTCTTCTGGGCATATTAGAGTGTATTGGATTCAGAGGTTTCACTTTTACTTGATTAAATAATGATTAAGGCTTTGATTGGGCCACGTCAGTGGGACATTGCATCCCTGCCCCCTTGGTGGGCAGGGACTCACAGAGAAACTGCACTGGTATTTTGCATCAGCACCCCTTTGGCTAATGCACCATGGCTTAGGAAGCTAAATATTTTCCCAAGGAAAAAAATTTGTAAGAGACAGAGCTCAGATTAAAAGTCATGATTTTAAGGGAATCTCAAAGTTATCGTCTTCTTTTCCCAAATAAAAGATACCCACTGCCCCTCCATACATGCACCAAAATATATACATATTTCTTTCAACTTGAACATATAAAAATTTTCTTGGGGATGGAGTTGATGTAGTCAAACACATCATTTCAATATTTAATGTATCAATAAAGTTACACATAGGTATATCTAAAATCACCTATTTAATAAAATATTAAGAAATATAGCCTTTCTCTTTGAATTTTCTCATTTTTAGAAGAAAATTTTATTGCCAGATTCTGGTATTGGTGTCCTCACTTCACTGGAGCCAGATTTTAGGCATCTAATGAAACTTCTTAAACACTTTGTTGTCACTTTCCCCAAGCCTGTTTGAGCCATAGTCACTTTTCACTCTATCTATAATGCAGCCACTGGTAACTACCAGGATCAATTCTTATAACCATACGGCAGTTGTTTTCTGTTTTCTTCCCAAGTGGGTATTTGTTGATACATAGCAAAGTATTGCTGATAGTGTTGCTTAAAAGGCTTGTTTAGTATTTCTAACATCTGTAGTTATAAATTTATGAACCCAGGAAATCCAAATAAAGGGACTTGAAAATGACACAGGAGCAAAAGTGGAAGTCTTGGGATACAGTTAGCTCAACAGAAAAATACCTAGCCTTAAATGCTGATAAAAAATAGAAGTAAAATAAGGGTTTAATATGCAGAATATATGAAAACTGCTACAACTCAACAAAAAGACAAACAACCCAATTAAAAATGGGCAAATGACTCGAAAAGACATTTCTCCAAAGATATACAAATGACTAATGAGCACAAGAAAGATGCTCAACATCACTGTTCATCAGAGAAATGCAAATAAAAATTTCATGAGATACCACCTCACACTCTCTAGATTGGCATTCAGATGCTGTGTTAGTCAGGGTTCTCTTGGGAAACAGAATCAACAGGAGATATCTGTCAATAATAAGAGATTTTAAAAGAGTCTCTCACGCGACTGTGGGGACGCACAAGTCCAGGTTCCGCAGGCAGGCTGCAAACCAGGGGCTCCGAGGAAAGGTCCTTGATGAGTTTCTGGGAGAAGTTGGCTTCCAAAGCCGGGAAATTCTCTCCGAATTTTGAAATCACTTTCCCTTTTGAGGTATTCAACTGATTGGATAAAAGCATTACCCATTGCTGACAGCAATCTCCCTGATTGATGCAGATGTAATCAGCCATCCACGCAGTAAACTCACTGGTGGTTGAAGCCCATAAATGTTCTTGTATTACAATTAGCCCAGTGCTTGCTGGACCAAACACCTGGACACAATTACCTGGCCGAGTTGACACATTAACCTAACCATCACAGATGCCTATGCCAAAAAAATTATTAGTTATCCCAGTTTACCCCTCAATCCCAACTCTACCCTGAGTCCTCTTGATTTTAGTTGCTAAATATCCCTCAAATCTTTCCACTTTTCTCCATTTCCATTGCAATTACTCTAGGCCAAGCTATTATCATTTCTTTCTTGGACTAGTACTATAACTTCATAACTAATTTGTCACACCCACTTTTGCTGGCCTCCAAACCATCCTCCACACCACAACCAGAGTGATATTTTCAAAATGCCCTTTTGTCCATGTCACCTCCCCCTTAATAATCTTCAAAGGCTTTTCAGTGCTACCATGACAGTGATTAACAGCAACTCATACTCTCCATGATCTGACCACTGTTGATCTCTATTGCTTATCTCACATACACTGACTCATATATTAGGTTCATTAGCCTTCATTCTTGTTTTGGTTTGCCAAAGGAGTACCAAAGCAAAGTAGCAGAAATCTGTTGGCATTTATAAAGGGGATTTATTTGGGGTAAAATCTTACAGTTCCATTGCATGACAAGTCCAGCCTGAGGTACCATCAGAGATGCTTTCTCACCAAACCCAGCTACTGTTGATCCTGGCATGTTGTCACGTGGTAAAGCAAGATGGCCGCCAATCACTGCAACAGGTTGCAGTCTTCCTCTCTGGGCTCACCCTTTGTTCTTGAGCTCCATTGGGCCAGCCTCTTGGGGGAAGCCTCTTGGGGCTTCATGCTTAAGTGATCCTGTAGTCCTCTTTCTCCTGGCATAGGGCTTGTTTCTCTTGGGGCCTCCTATATCAGTCTCCACTGTTCTGCTCTCTTCCCAATCTCAGCTGTAAGCTATCAGACAAATGGCTCATCTTTCCCCGGGGCCTCAGAGCACCTCTTCCTGTGTCCGTCTGAGTGAGTGTCCATTTGTATAAGACCTGGCAAGGGGGCAAGGACTCACCCTGAGCCACACCTCACTGACCAAGTCAAATAAAAAGCCCTATAGCAATCTTAACAGGTAATCTAATCAAAGGCCCCTCAACTGAATTTAATGCCATCAAAGGGTCTCACACCTAGAGGAATATATTAGTTTACAAAACATAATCTTTCTCTTTTTGGGATTCATAAAATAATTTCAAACTGCCACAATTCTGTTCCTCAGATGTGCCCACAGCTTCCTATTATGGGTAGCTCTATCCACACAGGTAGCCTCCCACCATGTTTTAGTTTGTTAAGGCTGCCAAAGACAATATAATAGAAGTGGGTTGGCTTTTACAATGGGGATTTATTAGGTTGCAAGCTTACATTTCTGAGGCCATGAAAATATCCAAATCAAGGCATTAGGCGACGCTCTCTCCCCAAAGACCAGCTGAAAGCGGCTCTGGACTTCTCTGTCAAACGGGAAGGCACATAGCAGTGTCTCCCTTCTTCTACAGGTCTCCTTGTTTTCAGCTTCCTGGTTACAGTGGCTTACTCTCTCAGTTTCATTGGGTTTCTCTCTGTTCTTGTGGCACCCTCTCTCCCTATTCATCCCATTTATAAGGGACTCCAGTAAAAGTATTAAGACCCTACTGAAATAATCTAATCAGAAGGAAGTTCCCACCTATAATAGGTTTACACTCACAGGAATGGATTAGCTCTAAGGATATGATCATTTCTGGCATCCATAAAAGCCTCTAACTACCACACCATATGCTATTCTTACCTTTTGCCAGAATATGCTTCTTCCTCTCTTGTCACCTTTCATGCATCATTCAGATTGCACTTACTTCCTCAGGGAAGCCTTTTCTTGATGAACTCAGAATCCACCCGAACTCTGAAATAGTCTAAATCCTTCCTGAGTAGTAAATATCACTTGTGTAATCCTACGTTTAGTGTCAGTTTCCTATACCATCTGGTTTTTATATACCATTTTTACCATAAGTATAAATCTGTATTACAATCAAGTAATCTATAATTTCTAGAATATGACTTGTACCATCTTAATTTCACAATTTAATTAAGTTAATCCTCCAATTGTAGTCCCTTCTCTCCCTCTACACTTCTTCACCTTCCTAAATGTACCTCCCCCCCTTCCTTCACACACCTGCTTAAATTCAGGCTGCCTCTTCATTGCACCCTTAGGACTGTGCACACCTGGTGCTATTCAACACAACTCATAGAAACCTTATGGAATACCCTCTTATCTGGTTATTTGTCATCATGTTGTGGAGATTTCTTGTTGCTAAAACATGATTGTTAAGGACCTTAAAAGACTAATTTTCACCCATATAGACTAAACTGTTATCTTAAACATGGGAGATGCTCAATAGATATTTGCTTGTTGGCTGGCCCTTAAATTAATTAAATATAAATGATAAATTAAGTTAATACATGCATTTTATAGGCAAAGAGCAGCAGCAGATAACGGATAAGGAAATAAATACCAAGTCAAGTATCTACACTATAAAGAAAGTATCTTACACAAGAAAGATTTATTTTAAATTAAAAAGTGGACATGCAATTATATTTTTTCTTCTATTTTCTAAGTCAATGCTCAGATGAAACAGCACTGAAGGAATGTGAGATATACTATTAAGAAAGCATAGGATTAAAAGATAATAATGGGAAGAAATACATTGTAAGATGGCAGAGTAGGGAGCTCCAGGAATCAGTCCTTTCATCAGACCAACTATTAAACAGGCAGGAACTGTCTGAAACAACTATTTTGAAACTGCAGAGAGAAGAACACTCTACAGCATCCAGGGAAGAGCTGGAGGAAGAGGCTGATAAATTACAGTAAAGAATGGTAAAATTGCTCTCTCCTCGAGGTGGCTACCAGCACCCATCCACCACTCTCAGGGGCTACCAGCCCCTGGCTAGCTTGCTGTTGACAGAAAGGGATGTAAAAATCCTCTTCCCCAAGACCATGAGTGGGCACAGCAGATCGCGGCTTTTGATTAGTGGCATTGGATTACTAGGGGCCAGGCTCTGAGGGTAGCCACTGTTTCAACCCCCCTTGGACAAGAGAAGTAGCAGCCATTCTTTCAGCCCATCCTGGTCTCCACAACAGAGAAAACTTAAAGACAGCACACTTCCTCAGGGCTGCAGGGGACAGTTGAAGGCCTACATTCGCTGGGAAGGCCAAGGAAGCTCAGCTTTGGGAATCTTTGGAAAAAACTCTTGATACCATTCCTGTTCTCCTCCCCAGGGTACTTTGGAGCCAGTCTGTGCCCCCAGTGTGGGTCCCTGGCCCTGTTTTGGCTGGGAAACACTGACTTAGTAAAGTCCTCTCCGGCATGCCCCTCCTCCCAGAATTTGCCCTCCAGGCAAAAGCAGCTCAAGACAAATAAATAAGAAATTGAGGCAGACAATCTGGGACAAAGGCCTACTAGCTTCAAACACACAGGAGAGGGAGGTCTGTCTTCTGGGAAACAGAAGGGACAACAAAATTCCTATAAACAAAGGAACTCCAAAACAACTAAAAAATGAAAAGCCCAGGACAAGACACAGTACCAGAAAGACAGGGAAAACACTGTACACTGCATTCACCTTGGGAAGACCTTCCTGATAGTAGGGCTGAAGCCCAAGAAAATCTCTATCTTATCATCAGCTGGTCCCAAAATCAAGAACAAAGACATCCCAGGGAGTAAATCCCAGAGTTAAATATTCAGTATTTTAAACATACAGTGTGCAACAAGAGTACAAGACAAACAAAGAAACAGGAAATGGCAGCCCATCCTAAGGAAGAGGATAAAAATACAGAAAACACGAGTGAAGAAGATGAGAATGTGGACAGCCAAGCAAAACCTTTTTAATAAGATCTTAAAAATGCTTAAGATGATGAAGGAAAATACAGAGAAAGACTTAAAGGATATCAGGAAAACAATGAATGAGCAATATGACAATCTTAGCAAAGAGATAGAAATTTTTAAAAGAACCAAAAATAACCACTACAGTTGAAGTGCACAGTAACTAAAATGGAAAATTCCCAGGAGGGTTTCAAGAGCAGATGGATCTGGCGGAAAAAAGAATCAATAAACTCGAAGACAAGACACTTAAAATGAGTCAGGGTAAGGAGCAGAGAGAAAAAAAAAATTTTAAGTGAAAATAGCCTAAGACACATCTGGACACCATCAAGCATAACAATATATGCATTAGGAAATTCCAAGAAGGAGAAGAAAGAGAAAGGGGCAGCAGGAATAATCAAAGAAATAATGACTATGAACTTCCCAAACTTAGCAAAAGATGTAAATATGCACATCCTAGAAGCCCAGAGAACAGTAAACAAGATATACATGAAGAAAAATATACCCCATGATATTTTAAACTCATTATATAATGCAAAGAACAAGGAGAAAGTTCTGAAAGCTGCAAGAGAATAATCAATGTGTTTTGTACAAGGGACTCCCAATTAGATTGTTACAATTTCTCATCAGAAACCATGGAGGCAAAAAGGTAGTGGGTTGAAATTAGAGTGCTGAAAGAGAACAACTGTGAACTAAAAATTTTATATCTGGAAAGATTCTCCTTCAAAAATGAGGGAGACCATGGGATCTAAGCCCCCTCTCAATGAGAGGTGGAGTGGGTATCACCATTCCAGAATCCTCAAGATTGGGGAATGAATGAAGGACTAGAGTAGACTTACTGGTATTCTACTGTAGACTTATTATGATTCTAGCAATGGAAGAACTTCTATCATTGATGTGGAGGCAGTGGCCACTGGAGGTTCTGAGGGGACAGAGAGGGAAAAACAGGTGTAATATGGGGGCATTTTTGGGACTTGGGAATTGTCTTGAATGGCATTGCAATGACAGATACAGGCCATTATATATCTTGCCATAACTTGCAAAATTGTGCAGGAGAGAGTGTAAACTATAATCCACGCTTAGTGGCAACGTTCCAAAGTGTGTTCATCAATTGTAACAAATGTACCACACTAACGAAGGATGTCGTTAATGTGGGAAAATGTGGAAGGGGTAGGGAGTGGGGCATATGGGAATCCCTTATTTTTTTATGTAACATTTATGTAATCTAAGTATCTTTTAAAAAAAATTAAAAAGTATATTTTTTAAAATGAGGGAGAGATTAAGACATTCCCAGGTAAACAAAAGCTGAGGGAGTTTATCACCACTAGACCTGCCCCACAAGCCATGTTAATGGGAGTTCTTCAGACTGAAAGGGAAATACACTAGACAGTGCTTCAAAGTGGCATAAAGAAATAAAGACCTGCAGTAAAGGTAACCATTTGAGTAATTATAAATGTCAGTATTATTGTATTATTTGGTATGTATTTCCACTTCTTACTTCCTACAGGTGCTAAAATTCAAAGGAATAAAAAGTAATCTATTATTTTGGACATACAATGTACAAAGGTAAGTGTTAACAAGTACAATAAAGGAGGGGGGACATGGGTATAAGAAAAGTATATGTGTATGCTATTCAAGTTAATTTGATATAAAACTAATTATAACTGCTATATAATTAGGGTGTTAAATTTTAACCCCATGGTAACCACAAGGAAAATAGATTTTTAAAATATCCACATAGAAAAGAGAAGTCAGGCAATATGGTACAACAGAAAAATCTAATAAATATAAAAGTAGGCATTAACAGAAGAATTGAGGGACAAAAAAGGTATAAGACATACAAAAGCTAAATAGCAAAATAGCAGAAGAAAGTTCTGTATTGTCAGTAGTGGTTTTTAAATGTAAATGGATTAAACTCCCCAGTCAAAAGGCAGGGATTGGCAGGATGGGATAAAAAAGCCTGACTCAATATATGCACCTAACAGCAGAGACCCAAAATGTATGTAGCAAACACTGAAAGATTTGAAGGGAGAAATGGAAGATTTTACATTAAGAGTAAGAGTAGGAGACATTAATACATCTACCACATTCAGTAATGGCTAGAATATCTAGTCAGAAGATCAGTAAGGCAATGCAAGACTAGAACAATACTCTGAACCCACCAGAATGAACAGGTATATATAAAACACTGCACACAATAAAAACAGAATACACATTTTTCTCATTCTTGAGTGCACACGGACTATTGAGGATAGACCATGTTTGGTAACAAAACAAGACTCAATAAATTTAAAAATATTGAAACCATACAATGTATATTATCTGACTGCAATGGAATGAAGCTAAAAATCAATAACAGAGGGAGAAATGGAAAGTTCACATATATGTGGAAATTAAACAACAAACTCAAACCACCAAAGAGGAAATCACAAGCAAAATGATAAAATATCTTGAGGTGAATGCAAATGAAAATAAAACATACCAAAATTTAGAGGATGCAGTGAATGCAGTGCTGAGAGGGAAATTTAAAGCTCTGAAGGCTTAAATTAAAAAGACAGACTTTAAATCAGAGACCTAACCTCAAAACTGGAAGAAGAAGAGCAAACTAAATCCAAAGCACACAGAAGGAAAGAAATAACACAGATTTGAGCAGGGATAAATGAAATAGAAAACAAAAAAAGCAATAGAGACAATCAACAAAACCAAAAGTTGGTTCTTTGAAAAGATCAATAAAATTGACAAACGTTTAGCTAGACTAACAAAGAAAAGAAGTGAGGATACAAATAATGAAAATCAGAAATGAAAATGGGGACATTACTACTGACTTCACCAAAGTAAAAAGAACTATAAGAGGATACTATGAACAACTGTATGCCATAAATTAGATAACCCAGATGAAATGGACAAATTCTTAGAAAAACACAAACTACCTACATTAACTCAAAAAGAAATAGAAGAGGCTCAAGAAACTAATTTCTAGGAAAGATACTGAATTAGTATTCAAAAACCTCCCAACAAAGAAAAGCCCAGGACCAGATGGTTTCACAAGTGGAATTCTACTGAACATTCCAGAAGAAGACTAAACTCCAATACTGCTCAAACTCTTCCAAAAAAAAATTGAAGAGGAGGGAACATTCCCTAACTCATTCTACAAGGCCAACATCACCCTCACACCAAGTCCCGATAAAGATACCACAAGAAGCTAAAACTAGAGACCAATATCTCTTATGAATATAGATGCAAAATTCTCAAGAAAACACAGCAATCCAAATCAGATAGCATATTAAAAGAATTATATACCATGATCAAGTGGGATTTACCCTGGTATGCAGGGTTGACTCAACATAAGAAAATCACTGCATTAACACAATGAAGGGGAAAAAACACACACACAGTCATCTTAATTGGCATAGAAAGGGCATTTGGCAAAACCCAGCATGCCTTCTGGGAAAAAACAAACAAACTTAGAACTCTAGGAATAGAAGGAAACTTCCTCAACATGATAAAGGCCATATATGAAAAGCCCACAGCTAACATCCTACTTAATGGTGAAAGACTGAAAGATTTCCCTCTAAGATCAGGAACAAGACAAGGATGCCACCTGTGCCATTGTTATTCAACATTGTACTGGTAGTACTTACCAGAGCAACTAGGCAAGATAAAGAAATAAAAAGCATCCAAATTGGAAAGAAAGAAGTAAAACTTTCTCTATTTGCAGATGACATGATAGTATATAGAGAAAATCCTGAAAAATCCACAACAAAGCTCCTAGAGCTAATAAATGAATTCAGCAAAGTGGTAGGGTACAAGATCAACACTCCCAAATCAGTGTGTTTCAATATACTAGTAAAGAGCAGAGAAGGAAATCAAGAAAAAAAAAATCCACTTACAATAGCTGCTAAAAGAATCAAATATCTAGGAGTAAATTTAACCAAGAATGTAAAGGATTTATACAAGGAAAACCACAAAACTTTGCTAAAAGAAATCAAAGAATACCTAAATAAATGGAAAGATATTCCTTGCTCATATATTGGAAGACTAAGTATTGTTAAGCTGTCAATATTGCTACATAAAGCAATCTACAGATTCAGTGCAATCCCAATCAAATCTCCAAAAGAAATGGAAAAGCCAGTTATCAAATTTATTTGAAAGGGAATGGGGCCATGGAGAGCCAAAACCATCTGGAAAAAAAAAACAAATTAGGAAGATCCACACTTCCTGACATTAAAATTTATTACATTTGGTGTATTTTGTATATGGTGTGAGATAAGGGTCTTCCTGCATTCTTTTGCATATGGATATCCAGTTCTCCCAGAACCAATTTTTGAAGAGATTACCCTTTCCCAAAAATGAACTCAAAATGGATGAAAGACCTAAATATAAAAACCAGTACTATAAAACTAGAATTAAAATGTAGATAAGTATCTTCAGGATCACATGTTAGGCAATGGTTCTTAGACTTTACACCCAAAGCACAAGCTAACAAAAGAACAAATAAATACATGGGACCTCATCAAAATTAAAAACTTTTCTGCCTCATAGGACTTTATCATGAAAGTGAAGACAAGCTATTCAATGGGAGAACATATTTGGAAACTACATATCCGATAAGGGTTTACTATCCAGAATATATAAAGAAATCCACAACTCAACAATAAAAAGACAGAGAATCCAATTAAAATACGGCAAAAGATTTGAATAGACATTTCTCTAAAGAAGATATACAAATGGCCAAAGAGCACATGCAAAGATGCTCAGCATTATTATTAATTAGAGAAAGGCAAATCAAAACCACAACGAGATACCATTTCACACCCACAAGAATGGCTACTATTAAAAAAAGAAAAGAAAAGAAAAGAAAAGAAAATTACAAGTGTCGGAGAGGATATGGAGAAAAAGGAATAGTCATTTATTGCTAGTGGCAATGTAAAATGGCGCACCCACTGTGGAAGACAGTTTGGCAGTTCCTCAGAAAGTTAAGTATAGAATTACAATATGACCTGGCAATCTCACTTCTAGGTATATACCCAAAAGATTTGAAAGCAGGGACTTAAGCAGATATTAGCACACCAATGTCCATAGCATCATTAATCACAATTTCTCAAAGATGGAAGCAACCCATGTGTCCATCAACCAATGAATATAGATGAACAAAATCTGTTATATACATACAATGCAACATTATTCAGCATTAAAAAGGAACGAAGTTCTGATTCATGTAACAACATGGATGAACCTTGAAGACATATTGAGGGAAATAAGCCGGACACCACAAGATAAATCACTATGATCTCGCTTTTATGAAATAATTATAGTGAGCAAACTCACAGATTCAGAATCTGAAGTATAGGTTACCAGGAGCCGGGTTGGGGGTAAGGAATGGCAAGTTAATGCTTGAATTGTATAGAGTTTCTATTTGGGTTGATTGTAAAGTTTTGATAATGGATGGTGATGTTGATAGCACAACATTGTGGATGTAATTTAACACACTATATTATATACGTGAATGTGGTTAAAAGGGAAAATTTTAGATTGTATATATGCTACTAGAATTTTTAAAATTTTTAAGTTAATAATGACGGTGAATGCAGGGGAGTGATAGAGGAGCAGTGGGGAGAAAGTAGTATAAAAATCTGATAAATACCATCCTTACATTCCAGATTTTGGAGGGGACAGTTTTAATTTTGAATTTTCTTCCCTTGGCTTGAAACAAAATCTAAGAGGACCCTTATTATTGCCTCAAATCCAATCTAATATCATGTTCCTTTTATTTTCCCTAAATATCTCTCAAATCTGCCTAGTCTTCTTCCTCTCTGCTGTGACTAATCTAAATTAAACTGCCTTTTTTAAAAAAAAAAAAAAAGAAAAGAAAAAAGTTTGCAAAGTAATTATACACTCCAAAGGATACAAGGCATTTCACTGAATCCATAGCAGTTGGAAATAACCTGCCTTTTTTTTTTTTTGCCCGTTCTAGTGCAGGAACTTCAAAACCAATCTACCAGATCCACTATTGTCTGTCTCCAATCCATTCTCTGTATTATAGCCAGAATCAAAAGCAATGTAAAATGACATATAAAACGCTTAATAATACCTCTGATACTCAGTGCTCTAGGAAGAGGAAAGAACAAATAGAAGGAGAATCTGTCATGCTGGCCAGTCTAAAATTTCCTTTTGCTTCCAAAATGTTATTCGACCCTAGGGTTCTTTGCACTTTGTACCTCTGTTATTCTAGATGTTACCACAGGCCATGCTCCCCTCCATGTAGGAGCTCTTAAGATCATCCCCCAGCTTCCAATCAGTTTCTTTAATGTTCCCTAGGGCAGGGGAGACTAGGAAAAATCCTAAGTGATTCCATGAAAAATCAAATTTCTGAGGCTATTCTAACAGAATCAGAAATGGCAAATCTGAAGTTTGGGGTAGAAAAAATGTCAGCGATCACCAGAATTTCTCATTGAATTCATCACTAAGCAGCTGATCAAACAGATCAATAAAATGCAAAATATATTTTGGGTGACTTTTTTCCTTGGAAATAAATGATGAACCATCAGATTTGCCTGAAGTTTTAGAATAGCTGGCTGTTCAATTATTTGGCTGCTAAACTTAAAGAGAAATCTATACTAAATGTACCAAAGAGATGACAAATAAAATTTTAAAAAATTGAAACAAAATGTAAGAGGACCCTTATTATTGTCTCCAATAAGAGTTATGAAGTACTGCTAATACTTTTTACCACAGCTACAAGATCTTCAAAATGATCAGCCATGGATTTGGTTCACTAGTCACCCTAGTGATTGAAAATAAGGCTTTAATGATCAAGTAAAACTGGATTTGAACCCTGGTTCTACTGCATTGTAGTAGCGGGACCTGGAAACCATTACATGAAGTTTCTGTACCTAACATATTATTTGTAAAATGGAGTAGAAGAGCCTAAACTTGGGAGACAGATAGCCCAAGTTTGCCACTTACTTTTTATGACTTTGTGAAATTTCTTTAGCCTCAATGTTCTAATCTATAAAATATGGATAATAACATGATTTTTCTTTGTGAAGATAAAATGAGATAATGTCTTAATAGAGCCTCACAGTATGTTGGACAAACAAGATTAATTAAATGTCCGATATGTTCCAGGCATGGCCCTTGGTGACAGGGATAAAGCAGTGAATTTACATTTATCCCCCAGAGCTTAAGAACAGAACAAAACAAGGTGTTTTGGTATCCCAGCTGCTAAAACAAATACCATACAATTGTTTGGCTTAACAATAGGAATTTATTAGCTCTCCTTTCAGAGGCTAGAAGGCTTTCTTCCTTCCCGGGGTCAGTATCTTCTGGCTGGCCAGCAGTCTTTGGGGGTTCTTAGGCATTTTGCCCCATGGCAATGCACACAGTGGTACCTCCTCCTTTCTCTTCCAAGTTCCATTAACTTCCGGCTTCTGGCTGCTCCCCATGGCTTCTCTCTCCTTCTGACTTATACAAAGACTCCAGCAACTCAGATTAAAGTCCAACCTGATTCAGTTGGGCCACACATTAACTGAAGTGACATCTCGAAGAGGTCTCATTTACAGTGGATCCCCACCTACCAGAACACGGATCAAGAGCAAGGACATGTCCAAATTGGGATCCACAGTTCAATCTACCACACAAGGTGTATTAGTCTGCCAAAGGGGTGCCGATGCAAAGTACCAGAAATCCATTGGCTTTTATAAAGGGGGTTCATTTGGGCTTAAAGTTGACAGTTCCAAGGCCATGAAAAGTGCAACTCAAGGCACCATAAGAGGTGCTTTCTCACCAAAGTCAGCTGCCATGAGTTGAAGCAAGATGGCTGTTGACCTCTGCCCAAGTTTTAGCCTTCCCCTCCAGGCTCGCCCTTATCTCTTTTTTTTTTTTTACTTTAAAAATTATATGCTGATTTATTTATTTTTTTCTTACAAAAATGTTATTTATATATATATATATACATATATTTTAAGAGGTGCTTAGATTACCTAAAATATTACACGGAACCCACTGGGATTCCCATGTTGCCCACCTCCCACACCTCCCACCACATCCCACACAAACATCTCCCACAGTGTGGCCCACCAACCATCTTGCAATGCAAGAAATTATAACAATGAGGTGGAGCCAGTGGCCACTTGACAGTTTTTGGGTAGGGAGGGGATGAGCAGTTGAAATACAGGGGCTTCTTTGGGAGTTGGAGGTTGTCCTGAGTACTGTTGTGGCAATGGATGTAGTCCATTTTAAATCAGCACACACCACTCAGAACTGAGTGGGAGAGAGTGTGGTCTACAGTGTGAACTGTGGTCTATGGTTGGTGGCAAGGCGCCCTTATCTCTTGAGCTCTGCGGGCCGAGCCGCTTGAGGCTTCATGCTTAAGTGATCCTGGAGTCCTCTCTCTCCTGGCATTGGGCTTGTTTCTTTCTGGGCCTCTTATATTAGTCTCGGCTGTTTTGCTCTCTTCCCAATCTCAGCTGTAAGCTATCAGGCAAATGGCTCATCTCTCCCAGGGCCTCAGCTGTTTGAGACTTCTCCTTTCTGTCACATGGCAGGATCAAAAATGACAGAGCTCTCTCCTGCCTGAGTGAGTGTCCCTTCATATTAGACCCAGCAAGGGGGCCAGGGACTAAACCTGAGTCAGGGCCACCGACGTAGTCGAATCAAAAGCCCTAAATCAAACTTAACGGGTGATATAATCAAAACCCCTCAACTGAATTTAATACAATCAAAGAGGATCATACCCAGATGAATAGATCCGTTTACAAACATAAATTTTCTTTCTTTGGGATTCATGAAGTAACCTCGAATGGCCACACAAGGTAAGGGGCATGGGGAGTGTGTGGCTGGTAGTGGGAGTGTATTCTTGTTTTAAACAGGCTGATTAGGGCAGGCCTGTCTGACAAGGTGGCATTCTTGCAGAGCCCTGAATTAAGTGAGGGAATAAACTATGCACATTCCTGACAGCCGTGCAAAGGACCTGAGCTGGAGCAAGCTTGGCAAGATCCAGAAACAGGGAGGAGGACCATGCAGCAGGAGCAGATTGAGTGAGGGGGAGACTGGTAGAAGATGTGGTTAGGGAAGTAACAGGGACCAGATTCTGTAGGGCCTTGAAGTCCATTGTAAGGACACTGGCTTTTACCCTGAGTGAAATGCAGAGCCATTGGAGAGTTTTGAGCAGAGGAGTAACAATCTTATTTATATGTTAAAAGGATCATTCTGGCTGCTGTGTTGAGAATAGATCTTAAGGGGCAGTAGTAGAGGCAGGGACTTGATTTTATGAAAAAAATAAATAAAAGCAGTACTTGCAATTGCAATTGTTGCTATATTTTCTTTTATTATTACTGTCTTGTCATCGCTGTAGTACATGCACGGAATGCCCAATAACACCATGGTGAAAATGCCAGCTTGTCCAGAGGCTCGTAGGCTCTAAACGCCGAGTCAACCTGGACAGAAAAACCGGACAATGGTGTAATGACTTATTCTTTGCACTGGGGGTTGGTACTGAGCAATTTGCCTCTAGACAGAAGTGGAAACTGAGCACGATAAAGAAGGGCCCCCTGATACAGACTGGCTAAAAGCCCTGACCTGGCATTCTGACCTGGGTATATTAAGCTAAAAGACTTCTATCTTCAAAGGCAGAAAGCAACCAATGGAAGATGATCTGCACATTCCATAAGGCTTATTTCCCCCCATCCTAACTGAAAATAGGGGGGAAGAAATCTTACAGTGCTAATTAATAGGATTTAATCCACTAGTAGGACAGAATAGTACCTAAACAGCTGAATAACAGATTTTAAATTTCAATAAAAACTTTCCAGGTATGAGTGTTTGATCCCCGAAACTCACTGACTACTTCACAAGTATACATGTCATTTAAAAAGAATATCTTTAAAAGGTAAATAACTCAGGAGCAAGAGTTCACATCTCCATCAGTGGCAATGTGCACAATTCCCGCTTTATGTGAAAACCATTGGTGATGTCATTATTCAAAGTAGAATCGGTCAAAACGGCCTTTGTGAGGCCTTAATGTGTCAAATAGACATCACTGCTCTCCTAAAGGAATAACTACGATTCAATCACCAACTACAGAGGGTCTTGACTCCTTCTGCCTCAACTCACTTCTTTTAATGAGTTGTTGTAATTATTTCTTCTATAAAACAAACCTCAGCATAAGGAGGAAATGTAATGTAGCAGGTATTTTTTAACTGTCATTTTCAAAATATATGTTTGCCAATATAGATGCTTGGTGTTTTATTATGAAATGCTAAAATATCCTACTGAGGCTTTCTTTTTCCTATTTGTTATTTTCCTATTTATGTTCTTTTGCCGTGGAAGTAGCAGCAGCACCATCTTCTGGAATAAATGGGATGGAAAAAAAAAATGACAGGATTTTTCAAAGTCACATTTTGTGGGCAACTGTAAATAAATTTCAGTTGTTAATCAATGCAGAATAAATTAGCATGGGGCAGTTTCTGGCATCAACTAGCAACTGCATAAGGGCAGCAAACCTCTTCCAGCAGCAGGATTGTGTGGGTAGCTCATGCCATCCTGCAATTTTTTAATGTATAAAACACATTTGGAAATAACATACAATTAGAGGAAAAATATATTTCACAGATTGACTGAAAAAAGTGAACCACGATATCCCACTACATTCAAACCACTTTGCTATGGGAATGTAGGAAAGATGGATAAAAAATATATAAAATATCGGGAAACGGATGTGGCTTAAGCGATTGAGCTCCTGCCTACCACATGGGAGGTCCCTGGCTCGGTTCCCAGTGTCTCCTAAAGAAGACAGCGCCTGGCACAATGGGCAGGCGCAGCAAGATGATACACCAAGCAGATGCAACAAGAGACACAAGAAGAAAAACATAATGAGAGACACAACAAAGCAGGGAACGGAGGTGGCTCAAGCGGTTAGGCACCTCCCTCCCACATCGGAGGTCCTGGGATTGGTTCCCAGTGCCTCCTAAAGAACCAAGGGAGATGAACAGACACAGCAAGTACAAACAAGGGGGTAGGAGAAATAATAATAAAGTAAATATATATAATATCTTTCCTGCTTGCCATTAAAGACACCTATGATAAGTGGAATTGGGAAGCTCGCAAGAGAAAATTACCACATCAGTCCATACAGAGAGTCAATAAATGGCACAAGAGAGTTGTATCTGGGGCAGGTCAGGCCAGGGTACCATTTATAAGTGGCACTAAGACCATCTCTAGGTAGCTAAGGCAATGAAGAAATAAATTATTATTTCTGAGAGAGTGCTACACATGGTTAAAAGGAATACTTGGATTCTTGGGGTGGAAGAGGAGCCTCCTGGAGGTGGCAGAGACTAGGAAACCCCAAGGGGCACAGTCAGTGTGGTACGCATATTTCTAAGAGGGTCCTCCAAGATTCCTGGACCCTGGTGTGGACTCACCTCCCCCCAGTTATTCAAATAAACACGAATCTGGGAAGTGCTGTGAAGGAATTTTGCATGCAGTTGACCTTAAGATCCAGTAGTCATTTAGGGTAGGCCTGATGTAATCCCAACAGCCCTTTGAAAGCAGAGCTTTTTCTTCAGGTTGTGAGAGGGGAAGCCAGAAATTTGCAGAATGAGAAGAATTCAAGGCACTGTTGCTGGCAAATTGCCTCTAGGAACTGAGACTGGTCCCCAGCTGTCAGCCAGTACGGAAATGGGAACCTCAGTCCTACAACTACAAGGAACTGAATTCTGCCAACAACAAGAACGCTCCTGGTAGTGGATTTTCCAGTCTCTGGACAAGAACTCAGCCTGGCTAACACCTTGAGTTCCGCCTGTGATACTCTAACCTAAGAACTCAGCCATGGCCATGCAGAACTTCTGCCTACAGAACAGTAAGCTGATAAACAGGTGCTGTTTTCAACCACTAAGCTTGTGGCAACCTGTTCTGTAGCCATAGAAAACAAAGAGATAATAACAGATAGGATTAGAATTGCTTTCTAAGCAAGGTAGGTCCTGTAACTAAGTGGCTTTTATATTTACTTGTAAAATTATATTTAATATCACAGATTACTATCTGCCCTTTCCTCTTGTAATGCCACGTCTTGCTTTGAAATAATATTAAAAAAAGTAATACCTTGTTGGGCACAAAATTAGCACCTTTCTCAAGGGGTCAAAGCTGTTATTTCACACTCAGAGTAACTACTGTTCAGCACTAACCAGGTAAGATAAATTAAAATATTTAATAGCTGCTATTGCATGGGCAGGGACCAACCAATGAGATGTCCAATCTCTCAGAAAGGCTGCTACCTAGGTACCCTACTGGCCCTGGCCAAATAGCAGCTCTACCCAAAACAGTTCCTGGAGGAAAACAGTCAAGAACAAAGGTACCAAAGTGGAAGAGCATCTGCTTGGGAGGCAGGAAATAAAGACAATTTCACAAAGCTTCTTTTAGATAAGAATAATCTCTCCTTGGCTTCTTGAAGATACAGTGCCAGATTTAGGGAAAAATAAAACAGGACACTCTGAAATTTGAATTTCAGATAAATAAATAATCAAGTGTAAGTGTGGTAGGGGGCAGTTCTAGCGTGGCCTGCCACCTTTCCCTGGGAGCCACAAATACCTCCTGGGCTCAGGGCCAGGGGCCTCAGCCTGGGGCAGGATAAAAGCCAGTCCCCTAGGTAGATAAGGGGACTTCCTGTACCTTCCTTCCCCCTTGTTTTCCCGGAAGCCTATGGAAACATGCACAGGAGACAGTCCGACTCTGGTGGGTAAGTTTTATGACATCCAGCTCACACCCTGGTGGAATATCTGTTCCTGGCGGGGAGGGAGCAGAGTTCCTCCACTGCCAGAGGGAAAGAAGAAGGCTGTGTGTAGAACACCTGCCAGCACTGGCCGGCTCTGGGGCACCGACACCCCTAGTGAAGATCACCTTGCTCTTTCTCTTCTTTACGTGAGTGAAACGTCCATCAAAGCCTGCGCGAGTCATGCTTCTGCTGGCGACGGTGACACCTGTATTGCAGTAGGTTGGCATCTCTTTAGGTGTCTCTCCTTTTCACCGACAATACATATGTCCCAAACCTTGCATGGGCCCATTGTAGCCCAGTATACTCCCAGCCAATCACCAAATATTATATGAGATAGATTTTAAAAATTGTTATCTGAAATTCACATTTAACTGAGCATCCTGTAGTTTATTTGGCAGAAATATTCATCTTCGTCCTCTCATCTTTCCTCCATAAATGTTTTGGTTTGTTTTTGTTGTGTGTTTTTTTTGTTTTGTTTTTTGTTTTGTTTTGTTTTTTGCTTAAAATAGCTCTAAGTTTTGGGTTCTTCTCGCCTCTTAGTTATATCACATTAACCCCCCAAATCTTCACCACGCCTGTACCCCAGCACTGTAACTTTTCAGTTCATCCCCCTAAAGAGTTGTGGCATATTTTCCTGCCCCTTGACTTTAGGTTCAACTGCATTACTTGCTTTTACCAGAGCAGGGAAGACATGACAGCGTGCCATTCCCAAGCCTGAGCATTAAGAAGCCCTGTGCTTATTTCCACTTGCACCTCTGCATCACCTCATGTCCCAGGAGGACACATGCAGCCACCACAGCTGAGCCCAGTCTAGACTAGTTTACTCCTGGCCCATCACCAGACTCATGAGCTGAGTAAATAAATGTCTATCCTTGTTCGTCAGGAAGACTTTGTGGTTGTTACATAGCACTACTGTTAGCATTGCTAACTCACGCTTCCTTTCCCACTCATGGTTAAAGTGTTAAAAGAGACTTTTAGTGAAGTGGACGTGGCTCAAACAATTGGCTCAATTCCCAGGGCCTCCTGGTGAAGGCGAGCTGGCCCACATGGCGAGCTGGCCCACATGGCGAGCTGGCCCAAGCAGAGTGCTGGCCTGAGCTGACAGCTGGTGCAGCAAGAATGGCACAACAAAAAGAGACACAGAGGAAAGACAACAAGAGACACTGCAGACCAGGGAGCTGAGGTAGCCCAAGAGATTGAGTGTCTCTCTCCCACTCTGGAAGGTCCCAGGATCAGTTCCCAGTGCTGCCTAAAGAGAAGCCAAGCAGACACAGAACCACACACAGCAAATGGACACAGAGAATAGACAGCAAGCGCAAAAACAACGGGGGAGGAGGGATAATAAATCTTAAAAAAAAAAAAGAGAGAGAGAGAGACATTTAATAACCACAGTTCTGGTTGGTTTAAAGAGGCCACAAAAGGAAGGAAGGAAAATCAGTCCCTGCACACGCAAGAATAAATTATATTACTCCTTTGGTTCCCTCGGGTGCTATGGGAGAATCCCAGTGAAAGCACTAAGGGGAGAAAAGAACCTTGTTGAACCTCACTCTAATGCTCCAAGAGTTATTGTCTTGTTTTATTTTGAACTGTCATGCTGAGCTTTATTGAGAATTACAGTGTTGGTAGGGAGGATTTGATAAAGCTTTTGTAGCATTACCTTTCCTTAAGTTTGAGGTTCTTTTTTCCTTTTCCTTTTACCTGGTGTCCCTGTGAATCAAGCACTTCTGATTTTCTTAGATCCACCTAAGGATTAGAGCTAAATAACTTTATTAAAGGTCAATGAACTGTAGTTCAATTCTCTCCTGCTCAGATACATTTTTCCTGTGTATGCGAAGGCTTTAACATACATAAACACCCCCGCAGTTTGCTTTCTTTTCAGCACACTTTCCCGGAGTGTGTGTAGTTGAGCAGTTATTTTTATATGATTGATGCTGCAGCCGATACTCAGTAAAATCTCTATGCTACACAGCCTTTCAATTACCCAGTGTAGTAATAGCTTGTACTTGTTCATTTGGCTTCTGTGACACAGAAGAGATAAACTGTGCATCTAACTGGATGGTTCCAAAACTGATAATGGAAGATTCGTCCATGTATTTCGCATGTGTCATCTCCCCGACTTCATCTGGATATCATCCCCAAAAGTATCCCGAAAGCTGGTTTATGCAGCATTCGCTCAATTGGACATCTCTATTAACCAGCTCCTCTTCTCTTCACCAGGGTAATGATTGCAGCATATCTACAAAACCTTAAAATGCCTCCTGGCTCAGAAGATTAAATTCTATCCAGTGTAGTTTGGGCGCTACACGTGTATTACTGAACATTGGAAGATCAGGCGTGGTGCAGCCGACAGCAATCTATTTGCTAAATTAGAACAGGCTAGTTTTTCTTTCTCCATGTGGATAATAGCAGAGTTTATTGAGGCTACATTGTCTCAAAGGATCATTTATATTTGCTCCGGGGAAGCAAAGATCGACCCTTAGGAAGTCTTCATAGACCTACCTGCAGCTGGCATGCCTGATAGACTGTGGGAACAAAAGGATGCTCCTAAAGCAGGGGTCCTTAACCTCTTTTGCTCCCTTTGCCAGTCAGGTGAAAACCACGGCCCCTTTACTAAGTGCACACTCTACTGTGAGTTATTTAATAAATATATCACACCTGCACCAACACGTCCCAAGAATAATGCTTTACTGAACATCAATTCAAGCTCACGGGCCCCTGGTTAAGAGCCCCTGCTTTAAAGCTTTGCTCCTCCAGGTGAGGGCTGCAGGGCAGCAGCATTGGCATCACCTGGAAGTAGTTAGGCAAGCGGGCTCTCAGGCCTGCCTTCACACCCACCCACTGGGAATCTGCACTTGACCTAAATCCCTCGGAGATTCCTCTGTGCATGCTTGTTTGAGGAGGCTGCTCAGGACTTAGCAACATTATTCCATTGCTCCAAGCAGCAAGTTGCTCTCCAGGATTTTGAGCTGGGCACTTTGGGTAATTTACCTAACCTCTCTGAGGCTAGATTTCCTGACGAAACAGGCTTCCCAAGGCCTATGTCTCAAAAAAGTTATGAATATTAAAGATCATATATATGAAAACACTTTGAAAACTAAAAGGGACCTATAGAAAAATTAGCTGTCACTACTTTTTAATGAGTGTCCCTCACCTTTTCATTCCCAGTAGAAGACACAAAAAAGAATCGTAATGAGAGCCGACACTTATTAAATGTTCATCATGTGCCAGGGGCTCATCTAGTGCTTTACACAGTAGCCCAAGAGGTGGAGTTTACTGTCCCCATTTTACAGGAAAGACAAACGAGGCACAGATTCAAACTCAGGCAGTCTTCTCCAGAGCCATTTTCTTAGGCCCTACCCCATACTGTTGGCTCATTCTGACACACTAAAAAATATTATGGACAGAGATCCAAATTATTCCTGGCCTATCTTTGCTTTATCCTTAGAGTTACCCGACATGCTCATTAAAAATATGAATCTGAAGCCCCTCTCCTGGAGAAACTGATGCAATCGATCGGGTCATGCACGGGTAGCTATATTTTTAAGAAGTGCTCTGGGGAATTTTGTGATCAGTTAGGTTGGAGAAATACTGCTCCAATTTACGGTGCCTGCCTCAGAAGCAGCTGGGGTTGGAAGCTTGTAACGTGTTGGAAGTCTCATTACTGCCAGTGCTGTCTCCTCATACACAGTCTCAGAATCTGGCCCCAAAACCGCACAGCTCAGGCTTCATCCAGCTTGCTACAGAGCTTCATCACGCCTCACGTTTTTCGTGACGGCACAGGCCAGGACCAACCTAGCTTCATCTGCCTTTTAACCCGAATGAAGCTACCAGTGCTGGCCTAAGCCATTCTTCTCTCTCCTATCACGCAGATACTGAAAATGGACGTGCCCATCCCAATGACATTTCTCTCCCACTTCCTTTCTCGTTGCCTCTGCCCCTGCTACGGGATAAAACATAAACCAGGTTGCCCGCCCAGCTGCATTCCTGGCATGCCCTTTGGCGCTCAGGTCCCTAAACTGTATCTATACTGGAGCAGTTACCAATCGCATTCTACAACCTTAGAAGTGAAAGAAATGTAACTTCTGTACATTTTTCTGTATCTGAAGCTACATTGCATTCTCACTTCCAGGTCGGTCATTAGACAGAAATGGAAATGCCCGGCAGTTTCCCGCCAGGCAGCTGGCCTGCAGAGTGGCCTGGTGTTGGGATGGGTGGAATACTCTCTCCGTGCTGGCTTCCGCTGTGATGTCCTCCCTGACATCCACTTTTTGGTGGTTCACCCATGCAGGCCACTGTTTTATCCCAGTCACAAGGCCTCCTCGGGAGCATCTGCTATGGATGCCCTGTTCCTGCACTCTTGGGGTCAAGGAACACACTCCCCTGCTCCTGTGCTGCCCTGCGCCCCAGGGAACTCTGTAAGGGGATCGCAAACCCACCCTTCCTTGCTGTACAGCCATGCCTCCTGCTTTCTTGTGGTTTCTCCAGGGAAGGAGGGAGATGGGTGTGAACTACAAGAGTACTCTGTCCTTGGATTCTGAAAAAACTACCTGGGATTTTAGGGGGAAGTGGGGATCAGTAGGTCCCCAAACCCCTTTCCTGAGAACCCCAAAGCCAAGCTTTCTGCCAGTGCCCTGGGTCTCCTTACCTCATTCGGGGCATCTATCTAGCCTTCAGGGGAGGCAAGAGGTATTCTGGCTGTTGATGCCCTGGGCCTTTTCCCCCATCCCCTCTAAAAGTCCACAAAACAGCAAGAACTGACTTCTGCTGCCAAGTTAGTCATTTAACCTAACTGTCCAAACACAGGGAAGGGTCAGGGCAGCAGGAAATAGAAGGGGAAGCAGCAGAGGTTGGTATTTCAAATTTTTTCTACACAATTAATTTTTTTTACAGTATTAAGGCACTGCACACCCTCCCCATCTCACTTCCAACCACAGTGAAAGCAGCAGCAGTGCCCGACATGGAACACAGAAATTGTTCCAGCAGAACAAATGAGGAGCTGCAGCCCTTAGCTGCAAACTACTCTACCATGCCACTCAGTATTTGTGTTTGCTTTCTTAAAAAAAAAAAAAAAAAAAAAAAAAAAAAAAAAAAAAAAAAAA